>OZ010795.1:11424645-12624645 GCA_963932465.1 Maratus speciosus | reverse complement strand
ATACTTCATCTGTTTAGCAGTATCGGAAACGTTTAATATATCGAGCCTTTGAACGCCAAATTTTGGCAGGGAATTGAACATTGCGAAACATTTTCAAAGTATTCGAGAAGGGATTTTATATTTCAAAGTAATTACATTACATGTACAGAACGAAAAATATGCAATTTTTTTTGATACGGTTGTAATAATGGCGATTCTTTTCATTGTCCATATATTTTTGAGACAGGTTATTCTGAATTTTATTTTTTTATGGACATCCTGTGCAATAAGTCTGATATTTCTCTATTGTAATAAACTTATAATGTGATTCCATATGCTTTTTATATTTTTCGTTCAAAAAATCGCCTTTCCATATACTTTTGAGACGCACTGTACACCCGAACATATACAGTCGTGGAAAAAAATACACACCCCCTACTAACTCTGAAACTAATTATAATAGAAAAAAAATACAGATACTAAATGACTGGAAATAATGTCTACTTTTAAATGACGTATTTAAAGTTTGCTTAGGGGGCCCTCTACAAATCAAAACTAAACCAAACTTTGTTTTTTTCAATGGTAACACCCATTTTCGACACTATATTTTAAATCTTCGATTCAAACTATTCATAGAAAAGAAATTTGAAGTCATTTGGATGATAAGTGTTTGAGTTATCAACATTCAAAATTGGGAGCTACTCATGTTAAATTACCTTTTCATATTTTTATTAATATCTCCTGAAATTATAATCCTAATTTGATACTTTTTCTGTTTTATTATAATGCTAAAAATCAGAAACATAAATGCATTAAATTTGTAATCTTAAAAATTTTATAATATGAATTATGAAATTAATATTTGAAAAAAATATGAATTGCAACCTAAACGTTTTTTGATATATTTATATTTATTATATCCTGTTTATCCAAATTATTATTATGTCCTGTATGATTATCCAAATTCTCAATTTCATTTTTTTCTAAGTAGTTTTCGAATTATGAGTAAAAAACGTCAAAATGACGGTTTAGGATGTCACGAAAAGCATAATTTGAAAAAAATATATATATTTTACTCATTTTAATGAAACATTTGGGCTGACAATAGTCGAAACGTGTTAAGCAAGTGAGATATTCATATTGGCAAGAAATAAAATATTAACAGATGTGACATACTCATTCTGTAACATTTCAACAATCGAGTACACGAACTTCAATTTGGATACAACCCCTAAAATAGGCTCACTTTAAAATAATTAATTTTTCGTGAACTAATCATACGAATTTCATGCAAATTTGGATTTAGTCTAATGGAAGGGTATAGAATCTATTTATGATGTCAAACTTGGGTATTGCTATTGAAAAAACGAAGCTTTGGTTCATTGTGATATGTAGATGGCCCCCTAAGCAAATTTTGTATACATCATTTAAAAGTAGACTTTTTTCCCAATCGTTTGGTACCAGTAACTTTCTTCTACACTAATTTGTTGCAGAGTTAGTAGGTGGTGTTTACTTTTTTTTCCCACGACTGTGCGTTCATACACATGTCTAAAACTCTCTAATGTGAGGAATTAACATAATCTACTGTAAAATTTTATTGTGAAAACACAAATTCCAACGTTATTAAATGATCTATACACAATAATGAAGAGTTAAGAACTAAATAAACATTAAAATTATTGTGTATACACCATTTACTAACATCGTGATTGGTGTTTTCAAGATAAAATTTTACAGTAACTTTTTCATGTTGTAAAGCTGCAGCCTATTTGTTAACTTAATCTAGTTGTTAAAATTATTTTTTAAAATTTTAAAACGTTTCTAGAAATACAATATTTCAAAGTACCAATCTATATCTTTCGATAATAATTTATCTTTTAATTTTTAATCATTAAAACAAATTTGAAGAGGCAAGTTAAATGTTAAAAATTCAGATAAAATATGTTTATTGCGAATGAATTAGTTAATTATGAATTTTTTTGTGTAAGTACACTTCAAGAAATAATTTTCAATGTTTCATAAATGCGATTAATGTTTTTTTTAACATAATTACTCGATGGTGATTTATTTCCCAAACAATATTTCTGAGACATAAAACATTATCCAATTACCCATTAAAAGTTTGTACAAAAAATGCAACATTAAACTCATTCATCAATTTGAATAAGAAATAAATAAACTCGAGATCACATCAAGTTTGTTCCTTATTGAACGTTTATGTTGATTAATTAGTTTAATTACATATTTGAAAAAGAAAATATTGAATCGATGTTTAGAAAAAGAGGCAAGTTATCGTTTTACTTTTTAATAATTAAAGTGTTTTAGTTTCAATGATGCTTTGTATCTAAAAAAATTACTGTTTGAAAATAAAACAGAATATGACGCGTTATTAATTAATAATCTGTATTATCAAAGACAAACGGATCTGTGCGTAACGCTGACGTCATTTTGCGAATGCCAACACCCAAAATTTTAAAAATTTTCAAACCTCCAAGCATCGGATATTTTCAATTTTTACACCGTCGAAAGAGAAAAAAATGTACTTTTAAATGCAGTTTGTTTTAAAATTATATCGCAATATGTTTTAAAACTCGATCGCCATTAACTCTACTTTTACTGTTTTAAAAATAATTTTCACGCATGATTTTTTTTTTCAAAGCTTATCTCTCTCGTGTGGAGACAGACGACCGTGAAATATAAATCCGTTTGCACTCAAGTTAATATATATTATTATCAAGTTAATATATATATATACCATTAATCAATAAGTAAAATAATAAAATATAAATATAGCACACATTTAAGACATTGAATCGAATTTCGCGCTTAAACCATTGAAATGAAACGAATAAAAATCTGATGAATAGCAATTTTTTGGTGATCCTGAAGCGAAACCAATAGGATAATATTACTTTTAAGGGGATAGAGGACCTTTAGTTGAGCAAAAATCGTCCCCAAAATAGAAAATTAGTTTTGTGCATATAATTGTTCTCCAGTTTGTTCCAAGCCTTTTGCGAAAAACCTCATGTAGATGCGATTATTTTCCGCAAAGTTACAAGCGTTTGAATTTTGTAAAATAGCTATTTTTCGGCCTTTTAATATACTTTAAATCTGCTTTTCTCAAAACTGATTTTTTTTACGTTTTTAGATTTTTGAAATTCTTCAGGAGTCGTAATTTTTTATCAAAATTGATGAAATTAATAAGAAAGAATACTATGCTGATATTGTTTACAAATGAACTAAGCATGCATTTTCAAATTCGACTTCATTAAGATAATTAAATTTGATTTTTAACGTATTAAAAGGCAAAATTTTGATGAAAATCAATATGAAATTAAGAAAAAAAATTCTAAAAAATTAACTATACAAGATATTAAAAAATCGATGCTTAAATTTGTTCGTGAGAGAGTTTTAAGTGATTAAAATGCAAAAGCAAAGTCAAAAATTACGACACCCGGAGCATTTTAAAATTCCATTTTAAAATTATAATTTTAAAAAAAATCTTAAAATTACAATAAGATTGGAATTTTTTTAAGGCGTTTTATATACTTATGAGGAAATGTATACATGCACAAAATTTTATATTTCTATGATGAAAATTTTGAAATTTTTTTAACGCCCATCGTCCCCTTAATACATTTCAAAATTATTTTAACACACTAGCCGCCCTTGGCGACCACTTTGGTCTTACTTAAATGTATGTTAAGAATTGTATCATGTTACATTTATTCATAATTTAATTTACTTGCTTAATTCATCTCCAAATCGGAAGATTCTGATCGAGAAATCAAGAACTTTGTATTTTTATGTTAGCTCGGCTCATGTGATAAATGGCCAAACATTGTTCCCGTTGTATTTTTTCGTATTTCATTAATTTCATTTAAAATATAATACTTTCACTCATTTTATTGAAAATACATAACTTTAATTTAAAACTAAAACATTTAAAATTCAAAACTTTTACTCATTTCTTTTTTTTTTTTTTTTAAGAAAAAGAAAAGAATGAAGAAAAGTAATAAATAATACATAAATCATGACATTTAATTTCAAGATCAAAATATTGTTTTAATTTACCACGCGAAAAATAAAAAAAATGCTAACTGGCAAGTTAAAAAATGCTGTTGGCGAGATTTGCGCCCGGCTTCTGAAAAATTCCAAGAATTATTTGCGATCATAGCAACTTTTACGTAGTTTTATTCTAAAAAATAATTTTGATTAAAAATGGCCGCATTGCATATGAAAAGCAAAGACGTAAGGTAATGCTAGCGGCATTGTGTAGAGATGATATGTCGGGAAAAAAGCGTGCAAAAGGACGTTCGTCTGTCATTAACCTTAGCGTTTACGAGTGTCACATGACTTGCAACTTGCACTATTATAATATAGGTGAAATGAACGGGATGGAACAATATTTGGCGATTTATCCTCTTCTCGCGACTAACATTATAGTACCAAAATGGCTGCCTGGCATATAAAGAGTGAAGCGGTCAGCCCGGAACTTTTGATGACAGTCACATGACTTAGGCTATTATTATAGAGATGATTGCTGTTTTATATAAGTATGATTTTTAGTATTGTCACTGTGAGTTGTAAAAAACATATTAAATGTAAAAAATCTATAAGAGTTATCAATAATAAAAAAAAAAAAAAATCAGTAGATCCCTGCGAGTCTTCTACCTATCTCTCTCGTGTGCAGACGACCGTGAAATATAAATCCGTTTGTACTTAAGTACGCTCGATCGACGTGAAAATCACTTTAAAAATCACGAAACCTTAATGAGTTGAGATGCGGTTTTCAAGTAAATTGGGAAAAAATTATTTCAAGTGCATTTCAATGATGTTATAGACTTTCGAACAGAATGAAATGGATAGGCACTTATGAATTGCACTAAAATATACCTTCAGTACACTATGCGGTGCAAAATATATTTATAAAAGTAGTTATAGTACGAACGCACCTTATTTATCAAGTTTGACGAGCTATTTCCTACCTGTTTACTATTTGATGGTGTAAAAATTGAAATTGTGCTATATTTAGACGTCAATGATTTTGTTATAAAAAAATTGTTCCGGTCGTCGAAACCGTCGATAGGACGTCAGTATGTCTTAGCTTTAAAATATAGATTGAGTCAGATTTTATTCTGTAGCAAATTTTGGAGTATTAAAAGTAAATGGACTTTGTTATGAGATTGCACCATTTACGTCATCTTCCATGTTTAGGAGGACTTCGTACTCTTTGGCGGAAATATCAATTTACGACTTCATTACTTAAAATGTACAGCAGACAATCGATAATGCATATCCGACGAAGAAGTATCACTTGTTATCTGTACAATTTCATTTCTCTATACTTTTCTATTTTTATTAATATTTATGTCACCGCTTATTCGTATCCCATAATTCGGTCATTTTTTTCGCAAATTAGCCGGAAATCATGAAATGTTACGAAATAAAGATCTCATACTATTTTTTCAGTTATATCCCGTTTAACACCAGCAAAGAAAAAACTAGTCGTTGAGGGCTACCTTAATACTTATCCATCATGGATATACATAATATAAAATATGAAAATAAAACATGTGATGCATGCTAAGCATTGTATCATGTTACTTTATTCATAATTTAATTTACTCGGACTCCCTTAAATAGAATTAATATAATCCCTTAAGCTAATATTACTTTTTGTTGCATTAAAATATCTCAATGGGTTGATTCTCTGTAAGCAAGTAAACACTATTGGATTACAATGGAAGTCTATGGGAATTGGGCGAAATATTAGAAATACCGCCAATTTAGCGTCAATTTTGGCGACTCATTTTGGTCGCCAAATTTGGCGATATATCGCCAAGTTGGCGACAAACTTGGCGGTATTTAGCGACAGAACAGGGTCCCCCCCCCTATGGTAACCCCCTTATAGGTGTAGAGATGCATTAAATGCTTGACATTTACGATAAGCCATTATTGGCATTTAATTTTATAGTTTGGCGATACTTTTTGGGTCGGCGGGATCATCGAGTAGTACCGAATTGCGTAAAAGAAACATCCTTATAACTCGAAAAAATATAATCGTATTCACTAACAGTTGACTGCGTCGGATGAAGCGTCTCATTTCCAATTAAAATATATCTTTGAATTGAAATTTGAATGAAATACAGGGTCATGAAAAATCGAAGAGTGTGAAAAATAGGATTACAAATATCTCGGCAACTCATGATCCGATCGACTTCATTCTTTATGCAAAATTTATGTTTTTTTATTGTCTTTTAGATTTACTCCTTCAAATAAACAATTTCGAAAATTTTTGCATACGGAGGCATTCTCACAATCTTTTGACTTTTGGCAAAAAAAAATCTGACAAAATTAAACTTGCTAAAATAACATTTTAACCTGGTAGACGAACGCCTTAATGATTCAAAATAAAGAAAAAATGGTCAGCAGCGAAAATTTTTTTATTGAACTGAG
Organism: Maratus speciosus; assembly: GCA_963932465.1. Taxonomy (NCBI): domain Eukaryota; kingdom Metazoa; phylum Arthropoda; class Arachnida; order Araneae; family Salticidae; genus Maratus; species Maratus speciosus. Next base: position 12,618,207 of record OZ010795.1, on the reverse strand, counting down.
GTTTAAGCTAAACTTGCGAGTTTAATTTTCCTTACCATTTTACCCCTATAACTTTTTATTTTGTTCTAAATTTTTACTTATAATGAATTTGAATAGTACCGACAGGACATTCAAATAAGGAATAATAACAATGTAGTACTTTTAATACAGAAGTTTTGTATAACATTGTCTTAAAGGGGTGTTAAAGAAGGGACGGTAAGGTAAAAAAGGGGGATGGTATTGGAAAAAAGGGACGAAATGGTAAAAAAAAGGGACGGTAAGGATGGAACAGTAAGGAAAATTACCACCTATTTTTGGGGAAATCATGTTAAGACTACGTGATAGCCCAATGTTCATTGATTTTTAGAAACAGTTGTTAACATTGGATTCAATTATTATTATTTTTTTAATTTACCTCGAAAAGTGCAGGAATAAATAACCTTGGGGACGGTGAAACTACCCATAAAGTCACGATGCTTGAAATTGATATTTAAGTGCTGATTTAAATTCAACAGTAAATTTTCTGCCAAAGAATTTTAGACATTATTTCTCTAGCATACCTCTGCATGAGAAAAAACTTGAAAGAAATTCTGTGGCTGCATCTGAAATTATTTTCTGTATAATTTTAGAAGAGGGATGGTAAGGAATCTAAAACCCAGGGATAGAGTTTAAAAAATAATAACAACCCTAAAAATGTGTGCAGGTTAATTTTTAGCAACCTATTTATATAAAACAATAGTTCCGGTTTCAGAAAAAAATTGCATTGAATTATTTTTATTAAAACAATTTTATCCAGGCAGCTACAAACTTAAAAATCAGCATCAGGGAGACGGGACGGTATAGGAGTTTTCCAGGTGTTTGGACTCCAAACATCGTCCAAAACTTATTTATCTCATTAATATTGTTGTGCAATCATACAATGGGATGTTTCCCAGTATATGAAATAAAAAAAACACAAAAAAGTGTATTAAAATAAAAATTATTATTCAGGGACATGAAATTCAAAAGATTGTGAGAATGCCCCATACCTTTCATCAGAACGAATATTTCGAGAGTCAGAAAAAAATAGTTCCGGATAATCGAGGTTACTGATATTCAATAAGCTTCTTCCCATTATTACTTTCTGAGTCCACACCCAATTTCAAGTCTCTATCTCAATTTGTTCGGGAGATAGAGCGTTTACAGACACAAACACACACAAACACATACGGACGGCAATTTTTTTTCTAAAAATATGTTTTTCGGAATCTGCAGTGTCAGAAACGTGTAAATCCGTCAATCTTTTTTTTCGATTTTTAAAACGAATACAAGATTTACCTTATACTACGTATGATGGGTAAGTAATAATAATAAAAAAATATTCGGTCATGTGCGAATATTACTTACGCACAGTGTTCCGTAACAGTAAATATAAGAATATAATAGTAACTGGGAATATAAATAGTAACTGGTCATTACATTATACAAATATATCATTAAAAGTTGTTATCTAGGCTTTAAAAGCCGATGGTACATATAGTACGCCTTCACTGTCATGTCCAAACCGTCCGTGCCTTTCAGGAATAATATCTCCTCTAATGACAGATGAATTTTTTCGGAAATCATTATCAGCAATGCTTTTATACTTTTGCGACAATAGGTATCTCCAGCGCTCCTCAACATCCTTGCTGAACACCCGCGAATCGAAATTTGTGTGTTACGGAAAAATGCGATTTTCTCAAAAATTATGTGACTTAGGGTGATCGCTATAATATTCTTACAAGGTTTAAACGTACCCCTCATTTTTTTTTTTTCATAATTTTAGTATCAGTAGATTCGGAAATAGAGGGGGACCTATTTTTGCATTGCATTTTTGACGATAGCTCTGAAAATATGCATAATTCCTTAAGTTAAAAGAAATGTATTTTTGAGTTCGGCGTCACGAAAGCTTCCGCACGATACCCCACACGATATACAAACAAAAGATTTTGTTTTTTAAGTAACTTTGTTTACCACCCTACATTTTTCCTAAATATATTTGTGAATGGTTAATAATCTATAAACATGTGGGTCAAAAAACAAAGAAAATTATATTTACACAGTTTACAGTGTCTTCTATATTGTGATATATATTGTGACACATGTGTATTAAAAAACAATTACATGTATAGTGTGTATATACATTTTAAACTGAAATAAAAATGTTATCACCTTTTAACCTTTACTTAAAAATTCAATATTGTTTACACAGTCTTTGACTTTCTAAAATTTTTATAGTGCTTCTTTTTTCAAGAAATACTATTTCGTATATATTTTGTGTAGAAAGTCCAAATATGTTAGCAATCCGTGAAATTAGTTTCAGCTTGACAAATATTTCAGAATCCAATAAATCTCATTCATTGCTTTCCCCCTAAATTCAAATCTGTTTCACAAATTTGTAACAAGCTACTATACTTTAATCTCGAAATGGAGAAAAAAAAAGTATATAGAATGCTTATTTACGAAATGTCATGTTCTCCTTATTTTACGCTTGTATGATTCCAGATATTTCCTTTATTTACATTTCCATATTTATTCTGCGATGATTCATTCGGCCGTAAATATTCGACATGTTGATACATAGAGAAGAAATCTGTGATTATTTTTAGCATTTATTTCTTGTTAAGGATTAATCTAGACATATAATGTCAGATGAAAATAAATAAACATGTAGACTAGCTATCATTCGAATTGCGTTGATTCAAACTTATCATAAAATCATGAAAACGTTGGGTAGAAAATAATATTAAACCTTGTTCGTTAATTTATGTGTTTAACATTTTCCAACTAAGTTGAAAAGTGTTTATAAATTATGTTTGTTATTATTTATCACACTAGGGGGCTCGGCCCCCTACGAGCTACGCTCGCCAACCCCCGTCAAGACACCATAGACTCTAAATGCACGCTAATTTGATCGGCTTTGAAAAGATTTCGAAAGATCTAATTATAATTTAAGAAACAGTGGCGATCTCTCTATAAACGGATTTCTATTCATTTCTCTTTGATTGGGGAAATTTAACGCCAAATCCGTTGCGGTACTACTTGATTATCCCGTCGACCAATTTCGCCAAATTATATAAATCGCCAAAGCACTCGCCAAATTATACAAATTGACATAATTTTTATTTTAAATAACGAAAAAAACAAATAAATTAGAACAACATTAATAAAATTACAAATAAAACGTCGAAATAAAAATAACTTGATGACGTAGACACGTGTAACAACATTTCAAAATAAGCTAATATAAAAGGAATTAAGTAAACAGAGTCTTTGTCTCCTGGTATTTTTTAACAAAGTGAAAAGAAAGTTCTTTTAAATGAGACATTTTAAATTAATCGTTTTTAATCTGACGTCATTTTGACCAAACTATTCTTTCTCTTTTTAATATTCACGTGAAAATACTTGTGTTAGAAATTAAATATTATTTGCGCTTTCCTAACAAAAATAGTTGAAAAGATCCTCTTAAAATATGAATAAATGTCTAGCGCAATTTCTAAATTTAAACCGTTTTGCAATATTATTTTGTGTTCATTTTATGTAATAACTGTAATGTGACGTAAATATGACGTAATTTCTCCTATTTAAGAATTCTAACTCATGTTAATAAATTTATTGCTTTACAAATTCCTTTCTCTCTTAAAATTCACGTGTAATTATAGTTTTTATGACATGATTTTTAATAAGTTCCTGCTTTTTGTACATAATTATTTAATTCTAATTCCAAATGTTTTTTCTGTTTATAATAGTCACGTGTAAATAAATTTTTAATTTATTTACACGTATAAATATTTTTTTTTTTTTTTGAAGCAAACATTATTGCTCCCGCTGTTTATACAGTTGGCAACAGTTTAAATTAATATCACTTTCTAAAATCTGTTAATAATATCTCTAGAAATGCTGAAAATCTGAATTTAAAATAGAAATAAAACCTCAAAAAATGAGTCAAAATAAAAAAATTAATGCAATCTGCACTCCGACAAATTCTAACGCATAAAATGATCTAAAAATGATTAAATTCCTATGAACAGTTTTTGCTCCTATAAAACTTTTTTAGTAAAACGATTTTGTCCAACTTTAGCATTAAATATATCTTTAAATAATTCTTCGATCTGAAAACTGTCTACATCAGCGTGTTTATCAAACATTTCTGTATAATACTACCGATTTTCATATTTTTGTATGCATTATTTTTCTTAATATTAACGAAGAAAGATTTCCGGTCACAAAAAGTTCAAAACCGGCGGCGGCGGTGACAGCGGTAGTTACTTTTTTTTAGAATAGAGAGATACTCTTGTTATTAACTCACCTATCAGTATTTTGTCACAAATACGAAGTTCGCAGTGAAATTGTTAACCATTAAAGACAGGGAGCACCACTCGATGAAAAAACAGTTCTTTTAGCTTCTTGCTAAATTAACTTTGATTTTCAGTTCATGTTTAACCCATTTGTGCCTGAATTTTTGTTTTCTCAAATTTGTTGCTAAAATCACTTTAAAATGTTGCAAAAAAAAGAAAAGAAAACCACTAAACAAATTTACTCAAAAAAAAATTTTTTTTTGTATTTATTTGATAAAATGTAAACGTAATAAAGATGGGAATATCATAATATTTGTAATAATATAATATACATAATTATATGTTTTGTCAAAATTTATATAAAATAAACTTTTAAATTGCACGTTACATGCTATAATTAGTATTTTTATGATCTACTAAAAAATTATATTTATTTCTTTACAGAGACTAATAACATTATAAGTATTAGTAATAATAAAATAAGAATATAATCATATTTGAGGCTTAAAAACAATTTGTTTCACAATCATCTTGAAAAAGATTTTACTTCAATAATGGTCCCCCAAATGGCTCATAAAAATAGGTACCCATTCTGGCATAGCGCCCTGTATTTTGTACTTTACAAACATGCATAAAAAGTAGGCTTGAACCTATAATTTCACAATTTAAAAAAATATGTATTTCATAGAAGTCTACAAGCTAAGGTTATGACTTACTTATTATGATCCTTAATAGAAAAACCAGAAATAAACTTACTTTTTACATTTCACCATCTTGAAAAATGAAAAATCTATAAACTCCGAAAAAAGCCTTCATTTAAGCAAATAAATATCCATCTTATGCTGTCATCTCTCGGTAACAGATAAAGACATTTATAGATAATTATTTCATACAATTTTCATGTTATAAAGAAGAAGAAAATTACACTAATTTATTAAAATTCGAAGCGTCCCAAAAGTTGAAGTTCGCAATTTTTACTGCTCTGTTTCGTTTTTTTTATCGGTATCACCACTGGCGTATGGAAAAGGCCGCCGTATATTTGAATAATTTATTTTGTTTTATTCCCTAATTAAACTTTTTTTATAGTTTTGATGCCTGTTACTTTTATGCTATTACTACACATTAGAAACTATTTTTTGTTTGCATTAAAAGCGGCTTTAAGCTGCGAAGGGACCATCCTTCTAACTGTTATCAGTGTCGGTGTCTTTTCTTGTGGCCGCGCGGTCTTTTTGATTTTTAATGACTTTAAAAGGAAAGGGACTGGTGTCCTGCAAAAGAGGAACCTTTCCGTCAAGCAAAGTTGAGCTCCTTATCTCCTGACCCATTGTGGATTCCCCTCATTCTTTTGTGAATAAACCGCAGAAGGGTCCAGAACAAAAGATTTCCTTGAAAACTGGAGTAGGATGGTAAAACAAGCATTTGTACGGAGCCTAAGCCTGCATACAGACGCGTGTTTTGCCATCCTTCTGCAGTTTTCGTAGAAAATCTTTTATTCTAGACCCTTCTGCGGTTTATTCACAAAAGAATAAGGGGAATCCACAATGGGTCAGGAGATAAGGAGCTCAACTCTACTTGACGGAAAGGTTCCTCTTTTGCAGGACATCAGTCCCTTTCCTTTTAAATTAATTAAAGATCAAAGACACCGCATGGCCACTACAAACAATGTCGACACTGATAACAGCTAAAAACTCAATGCACATTACCAAAAATGTGACAAGCACATATCTATGGATCCTATCAGTGTATTTTGTGAGGAATGTGTCATAATAATGTAAATGCAATTTTATTGTAATAAAAAAATGTTCACTTGTCAATTTTTAATGATTGAGTTTTTGAACAATCTTTTGTTTATTTCTTTGTTATAGAAAACAACTATTTTGTGCTTCATGGCCAGTGTTGAATTCAGGGTGTAGCCCGGGGGGGGAGGGGGGGGGGACAGACATTCACCCCCGAAAGATTTGAGATTTTGTGTTTTCAGCGGTCAAAAAGGGCAATCCCCCCCCCCCCGGAAATCTATAATGTCCCTCCTGGAGAAAAGTGTCTGAATTCAACACTGTTTATGACATTTAAAGGTTAAAACACTCGTGTGGAGAATTATATGTTTTGACGCCAAATGGGCGATAACGGGACAGCAATGGATCTATTGTTTACGTAAGGTAACCCCTCCTGGGCTCATCGCGCGCGCTCTCTCTGTTTTCTTCGAGATGGTGTTGTTGAAAGAATATTCTGTTTTTAAGAACGCGTTTCGTAAATAAAATGTATTATAGTGTATAATAGATGTAAATATGTGTCTTCCAATTAAAAGAAGAGAAAATTTGATATCCCGTGGAATTAATTGAGTAAGTGCCAATTGATTTATTTTTAAGATAGTGTTAGTTAATTTAAGAAATCCACTGAATCAAAATCGGTCGCCACACTGGTGCATAAGGCCGGGAATATAAATTGATAACTACGCTACTGGCATTTCATTAAACGGGTAAATTATTTAAAATTTCTCTTAAACTTACGATATATTGGAAGACATAATTCTTTGAATGAGTGAATATAAAGATGAATCAAAGTGAAGTTTTAAAACGAAACATAGCAAAACGCGGATCAATTAGAACCACAGTAACGAAATTGATAAAAAAGATTGATAGTGAAATTAAAAAAGAAAGTGATTCCAAACCGGAAATAGTTGAGGACTCTTTAGAAGCATTACTTGAACACAAATTATCATTAGAAAAATTGGATGAGTCAATTGAATCGGAAATTGAAACCGATAATTTAGAAACAGATATAGAAACTTCGATAGAATATAAGGAAGCTATTGTGACTTGCAAATCTAGAGCCAGTAGATATTTGAAAAATTTAAACATAAATTCAACTATCACGAGTGAACCAAAAGTAACTACGCCCTCCATATCAGACAGTCAATTAAAGTCGAATACGAAATTGCCGCGAATTTCTTTAAATAAATTTACAGGCGACATTTGCGAATTTCAAGAATTTTGTCCTCAGTTTAAAGTTGCTATTCACGAAAATGAAGCTCTTCAGCAAATTGAAAAGTTTACTTACTTAAAATCTTTAATTTCTGATTCAGCAGCTGCCGCTATTAATGGTCTTCCATTAACAAGTGAAAATTATGTAACGGCAATAAATATATTAAAGGACCGTTTTGGGAAAAGAGATGTTTTAATTTCCGAGCACACTAACAAATTATTAAACTTAGAAGCAGTACGAAGATCAAATGACATACATTCTTTGAGAAAATTATTTGATGAGATAACTATACAAATACGATGTCTCGAAGCGCTTGATGTGAAGCCAGACCAGTATGGTTGCTTATTATTACCCATTATTTATAAATGTATACCGAATGATCTCGTATTACAGTTTCACAGAGAACAATACGATAAAAAGGATGTTTGTGTTAATGATTTATTGTTATTCCTGAAACGAGAAATAGTAGCGCGAGAAAAAACTATTAATGTTACTTCTATTAGTTTTGAAAATACTAAATCCCATGAAAATAAATTTAGACAAAATTCTCCCGAACACTTTCACCAAGAAAAAATTAAAAATCCTTCAGCACTTACATTAAATACAATTGCAGAAAACCTGTGCCCCTTTTGTTCTCAAAATCACGAAGCAAATTCATGTAATTTAAATTTGGAACAACGAAAAGAATCTTTATTAAAACAAGCAAAATGTTTTAAATGCTACCGGAAATTCCATAAGAAGCAATATTGCAGAAATACTGAAATTCGTTGCACAATTTGTTTTTCGAGAACGCATCAAAATTCTCTTTGTAACAAAAAAGAAAAAGAAAGATCATCGAATGAAAATGAAATTGACCTCCTTTCGACTGAGCGTGAACCGGGGGGAAAGGAAACTAAGAAATATGAAAAAATAACAGCTTCATCACTTTGTTGTAATCCAGATGAATATATTTATTTTCAAACATTGAAAGGAATTATGATTGGAAAGAATCAAAATATTAATGTTCGAATATTATTAGATAGCGCTTCGCAGCGAACATTTATTGGGAAGAATTTATCTAATCGTTTAAATTTAGAGGTGACAGGGCAGGAATCATTAAAAATTCATACCTTTGCTGGAAAGAAACCTATTGTTGATAATCATAATAGAGTAAAGATTTTCCTAAAAGACAATAATTCGGACAATATATTATGTCTGGAAGCGTTAGAAACGGAGAGAATCTGTTCCGATATAATACGAGCACCAAGTTCTGAGTTATATAAAAAAATTAAAAATATGGGTATAGAGTTATCAGACGTTTCTAATGATTTAGATGATGGTGATAATGAAATAGATTTGTTGATTGGGAGCGATTACTATTGGTCAATTATGACAGGAAAATATAAACGCATTTCACCAACTCTTGTTCTGAATGAAACGAAATTAGGTTGGACACTTCACGGCAAATTCTCAGAAGAAGTTAATGTAGATAATTTAGTGTGTGCAATGTACATATCTATTTGGGATAATAACAAGGATGATAAAATGTCAGTTCAGCTTGAAACTGTAGAAGGGTTGCGGATTCAAGACGATAATACGAACAAATGCAAAGATATTAATGAATATAAGACTTTGGGAGTAGTAGAAATTGTTGAACCCCAGGAAATAAATTCGACCAATGATAATTTGGCATGCTACTTACCCCATCACCCTGTTATTGAAACGGACAAACAAACTTTAACAAATCCGATGAACTGGCGACATTGTCCCGGTAGCTCAAATCCTGCTGACCGATTTACGAGAGGACTCTCACTTCTCGACCTCGAGAGCGATGATCTATGGTGGTCAGGGCTTCCATGGTTAATTAAAGATTCAAATTTATGGTCCAAGGAAGACGGAGAAGTGGATGAAGATATGAAGCAACTAGAAGCTAAAGGAAAAGTAATTTCCCAAAACCTTTGTTCATCAGAACAACAGAAACCACTTATAGAGATTGAGCGTTTTAGTTCTTTATTGAAGGCAATTAGAACAGTGGCAAGAATTAAAAGATTTGTCTTCAATCTAAGAAGTCCAATTAAACATAAAGGTGTATTATCTGCTGAAGAATTGACAGAAGCTGAAGAATTATTAATTAAAGAAGTACAAATGAAAAATTATAAGGAAGAAATTGAGTCATTAGAAGAAAAAAATCCCATTAAGAAGACCTCAAGAATTTATTCGTTATGTCCATATTTGGATAAAAATAAAATTTTACGAATCAGAAGCAGACTTAATGAAGGCTCATTTAGTTTAAATGAAAGCAATCCAGTCATATTGCCAAAGAATGAAAAATTTATCGAGTTGCTGATTATGCAAGAACACAGAAAATTGTTGCATAGTGGAGTTTCTTTGACACTTGCACAAATCCGAAAAAAATTTTGGATTCCTCAAGGAAGACAATTAATTAGGAAAAGTGTCAGGAAATGTTTAATTTGTAAAAAATACAATGCGAAAGCAGCTGAGCAACTAACTGGCCAACTTCCGAAGGAAAGAATATCAGAATCTCCTGCGTTTACCGTTATAGGATTGGATTTTGCAGGACCGATAATCGTAAGAACAGAGAATAAAGAGACGTCAAAGTCATATATTGTACTGTTCACCTGTGCCACAACAAGAGCAATACATCTGGAAGCAGCCAGGGATATGACTACAAAATCTTTCCTTTTGTGTTTTCGTCGATTTATTTCAAGACGCGGAAACTGTAAAATGATTTTTTCGGATAATGCAAAGAGTTTTAAGGCTGCTGATAAAGAATTACAACAATTTGAGAAAATCATTAAAGATCAAGAACTGCAGGATTTTATATCGAATAAAGGTATGACATGGAAATTTATCGTCGAGCGTGCCCCATGGTGGGGAGGGTTTTACGAAAGGCTCGTAAAAAGTGTAAAAGAACCTTTAAGAAAAATTTTGGGAAGAGCTCTCATCACATTTGAAGAATTGGCAACAATCTTGACAGAAATAGAAGCCATAATAAATATGAGGCCGCTAACCTACACAACAAGTGATTTCGGCGAGCCAGAGCCACTTACCCCGGCCCATTTCCTTCAGCTAGGAAGAGAGAACATCAGTTTTCCTCTACATTTTGCCGAATTAGAAAATAAAATTTCTACTAAAGAAACTTTGTTAAGGAGAAAACGATATCAAAGTAAGTTGTTGAAACAGCTCTGGATTAAGTGGAAGGAACAATACTTATTGAATTTAAGTTCAGTTCATCAATTTAAAACTCCTGAAAGACACAAAAACTTAAAAATTGGCGATGTTGTTTTAGTAGATGGTACTGCTAAATCTAAACTGTTGTGGGACTTAGGAATAGTTAAGGAAGTCATTATTGGCAGAGATAAACTTATTCGTGCTTGCATAATAAAAACTGCTAAAGGACTGCTGAGAAAACCAATACAACTTTTGTATCCTTTTGAACTAGATATCTGAATGATAAGTGATTTCAGTACTTGATTTGAAATTTATTTTTTCTACTAGTGTTTGAATATCAAAGTGTGTTTGTTTTATAAATTCATGTTTGGAAATATTTTTTTTTTTTTTGGGTGTGTTTTGCAATTTGTTGTTTATTTAGTAAAAATCTTTCATTTATGCATAATTGTACTTTATTTCAAATTGAAAAGATAATTGAATTAATAATGGTATTTAATTTGTTTATATTATGTATATATATATATTCAGTTAATCTTATTCAGGTAAAATATCTGGCCAGATATGTTCATGTAGCTACATGTTATAAGAGTGTCTTTTTTTTTATTTATATTGATCATGACTTTATTATTTTATGTTTAATTCTTTATACTTCAACGCCTGTAGATTGAAAATTTTCTATTTTATCATTTGAGTTGTCATTTAAGGTCAAGTTTATTATAAGAATGTTTATGTTGATTTATCATTATGTACTCTCATGAGTCCAGGTGGGGAGTGTGTGGAGAATTATATGTTTTGACGCCAAATGGGCGATAACGGGACAGCAATGGATCTATTGTTTACGTAAGGTAACCCCTCCTGGGCTCATCGCGCGCGCTCTCTCTGTTTTCTTCGAGATGGTGTTGTTGAAAGAATATTCTGTTTTTAAGAACGCATTTCGCTTTTGTAAATAAAATGTATTATAGTGTATAATAGATGTAAATATGTGTCTTCCAATTAAAAGAAGAGAAAATTTGATATCCCGTGGAATTAATTGAGTAAGTGCCAATTGATTTATTTTTAAGATAGTGTTAGTTAATTTAAGAAATCCACTGAATCAAAATCGGTCGCCACAACTCGTCGCGCCTTATCGTTGTTTAAGTGGCGTTGGCACATGGAGTACGCTACATTTTATTTCTCATTCTTCTTCTTTTTTTTTTTTTTTTTACAATTTCATGTTTATTACTTCTATTCTACTACTGTATATTGCATCAAACAAATATATCATTAAATGAAAAAACTTTGACGGATAGAGTGCGTCATCCGTGTTTTTATATTCCTAAGAAACGCGCCTGTCTTTAAAGGTTAAAATCATTTCAAACTTGATATAAAACCACAAAGAACAAGTACACTTAACTATTTATGCTCCGACGTGATTTCTAAGTCCCATTAAATAAAATTAAAACGAGTCAGATGTGGCAATCCCAAAATTTTCTTCTATCTCATACATGTTAATATTTCCTGAAAAATACAGCCTATCAGCACCACGTGTAAGATGATTTACACCAAAATCTAATTATCAAGAACTTTGACAACTTCTAACCGAATGTGAAGTTTGATGAAAATCCGTGCATTCGTTTTTTAGGTAGAGCTTTTGCGGAAATTGTAAAAGATTCTGCATAGCAGCGCCACCTCTTGGGCGATTTACACCAAAAATTAAACAGCACTCATTTATATTAGGGACTCACTGAATCTGAAGTTGGATGCAAATTCGTGTATTTTTTCTTGAGTTAAAGCTATTGCGATATATTAATGGATAATGCACCATAGCAGCGCCATCTGTTGGGCGATTTTCACCAAAAACTAATCAGGACCCGTTTATATGATGGTGTAACTGAATCGAAAGTTTTGTGAAATTCGGTGCATTATTTCTTCAGATAGAGCGCCCACAAAATTTTTGTCACATACAGACTCACAGAGTGACAGAGTGACAGGCAGACATTTTCTAAAAACCATCAAATCGTGTTCAGGGCATTCTGAAACGTATAAATCCGTCGAAAATCGGAAGTCGAAATTTTTCACGAATCCAAATACTTTCTTCTTGTAAAGATAGAAGAAAGAAAAAATATATTTATTTAATTCGTCTACTAACTAAAAGTATAGGGTACTTTTCATAAAAAAATACTTAGATGGATCCCATTTAGTCAGCACAGTGAAACAGTCGAAACTCAATATTTTTTAATGGGGGTTATTTTCTAACCCCATCGATATAGCTTTTCTCCTATTAAAAAATGTTTTGCGAAATATCTGCAACTACAAAACACTATGCTGTTACAGAGAGGATCACACTATATTTATTTACATTGTTTTTGTAAAAATTGTAAGATTTCCATAACTGCATTTTTTGTTAATTATTCTAATTACTCTTGTCAATATTTTACAAAAAAAAAAAAAAAAAAAAAAAAAAAAAAAACGATTTATTAAATCATTTTTTATTTAAAAATCTATCTAAAAATCAAATTGCTATGAGAGCGTGATCAAATTGCTATCAAATTGCGTGAAGTGACTGTGATGTTTGCTCGTTATGACCGTGTGCTCGTAAAAAATGAGTTCGTAAAAAATTGTAAAAATTTACGCATACTTACTTTTTTATACATATGTATGCATTACTTTCTTCTATCTTTACAAGAAGAAAGTATTGGATTCATGAAAATTTTCGAATTCCGGTTTTCGAAGGATTTACGCTTTTTAGGGGTCAGAGAACCCGAAAAACATGTTTTTACTTTCTTCTACCTTTACAAGAAGAAAGTATTGGATTCATGAAAATTTTCGAATTCCGGTTTTCGACGGATTTACGCTTTTTAGGGGTCAGAGATTCCAAAAAACATGTTTTTACAAAATGTCTGTCTGTGACTCTGTGAGTCTGTCTGTCTGTCTGTCTGTGTGTATGTGACACAAATTTTGTGGGCGCTCTATCTCAAGAACTAACGCACGGAATTTAATAAAAATTTATATTCAGTGAGTCCCTAATACAGATTGATGCTGATTAGTTTTTGGTGTAAATCGCTCAACAGGTGGCGCTGCTATGCTGCATTTTTTACGATTTTCGCAATAGCTCTATCTCACGAACTAATGCACGGATTTTGATCAAACTTCAGATTTAGTTAGTCCTTTATATGAATTGATGCTGATTACGTTTTGGTGTAAATCGCTCAACAGGTGGCGCTGCTATACTGTATTTTTTAAAATTTCCACAATAGCTCTATCTCAACAACTAATGCTTGGAAAATCAACAAACTTCAGATTCAAGTATACTTTGATATAAATTAGTGCTGTTTGTGTTTTGGTGCAAATCGCAGGTGGCGCTGCTATACTGCACTTTTCAGAATTTCCATTATAGCTGTATCTCAAGAACTAATGCAACAATTTTCACCAAACTTCAGAATCAGTTTATCCTTGATATGAATTGACATTTTGTACATTTTGGTGTAAATCGCTCAACAGGTGGCGCTGCTATACAGCATTTTTCCCGATTTCTGCAATAGCTCTAACTCAAGAACTAATGGACACATTTTCATCAAACTTCAGATTCAGTTACTCTTTGATATGAAATGATGCTGACTACGTGTTGGTGAATATCGTCCAATAGGTGGCGCTGCTGTGCTGCATTTTGCTCTATTTCTTCAATAGCTCTATCTCAAGAACTAATGCACGAATTTTCATCAAACTTCAGATTCAAGTACACCTTGATAAATGTTGATGCTGATTATGTGGTTGTCTAAATCGCTCAACAGGTGGCGCTGTTATGCTGCATTTGTCATCATTTGCGCAATAACTCTATCTCAAGAACTAATGCACGGATTTTCCCCAAACTTCATATTCAGTTAGACATTGACATAAGTTGATGATAATTAGCTTCTGTTGTAAATCACCCAATAGGTGGCACTGCTATGCTGCATTTTGATGGATTTATACGATTTTAGGGACACTAATATCTCAAGAACTAATGCACGGAATTTCATCTTTTAAGAATCCTCATGATGAGCATAGATTCACTGTGATAATGAATTTTGAAGTATTAAAAGTATGATATAGAAGAAAGTTTTGTGATGACCACAACATACTAGTTACTAAATGTCTCTGTGTGCGTGACACAAATTTTGTGGGCGCTCTATATCAAGAACTAATGAACGGAATTTAATAAAAATTTATATTCAGTGAGTCCGTGATATAAATTGGTTTTGATTAGTTTTTGGTGTAAATCGCTCAACAGGTGGCGCTGCTATTCTGCATTTTTCAGAATTTCCACTATAGATCTGTCTCAAGAACTAATGCGCGAATTTTCACCAAACTTTAGATTCAGGTATACCTTAATATCAATGAGTGCTGTTTATGTTTGGTTGCAAATCGCTCAATAGGTGGTGCTTCTATACAAAATTTTTCAGAATTTCCGCTATAGCTCTGTCTGAAGAACTAATGCACGAATTTTCATCAAAATTCAAATTCAGATATACTTTGATATGAATTTGTGCTAAATGGATGTAATTTCTTGCGTTATTTAAATGATTTAAATGGCGTGATTTACATAGAGGGAAGTTTTGTGATGGTCACAACATACTAGTTTTTTTATTTCTGTATAGTGCAAAAGAAATTGGTTAATTTGCTTTGAACTGTCTTGTTGTCTCTTTCTTGTGTTATTGCTCTTCGGAGAAGACTCATGGCCCGAAAAACATCGTCATTTGGACCCCTGGCTTCGAAAAATGTTTATTAAAATTTTCCTGCGCACACAAAAGCCGTTGAGTATGTTGGGGTCAGTTCAGGTTGAAACTCTTCATATTCGTCGTTATCATCGACACTCTCAAGATTTATGACTCACCAATAACTTTCGGTTGACTTCGGAATACTAAAGGATTTTTTCCAAGAAACAATTAGCTGAGCTGGAGAGGTGGAAGTCAATAGAAATTTTAAAAATCATGAAAAATTTACTCGCTATAACCGGGGTTTGCTCGTTAAATGTGAGTTATGACACCATAGACTTAACATTGTGCCAACCAAGCATTTCTGATTTCTTCGTTAAATCCGGGCTCGTTATAAACGAGTTCGACTGTATATAAGTTGATTTGGGTATCTTGAGACATTAACGAAGATAATTATTGAAGAAGAGCCAATTTCTGATTGATAATGCGAGAAATAAAAGGTTAAAGTCTTGTCAAGAAGAACTGAAGAAACGCTTCCATTCAGTCTTCCGAGAATTTTCCAAACAAAACCTGGTACTCCCTAGTTCCCTCTGCCGAATGTATTTACTTTTTAATACTTTCCAACAAAGTTAAAAAGTGTTTATGCATTCGATTTGTCTGTCCGCCTGTCCGTCTGTCCACCCTCTAACTCCCGTAAATAAACACGGATTTTCATGAAATGGATAAAGGTTACATAGAGAGTCATCCGAGTATGTTTGCTATTGTATAGGAAGTATGTAGGATAAAAGGTTCAATTACAGGGGCACTCAAAAGTATTCCATTACGGTATAGTATCGAGGGAAAATCGTTTGCAGAGTGTTTTAATGACATGACGCTATTTCAGATGTATTGAAACGGATATAAATCACTGAATTTCACTACGATCATGTTAGAACAAGGCATTCGTTGCATTTTTTAATCATTGACAGGGACACACAAAAGAAATCGGTTACAGTACTCTCTTTGAGTCATCATGGCTGAAATGTACGGCTTAAAATTTGGCTTAAATTTAATTATTTTACTCGTCATATAGAAATGCTATACCGCATATACAGGGTTGAACAAAAATAATCACGTACTCCTTATGAGAGGAAATTTCTGAAGGAAAATTTTCAACTGAAGTATATGTATCTCTTAAGTGAACTCAATTTTGCCATGCATGGCGTTTATAGATACCAATCTATACATCCTATACAGGGCTGCTACTAAATTAGGTTATTTTTCCGATTGTAAATGGGAACAGCTGATGTTGGGTTTTGAAATGTGTTATGCGTTTCCATAGGGTTGAATGAGACGTACTATTTTAATTTTTTAAACGGTGCAGTTTTGTTACATTATTCTGAATGCGTTGGAAAGTTTTTCCTAATCTATGCTTGACGCATGATTTTTTCTTCCTTGTTATAATATCATTCGAACCGGTTTCGTACTTTTCCTTGTTATAAACAATCTCCAGAGACGTATCCTGTTTCCAAGAATTCCCCAAAATGTAATCATTTGTTCAGAGGCTCCTATTTACATATTTTCAAAATAAATTCCCAAAGTGTGGTTCCATGAAGAATAAAAACGTAAAACTTTTCAAAACTTTTGAATTAATTTTGAATTAAACTTTGGAATAGGTTGATTACATAAAAGTAACGTTATCGCAAAATTAAAAATTTCCCTTTCTAATAAAGCTTATTTTCAGCTGACAGATTCTTTACGGTTTAGTTTTTGAAGAAATTTAAAACAACATAGGCAAATTCAAACACATTTTAAACATGAAACAAATACTGAAAGATATTCAACGTTATAAAAGGTTTTTGTTTTCGTTATACATTCGAACATTTTATAATTATATAAATTTTCTACGTACGTAAACTACTTGCTTTTGTCTTTCTTATCCATTTGCTTAAATTTTTGTATAAACTGAAAAAAGTGTAAACCGCTTCCCTTACCAATAAAAAAAAAAAAAAAAAAAAAAAAAAAAAATCATATTTTTTGCAACTACATCGTTGCGTTTCATCATTTGAATTTTATATCACAAAATATTTTATCTCAAATATTATATATAACTTATTATATAGTAGGACTCCCTCAAATCCGCAAACGCCTGAAATCCGCACGTCATCGCAGATGTAAACAATGAAACGTTCAAAGGTATATAAAAAATATTTTACAGGCATACATACAATATTTATTATATTATAATATTTTTATATACCTTTAACTGTTGAATGCAGGCGTTATTTATGTGTGAATGTGTGTTTAATATATATTGTAGTATGAATGAAACTTTCAGTTCAGATGTAAAGACAAAATTACAGAATTTTTTAGTTTTATATCATTTCGTTTGTATTTTAATATGTATTTAATTCTCTATAATATGACTGAACTCGTGGTTTTCATGAAGGAAGTACAATTTATTTCTAAAAAAAAAAAGATAAAGATATTGCTGATATCTTTAGTAATTACAGTCTTTTTAACAAATCTTTTTATGTATTAATCGAGATTTTTTGGTTATTAGGACTGGCTAAACCTAACCTGAAATAAAACTTCCTTACTTTATGATTTTGATTTGAATTAATAGGGTATCTGTAAGAGGCAAGTTTCATTCAATAATTCAAGGAAAATGTATCTTATCTTTATTATGCAGATTTAATTATTAGGATGAGCGAAACGAATCCTGTACTAGGCCACACATAATTAAATTTTGTCGTACACTTTACAAAAAACTATTCAGTATTTTGACTAGAAATTAAACATAAACATAAATTATGATCTGTAGATTTGCCCAATATATATACAGTCGTGGCCATGTATACAGTTTAGGATCACGACTGAAATTTAAGATCCAGACAATAAATTGCATCTGCTACATATATTACTCAAAGTTCAAAAGAAAAGCGAATACAGTAACTCCACTGTCAGACGGAATGACGCCATCTGTCGAAAATCGATTTGATTTATGACGTTATCAGTGGTTTTAATTTTAAAAACGCTAGTTTCTAAAATGGTGGTCCTAAACTTTTGGCCACGACTGTATATATATATATATATTTATACAGAATAACCTTTAAAAAATTATTATTTTAATTTATTTATTTTACATGTTTTTTTTCCATTATGGACGTATTTTTGCAAATAAAAAAATGAAAACACGTCTATTTTCGAAGAAAAAATAAATCATGGAGTTAGTCATTATAGATGGAATCATGATTAATTAAATAGTTTCACGATTTTTTTAATGAGATTTTTAAAATACCTTTTTTATGAAAATTATAGTATATTTTTAATGAATTATTATTTATAAAAATTCAATTATTTACATTCAATTATAAAAGTATTTTTCAATGTTAAGAAATCCAATACATAATTTATTCTTATTTTGTGAAATCACTTACGCAGGTGATGCTTACGCATTTTAAAAGAATTATATTATGATTTTTTTTTAACCATTTGGAAAAATGGTTATTCTCTGTCAGGGTTGGACATCAAACACATATCTGAAGCGTTTTATTGGTTGAATCCCACATTTATTCGTTTTCTGATGGGTCTATACAGTAATCTGTATTTTCCCTTTACTTTCAACGGAGATAAATACTTCTGTTGCCACTATGACAAAAAAGTAATAAAAACTACAAAAAAAAACAAAAAAAAACGAATAACTCAGAAACAAATTGAGATACAGCTTTCAAACAAATTGCATTTAAAAGTACGTTTTTTTTCCTCTCTACGACGGTGTAAAAAGTAATAGTGGGGGATGTTTAGAAGTTTAAGAATGAAATTTAAAATTGGGCGTCAGATTTCTTGGAAATCTGACGGTGGAAAAGCCTTTTCCCGAACAGCCAATGAAATGCTAGGATAAGACGTAAGTTTCAGGAAATCTGACGAGTCGCAGGCGATTTTTGTCGCTGTTGTTAATTGCTGTGTTAATGTTTAATCCATGGCGTACGTAATGTATGATCAACTCCGTGCGATTTCTTATGTCTTAAATTTTAGTCTTTGAAAAAATCCTTTACCAAATGGTCGTTGTAATTTGTTAAATTGCTTTTGGTATTTTTTTCTTTTCTTTTTCTTTCTTTTTTTTTTTTTTTTTTTTGCAAAGTGGCAGCAAAAGAATTTGAAGCAAAGAAAATTAATTTATTAAAATAAAGAAATATAAATTATTTTTAAATTCGTTATATCATAAATAAAAAAATCCCAAGAAATTGTTAGTCATTTGGCGGAATTTGCATTTCTAAAATTAAAATGTGCCAAAACATAAAATAACGTTTTTGCTTAATAAAGATGCAAAAATAATATAGAAAAATATTGTTAATTTCAAATTTTTTCTTATTAAATAATGCTTCGCGAATCCAAGCAAAACATGGCTTTTGCTAGTAAATTATAAATTTATCATTTTTAAAATTATCTTACTGATCATTTTACTTTATTACTTTACTTAATTATTTTAATATTTTACAATATTGCAAGAATTCTTTATGATTTTGATTGCATTATTGCATTCAAATAACTGTTTAAAGTGTAAACAAAGCAATGGCCAGAAATCCGCGAAATTCTAAAATCCACACATCTGGTCCCAAGCTATGCGGATTTGAGGGAGTCTACTGTATTATATAAGATTTTTTTCTTTTATCTAAGCTTCAGGCTAAATAAAAACGTTATAAAACAAATCGTAGTGACACATTATGCCACGCCAAAGTATTCTGGGGATAATAATTAATTCAAATATAATAATTAATTGCAATATAATTGAACCCGAGAAAATTCGGGATATTCAGGGAAAAGGTTAAGGATATTGAAGTAATTTACGACATTTATTTCAAGCTTGATGCTGTTTTTAAATATACATGATAGAGGACAGAAAACTGGTAAACATAAAAGCAAACATAATTATGTTGGGTCATCCTTTATAATAACATAGGTGATTTTATTTTGTTCAAGAAACTGAAACTTAATATATAAATGTAAAATAATAACTAAAATTTATAATTGTTAGAATTAGGAAATATAACAAGGCGATCCGTTTGCAACTTTAAGATACTTCGTGACACATAATAAAAAGCTTATAAAATAATGGTGCATGCAATTTCCTGTTAAGGGAGGGCGGGGGGGGGGGGGGGGGCTCTGGATTTCTTTTTTAAAAATTAGCGTTTACGACCTTTTTAGATGTCGTTTTTTGAGGACTATGATATATTCAGACACGTGCTGCTTATGAAATTTAAAAATGTCAAAATTTTAGTTACCACTATTTCCGAATAGTACTTTCAGCAAATTTCTTAATTTCTCGCTTAAGGCCGCACCAACTCGAGTAACACATCCACTGATAGGTTGTTTAACAGAGTTTCGATCTGATATAGATTTGTTATGAATAGTGTGCGCTCCCTGGTGGTGGAATTTGCAACTAACATAACGCAATTTTGTTAAAATTATGAAATCTAACAAGTCGATCTGCTGGAAACTTTGACATAGTTCATAACACATAATAAAAAGCTTATAAAATAATGCAATTTCCTGGGGCGCCTACCTATCTCGGGTGCTATAGACCCGATCCCTTCGACTAATATACCTACGGATAGGTTGTAAAACTGAGTTTCCTTTGGACAGAGGTTTGTGTAGAATAGAATGCGCCCCCTGGTTGCGAAATGTGGAACTAACAGATTTCGCAAAAGGATAAAGTGTTTTAAAGGAATATTAAACGAAACCCTCTGTGCGATCTGGGATCACACTTACCCACTTGTTTAAGTTTTAGCTTTTGTGAACAATGTCCCTTAATCTGTACTTCCTAAAACAACGTGTATCAATTTAATCATAACTCTCGCTTTGCTGTGATAGTTAATCAAAAATTTAAGTTTCTTTTTTTAAAAACAACGTCAATATGGTTGAACTTCCTCGGTTTTATATTAAAATACTGTAAGTACTTTTATTAAACAATCTTTTTTTTTTAAGATTAGACATATAACTACATTAATAATATTAGGTATCTATACATATTTACTTTTTCAAATGTAAGCCCGGTGTCCCAGTTACCCCATAAATATTTCAAGAATGGGGTCACTGGGACATGTATCCGGGGTAACTGGACCATGCTGGATTCAGTTATCCCAATAGTTATAAATAATTTTTTTGTGTTTCTCTTACTACGGGAAGTAAATTTCTCCATTGTTTTTTGCTCACAATAAAGAAAATGATAGAATACCTTATTAAAATTACGTAATGAAATTTTAAAAAAAGCCTATTGAGTGGTATCAAACCAAATTTCTTGACCCCTTGAGAGGCGATGATGCCGTTATGGCATCACTTAATAATTCCTAATTGCCACATTGGCACCCGAATTTTATAATGAAAATTTCACCTTTATTAAGTACGCGAAAATAAACTTTTACTTGTTTTCAGATAGATTCTCTTGTAAATATTGGTCTCATTAAATTATTTCAACATTTTACGAATGCAAGTACCTTGCCCCTGAAAGTTGGCCTTGAAATTGTGCTATAACCAGGGGTCGCATTCTATAGGGAAACTTTTATCGTTCCTACCACTATTTTGAAAATAATATCTTCATCGCACATTTCTTTAAGGGTTCTGGTAGGAACAATAAAATTTTCCCTATATAATGCGACTCCTGGATAAAGATAAAGTAATTACGTAGCCGTTTGGTCATAGATTTACCTCGCTATTCTTTTCCTTAAAATACCCATGTGACTTTTATACTTATTATCTATACTAAAGTACATAAGTACTTACTTAAGTTTTATGTTTTTGGTATAAATAAATCTAATATTTTCACTTTTAGTGCTTTTTTTAGATATATTGACAGCAAAAGTTTCCTTTACAACGCTGTTTATTGACATATAATTTACATGATCTGCCTGGTTTAAATTTTTTTAAGTTGTTTACATTTTTTCAAACAGGACCCTATATCCGATATGAAAAAATATAAACACGTGTGGAACATAGACCCCCTCCCCCCCTGGTCCAGTTACCCCATTTTTGGGGCAACTGGAACCATGAGGAAAGAAAGATGAAATAAGCATATTTTTATATTTTTAAATATTAAAATGTAATTTTGAGCATTTCTGTCTGATAGAGGGAACCTAACTGAACACATTTACAGAAGTTCAGACTTTAATTCAAATGAACATTAGCTTTTTGAAGCTGAATTGTCAGAAGCTCCAGAGTCACATTGTAAAACCATGGCCCAGTTACCCCAACTGACCTTATATATATATATCTTATTCAAATTTTCAATCTTTAATAAAATACTTATTATTCATCCTATCAAGTTGAATTTTTTAAAACTTGTACTGGATGACAGTTGATGTTAATACAGTTTTTTCAAATATTAATTCATTAATTAAATTTTATTAAATTAATTTTAGTTTTATAGGGGAGACAAAATGGCAGCCGTTGTTTATTGAACAGCATTTAATGCATCTCCTATCTGTAAGGGGGTTACATAGGGGGGAACCCTGTTCTGTCGCCCAATACCGCCAATTTGGCGATATATCGCACAATTTGGTGACCCAAATGAGTCGCCAAAAGTGACGCCAACTTGGCGATATCTCTAATATTTCGCCAAATTACCATAGACTTCCATTGTAAACCTACTTGTTTATAGAAAATCAACACATTGAGACATTTTAATGCAACAAAAACAAATATTAGCTTAAGAGATTGTATTAAATTTTTCTTTGATGACCTAAGTAGGAGAATTGACTTTAAAAACAAAATTTTTATATTACTTGTTTGTGTTTCAGTTGATACAGAAAGTCCACTAGAAAATGAGGAAAGCAACGACAGCAGCACTAGTTATATCGATAACAGCCTATCTAGAATTAATCCGTCATTTTTCGCAGTTTCAATGTCACTTACTCCAATTCAAGCGTCGACAACATCGTGTTTCCGATACTACGAAGGCGTCAGTATCTTTTTAACAGGCAGCGCCTTCAAGTTCATCATCTTCAATCATCAGACCACTTCATTGTGCCTGATTAGATTAGGACTTCTTGTCAATTCTGAATTTAAGTCCTAATATGGCCGAAGTGAAGGCAGCGGCTGCTGATAAACATAATCCACAGCAGAGTTGGGCAAATTTGTAATTGCAATTATCTGCAATGTCATTACAGTTTTATTATATGTAACTAATTATAGTTAAAAATGCATGAATTAAAAAATTCTTGCAGCACTGTAACCGGACCCCCCCCCCCCACACACACACACACACATCCCATTATTTGACAAAATTTCTGTGTTTGAATGTGTGCAACTATAATTAAATTACATGCAATTTACTTGTAATTTAATTGCGGATAACTCAGATTACGAATTTGCCCAACTCTGAGTCACAGTCAAGACGTGCAGCTACAAGCTAAGAAAAAAATTCGCTTTGTTACATCCAGAGATGACGACAAAAACATGGATCTTTCTGCGGATGATGATGATGATGAAGCCTATCTTTGTTGCAACGCTTTAGTCACTCAAAACCGAAGGAGAAGTGGATAAAATGTGTTAAGTATTCAAAGTGGTCACATAGTGAATGTGCCTGGGTTTCTTGGTGAGCAAAAAGTTTTAGTTTTTGTGTATGCGCAACGCCGAAACTAAGGGGGGGGTGGTTAGAGGGGGCATGCGCCCCGGGTGCCAGAACGTAGGTGCGCCAAATGAGGATTTCGTTTGTCGATTTTTCTCTCATCTGTGTTTAAAACGGTTTTGTTAAAATACTCCAGTCTGGGGTATGACAACGTATAGACGAATCTAAAGATGATAAGGCAAAAGGATCCTGTATAAGCGGATTTTTTTTTCGCTTCTTTCCGATTCCGTTTTCAATATTTTAATGAATCAATATTTGACAAAGCAAATTACGTAGTTCAGTATTACATATTTTATGATTACATATTTTAAATTTTAAAATAAGTCGGCTCTTAGAAAATTAGTAAAATTCTCTTTGTAAATATACTTTGCGGAAGAGGAGAGCGTGCCAAAATCCATGTTTACTCCGCGTGCAAGAAAGGTTAGTTTCGAGCCTGATGCGAGTAAAATTAATAGCAGTTCATGGGCGTGTCGTTTTAGAACAGCACTGTAGATAAAATGACATAGTGCATCTTTAAAAAAAATCGCCATTATGACGTTGTGACTATTTGTTACTTTCTAATAGGCACCATTGCATTTTGTATGCTTCGAAAAGTTATGTTGTAAAAAATAAAGGCCATGGGAAAACATTTGTATGAATAGAAGCATTTTTCCCTTAGGGTATGTCATTTTAGGACAGTTTCCCCTAATTATTTTCAAAAAATAAAAAATATTGTATTTATAGGAAATGTGATAACATCCCAAAATGTTCTGAAAAAACAGGGTGCTTGGGCAATCGATAATACCCTATGAATTGATCATCACAGTCGAAAACGTGGACCGTCAAGTGCTGGTGCATATAATGGAATTTTCTACCACTTTTCTTTGGTGTTATCCTATTTACAACAAAGGTGAGCATTTCTATTAAAAGTTTCATTATAATATATTTCAGCTTTCTGAAAGTTATGTCGGTCAGCCAAATTTAGGTTCGGGCAGAACACCCTGTAATTTTGATTCAATACGTGGTGTGCGACCTAGTGTTCATTAGTAAGTTTTCATTCTCTATGACCCCTCTTAATTTGCCGGTCGAATTTTGGAATCGTTGCAGAATAATGTCGAGGCCTTTCAAATTTTATGAAAATCGAATCCAAACTGAAAAAGACATTAATAAAAGTTTTCTTCATGCTATTAAATCTTATTTTACGTCATTAACCCAATGATATCCCTTAATAAGTAATGATTCTAGGTTGCCATAATGATTTTTCAATTAAATCCTATGATATGTAATTAATTCACTTGTGGAGAATTATATGTTTTAACCCCAATTGAGCGGTAAATGGATGGCGTTGGCTCTATTGTTTACGTAGGGTTGCTCGCCACCTGGGCTCTCTCTCTGTACGAGTAGGTGAGTGTAGATAGAAGGTTTTTTAAGAACATGTTTTCGCTTTTACTGTAAATAAAAATGTATATAGTGTAATATAGATGCAAATAATCTTCCAATAAAAAGGAAGAGAGAAAATGATATCCCGTGGACTTCACTGAGTAAGTGCCAATTGATTTATTTTAAGATAGCGTTAGTTAATTAAGAAATCCACTGAACCAGAACCAGTCGCCACATCAGTGTTATCCTATGGTCGGTAATGATTCTAGGTTACCATGGTAATGACGTTCTATTTAAGTTGGACCTATTATTTTCGTATGACTGAATTTAATACTTAAAATCGTCATAAATTTTGTATTCATGCATTTTTGCACCAGAGTGCAGCAGCTATTGCGCCCAGATCTGAATATTTATAGAACTAGTTAGAGTACGAACGCACCTCATCTGCTACGTTTGAAGTACAATTTCAGACTTGTTGTGTATTCCGAGCGAGTATTCTTGTTCATCACAGTGCAATGCGGTCTCGAAAGATACTCCTGTAGGAACACTGATATTAAAATTAAACGTTTCCAACTCAGGGGATTATACCGGTGATAATATGAGTCATAATTTCATACTCTTGAAAGCTGATCATGTATTAAACAAAAATTTGTGCAAAAGTGTTCTACAAAATTTTATCAACGGCCGAAATGCTCTTAGCGCAAAAGTTGCGCTTTGGTCAAATACCGGGTGAGTCAAAAGTTCGTTAAAACTTTAAAAACTCATAAAAAAGGATGAAATTATGATAAAGGAGTGCGGTTTGCAAGAATGGGGATTTGGGGAAAAGTAGTGGGATTTTATTTTTACCAGCAAAGAAAAAAAATTAGTTAAAAAATCGCATGTAGAGGGCGCTGACAACCCGAAACACGATGAAAAGGACAATAATAGTGTCGTAGAATGTTCTGGAGGACATGTTGAACATTTGTTATTGGAAGAACAGATGATTAGAGCGGGTTGTTGTCCTGTTCATTGTGTTTCGGGTTGTCAGCGCCCTCTACATGTGATTTTTTAACTAATTTTTTTGCTGCTAAAACAAATCGGACTACCTTGTGAGCCCTTTCTTGCAAGCCGCACTCCTTTATCATAATTTCTTCCTTTTTGCGTAAGAGCTAATGTGCCCGTCGGTTGTGTAAGTACGTACGTATGTACGTATGTACGTAACGCGATAACTCTTGATCGAAACATCCAATTTGCTTCAATTGTTTTTTCTAGGTTCATTCTGATAAGGTGCTTCCCTGATTAGTTTTGGGGGTTCATTGGATAAGGATAAAGGGGGAAAAGGGGGACTAGTCCACCCCCCTTAATTTAGATAAATGGGTTTTTCATGCAGAATTATTCGATTTGCTCCAAATTTGGTATACCGGTTTATTTATGTTAAGGAGTTTCTCTGTTTAGTTTTGGGGGTTCATGGGTTAAGGATAAAGGGGGCTAGTTCAACCCCTTAATTTAGATAAATGGGTTTTTCATGCAGAATTATTCGATTTGCTTCAAATTTGAAATACCGGTTTATTCCGATATGACGCTTCATTTGATTTGGTGGTTCATTTGTTAAGTATAAAAAAGGGAAAGGGGGCAAGTCCTCTCCCCTTAAGTTAGATAAATGGGTTTTCGGGCAGAATTATCCAATTTAGTTTAATTTTTTTTCTAGATTCAATCTGATACGGAACTTTCCTGATTAGATTTGAAGGTTCATTGGTTTAGCATACAGGGGGAAATGGGAGAGCTAATACCCCCCTTAATTTAGTGAAATGTTTTATTCATGCTGAATTATCTGATTTTCTTCAAATTTGGTATAACAGCTTATTATGAGAAGGAGATTCCCTGATTAGATTTGGAGGTTCATTCGTTAAGTATAAAGGGGGAAAACGGGTGCTAATCCCCCTTCTTTTATTTTTCGAGAGGCATTATTCTTTGAAATAAGAGTATACTATACAATTAGTGTGAATAGCCTGTGAGCTCAATGCCATCAGTTTAACTGGGCAATTTTCTTTTTATTAAAATTTTAACGAACTTTTGGCTCATCCGGTACTTCATTATTAAACATTGCATATTAAAAAATATATTAAAAAATGAGTACTGTAAAACAAATAAATAAATGAATTATAAAAATCGATAAAAAATACAAAAAAAAAAAAACAAAACAAATACTTTATTAATAAAAACTGTATCTTTCCAGCTCGGATATGTAGGTGCATAACATTCGTAAATTCACGCTATCATTATTATAGTAATTACGATATGTATTATATATATAATAACACAAAGTGTATAACGCTTCCGGGGTTGAACTCATCCGAATTCCACTTCGCTTTATCGTATTCCATTCGGCCATTTTTATTGAAAATTATTTTTTCGAATTAAACTTCATAAAAGTTACATTTTTAGAAAGATTATTCAAAATAAATTAACACTTGAGAGATGACTTACATTTAATTATGTACATATTCTGAGATAACTTCAGTTGAAATTAGTTTGGCCCTCTCCCTCCATAAGTAAACATTCATTTGTATCGCATTCATTGTGAACTTTGAGCTTTGTTGGCGCCATCTATCGGTAGTTAAAATAAAAAAGAAGTTTCTTTTGAAATTCTTTGAACTCTGAAGACATGGGGTGGGAAAATGAATAGTATTTCTTATAAAATATAATTAGACTATCAGGGATACTTGATGCCGTGTAGAATATATATATAACAATGAAAATAAAATTTTGCATTTTTGTATTTTGTAGGGAAAATAAATTTGTAATTTAAAAGAATTTGAGAAAAAAAAATCTGTTAATGCAATTAATAGCTACAATTTACTTAAGTGATAAAGGATCATTTTTAATGATCCAATTTATTATAAGTTTCTTTATGCATGTTTAAAAAAAAATAAGGATTTAATCTGAGTTAAACTTTTTAAAATTTAAGTTATAATTATTTTGGCATCAGCTATAGGCAATTAATCCGTGAAGGACTCTTATTTAATTTTTTTTATTATTATTCTGATTTATAAGAAATTGAAGGTTATTGATTTTTTTAAAGCAATGAACGAAGACGAAAGTTAATTGACAATATTTTAAAACAGCATTATTAATTCTAATTTGCATGTTTTTTGTGAAGTAGTTTTTTAAATTTTGTGAGTGAAGTTCTTTCTTGCAAATTAAGTTTCAATTATAAATGGGCTGTTTTTATAACTATTTGACTCCCACCTGATCCTATGAGTCAGATAAGATAAAATTTATTACTTCATAATTCTTTTTATAGTGTAATGCTATATCATTCTTTTGAAAATGCAAACACGTCATTCTGACGGGATACCTTCTAGTATGTAAATAAAAACGGACAATTTGATAGTTATATATTATGGTAAATTTTTACATTTAATATTTTTTAAAGCATATTTAATAACAAATATTATCTGATGCAGTTTTTGAATTTATTTTTGTGTGTATGCGTACTTATTCCATAAAAATAACAAGTTCATAATCATGCTCTGTACTAAGTTAAAAAAAAAAAAATCAGATAAATAAGGAAAGCATCACCAGGGATACGTACACTGGTTATCACTTTTTATTTAAAATTTTGTCTAAAATATAATTCATTATTCAAAATATCTATTATTATTTATCCGCAGTTGAATTTTCAAGTTTTGCTTTTCATTACACATATATTATATGTCTATTATTGCAAGAAATAAAAAAAATATTAATGCGTGTAAAGTGTTCAGTGCTTAGTTTAGCATTACGTAAATGTGAGTCAAATGTATTTGTGAAAACAAGACTCGAATATTTAATGCAGAAAATATCCCAAAGCGAAGCATACCGGAGAATAAATCCTACACCACGAACGAAATCTTTCAAAAGTGATTTTAAATTCATATACACACTAGCTTAAGCGTTGCCCGGAATTTTAAGAATGTTTGTTTTGAAAAATCAATTTCAAAATTAAGCATATATACAAAATAACAATAAGCAAGTTGTAAATTGCACGTCAAACGTGGCAAATGAGGTGCGTTCGTACAATAAATAGTTGTATAAATATTTTTTGCACCGCATAGTGTACTGAATGTCTATTTTAGCGCACTTCAATAAGTGCCTATCCATTTCATTCTGTTCGAAAGGCTGTCACATCATTGAAATGCACTTGAAATAATTTTTTCTCATTGGCCGTCCTGTAACGGAAAACTTTTGACTGCTCCTGTCATTAAACTATATATACGATTTTAATAAAATTTGAAGTACTTCGACACAATTTTGCAACAATTACATATTTAAAATTTCAGACCCTTCAATTGGGTAGTTTTTGCTCTGTTATATACGGATGGAAGGACAGACAGACTGACCGAACGACGACTCTAGAAGCTACGTTTTTATATAATTACGAACACGCCTAAAAAAAAATCTGTAAAGCTATCTTTATTTCAGTTCTTCTCTACGGAGGAGCTCTAGGGACCTAAACGCTTTGTGGAACTTCTAATAGACATGCATACACACATGTATATAGTACATGGAATAGATTTTTAAATGGCGAAAAAAATTCAGAGAACCTGGAGATGTTAAAATTTGCAAATTTTTCCATAATCTGGTTTTTATCCTGTTTCAATACGTTTTTTTCAAACTCATATCACGTTATACATTCACCTGCCGACGTCCATTCTATTTCCAATACGACATAATACTCACTTTTTTTTTTTTTAATTCGTCAAGCTATTTATTTCATTTCATTTTTCATGTGGAAATCATGCAATAGAAAAGTTATGACGCAATATTCACTTAAAAAAAAAAATCGTCAAGCTATTTATTTTTTTTTTTCATTTTTCACGTGGAAATCTTGCAACAGAAAAGTAATTGTCGTGGTGTGGATTTTTAATTGTTCGCAACTGCTATAACAAAAAATGTTTCAATTGGATAGGAAATTGCCGTTAAATTGGAGTATTTTTATTAATTAAAGATTAACTATAAATTATTTCGATTCTGGATTACTTGAGTTGTCTCGGTCGTATTTTAATACACATGTACGTAACATTTCACAATTCTGGCTTCCAAACTGTGGATTTGTATAACATTACAGACAGACAGACAAATTTTAATTTTGATATATTGGATATTATATTTACATATGAAATTTTTGAGGCCTTGGAAAAATTCAGGTGGTTTTTAGATTTAAGAGTACGCAAATAAAATTTCATAAATGCATTTTGTATTAAATGTACTTATTCTAGCTACATTTTACTAAGATGTACACCTGTAATCTGCAATAAACTGCGGAATACTTATTTTGCTTAAGAAAAAAAAATATATATATATTTTTCTTTTATTTGGATATAAGGATTGTAAAGTTTTATACATACTAGCCCGCCTTGGCGACTAGTTTGGTCTCCCTTAAAATTTATGTTTGGCAAAGCATACTCAGCATTGTATCATGTTGCTTTTATTCGTAATTTAATTTAATTGACACCTTTAAATATAATTAATATAATCCCTTAAGTTAATATTAGTTTTTAATGTATTAAAATATCTCAATTTGTTGATTTTCTGTAAGCAAGTAAAAATATCGCCAAGTTGGCTACAAACTTAGTGGCATTTGGTCCCTCCTACGGTAACCCCCTTTTTATAGGTATGGAGGTACATTCAATGCTGTTCAATAATCAGTGAGATGCGTTTCATTCGGGCGTTGCCACTAAACAATTAACAAATAATCGTGATTTCTGTGCCTCGTAAGATAGCGTAATATACATATAGATTTTATTTTATTATTCCATAACGTGGTTTAAGAACTGCGAAATAAACATTAAAACATTCAGTAGAAATAACCTCATCATAAACTGCCATGAATTCTTAAAGACAGTTAAAAAGTGTTCGAACTCAAGAAAGATATGAACTTTTTTTTTAATTTACTCTTTTTAAATATTTTTTTTTCTAGTTGGTAGTTTGTTACCATTAATAAAACGGCCGATTAAAATGTTGATTTAAGTATTAAAGTATTTGTTTAAAAGTATTTGTTTAAGTAAATTTCACCTACGAAGAATTTCTTTTGTTTTAGAAAATAAAGTTTCTTTTGTTTTCGCAATTTTTATGTTTTCATTTCTGTTACCTTTTAACGTAAAATAAATATTTGACTTTACTTAAAAAATTTCTTATGAAGTAAAAAAAAAAAAAAAAAAAAAAAAAAAAAAAAAGTTCAATGAAAAAAAAACACGTTAAAAAATTTATTAACACATTTTCTTGATTTTTCAAGCATTAAAGTCTTTTTTTAACACTTTCCAACAAAGTTGAAAAGTATTTATGAATTCGGCTTGTCTGGCCATATGGCTTGGCCATTAAAATATGCAAATTTCTTATGTACTTTTATCTCAGAAAAAGGTGCACTTCCGAGTGGTGGACAAATTCCACGGTCCCGATGTGCCCGCTATTGAGAGGTTTTGGTCAAACATGGCTACTTATAATGTTTACAAAAAAATGGCTGCGATTTTGACGCTTGAAGTGTCAGACTCAAAAAGTGCCTGAACAAATTAAGACCTTTTAAAAGTCTGAAAATTGAACACACAGTTTCAAGACACTTGAGTGTCTCAATTTCAAGCATTTAAGTGTCTGAATTTCAAACATTTCAGTTTATTGTGCAGAACACCCCTGTGATTTTATGGAAAAGCAGCTTGAAATTGGAAGATTTTAGGTAATTTTTGTGTTAAATTAGCGAGTGTTCTCTGTTTTTAGGGAAAATAGGCATATCCCGTCAGAAAATTTGCGTGTTTTAATCCAATGGATAAAAACCTTAAATTTATGGGGAATTGAGACTGTATATAAAATAAATCTGAATTAATCATCCTTAATACTAAATTTACATTTAATAGAGCATAAAATTTTAAACTTAGGTGAAACATTTTCCGGTCTATATCGATATACATGAAATCCAAAAAGAAATAAAAAGCAAACTTTCAGATACATTTTAAAAGTTTTTATTTTCAGATAATATTTTCGTAAAGGTACACTTAGTAGAGATATTTTTTCTGGTTTAACTGAATTTGACATTTTCTAAAAGAAATACAATTGAAATACATTTTTAGCCATTTTTCTGGAAGGTTAATATCTTTGTAAAATAAGATTTTATATTACTTCTCTTCTATAAAAAAAATTAAAGATTTTTCTTTCACCCCAAAAACACTAAAATAATTTTTTAAAAAAATCCGAAACAGTTTTTTCAGCTTTCATCAAGGTTTTAACATTCGATGTATGGATAATATTTTTAAATGAAACATAGAACTATGCTTTAAGCGGAGAGTTAATACTTTTTATTTACCTTTTCAGTTTTAGAAAACCAAACCAATAAACAGTTTTTTTTCTTTATCGCTGCCATAATAAGATGTAAAAATAAATGCATCGCTACAAAAAGACAGCGGATTCTTAAACTAGGTAAATATCATACAATTTTGATTGAAATTATACAATAGCCTCAATGGGGTAAACCATTGGAAGAAGCGTTTGAACAATGTTTCGTTTTCTGCCACTGATTTTCTTAAACATTTTCGAGTGCTTTTCATTGTGTATTAATCCCTTTTCTCAAAGTCTGAACATTGGCTATTAGAATTCTACTAATTCTCAGGCAAGCATTATCATCTTCAAAAATCTTATTTTACAGACAAACATGATAAATTGACACTATTAGCATTAATATTAAAATTAATATATATATATATATATACAGGGTGTTTCTAAACTCATGGTACAAACTTTAAAGGTAGGTAGAGCACACAGTAACAATCATTTATTGTATAGGAATGTATGGGACCAAGTGGCGCATTAAGGTAAAAACACCAGGGGGGCAATTAGGCCCCTTTTTTAATTTTAAAAATTTCTCATTCATACCAGAAAATTTTTACGCTATCCTTTTCTTCTTGACATTTCATAATTATTTAACAATAAAATTCTTCTTTGAAAATTTTTGGTAGGAAATTGAAATTTTTGAATTAAAAAGAAGAGCAAAACTGGTAAACTTATCAAACGAAATACATGAATAAAAAAGATAAAATGTTTATTTACAAAATAGTTTACAAGTAAATAATAATGCATACAATAATATTCCAATAAGTGTTCAAAACTTCGCCCACCAACTGTGATAGATGCTTCGCAGCGTCGGTGGAACGATAGGCGTACACTTCTAAAGATGTCAGGCATTTCCCGCACACGTTCATCAGCTTCGGATATGCGAGCTACTAGATTTTCGTCTGAGTCAACTGGAGTCCATAAACAAGACTCTTCAGATGTCCTCATAAAAAGAAATCAAGGCTCGATAAATCGGGAGATCGTGGTGGCCAAGGATCTGGTCCACACGCCCAATCCATTGCGTCCCAAATGTGGCATTCAGATAACTTCGCACATCAGTGGTGAAGTGCGTGGGCGCTCCATTATGTTGAAACCACATCCGGTTACAAATGGCGATCGGAACATCTTGCAGCAGTTCCGGTAAAACCTGTTGCAAAAAATAAGGTAACAACGACCATCCAGCCTCTTTGGTAGTAGGTATGGGCCAATCAAATAATTATTAACAATACACGCCCACAAATTCACAGAAAATCGTTGTTGATAAGCATGTGGCCGCGTTGCATGTGAATTATTGGTTGCTCAAAGATGGAAATTGTGCGCATTCAATACACCCTCGCGTGTAAATACAGCCTCATCTGTAAATAGTATATGAGCAGTAAAGTTTGGCTGCAATACATGTTGCTGCAAAACCCACTGGCAAAAGTTCAACCGCAGAAGATAGTCTTCCGGATTCAAAGTTTGTACGCATTGAAAACGGAAGGGATGAAATCGATTTTCATTTAACACTCTCCAAACGGTCGGATGACTTACACCTAAATTCTGTGCAACAGCTCTTGTACTTGATTCGGGACTTTCACTCACAAAATTAAAAAATAATTTCTTCCAGGCTTCCACGCGTACAGATCTTTCTGGCCCAGTTTCCTGTCTGGTGACGTAGAAAGAACCTGTTTCAGAAATCGGACGGTGTAAGCGCTGAAATATTCTATGATCAGGCATTCTTCTGCGAGGAAACTGCTCTTGATGCATTCAATAGCAGCTCTGGCAGCTCTGGCGTTGCCAGTTGCACGATCATACATGAAATGCACGTCGGCTTTTTCGGCATATCTAAAGTCATCCATGACGAACGATAGCACAGTTAAAAATGGCGATTTCTTCTACTTGAATGCATGGTATTGAACGGCGACCAGTCACTTACTGCTCTCTACGACCAGTGGAATCAACCAAAAACTCCATTTCTATTTCAAAAAATTTCTATTTCTATTTCTATTTCCAATTTAAAAAATTTCGATTTCATACCAAAAATTTTCAAAGGAGAATTTTATTATTAAGTAATTATGAAATGTCAAGAAAAGGATAGCATAACATTTTTCTGGTATGAATGAGAAATTTTGAAAATTAAAAAAGGGGCCTAATTGCCCCCTGGTGTTTTTACATTAATGCGTCACTTAATCCCATACATTCCTATACAATAAATGATTGTTACTGTGTGCTCTATCTACCCTTAAATTTTGTACCATGAGTTTAGAAACAACCTGTATATATATATATATATACATCATCATCATCAACCGTTTTCAATCCACTGCTGGATGTAGGTCTCCCCCAGATTTTTCCAATGTTTTCTGTCTAGTGCTTTAGTCATCCAAATATATATATATATATATATATATATATATATATATATATATATATATATATATATATATAATATATATACATATATAATATATATATATATGTAATATATATACAGGGTGATTCATAAAAGATGGGCAGAACTTTAAGGGGTTATAGTACACTTAAAGACAAATAATATTAAATAGGAGACTAAGGGTCCCAGACGTATTCCCAAGGAGATAGGGGGCATTAAAGTTTAGGGTCCGAAATTTCAAATGATTATAAAACATGGAAAAATTGGTCGATTCGTTTGCGGTTTTTGCAAAAAATTTTCTTTATGCCAGTATTTTCTTGAAATAAAATTTTAAAGTTCAATTTCAAAAAATGCCGATAGGGGGCGCTTTAGACTTTGGAGTAACAAACAACTATTTTTTAACGTTATTTTTTGTATTTCTTTAAATGATTTCGAAAGCTTAGACTTAAACTTAAATTTTGATCTAAAAATCTGAGTCCTAACGAGTAGTTAAGTAGCATAAACTGAAATTTGAAATTTGAAACCCTTCTCCCCCCAGAACAAAAATCAGTTATTCCCGATCTTTGTGTCGTAGATTAGGCTCTAACTACTGCCGTGTTTTGCTAAAATTATTCTTTATGTCAGTATTTTCTTGAAAATAAATTTTAAAGAAAATTTTCAAAAAATTCCGATAGAGGGCGCTTTAGACTTTGGAGTAACGAACAACTATTTTATACCGTTATTTTTTGTGTCTCATTAAATGCTTTCTAAAGCTTAGACTTAAACTTAAATTTTCAGCTCAAAATCTGAATCGCTGAGCGTGGTTCAGTAGCGAGGGGAGGGTGTTCAAATTTCAACTTCTGAACATAGTTCAGTTTGCACTACTTAACCATGCCCAACGATTCTGTGCTGTGATACGAGGCAAAAATACAACTTTCGTCAAGGACTGCATAGTCGGAATTCACTCATAAAGGCACTGGCACAGTTGGAAACGTCGCTCATGCAAACGTTAATGCTCCATTCCTGACGCTAGTCACCGGGTGAAGAAGGAAACAGAAAGTATGCAAATGTCAAATGGGGAAGAAGAAGAACACGTATGCAAAATTTCGACACGATTCAGGCATAAAAACCACTGAACGGTGAGTCAAGTGTAAGTCGCTGTAGTAATGAATCGGAAGATGGTGCCCTTCACGAATAAGGAAAAGGCTGAGATGCATTTAATTTACGGAGCGGCAGATGGAAATGGTGCAGAGGCACAACGAATGTACGGAGAGCGATTTCCCAACAGGCGGTTGCCTAACCGCAAAACTTTCGAGCGCTTGCACAGACAGTTGTGTGAGACGGGATCATTTCTCGCTTCCCGGTCGAATGCAGATCGGGCAAAAAAGGACGAATGAGTAGTTGTTGCAGAAGCCATTCTGGATGTAGTAGCGGCGCAGCCAAGTACAAGTACACGAACAGTGGCTAGGCAGGTGGATACCTCACAGTCCATGACTTGGAGGGTACTGAAGGATGAACATTTGCTCCCGTTTCATATGCAACGAGTCCAGAAACTGTCTCCAGGGGATTATCCAAATCGTATTGAATTCGCCCGCTGGTTTCTGCAGCAGAACGCGCTAAATCCACATTTTGGACGAACTGTGCTTTTCACCGATGAATGTACCTTCACACGTGAAGGTACATTTAACACACACAATGCACATGTATGGGCGGATGTCAATCCACATGCTACGTATCCACATGCTCATCAGAGACGCTTTTCCATCAATGTTTGGGCAGGAATCCTCGGAGACCACCTAATCGGACCGTACCTTCTTCCTGAACGCCTCAACGGTAAAACATACCTCACATTTCTGCAACATGTGCTGCCAGACCTGTTAAACGTTGTTCCTCCACGCATCCGGCGGGTCATGTGGTTCCAGCACGATGGAGCGCCAGCCCATTACGTACGAGACGTCCGCAACTATCTGGAAATCACATTTCCGAACAGATGGATTGGTCGAGGTGGTCCTGTTGCTTGGCCTGCTCGCTCGCCAGATCTTTCCCCCCTCGATTTCTTTTTTTGGGGACGATTGAAGGCTCTTATGTATGAGACACCCATTGAATCCCCCGAGGAACTGGTCGCCAGACTTTCCGCCGCTGTAGGGGAAGTGCTCGAAAAGCCTGATGTTTTCGCGAATGTTCGCCGTTCCATTCTTCGCCGTTGTTCTGCGTGCATAACCTCTGGTGGTCACAATTTTGAACATTTATTGTAATTACATGTTAATAAATATGCTTTGGTAACATAATCCTAATTTGTGTCTTTTTACCTCGTATCACAGCACACAATGTGTGGACATGGTAAACTGAACTGTGCTCAGGAGTAGAAATTTCAAACCCCTCTCCCCAGAAACTTAACCACGTCTAACGATTCAGATTTTGGGCTGAAAATTTAAGTCTAAGCTTTAGAAAGCATTTAATGAGACACAAAAAATAACGGTATAAAATAGTTGTTCGTTACTCCAAAGTCTAAAGCGCCCTCTATCGGAATTTTTTGAAAATTTTCTTTAAAATTTATTTTCAAGAAAATACTGACATAAAGAATAATTTTAGCAAAACGCGGCAGTAGTTAGAGCCTAATCTACGACACAAAGATCGGGAATAACTGATTTTTGTTCTGGGAGGAGAAGGGTTTCAAATTTCAAATTTCAGTTTATGCTACTTAACTACTCGTTAGGACTCAGATTTTTAGATCAAAATTTAAGTTTAAGTCTAAGCTTTCGAAATCATTTAAAGAAATACAAAAAATAACGTTAAAAAATAGTTGTTTGTTACTCCAAAGTCTAAAGCGCCCCCTATCGGCATTTTTTGAAATTGAACTTTAAAATTTTATTTCAAGAAAATACTGGCATAAAGAAATTTTTTTGCAAAAACCGCAAACGAATCGACCAATTTTTCCATGTTTTATAATCATTTGAAATTTCGGACCCTAAACTTTAATGCCCCCTATCTCCTTGGGAATACGTCTGGGACCCTTAGTCTCCTATTTAATATTATTTGTCTTTAAGTGTACTATAACCCCTTAAAGTTATGCCCATCTTTTATGAATCACCCTGTATATATATATATATCTTTAACACCGGGAAAGCGGAAAATTCTATTACTCTTAAAGCCTGACCCTGAACAAATCTCAAACAGAACAAATCTCAAACATTTTTGTTATATCTCTTTTAGTTTTGGAGTTAGAGGGTGTCAAAGTTCTCTAGACGAGGGGCATAGAAAACTTTTGAGTCATTTTTGCCACTTTAATCTCTCAACTGTGACTGGCTCTGATGTTCTTGAGAGATTTTTTGTTTTCTAACTGATACTATACCTTGAACATTAACATCTCAAATTGAAAATTCATTTGAAGATGGTCAGAGCCCCCAAATAGGGCGCCCCCAAATACCCCTAATTTCGTAAAAAATCAGTTTTTAAGAATGCTTTAAATCTTGGCTCTGATGTGATACAGAGAAAATTTTTGCACAATGTGGTTAGACATTTTCATACAAAGTGAATTTAAGGTTAATATTTTTTGAAGGTCCCCTGAGCCATTCGGTGTGGGGGCCCAAACACGGACCTGGACGCTAATTTATGTAATTTCAAAGCATTGGTGTAGCTGGCTCTGACCTCCTACATGAAAAATTTTTGCGTGGAGTTGTAGCATCAACATAGTAGTTTCATATTATGAAAAAATATTTTTTGAAGGTACCACCATTTTCAAGAAAAATAGAATGAAGTACACGAGTTTTGGTGGGATAATTATGTGTTTGAAGCTCTCTTAAAAAAAAAAATAACTATCAAGTATTAGCTTAGTAATAAAAAAGTACTTTTAAATGCAATTTGTTTGAAAACTACAATTTATTTTTGAGATATTAATTTTTTTGCAGTTTTAATGCCATTTCTGTAATGCTGGCAACTGAAATATAAGCTCAATATCAGCAACTACATATGCTTTTTTACCAGTCTGTAAAGAAAATTATACTTTTAAATGCAATTTGTTTGAAAACTACATCAATTTATTTTTGAGATATTAATTTTTTTGTAGCTTTGAATGCCATTTCTGTAATGCTGGCAACAGATGTACTCCATTTATTTAGAAAGTAAAGGGAAAATAGTATATTACTATATATTTTTGTTGCCATTTTCTCATAACTAAAAAAAAAATGATTAAAATACATGCTATTCTAAGATTATCGTCTGCTATGAAAATGTGTTTTAAAGAACATTTGTGTGACTTATTTTGTCTGCATTTACTTAATTCCTATGAAAAAGCTGAAAGAATGCATATAATATTTGATATTATCTGGTATATCTACACATATACCAGCGATTAACAACATCCACAGCGTTGAATACCATGAAAACCATATGACTGTTTAGAGGTAATATGAAATAGGAAAAGGGCGTGAAGTACAATGCATATATCCGTCTTTTCGATCTGGCCTCGTGATAATATCTGATTTTGAAGAAGGCACTGTTCCCATTACTAATAAAGCTAAAAAGAAACTAGTTGGATGTGCCAATCCCAAAACTTTCTTCTATCTTATACATCTTACTATTTGAAAACCTAGTTACACATGTTAATACTTCAATACTATTAGTTCAATACTATACCAACTTTGATTTTCATCTTAAATTTCTGCTCAAGTCAAGTAAACGGACTAAAAACGAGTTAATCTATATCATGATATTTGTTAAAATTATTAATTTTTCCTTATTCTGTCGTTATCAGCTGTTTGCGAATAACCGGCATAGCAGGAAGCGAGTTCCCGCCGCTGCATGAGCCGCCGATGCACAATAGAACTACGAAAAATCAAGAAAAGTATACAAAAATCGCTAGCACGGAGCCCCTTTACCGCGCAATATTTCCAAATTCAAGGAGAACCTGTTGGCCAAAGCCAAAAACAAGCACAAACATTTTGGTTCAATTGTATGCATAATTTTATACGCTGTTCGATGGTACAATAATGAAAACGGCACAGAGATCGGAATTATAGCGCCCCCTTCTTTCGGAATTTTTTCAAGTTCAGGGAGGACTTGTTTGCCATAGCCAGAAACATGCACAAAAAATTTGGTTCAATTATATGGATAACTTCATACACTTTTCGATGGTAGAATAATGAAAATGGTACAGACATCGCAATTATAGTGCCCCCTTCCGGCAGAATTTTTCCAAATTCAGGGAGGACCTTCGTGACATGACCAAAAATAAACACATAAAATTTGGTTCAATTCTATGCATAACTTCATACACTTTTCGGCGGTACAATATTCAAAATGGCACAAAAATTGTACAAAAAATTGCTATTACAGCGCCCTCTACGAGCAATTTTTTTACAAATTAAGGGAGGACCTCCTTGCCATAGCCAAGAACTTAAAATTTTTTTTGGTTCAATTCTATGCATAACTTCATACACTTTTCGATGGTGCAATATTCAAAATCGCACAAAAATCGCTATTACAGCGCCCCCTAACGGCGAATTTTTTGCAAATTCATGGAGGACCTGCTTGCCATATCCAAAAACTTAAAATAAAAATTTGGTTTAATTCTATGCATAACTTCATACACTTTTGGGCAGTACAATATTCAAAATCGCACAAAAATCGCTATTACAGCGCCCCCTACCGGCGAACTTTTTCCAAATTCAGGGAGGACCTGCTTGCCATAGCCAAAAACTTAAAATAAAAATTTGGTTTAATTCTATGCATAACTTCATACACTTTTGGACGGTTCAATATTCAA
Organism: Maratus speciosus; assembly: GCA_963932465.1. Lineage (NCBI taxonomy): Eukaryota > Metazoa > Arthropoda > Arachnida > Araneae > Salticidae > Maratus > Maratus speciosus. Next base: position 12,577,670 of record OZ010795.1, on the reverse strand, counting down.
AATCGCACAAAAATCGCTATTACAGCGCCCCCTACCGGTGAATTTTTCCAAATTCAGGGAGGACCTGCTTGCCATAGCCAAAAACTTAAAATAAAAATTTGGTTCAATTCTATGCATAACTCCATACACTTTTGGATGGTACAATATTCAAAATCGCACAAAAATTGTTATATCAGCGCCCCATACCGGCGAATTTTTTCCAAATTCCGGGAGGACCTGCTTACCATAGCCAAAAACTTATAATAAAATTTTGGTTTAATTCTATACATAACTTCATACACTTTTTGATGGTACAATGGCGACGGACAGCCGGACAGACGGACACACAGACAGACAGACATTTTCTATAAACATGTTTTTTGGAATCTCTGACCCCTAAAACATGCAAATCTGTCGAAAACCGGAAGTCGAAAATAATTTCGATTACAATACTTTCTTCTATTGAAGATAGAAGAAAGTAAAACTAGTATGTTGTGGCCATCACAAAACTTTCTTCTGTATAAATCACGCCAATTAAATCCTTTACATAGTACAAGAAATAACAACGATTTAGCACCAATTCATATAAAGTATATCTGAATTTGAAGTTGGATGAAAATTCGTGCATTAGTTCTTGAGATACAGCTATAGCGGAAATTCTGGAAAAATGTAGCATAGCAGCGCCACTTGTTGGGCGATTTACACCAAAAGTAAACAGCACTAAACGATATCAAGTTACACCTGAATCTGAAGTTTGTTGAAAATCCAAGCATTAGTTCTTGAGATAAAGCTATTGCAGAAATCGCAAAAAATACAGCATAGCAGCGCCACCTGTTGAGCGATTTATACCAAAAATTAAACAGCACTAACTTATACATCAATTCATGTCAAGGACTAACTAAATCTGCAGTTTGATGAAAATCCGTGCAATAGTTCTTGAGATACAGCTCTTGTGGAAATCGTGAAAAATGCAGCACAGCAGCGCCACCTGTTGGACGATTTACACCAAAAATTAAACAGCTCTAATTTATATCGGGGACTAACTGAATCTGAAGTTTGATGAAAATTCGTGCATTTTTTCTTGAGTTAGAGCTATTGCGATAATCATGAACAATGCAGCATACCAGCGCCACCTGTTGGGCGATCTTCACAAAAAAGTAATCAGCACCAAACTACATTTTGGACTAACTGAATCTGAAGTTTTATGAAAATCCGTGCAGTAGTTCTTGAAATATAGCTATTGCAGAAATCGCGAAAAATGCCGCATAGCAGCGCCACCTGTTGGGCGATTTTCACCAAAAACTAATCAAGTCCAGTTTATATCAAGGTCTAACTAAATATGAAATTTTGTGAAATTCCGTGCATTAGTTCTTGAGATAGAGCGCCCACAAATTTTTTGTCACATACAGACTCACAGACAGAGTGACAGAGTGACGGAGTGACAGACAGACACACAGACAGACATTTTCTAAAAACCATCAAATCGTGTTCTGGGCATTCTAAAACGTATAAATCAGTCGAAAACCGGAAGTCGAAATTTTTCACGAATCCAATACTTTCTTCTTGTAAAGATAGAAGAAAGTAAAAAGTAGGAGTTCAACTTCTCTGTCCTGAAGATAGCCTGAAGGCATACATGTGTCTTTGTATGACATTGGTGAGATGACTGAGAGCAAGTTAACAGCAGATTCTGTACATAAGCTGATGGGAACAAAGGGCATACAGTGGTGGTCAAAATTATAAGGGCAAGGCAAAAATCGCCCAATCTTGGCTACATTTGGCCTGAAACTTATGCAAATTTAATGACTGGAAAACAATGAAAAATGAAGAATATTTTTATAAGTTTTTATGGAAATATGTGGAAAATTCATATGCATAAAATATATTATGCATTTATACAGCCATCTGGTATGGACAAAATTATAAGAACAACTGTATTTGTGTGTTCTAAAAAGTAAAATTTGCATGTTTTTTGCTCTGCACACGAAATTCCCGGACAATATAAATGCGTAGTAAGCGTTTGGGATCGTCCTATTCTGTTTTTCAGTCATGCTGCTTGGTACAAAGCTTCCGGAGTTTGAGAAAAGGAAATTGGATGCATTTAAATTGTTCAGGACTTTCTATACATCAAAATGCGACAAAACTTAATAGATCAAGAACGGTTATTGACAATTACTTTAAAAATCCCGGTAAATATGAACGGCAAAGACATACAAGTAGGCCGTCTTCTGTTTCTATACGGGAGAAAAGAATGATAATAAGGCGAGCTTGATCCAAAAAACAAATGTCAACAGAAATAAAACGTGAATTGAACTTAGAATGCAGTGTTCGAACTGTTTGACATGTTTTACAAAAAGAAAAAAAAGGTTCGCTATGGTAAGCATATGTCACGACCGCCTCTTACAAAAGTTCGTAAAAGACTGATGATGGAGTTTGCCAAAAAATGCATTACTATGGGAAAAAAATGGGATGATGTTGTCTTTTCTGATGAGAAAATGTTTAATTTGGATGGAACAGACGGTTTTCGCTATTTCTGATGTAAGCTTCGTAGAGAAAAAGAAATTTTCTCAAAACTTGCATTTGGAGGTGGCTCTCAGTAATGGTCTAGAGAGGTTTCGCAACTGGTGGAACTACTCCAATAGTTTTTGTGCAGGGTATAATGAATTCTAGAGTTATGCTGATGCATTGGGCGATAATCTTTTACCGTAAGAACCGTTAATAACGAGTGGAGACTATTTTTCCCAGCAGGACAATGCCTCAGTGCATGTTTCCCAAACTTCAAAATCGTTGTTTGAAGCTAATTTCGTGAAACTACTTGATCGGCCGGCCAGGAGCCCTGTTCTGAATCAAATAGAAAATATGTGGGGTATACAATACACACGAAGTATACAAAAATGGTATACAATAGCAAAACAAGTATGTGTTCGTGTCCTCCATCGAAAAAGCCTGGTCAAAAAGTTCTAAGAACGTTCTTAATGAACTGACAAACTCCATGACGTCAGGACTGATAAATGTGGTTGAAAGGAAGGGGAAGATTATTAATTATTAGTGGGTTTCACGCAAAAACATTCATTGTCCTTATAATTTTGTCCAATTTTTACAATGACATATTTTGTTAATTATATCAAAACATTCATATTTTGCATTTTCCAATGTTTTGCATTCTACAATGATTTCTAGCATAAAAAAGCATTTTATGTATAAATTTCACTTTATTTAGTTCAGAAATTTTTTTTTTTCTGTGCAATTTTCAATTGTTGTTATAATTCTGACCACCACTGTACATAATAAGAAATTTTTTGATCCAGATGAATACCTGACTTAGGAATGAATAGTGGCATTCTTTAGTCACTGTAAAGCTTAAAAAAATAAATAAAGATGAGAAATCTGAGGAGGAAGATGGTGAAGAATGTGCTTTTTCAGCCCTAAGGGATGATTTTTATGCTCATTGCCAACATATAGAGGTAATCAATATTTTAGCATGTTCTGATATTTTTAAAAAATGTTTTAACATTTTTACATCTTACATTGTTTTCAGCTGTTTTAAAAATATTATTTTCTTTACAGACTGGTAACAAACAGTATGTAGTTGCTGATATTGAGCTTATATTATCAGTTGCCAGCATTACAGAAATGGAATAAAAACTACAAAAAAATTAATATCTCAAACATAAATTGTAGTTTTCAAATAAATTGCATTTAAAAGTACTTTTTTAATACTAAGCTAATACTTGATAGTTATATATATTTTTTTAAAAGAGCTTCAAACTCATAATTATCCCACCAAAACCTGTGTACTTCAATGGGTTTTTCTTGAAAATGGTGGCACCTTCAAAATATATTTTTTCATAATGTGAAACTACTATGTTGATGCTACAACTCAATGCAAAAACTTTTCCTGTAGGAGGTCAGAGCCAGCTACACCAATGCTTTGAAATTACATAAATTAGCGTTAAGGTCCGTGTTTGGGCCCCCATATCGAATGGCTCTGGGGACCTTCAAAAAATATTAACCTTAAATTCACTTTGTATGAAAATGTCTAATTACATTGTGCCAAAATTTTCTCTGTATCACATCAGAGCCAAGATTTAAAGCATTCTTAAAAACTGATTTTTTACGAAATTAGAGGTATTTGGGGGCGCCCTATTTGGGAGCTCTGACCATCTTCAAATGAATTTCCTATTTGAGATGTTAATGTTGAAGGTATAGTATCAGTTAGAAAACAAAAAATCTCTGAAACACATCAGAGCCAGTCACAGTTGAGAGAGAAGATGAGAACTTTCTAAGATGAGAACTAAAGTGGCAAAAATGACGCAAAATTTTTCTATGCCCCTCGTCTTGGGAACTTTGGGTAACTACAAAACTAAAAGAGATATAACAAAAATGTTTGAGATTTGTTCTTTCCTTAGGCAAGGCAACACAAGAAAAGAAATAAAGAAATTCTGAGATGGTGATGGAAACTTTTTTCTTTTTTTGCCTGATTCGCTCATGCAATGACTCTTAAATGGGGGAGGCGTGGTAGAAATGTGATCTTGACGTATATGTTTACTCCCAGCTACATACTCGGCACATTACACCGTTCTTTGTTTTCAGAAATTTTCGAAGTTACTGCTCTTTGAAAAAGTAATCGCCTCAACTTTTTTCATTTGTTAATTCCAAACAATTATTTGTTTTATTTATTCTTTTTCACCTTTAGGAAACAATATTTATAGACCATCCGCACTCTATATGTTTTATATAGCCCATATATATAGTTTTATATATATGGTTTATAGGCCCCTTTATAAATTATAAGAATTATTAAAAATACTTTTTACAAAGGGAAAGTGTAAAAGTATCTTACAAAAAAATAAAAGTTCCACCCAGGAGTTTTAACTTTAGATTCGTAATTTAAGAGTAGAAATATTGAAGATTTTTTTTTTCTCCAAAAAAATAAAATATTTATCATAAATAACAAATTGATTACAATATGTCATGATTTTTTAAATGTGTTTTAGCAGAAGTAATAAATTCAGGACAGTTCAGGTTGTTTTAAAAATTACGTAAAATCATTTTATTAACCAATAATACACGAAAGCTTGTTAAAATTAAACATGTCTTTAGCAGAATCCTATCTGAAACGGGAAAATATTCTAGATCCAAGGAAAGGTACTCGCTATATTCCAACTTCGTCTAAACTGAAACTATTACCTGTCCCTAAACGGTTGCGTTCTTAGAGGGTTTTTACATTAGGTAATCGAAAGAATATAATAATACATTGGAACAGCTATAAAACATCTATAACTATATTTTATAAATATTTTTATTATAAAAGTAAATAATAATAATAAATTGCAAAATTTTTACTAATTATCAAGACTTGGTATCTGATAAATGAAAAGATAAGTCAAAGAACTCATATTTTATCTGAAATATTTGGGATTTTCTCTCATTTGACATGCATTAGCAAAATAAAACTGAAATTTATAATCCAGACTCATTATGAACTTTCTAACTGTAATCAATTTGTTAGTGGTGAACGATTGTTATCTACTCCAGTAAGTGTCAGTTCGGATCACGCTAAAGATTTGGACGGTCATCTCATGGCCATTCTACAGTAAAGCTTCGTTAAACGGAATTTGTATATAACGGAATCATGTTGTAAATGACAAAAAATTGAAGGATAGCCTGAAGGTATACCTTAAAGTTATAACTTCCTAAAAGTAAACTTCTTTAAAACGAAAAATATTGCTTCCGTTTTCTTATGCTTTTACTATATTTCCAATTTATCTTAAATCTGCTCTAAATATATATATATATATATATTTATATGTGTGTTTCTCCACTGACACATACGTGAAATCATTTTTATACATAAAAGCATGAAAACTGAAAGTATAACTATTGGAGTGAATTGAAATCGAAAAGCGTTTTTCACATTTTAATAAAGGTTCTGGATAAAAATTAATATAATGAGTTACATTAGTATGCTCTTCAGCGTAGATCTTTCGCAGATTTTGATATCTTAAAAAGTTGCTTAAAACTCCAAATTTGATATCATTTTGTAAAAAATGCTTGCTTTTATAGAAAAAAGGGACCCAATATCTGTTTTGCTAACATATGAACTAGTATACTCGGAATAAACAAATTTCCCATATTCAGAGATACAAATAAGTTTCAAAAAGTAGCCAGCACAATTTAAAAAAATCTGCAAATTAAACATTAATTAGATAGTAAATATAATGCACAAATGCAGCATCAGCCTCTATATTGCGGTAATTTTTTTTACATCAAAACTAATCGCTAAGTCATTTGTTAAATTAAAAAAAAAAAAATCTAATCTCTTTTTAAAGATTACAAGTTATATTTAAATTGAGATACAAACAATTAACATAACAATAATAATAATAATAATTTTATTTATGAGTATTTAAAAGAAAAAAAAATCAAACTACTTTTTTTATATAAGCAAAATACTTTCAAAATTGTCTTTTTAAACTAATTCTTCAATGCGACAGCGCTGAGAATAATCGTCTTGAGACAATGATCGCTCAGAAATAAAGATGCAATTAATTCATCGATAAATGAAAAAATCTTTTCCACTGCAAATCAGTTCAATTGTAATTCATCGCTTGCGAGTGTAATGCCTTAATTTTTTTTTTTTTTTTTTCAAAGAGCCGCCTTTAATTTAACTGCGTACATGATAGTAAAAGATTGGTGACCAGTTTTGAATTTAGACATTTTTTTCTTGGCGGAAATTTGCAGATCTGGTGGGGGAGGGGGGGGGGGACTTTTACTGTAAAAAAAAGTGCAATTTCCATTTTGCTTCCTTAATCTCCATTATCTTCATTTTCTAAATCTCTATCACCTGATCCAAATAATATTGCAGCTATTTCTTATTGTCTTTCCGATTTCCTTACTTTCATTCATTTTGAATTAAGTTTAATTAAAAAATTAAATAATAACGCTGATAAAAATTAATTTTCAGAAGTAACGATATCATGCTCTTGAAGTAAATAGGTTTAGAAAAAGAAAAGTGCCCCTCGGTAAAATCCTTTTAACAGGGCTCCCACTGGTCCGTTTTTTGAACACCAGTATTATTTAAGAAAAAAATTCATTTTAGATTTCGGCAACAATTGGAAGTAAAACGCCTTACTTGGAAAATTTCTACGAATTTATAAAGGAGACTTTTCTCATAAAAATAGTGGTGCACAAAAACGGACCGAGTGGGAGCCCTGTTTTAACTGCTAAAAGAGGTAAATATAAACCACAAGTGAATATTCGATCACTGTCATCCGAACAAAGCAGTCGGCGACAATAGAGACACATCCCGACGAACGGGGAGAAACTCGTCTCTTTCCATTCCCTCCACCCCTAAATTTTTCAGTAAACTTCCCAGAACGGCCGAGCTAGGCGTTAAGTTACAGGGCCGTCTTAGGTTTTAAAGGGATATATATATATATATTTATATTACAAAATTTAAATTTTTTCGCCAAGGTTACAATTATTCTATATAAATTTCCCTTTTTCATAATATTCCATATACTATACCGGCTTATTAAGTTAAAACACCAGTCTATTAATCTTCATAAGATTCTAATCCTTCTAATTATATTTATTCCAAAGTGCGTAAATCTAAACATGATTCTATTTATATTTCTTTAATAAAACCTTTTATTATTTAAATTTCTATTAAAATTCGCTATTAAAACCAGGTATCTAAAATCGCCCTAAATTCTTTATTTAGTTGCTAAAGTATTATAACTCATAATTTATCCCGTCTAAAAAACCCTGTTTATTTATTTTCATTCTTCTATTTAAAAATATTCAGGTGTCTTCTAAAATATTTCAATGCTTTAAAACTTGCACAGAAATAAATTCATTTTTCTTTTTTATCGTCTGGCGGGGGAAAAAAGTTATTTTCAGAGGCTGTCTCGACGGCAGAGACTTAATAAGTTTATACCTAGTGCGTATGATTCCCGGGCTTTAGAATATTCTGGAACAATATTTAGCGTCATGAAACTGGTTCACTTCAAAATTAATCCGACCGGAAGTATAAATAAACCGTCAAAAGAGTAAATGTGATTGGAGGGGAAGTATCAGCTGATTTGATTGTAACTTTGTACCAATGAAGTATAATATGGATTGCGGCAGCCAGATAAGGGATTGATTAGCGAAATGAAGAGCCGATAGGCTGAGAACTGGGGAAAATACGGTGAAGTGAAGAGAGACAATAAAGATAGTAGCGGATGGGGACAGCTTAATGCAGCAATGTTAAAGAAGGACCTGCGTAATAGAAGAAGGGAAAAGGGAAATCTTGCAAGGTATTCTTTAAAGCTGGTTTCAAACAAGGGGGAAAAAATAAAATTTTGCATTTTTACTGGCGCCACCTATCCAAAATATTTGAAAATAATATTAAAAACGAAATCTTTAGAACATGATCTTTCTAACACTGTAGTAAGAATTATTTAAATAAGTAAACAAATATCTATAACTTTTACTTTTAAAATTTAAAAGCAGTTCAACTTTTATGTCATAATAATGTTACTGCATATAAATAAATAGATAGGGATATGCATGTGACATTTTAACAGCTTTAAGGCTTACAGCAAATTAGTTTACAAGGGATAAAATAAAATTATTATTTCTTATCTTTTCTTATCTTTGTCTTTGCTTTCAATCAAGGATTCAAAAAACAATAAATATGATGTAAGTAGCATATACTTCTATAATTAAAATATACATAATTTAATACTTGTTTCCTAAGATAATTATGCATATATCATTATTACTATACATTAGTATGTCAATATGGTTTCAATTTGTTTTTTAAATAGTTTAGAAAGATTTAAAAGCTATTACTATTTGTTTGCACTTTGGTCTTAATTTAAAATGTCTCTTTGCTATATATAGTATTAAAAAAAAAAAAAAAAAAAAAAAAAAAAAAAACGAATTAATAGGGCACATTTCAATTTCTTTAGTTATTACATTGAACTAAACATAATTTAATTTTAGGATTATTTCAGTTCCTATTTTATAGCAAATGTATAATGAGAGCATCTCATATTTTTTTTAACATTACAATATTAATAATTATAATGCGTTATCTTCAAGTATTAACATCTTAAATTATAATAATAACAGTAACATTAATAAAAAAAAAAAGTATGAGGGAAAAAAAACAACACATGGATAAGTACCAAGTACAAACGAACATCAACAAAACAACGTGCCAAAGTCTGCTAGGGACTTTTTGATTTTTTCCCCATATCGCTATGCTACCCAGTACGCTCGAAGTTTTAACATTGGTGCATTAAGCTGTCCCTATCCGCTACTAATAAAGATACGTGTGCCATGCAGAACAGCGGGTATTACAATGTGCTAACATTGGACAGAACAGTATACGGGTATCGACGTATGTAAAAGATGTAGTGTAAAGAGAATGAATGTGAGAGGTCAGAGTTCATATGGAATGCTTTGTTTGAAAGTGGACGTGAAGTTCCTTTTTTCTTCATAAATTTCAATTACTATCTCTGGAGTAAATTATATGTCTATAGCATCGAGTAAAATGAGCATTTCCGTACAAAAACTGTTCTCTAATATGCTAAATAAAAGTGAAATTTAGCTCAGTTGACGGTTCTCCATTATTTATTTTCATCTATTTTCGTCATTATTAACCAATCGGCCAACGCGCTTGTGTGAATTAAATGGAACCCCATGAAAACATGAGTGTCGGCAACTTCTACTGCCGTTACATAACATATATATTTTATTATTGCATGTATAAATTCAATTACGCAGCAAAAACGTTTAATTGCGAAGAAAAATAACCGGTATTCGTATTCGAGAAAATTGATTTATACACTAGAAAAACGACTCTAAAAAGTTTCCTAAAATCAGTGGCAGCAAACGAAATGCTTCTTTATATCTCTTACAAAAGCTTCTTCATATCTCGAAAAGATATAGGTTTCTGGGGTTTCTAAACATAGAAAAGTCTTTTCGGCCTCGGGCGAGGTTTTTGTATATTTTCATTTGATATTATATTAAATTATCCTAGATTACAAAAAAAAAAAAAAAAAAAAAAAAACTTTTTTTTTCTATGTCGTTAACTCTTAAATCATAGCTGTAAAACTTTCCAATTTTTTAAATATCGCTTTTTCCAAACAGTAATCTTCGTCTTATGGAACTTCCAGAAAATTCTATCATTGAATAAAGCAAATGGTTTTTTTCTAGAATACTGACACTCAAAAATTGAAAAGTGTATGAATTTCAGAAGTAATCTTATAATTGCAAATATATTTGGAATGTATGTGATGTTTCCATGATATTAAAAGCTATTTATGTCAAGAGGCTGCAAGTATTTATGTACAAATTTTACAATTATTTATGTAAAACTTTACAAAAGTTTAATTCTTAAACGTCTCTGTGTCATTTTTATTATTTTGAGAAAAGTATTTTCTATTCTTATAGCAAGTATAATAAGACAAAGTATCTATAGTATAAAAGACAAACGTGATCCAATTTCGTTTTTACTGCAATTTTTTTTTTAATTTTTTAAACTTCTAAACATTGTACATTTTCAATTTTTCACAATCAAATACAGAAAAAAAAAATGTACATTCAAATGTAATTTCTTTGAAAACTGTATCGCATTTTTTTTTTCATTAACTGCAATTTAAAAAAAAAAAAAAATCAAACAACGCGCATTAATGACATGTAAGGGGCTATACATATATAAAGTTATCAACATTTAGCTAATTTTGGACCCCTCCCCCCCTTACGATATGATGCATTATCATTCGTCGAATCTTTCTTCCCACCTAATGATATCTTTATCGCTGTCTAAAATCTCTTTGTCTTTCTTTTTATACACTTGCAGTGTATAAAAAGTGCACATTTGATTATACCTTTATTATTCGCATACTTTATGGATTCAAGAAGTCAATAAGATATCAATACATGAAATGAATTTATACCAAATAACATCTAAAAGAGTTAGTTACTATCTAAAAATAGCTTATTGTTACGTAATACATTCCAAAGTAACATTGTGTTCTTAACTCCACTCCTGCGCGGAGAAGTTAAAATCAGAGCTTATCGACAAAATAGTGGACAACATTCTTTGTTTTTCTTTACTGGTACACTCAAGTATCATTTCCTACATATTACGCTCCTGATTTCTCCAATAGCATATGACAGAAAAACAGGAATGCCAAACGTTGGGGTATTCCAAATTTTGAAATGATTTTATAAACATTTAATACTTTAACAATAGCTTTGTATTTCCGTAAAACCATATAAAAATAGCAATAATAAAAAAGGTAACAGACTATTTGGATGTAAAGAAACAGTTACTGAAAAAAAAGAAAAGTTTGGTTGGATAAAAAATGATAACGATATGAAAAAACAACACCCCCCCCCCCTTCCTCTAGAGATATCTTACGATATCATGCGCCAGATCCCCCCCCCCTCCCATCTAAAATGATAACGTTATACATGCATAGCCCCTAAGTATACTACCTCAAAAGCCGCTTACAGAACCTTTCGAAAAAACCTTTCATTCAACGCTGTGCCTTTAGTATGTGCAGAGAAAAAAGAACTTTGACGTCAGAAATAATATATGTTATTTTCTCCTATATTCTGAAACCGGGGAATCCTTGTTTATCTCCTAGTACTTCTAAAGGCAGTGTTTTATGAATTCGACATTTGATGATAAAAGTATACGAGTACGTTTTGTATACCAGTTATATCGGATACTTTTTTGTGTTCTCTTCCTTCTCACGTCTAATCACACGCAAACACAAATCATAATTACAATACTTTCCTTAAACTATGTTTTCGGAATATTGAAGGGTGGATCGTAAGGATCGTAATAATGAAGAGACTGAAATTTTTCGTTGTTAATCCCTTCAGGACCGGCAGTTTTTACACATTTTTTTTTTTTTTTAAAGCTACCTTTACTTAATCAATCACGAAAATGCTCTAATTAAATAAACTGAATATTACTTTTCTTTTTTACTGATGCCTAAAGCAAATTCTGTATGCTCTTTTTAAGGATATGCATCAATCTGTCGGCCCTACCAGTGGCTGAGAGGTTCTGCTCTCGAAGCTGGTAGACGGGAGGTGCTGGGTTCGATCCCAATCGCGCCCGTCGGCCTAATCGTTCGGAATTTTCGTGGTTTTCTTCGAGCCATGGATTTCCATGCGTAAATACGGGTTAGGTTCCCTTAGAAAGACCCCCCACGGAGGGCACTCCCCCCTCGGGCCTATATCTCTAGTGTAGATAATCGGCCGTCAAAAATCAACCAACCAACAATCAATCTGTCTTAACCGAGTTAAGAACTATTACGAAAATTAGTAAATAAAGAAAAACATTATTGTTGACCTTATTTTCAAATTTCTCAGAAGCACAAATTTAATATATTTTTATAAAACTGGTGTAGAAAGATTCTTGCATTTTAAAATCACTAGATATATATATTTCTTTATTGGTTCCGATAACGAAAAAAAAAAAAAAAAACTGTTACCAGCATAATATTATTTTTTCTATTCGTCTGTATCAGTTTCAAAAGATATCGAAAAATCTATCTCCAACCTAAAAAATTTCACATGCACCTTCTGAACGAAAACAATAAACGTAAACTTAAGATTTTTATTATTATTTTTTATCTTTTAAAGTTCTTGTTTAAGACAACAAACATTCTTTTATGTTCTCTTTCAATATCTTTTTGCATGCGGGAATATCATGGTTCACTCTTGCGACTTCAGTACGCAGAGAAAATAAGAAAAAAAAAACCCTTACGAAATAATTCTTGAAAAATCGAAAATATTTTTAAAGTATGTACTTTTTCAAGAATAAGGAAAATGACTAAAATTTTATTTTTTATATAGGGTAATTCTATCTATTATTATTTTATTATCTACATGCATACAAATTGTTATTTGGTTATTGGGAAATTAGATATTTTTGTCCGGAACTAGAATAAAACGCAATACATTTTCAGAGTTTCTGTTAATATTATTTTTAGTAAGTTACATTTATTTATAGCACATGGAGCAATGCAATATATATATATATGTAATAATAAAAAATTTCACTGTTTTTACTTTAGTTAAATTATTCCAAATTCTTATAATATCTACCTTTTTTACCTGTCTTTTAATGATATCTTAATTACCCTTTATATTTTAATCATATGCCTTTAATTCAGCGTATTCTTTTATTTTTCTTATTCTAAAAACCTTAGTTTGCTAATAACTATACTTCTTTGTTAAATCCACTAATTAATTTTATTCTGAGACATTAAATTGTTATTTCTTTCTTATGTTTATTAAATATAATTTTTTTCTTATTCGTTTCATGTCCCATGATGCCTTGTAAGTTTGCCGCCCTCATCCTAATTTCTTAATAAAGCATTCGCCGGCGAGTAACAAGTTCTGTCATCTACGTCGTGCGCTCACCCTCATTCCCCGGACTTTAAACTTATCACTGGTTGGGCTTCCCCCCTCCTTCCCCTTTCGCTTCGTTGGATTGACCCTGCGTTGAGATTGTCCGATTGTACCTCTGCCCGTTTTTTCTAGTATATTTAATCTCTTACATTCGCTTGGAGAGCAGAATTTTGTATGATCTTGTGTTGTTATAAAAAAATGCACGTCACTTGGAGAGTGGTTCATCAATTAGTCGTGATGATGTTTCTGATCATCTTTATCATTCTAAAGCTATGTGAGCATACTCGAAACTGAGTACTGTTAGGCTAGTGGAGTTGACTAAATTTACCTATCATCTCTGCTTCTGTCGTTATTCCTGGGATAATTCCTAAGAATTCAACCTATCCTTGCCTTACCTCCGATCATGACGACCCGACTGCTAAACTTGGTTGGTGATAGTCTCGGCTGCTTTTTATACTGCCTATTTTCGACATGCTATAATATCCAGTTGTGTCATACATATATATTTATTTATTTACAGTTTATAAAAGGTTTCGAATATTGCACATTGCACTTTTGTATGCGTATAGTCAATCGTGAAATGCTTTTCAGATAACAGTCCAGATTTTTTAAGTTTCTTTTCTTTATAATGGAGGTTTAAATCTATAATTGGAAGGCAATACAGTAAGTTAGTTCCGTTTTCAATTTTTATCTTGGAAGAGAAGTTATTTGTAGATTGCTGAGTATTGCGTCGGCTTTTAAAATGTTTAAAAAATTGAATATCCCGCCGCCAGAAAAAAAAATATTGTAAAGTTTACGGACAAAACACGATGAGTGATTCGATGATAAGGAGGTGGGTGAGAAATTTTTCGTGAAGGATGTGAAAACGTTCACGATGAAGAGCGAAGGTGAGCGGCCGTCACCGATGGATGATGATTTTCTCACATAAGGTGAAAAGAAGTATGATGTAATCATATATTAGGCATAATTTATAATTTTTAAAGTGTTAAAATTTAATTAATTCCCTCTCTTTTTGAGGAGTTGGCCGGTTTTGCAACTAGACGACACAATTGGTAAATGGATGATATGAGTTTTTATTTTCCAAATGAGAGAAATTGAATAATAATATTATTTAAATAAATATCGTAAATAATCTGCAAAAGAACATTTCCACGAATAAGCAAATAACTAAAAATATTTTAATAACACATTAAAGACTACATCAAGTGCTCTCAAGCTGTATCCCACGCGACACAGACCTACCACTATTTTCGTATAGAATAATTCACTTTATTGGATAGCAGAAACTTTTCGAGTATTTCTGGGAATAATTTAGTTTTTAAAAAATTCTGTAATATATTTATATTTTAATATTATTACGGCTAAAGTAAAATATACAAATTTCTGAGATACACAAAATTAATATATTTTTATAAAACTTACTTAGAAAGATTTTTGCATTTTAAAATAACTCTATGTAGATATTTTTACTAGTTCCGATAACGAAAAATAGAAATTGCCACCAGCATAATGTAGTTTTATTCTTTGCACTTCATATATATTCTTCCATATCCATTTCGAAAAGATATCGAACAATCTATATCCAGAATAGAAACTATTACACGCACCTTCTGAAACAAAACAATAAACGTAAATTCAAGATTTTTCTGTTTTTTTTTTTTAATTCTTTCAAAGTTCTAGTTTAAGACATGAAACTTTCTTTTATGTTTTCTTTCAATAGTTCTTTGCATGCGGGAATGTCACAGGTTACGTTTATCTATTTCAGTAAGCGAAGAAAATAAGAATAACAACTTTTTGAAATAATATTTGAAAAATCGAAATTTTGCTTGAAGTATGTACTTTTTCAAGTATACAGGAAATGACTAAACTTTTATTTTTACATTCTATATGTTTGTTTTGACGTAATGCCCTTGAAGAAGTAATCAATTTTATTGTTTATAATCTAGTTCTATAAAGATAATTGATTGCATGAAAAAGAAAGTCTATATATAAAACATACATTATAAAATTGATTCATTGAGCATGACAGAAAATCTATTTTAGTTACATTCGTGGTTCTTAAATGAGTATTTCTGAGTAAGTATAATGATTTGAAGGTCATTTAACCCTTTATGTACTGAATGATGAAATCATGAAAATTTTATCTTCTAAAGCTTCTTTCGTGAATTTTTGAAACTACATTAGAAGATTTACAAAATCATTTAATAATTTTTAGAACGTTTTAGAAGGATTGAAGGATTTAGAAAGATTCATCAAATTTGAATGGATAGGAATTTGGTGCAATATTGATAACCCTCATTCAAATCTTTTATATTAAATATTTTTCTTAGTGGTTTGTAGAATTAGAAATATACAAATATAATGTTCTTACAATAGAAATATAGAAATATTTCTGAATTGAAAAATCCCTCCACCCCCACAAAGCCTAGAAAACCGAAAAGATGCAGTGGGAAAAGAAATCATCCTTTTAAAAATATTTTTGTTTTGTGTAACCCATAATGCTTTTGGAGCAAGATAAAGTAATGCATCTATAACTCATTCTAAACTGTATGACTACTAACCGATGTATTCTATGAATTTTATTACAAGTTATTTTAATGGTGCTTATAAGTACCGTCAGTAGATAAAGGGTTAATATAGATAATTATTAGCTTTTGGAGTCTTAATGAGGATTTATTTGATGAATATTCGTGTGTTTTATAATGATAGTGTGTTTTGTAATCATCAAATTATATTTATTAGCTTTATAGTTATTTTGAGGTCATTAAATGAAGACTTATAAAGATATTTATAATGATATGGAGCTAATTTGATGTGTTTCATGATATTGTAATTAGAGTAATTGCAATTGGTTTTGTAACCAACATATTAAAAATTTATTGTGATGTTTCTCTTTGTAAAAAATATGAATCTGTTTGAAATAGACACTCTTAATTTGGTGTTCAAAGAGAAAAGAGGAAAGTCCATGCCCCTGCATCAGAGAAAACTCTTTATTCAGCCAGAGAACATGTAAAATGTTTGGCTCTGTAGCTACACTTTTAAAAATATCCCTGTAAATTTACGGGCAGAGCCCGGCAGCAGAGATTCCAGTCATACCCCGTAAAAAAGAAAAGTCCATGCCCATCATTTTGTGTAAACATGTACACCCTAGCGGAGGAATATGTATGGCCACTTAAAATATTTCGATAGTGTTGGAAAGTGTCACATAATCTATACCGCAATGTATGATTTTTCCTTCTTGTTGTGCACATACTACAGTAACAATCCGTTTTCGATCTGATAATTACTGAATTAACGTGATTTTAATGTTCATAGAGAAATAAAATATATTAATTGATCGAAACATCTTCGAGTCTTTATCGCTCTCAGAATTACTTATATGTATCACATTAGAAGAAATACTTAATTATATATCATCTTATTAAACACACAAACAACGGCGACTGAATTTGATCTGATTCAAGCCTCAACTTAATCGAAAGAAGTTTTTCTTTTGCGGTCTGCCGATAAATAAATAGAAGGTAATTCTAACATTGTGAGCGAAATAAAAGATATTATGCGGAAATATTAACTGCTTCTATACCACATTATATTATTATACATTCTCTTAATTAAATCAGTTAAAACGCCTTCGATTCATTTCAGGTACTATTCAAAACCACGGCCGAGTGAAAATGACTCAATTATCGTTCATCTCATTTCGCGCGCGAACAACTAAGCATGAAATAAAACCAGTATAAATCTAGATAGTATATTACGAATTTTCGGTCTGCTGAAAACTGAATTAACGTCATTCCATTATTGACAAACGAATAAAACACATTATGCGGAAGTAATAAATAGAGAGAATTTCCATGTTCTCGCATTAAAAATGTAGCTAAAAATAAATAAAACTATTTTTACAGTCTGTCAGTTCTTAACGACTATGCATGGTATTAATAAATAAGACACCAGTTTTATTTTACAGCTATTTTTCAGGTGAATACGTTAATATAACTTTTTGTTATCTTGTTAAATTCTCTTTTTTATCGAATGAGAAAACATATGAAATTTTGTCGCCATTTATTTAAATATATATATATATAATTTATATTTTACAATTATTTCCTTTACGTATTTTGGTTATAAGTCGAATAAAAAAAAAGGCAAAAATACTCGAAGAATTTTTTTCTATAGATTTTACGGTTTTGAAAATCAATATAATTAATGAGGCATTCTGACAAAATTTTAACTTTCAGGAATAAAAATCTGGCGAAATTAAACTTAGTAAAATAACATTTTAAACTTATAGACGAATGCCTGAAGGATTCAAAATAAAGAAAAAAATGGTCAGCAGCGAAGGTTTTTTTTATTTAACTGAAGTTTAAGTTAAACTTGCGAGTTTAATTTTCCTTACCATTTTACCGCTCTAACTTTTTATTTTCTTCTAAATTTTTACTTATAATGAATATGCATAGTACCCATAGAACATTCAAATGAGAAATAATAACAATGTATTATTTTTAGTATAAAATTTTGGTATAACATTCTCTTAAAGGGACGAAGGTGAAAGGTTCTTTGAAAGGGTCCCTTATCAAAGAAGGGACGATAGGGAAAAACTAGTATGTTGTGGTCATCACAAAACTTTCTTCTCTATAAATCACGTCAATTAAATCATTTAAATAGTAAAAGAAATTACATCAATTTAGAACCAATTCGTATCAAAGTATACCTGAATTTGAAGTTTGATGAAAATTCGTGCATTACTTATTGAGATAGAGCTGAAGGGGAAATTCTGAAAAATGCAGCATAGTAGCGCCACCTGTTGAGCGATTTGCACCAAAACACAAACAGCACTAATTCATATTAAGGTATACCGGAATCTGAAGTTTGATGAAAATCGGTGCATTAGTTCTGGAGCTAGAGCTATTGTGGAAATCACAAAAATGCAGCACAGCAGCGCCACCTGTTGAGCGATTTACACGAAAAGGTACAAAACATCAATTCATGTCAAGGACTAACTGAATCTGAAGTTTCCTGAAAATCCATGCATTAGTTCTGGACATTGAGCTATTGTGGAAATCGTGAAAAATGCTGCATAGCAGCGCCACCTGTTGAGCGATTTACACCAAAACATAAACAGCACTCATTCATATCCAGGTATACCTGAATCTGAAGTTTGTTGAAATCCCAAGCATTAGTTCTTGAGATAGAGCTATTGCAGAAATCTCAAAAAATGGAGCATAGCAGCGTCACCTGTTGAGCGATTTACACCACAAGGAGCAAAACGTCAATTCATGTCAAGCACTAACTGAATCTGAAGTTTGATGAAAATCCGTGCATTATTTCTTGAGATTGAGCTATTACGAAAATCGTGTAAATGCTGCAAAATGCAGCATAGCAGCGCCATCTGTTGGACGATTTGCACCAAAACGTTACCAGCACCAATTCATATCAAGGATTAACGGAATCTGAAGTTTTATAAAAATCCGTGCATTAGTTCTTGAGATAGAGCTTTTGCGGAAATCCTGCAAAATGCTACATAGCAGCGCCACCTGCAGGGTGATTTACACCAAAAACCAAAAACTAATCAACACCAATCTACATCAGGGACTACCTGAATATAAATTTTTATTAAATTCCGTGCATTAGTTCTTGAGATAGAGCGCCCACAAAATTTGTGTCACATACAGACAGACAGGCGGACAGACGGACAGACAGACAGACAGACAGACAGACAGACAGACAGACATTTTGTAAAAACATGTTTTTTTGGAATCTCTGACCCATAAAACGTGTAAATCCGTCGAAAACTGGAATTCGAAAATTTTCATGAAACCAATACTTTCTTCTTGTCAAGATAGAAGAAAGTAAAAAGGAATGGTAAGGATGGGACGGTGAGGAAAGTTACCACCTAGTTTTAGGCAAATCATGTTAAGACTCAGTGATAGCCACAATGTTCGTTGATTTTTTAGAAACAGTTGTTTACATTGGATTAAATAGAGAAAAAAAAATAATTTACCTCGAAAAGTACAAGAATAAATCTTGTGGACGGTAAGACTACCCATAAAGCCACGATCCATGTAATTGATATATAAATTCTGATGTAAATTTCCTGTCAAAGAATTTCAGCCATTCTTTCTCTAGCATACTTCTGCATGAGAAAAAAGTTGAAAAAAATTCTGTGGCTGCCTCTGAAGTGATTTTCTATATAATTTTAGCAAGAAGGACGGTAAGGAATCTAAAATCCGGAGACAGAGTTAAAAAATAATAATAACAACCGTAAAAATGTGTGCAGGTTAATTTTTTGCTACCTATTTATGAAAAGCAATAGTCCCAGTTTCGGAAAAAAGGACATCGAATTACTTTTATTGAAACCATTTCATACAGACAGCTCCAAACTTAAAAATCAGCATCAGAGACACGGGACGGTATAGGAATTTCGTGGTATATTTGGACCGCCAACATCCTCCAAAACTTATTTATCTCGTTAATATTGTTATGCAGCCCTGCAATGGGATGTTTTCCAGTATAAGAAATTCAAAAAACGCACAAGAATATGTACTAAAATAAAAGTTATTATTCAGGGACCTAAATGTAAAAAATATGTGAGAATGCCTCAAATATATCGATTTTTAATTGGATCATGTTCCTAGAACTCATCCATTCTGAAATCTTTTTCAAAAGCAGTAAAATAAATTTCACTTTTCCATTTTCAACTATAGAAAATATACTACTCTGTATATTTTCCGAAATAATAACTAAGAAATATTTTCAGAAATTGACAGTAAAATCTGTACAATATCTGAAACAAAAACGGAACAATTTTTGAATTTTAAAAGCACCACTCAAATAAATTGTATTTGTAAATTTATTACGGAAATGTTATCTTTTATCTTAGATTAAATAAATCCTAATATTTGATGTTCATGCTTCTTTCATCTCAAGGAAATATCCTTGGGTTTGTACACGTAAACACACCTACACAAATCGTTTCAATAAAAATATTCGTGCTTCCATGTTACCCGGACGCAGACGATAAGTCATCATATGTTGTTATGACATATTCATATTGCATTCATTTCTTTTAAAATACAAGCCAAACCTGTCACTCATTTTTTTTTACAATACATTTATATATAAAATACTAAACAAAAATAATAATAACTATAATCATAGCATAGCATAACCATAGCATAACCATAGCATAACCATACCATAAAACAAAACAATTTAATTCTTCGTCAAAGACTTGATTCAAATTTACCCATACGAATTATAAAAGGGGTTATTGTCAAAAAATTTGCTTATGGCGAGATTGCTTGCGGCTAACAGAAAAGTACCAAGTATACTTTATGCGTGTTCGTTCTGATAATAAATGCGGCAATTTTTCCTACTGAAAAGTGACTTAATTATCTTTTATCTCATTTTGCACGCAACAACTCCGGCTAAGTAAAACTATGTTAATTCTAGACGTATTATGAGTAGTCATTGTTTGTCGGTCTGTTGATAACTGAATTAACTCAAATCCATCGTTGACAAAGAAATAAAAGATGTTATCTGGAAGTAACAAACAGAGCGATGCCAATGTGTTCTCGCATTAAATAAGTAAAATTATTTTCACTGTCCTTGATTCATTAAGAATGATGTATGGTATTAGCAAATAATTTAAAATCGGCGCCAGTTTTATTTGAAGCTCTTTGTTAAGCTAATACGTTGTTATCTCTACCTTATGTTATCTCATTATTATTATTATTTTTTTTTTTATCGAATGCGAAAGCTTATTAAATTTTCGTCACAAATTATTCTACGCAAGCAGAGAAAATAACTTCATATTTGCATACTTTGGTTATTACTCAATAAGCTCTTCAAAGACAATACAACATACTAAAGGTACGTTTAACATTATTGAATAAGCTAAAACGAATAAATGAAATCTTTCATTGAAGCTTCACTGTAATCACTAGATGCCGGCTATGAAAACATCCTCGATGTTTTTAAATTAATGGGGCTTTTAGAAAGCTTATATTAAATCTTTAATTAAACCGTATCTCAATTTTCTGATGAATACTGTTTACGTTCATATATTTAATATTATAAAAGTCGCATCTGTATTTATTACCTTCTGCTTATAGTTATGTCCTTGTGATCTAATACATCTTTTCTACTAACAAACTTTCCATTCCTTTAATAAATTTAATCTAAAGGTACCTATGAATTATTTTATGTACATTTGCTCTGGGTGTGTATATCGGTTAAGCGTATTCGAAAATATCTTTGAAAGCGTTTATTTGCAGACATTTATTACGTAATTTCCACATTCATGTTAATTCTGGGAATTCGTATATTTCATTATCATGGGTCGCCAGCCTGGGGAATTGGAATTCCTTTGCAAAAATATATATGTTCAGAGATGAATGGGAATAGGAAATATTTTATATTGAAGAATATGTAACATTTTATATATAGGACGCAATAATTTGTTTAATGATAGAATTTAGATATTTAAACGATTTCCGAAAAAAGAAACTTTTGTTTTTTTTTTCATCGTAATATATGATTGAATTATGTTTATGAAGATGTACGTACAATCTTTGAAAAGAAAAAGTCATCACCCTCTATTAACTCTATAACAAACTAGAAATATAGCCCGTCAAAAAGATATATGCAACACATGTGTAAGAATATGAGTAGTTTTTCTCGCTTGTTCCGCTGTGATAAATGAAAATAGCACATTATAAAATGTGGAAATATGTTGCTAAATTTCCTTCTTCGTCAAGAGAATTTTCTCTATTTCGCCAATGCAATTTTCTCTATATCGCCAAAGCAGTTTTCTCTATTTCGCCAAGGCTCCTTTACAGGAAAAATACCAAGAATTTAATTTCTGTATCCGGCTATGTAAATCACATTAACATTGGGCAGTTAGAACCTGAGATAGTACAGTGCCGTAATAGTGACGGTTATTTTATTGGCATCATCGGGATGAAGATGTAAAGACGTACATTTTCGTATATTACATTTTAAATTCTGACTCATAGATTTTGAAGGGAAAAAAAAACCTTAAATGCGCTGAGTTAAATTGCGGTGAGCTCGAATATGACGGGTTAATGGGTT
Source organism: Maratus speciosus (assembly GCA_963932465.1). Taxonomy (NCBI): domain Eukaryota; kingdom Metazoa; phylum Arthropoda; class Arachnida; order Araneae; family Salticidae; genus Maratus; species Maratus speciosus. Next base: position 12,555,173 of record OZ010795.1, on the reverse strand, counting down.
TCAATGTGAATTTTGCCAAATTAGCCATCTGTCGCCAAGTTAGCTTCATGTATAGCAGCTTATTTTTGTCGTTAAATTTGCTGTATTTCGTGAAATTTGGATGTATTTTGCCAAGTTAGTCAAAATTTGGAGCTATTGTGGCAACCCTGCCATTACTACTTTTTTAACAATTACTCATTGTTAAAGCTGATATCGATATCTCCATCTGCCTAACATGGCCGCGATCAATAAAACGGTCCAACCGGAATTGTGAGGGACACACAGAGACTTGGATTTTATATAAATAGATTATGGTAGAAGAACATTTCTGGTATGAAACGATTTGAAATAAAGGTTACTTTCAAACGATGTCTATAAAACTTGCTTAGCTGCCTTATCTTAACTTATCTGCCTATTAATAAAATCCCAAACTTTGTTTTTTAAAATTGTAATGCCCAAGGGTAACACTTCCCAATACACCCTTCCATTAGCCTAAAAACAAATTTTCATGAAATTCGTACGATTGATTTCCGATTAAAATGAGCCTATTTTAGATATTCTATCCGAATGGAAGTTCGGTACTCGATGGCTGAAATGCTTACAGAATGACCATGTCACTTCTATTAATGTATTATTTCGTGACAATAGAACCATTTCACTCACTTAATAGGTCTCGACTCTTGCCAGCCTAAATGTTTCAATGGAATGAGTGAAATATGTTTTATTTTTTCAAATTGTACTTTTCTGCATATCCTAGGCGGCCCCTTAAAACAGCATCTTTTTAAGCATAATTCGAAAATCATTTTGAAAAAAAAATTGAATAAATATAAATCTATCAAAAAAAAATTATAGGTTGCAATGCTTATTTTTTTCTAATACTTAATTCCTAATCCTTATTATAAATTTTTTTTATTACAAATTCAATGTATTTATGTTAGGTTTTTTTTTTTTTTTTTGGTCCGTTCGTAATAATATAAATACGGCAGAAAAGCCTAAAAATTACCCAAACGAATGGTTTGAAATTCGATATATAGAAAGGTTGCAGAATTTTGTCAAGTCATTTCAAATTTTATGAAAATCGTATCAAAACTTAAAACGATATTCATAGAAGTTTTAATTATTCTATTAAATCCTATAGCACGTAATGAATCCAATGATGTCCCACGATAAGTAATAATAATCGGTATTATAATTACTTATTCTATTAAATCCTATCATACGTAATTAATTCAGTGATGTCCTGTGATAGGTCATGACTCTAGGTTGCCATGGAGATGACATCCTATTCAAGATGAAATCTTATTAATTCCGTAAGACTGAATTGAATCTATAGATAATCGTATTAAATTTTGTATTCATGCATTTTTGCATCAGAGTGCAACAGCTATTGCACCCAGATCTGGCTATTTATAAAACTAGCTAGAGTACAAACGCAACAATTTACGACTTGTTAGTATTATAACCGCAAAAAATTATTACATTAAGATTATAATTTTAGGAAATATTAAAAAAAATGTAATTAAACATTAGTAGCTCTCAGTTTTGAATGTTTATTAATCTAAAACTTGCCATCCAAATGACTTGAAATTTCGTTTCTAGGCATCGTTTGAAATGAAGATTTAAAACAGAGTGTATAAAGGGTGTGTTGCTTTTGAAAAAAGGAATGTCGGGTCTATTTTTCATTTGTAGATGTCCCCCTTAAGCAAATTTTATAGACATCATTTTAAAGTAGGGCTTATTTCTAATCATTTGATACCAGTAAATTTTCGACGACTGTATGTACTTCAATTTCTCAACAGCCAATGAACTGAAATAAGTGTCACTTTTACTGTAGCGTCTAGGATATAGAGTACGGAAATCGGCTATCCCAGTAAAACTTAAAAAAGTGTTAAAATATCGAATCCCTTCAATGTCCAACGATGCTGACATTTGAAGAGCCGATCAAAGCGACATCTGCAGGCTATTTTCTGAAACTGGAAGGCGATTGCTTGTCTAGACGCTATAATAATACGATGTTTACATTAAAATTTGAAAATATCCCACAGATGTCACTGCGATCAGTGTTGCCATTGAGCTATTTTTTTAAAATTCAGATTTCTTGATGGGCACCACTTTGAAATTCTTGGCAGCGGTGTATTGATGCCCAAGGAGACTAGTTTGAAGAATTTTAACAATATGTACCGATCGGATCAATATATATATGTATATATTTTTTTTTACCAGAACCAGTCTCATTACTTTACGGACAATCCCTGTATAGTCATTTGCTTATCATAACGAAAGTTATGCGAATTTCGACTCAAAGCACAAAGTATCCAAACTTCAGCACCAATGGTTTTTTAATTCTTAGAAAAAGGAATTCAAACGTTGATTTAATACTAGGGGGGAACCTGAGCTTCCTGGTTTGCAAGAATACATGTTAATAAAAATTAAATTGAAATATTTTTTAGTTTTTTTACATTTCATGTGTATTTTTTAGCATGTCCACGGAAAACATCAAAAAGCACTTTTTTATGAAAAATATCAATTGTGTAATGAAATGATGTAATTTTGAAATTCCGTAAACTTTGATAATATTATATTAGATGCATGCCAGAACTAAATAGCTGAAAAGTCGCCAAAGATTTTGCTATTTAGAGCCGAATTTTTTATTATAATAATTTCAGTGGTTTAAGCACGAAATTCGATTTGTGTTTTATTTTAATTATTTTATTTGTATCATTTTATTTATTGCGTTATGCAATCTAAGCCGAAAACAAAAGCTTAAAAATTTATGTAGTTTATTGTGCAAATGGGTTGATCTTTTGTAATCGGGTTCCACGTGATAGAGATAGATTTAACAAAATGAATTTGTGCATGAAAATTATTTTAAAAATGAGTAAACTAAGATAAAGTTTTCAAACAAACTGCAATTCAAAGGATATTCTTTTTTTCTATTCGACGTTTCAAAAAACGAAATTGTGCAACGTTTAGAAGTAAACAATATTACATTAAAATAGAAATTCTTTGCTCAGATGTTTCTATCATTAATATGACGTCAGTGTTACTGACGGGCATGATTTTCTTCATAATATAGATTTGTCCTATGGGAAATTTGTCACTTTTTAACATGGAAGAAACTTTACATGTTTATCAGAAAGTCATCAATTTATCAACATATTAAAGAGATTTAAGGGCCATCATTAAATACATTCGAATTGGGGTCAGTTTTGTATGATTTGGAAAACAAGAAAATTATAAAGTAAAGAAGCACAATAAAATCCCTACTACGTAAAATTCAGATTTAACTGTTAAATATGAGTAACAGATGATAGTATGACTAAAAGCATGGTGTAATAGATTACACATTATATTAGAAATGTTAGATTCGGCAAATAAAAAAAAATACCCTATTTAATGTCTACACATAATATCCCATGTACTTATTCTAATTATTTATATAAATGAAATATTAAAGTAAAAGAATATTCGAAAGCAAACGAAGAAAGAGTTAAATCATGCTTATCTTGAAATATCTCTAAAATCAAACTACTTTGATTTTCTGAATCAGAGATTAAAGATAATTTTGTGCATAGCAAGTAATTTTTAATCATAATTCCAATTCGATTAGAAGTAATTTTATTTTAATTCAATTATTAAGCGATTTGCTTCTCTTATTTAAAAAAAATTTGCAGAATCATCATGAATTTAAAATAAGGATTAAATTTAATCAATATATATTTCTATATATATCTATTATCTCTCTCTCTCTCTCTTTTATAAAAAAAATAACGTTTCATTTTCAAAGATACAGGATTGTTTTAAAGAATAACAAACTTTTAAAAATATCCTCTTCACAGAAATTATGTATTAAAATATATTTAAAGAGAAAATTCCAATTAGAATCTGTATGTATGTTTGTCGCCACTTAAAAAAACAATGTATCATACATTACCGAATATACTTTATCAAAAAACAATTATGTCCATTTATCAGAAAAAGAAAGTGACATTGATTAATTTGGAAACATCGATGTATAAAGCCTGTTCCGATAAGACTATGTTCGGATAAAAATATGGATTGACAAATATCGCACTTATCATTCTAAGCGCTGGTCTTTAGACGATAAATTTTGAATAAGTGAGCTTTATATAATTTTAATCATGAACAGAGATAATAGTTAATGTAATAGTTTTGTTTCTTCAACTGAATCTATAGGAAACAAAACTCCTGTGTTTGAGAGGACAAAGTTTATCAAATAAATAAATTGTCTGCTATAAATCTGTATTAAATAAGTCTGTAATCAAATAATTTAAGATTACTCCAAGAATGACGGTATAAACATTAACAAAATAATACATTGATGAGAATTCTTTATAAGACAATCGTGGGAAAGATATAAACATTGGTTTAAAATTTTAAAATAATGTAATACTTCGGCATGAAATATTAAAAATTTCGACGAAATATTAAAATTAATGACGTGTAAATATTATGATTGAATGTATATATTCGATTATTTTAACACAATGTTTATAGTACGTAGATAATAGAAAAATGGTTAAAAGAACTAATTTTTCTTGAAAAGATCTTTTTCTTTTATTCCGTAATGAGTGACATCCAAATATTTGGAAATAATCAAGTTTTTTTTAATGAGAAAAGTATTCATTTTACTTAATATTGCCTTTTCGGAGGTAGGCCGTTCATGTGATCCTAATGAATGTGTTTAATAAATGTTTCAAAAAGACCTGTAAACAATGTGACACAGGTTTAATATACATTTTGCACGAAAAATCGGATTACCAGTTCTATATAACTAGACGTTGTTTTGGTAAACAAAATAATACACTGTTTCAGACACGAGTTTTAAAGAAGGTATTAAGTTAAAAGTTCTAAAAAATGTGATTTTAGGAATAAATTTTATGAATAAATTATTACCTGATAAAAATATTATTAGGTAATCTGTCATATGGTAATGCTGAAATATTAAAATTGAATAAATTCGATTGTCATTTTTAATTCACTTTATTTGATATAAAATTAATTAAACGCTATTTTTTCTTCAAAAATTTAGTGTAGTTATTAGAAAAAAAACTCAAAAATAAACATTTCTTTCTCGAAAAGTGTATATTATCTTTTCAAAACAGTGACGTCACGATTCTAATGATTCTCAGAAATTAATCTATTAGTTCTTCTAATTACTTTCTAATTGCTATTTTAATGAATGATCCTAATCATAAGAATTAAATTTTTCCAACTGTGCCAAAAAATGCTCACGCCGACACTCGAACCCAGAACTTTTTGACTTACATTGTCAATGGCCTACCGTTTGCGCAAGCTGGGCTAGACACCGGCCGGCATATTCTGATAGATAACCTTATTGGTAATAACATCAATTAAAAGGAAAGTAATAAATTCAATTTTCGCTCAGTTGGAAAAATGGAATTCGTATAATAACTTTACCAATCAGTAGGAATCAGTTAATAAACAATAGTATATCTATGTCCTCATCGTTTAAATGGAGTTTATATATTTACCTGCGGTTTATTCTATTGAGCTGCCTACATGGTAGACCAGAGGTTATTAACATTAAGGTTATATGAGCGAAATATGACCGCCAGTTGTCAAACTAGGTAGCTCAAACGTTAGAACATTGACAACGTGAGTCAAAAGGTTATGGGTTCAAGTTTCAGGGTGGGCGGTTTTTTCGCTCAGTTGGAAAAATTGAATTCGCATGATAACTTTACCAATCAGTGTGATTGAGTTAAAAATAATGGTGGTCTTAATTCTTTTTGAATAAATAAGATAGATTTGATTTATTGGTTTGCTACGGTTTTCCTTTGTACACGTTCGAAACCTCCCCTTAACCCCTTCAGGACGAGCTTCTTTTAGAGAATTTTTAATCTTTTATCACCGGTTTTTATGCCTCATTGAATCGGGAAAATGCTCGGATTAAATAAGGCAAAATTTACAATAAAAATTTATAGGTGAGAATTATCACTGATTCTGAGCATCTTACGCGACACGAATACCGGTCACTCGTCCCCAAGGGGTTAAAGTAGAAACTAACTCACTACAATCATTTACGCTTGAGTCTGGTTTCGAATTCGACATCCTTTGTACAATAGCCAGCGTCCCAACAATTAGAAAATCAAGTGGGCGACATAAGGTGGGATGAATGGTTTTGCTTATGTAGGTTTGTTAAAACGTATTTTATTAAAGACCCTAATAATGCTTCAAATTAAGGTAAAAATGTTTTTTTCTGATTAAAGAATCTAGTTCATTCTATCTCAATTTAAATATATTCTACCAAAAAGAAAATTAATTAAAAAACAAATTTTCATCAAAAAGCCTTTCACTTTATTTTCCTCATAATTTAATTTTTGTTATATAACACCATCTTCCACTCGTGTCTTCTGGTATAAATTTCACGAAAAAGTTAATTTTCAAATTCCAAAATGCAGAGTTTTTTTCATTTTAAGGATTAAGGGGGTCTCCCCGTGTGATGGGTTCAAAAAATTGATTTCTTTTTGCATAAATTGATTCCTTAACATGTCTAGAATAAGATCGTAAAAATAATTTTCTAGAATTTCTATATTTATTGGTATTTCCAAAATTCGAACTCGTTATAAAGATATCGCATTTAGAAGAAGCAGATGTTTGGAGCACCGAGTTAAGTGGTTTACACAGGTAATACAAGGAAATTTTTAGAGTCACTTACTTTGTCAAATAGGTTAGCTTATTTTAGTCTCAATTTAACGCGGCAACGCAAAACAATAACAAATTCCTAAATTAGTTGATTTGGACTTTCGCTTCAAAACATCTGCACTCTGGCACCAAAATCGTTGAGATTGCAACATACATTGCTGTTATTATATTCAAGGAGTATTAAAAATAATGGCAATCAATGGCAGCAAGTACAAAACCGTGATGAAGCGCGCGTCACGCGCTCCGAACGGCGCACGAATGGCGTTGCGAAAAATGCCAGAATGGAAGCAAGGGTAGAGCAATCCTCATTGAAAGACCTCCAAGAGGAAGAGAAAAGTATTCTCTATGAACCGGGCATCACAGATTGATGGTAAATTGCGATTTTCATCGTGTTAACCGTACTTGAAACTTTATACGCGTTTTTATCAAAACGTTGTTTTTTAAACTTTCCTCCATCCTATCTCCAGAACGGTTTCGCCGATTCACTTGTAATTTATAGAGTAGACTCAGCACATATAGACGCACGGAGTGAAGTAGGATCATCCGAAAATTTTCAATTTTTTCGTAACGAAAAAAAAAAATCATGAGATTTGAAAAAAAAAATTTCAGAAGTCTGCCAAAAACCCAATTTTCAATATTTTCCAATGATTCTAGTTTATTCGATGCATTTAGGCTTTCAGATTAAAACACCGTTTGTCTTTTTTTCTTTCAGATAAGCCAATCAACCGAAATCGTGGAGGAAGTGAGCGTCCTTTTATTGGAGGTAGGTATCTTCAGAGAGGTGTAACTTACGTTCTAATACAGATTTTTGCTTGAACTTTCTTTTACATATTCTTGAAATAGCAATAAACATACAATAAAAAACTGAAAGTTCTATGTTTTCGTTTGTCGTAAAAAAAAATTCCCCAAAAATACTTAAAATACAGGACGGAGTAAGATTTAGAAAAATTAAATCTTTGTAAAATTCTGGATTAAAGTATAGTTTCCAAGTAAAGTATTTATTCGTATATGCAGCGCGTATTTTATACAAATCGAATTATTTTATTTTCAAATCGGGAGTGCACGTGACAAATAATGTTTTGATATTTGAAACTCTTATCCGTGATGCTTTCCACCCTATTATGTTGAAAACTAGCTGCGCAACCGCCGTTTCCAGGGGCTGTGATAATAACCTTAAATATACCTAAAATCAATGTTGAATGATCTTAACGTGAAATTATGTCCAAACGAACCTAAAGATCGGAACATCATTGCAGCCTCTGTCAGCGAACACCCCCCGAATTCCTATGACTATCGATTTAATTTGTGTCGATTGAATGTATTAAACTTTCAGTGTTGACCAATTCATTCACGGAAAGCTAAGTAATACCATCGCACTTAAATCTTCCATTTCCAAACCTTAATTTTCTGGCTACACGGTTACTTGTTATTTCAATCCATAGAAAAGTCTATTTGGATTCTGGGAAAAAAATTCGTTCACACAGAAAGAACAAAGTCTGGCGAAAGAACAAAATGAATTACAAAAGAATATTTTTTGAAAGGGTTAACATTAATATTGTTTTACCAAAATTTTCTTTACAAAGAAAATTGTATGTTAACTAAGGGCTATTTCTAGTTTTTCTTATTTTAGTTTCCAAAGAGGATGCAGATTTTTGAATATTGTAGAAAAAATGAACATCGCGAATGTGATTTTTGGACACGATAATTTTGAAATAGTTATTATTGATATATTTTTAAACAGACTACATCTTTCGAAAGAAAAATGAACGAAGATATGGTTTGGTATCTTACTTTTTTCGTATTTCTATTTTCAGAGCTGATGCAGATTTTTAAAAATTGAAGTAAAAAAACAACAACAAAAAAAAAAAAACCCCACAAAACGCCGTTCAAAAAATGATTTTTAAGGTTATAATAATATTTTTTTAACAAACTGCATCGTTAGAAAGGAAAATGAATGCAGATATGGTGTGATATTTTTCTTTTAGGGTTCCGTACTTAAAAAGTGAAAACGGAACCGTTATAAGATCATTCCTGTGTCTGTCCGTCTGTCTGTCTGTCTGTCACAGCCATTTTACTCTTAAACTATGGGACGTGGAAAGTTTAAATTGGGGGAAGTAATAAAGACTATTGACCCAAATATTTCCAGAATATTAAACATTTATAAATATATTTAGCAAAAATGTAGAGCGTCAAATTAAGTTACTTGAAAAAAAAAATCTTTTCTTTGTATATCGTGTGGGGTATCGTGTGAAAGATTTCGTAACGCTGAAATAAAAAATATATTTCATTTAATTTTAGGTATTATATTTTCAAAGTTATGGTGGAAAATGTAGTGCAAAAAATATGTTCCACCTCATCTAATTCCGAATCTATTGAAACTAAAATTATGAAAAAATTAGAGGTAGTAGACATTAATTTAAACCTTGCAGGAAAATTATAGTGATAACCCAAGGTCACATAGTTTTTGAGAAAATCGCATTTTTCCGTTACACACAAATTTCGATTTACGGGCTTCAGCAAAAGTGCTGAGCAGCGCTAGAGGTACCTATCGTAGCAGAAGTAAAAAAGCATTGATGATCATGAATTTTGGAAAAAATCGTCGGTAATTAGCCGAAATATAAACACTTAAAGACACGGACGGTTTGGACATACATAATCACAGGGACGGCGTATTCTATGCTCCACCGGCTTTTAAAGCCTAGATAACAAATTTTAAGGATATGTTTGTGTAATGCAATGCCCAGTAGCAGTATAAAAGCAATAAACGTCAAATTGTTAAAAACAGACTTATTTAATGAAAATTAACCACATATATACTATGATATTCGTGACTAGTTTCCATTGAGTGGCTCTCTCAATACCCTACTATGTCTTTAAAGGTTAACTAAAAACCTATATGGAAAACACATATACAGAATAGCTATATTTGCTATTATTTAGGTTCCATATATCTTTGAACTTTCATGGTATATCCATTTATACTTTACTAGTACACAGGGTGGAAAGGAAAGTCCCTTTAACCTGAAAATACTTGCGAACGGAGAGAGCTACAGCTATGCAAGTGAGGTAATAGTATAGTAAAGCGACTACACCCGTCTTAATGAAAACGACAGCAGCGCCCCTAGTGGCGAAATCTGGAAGATAGCCACTGCAAATCGAAAGCGAAAAGAGATAGAGCAAAATTTCCAGTTTGAAAGTTTTAGAGCATCAATTAATTAGTAGAATACGACATTTGTTTTACATGGATAAGATAAATCTTCGTCTATTTACCCAAAAATGTCCGAAATCGATGTACTCCATTTTGTGTAAACGTTTGAATGGAATAGCCAGAAGTATGAATAAATACGCACAATTATTCTATAAATACGTACTTATCTCAATACATTTTGATAACATCACACACAAAAAAAAGACAAACTCTCTCACAGTGATAAAAAGTTAATATTCAGTATGTTCGAAAAGTTTGCCATTGCTCACGATATACGTTTGTATTCGTGAGAGTATTTCAGCATGCACATTCTCAGCCTGGAATTGCAAGCCTCTTCAATACGGTAACATAGATTTAACACTTTCAAGGGCGGTGGCTAGACGGTCTAGCCACCTAATTTTAATTCCAAAGCTGACAAATGGCACCAAGAATATTTTAATAAAATTTTGCTTTTCTAATGAAAGTGCAAATTAGCGGGATTTTGTTTTCTGAGAAATTCCTTTGAATATTCTGGTGTCAGTCAATTATTTCATCAGCTTACGAACATAATTCTTCTGCTTCTGAAAGGGTTAACCTAAAATTTTAAATGCATTTGTAAATTAAATTTTTACAAACATTACAGCACAGTACAACGTCACAATCTGCAATTGTGCACTGCTACATTTCAGGAATGTGAATAGGCAAAATAGAATCGTCGCTCATCGATATCGGACATTTTTGGGTATGCGGGCGACGATTTATCTTATCCGTGTGAACCAAATGTCGCTTCGTACTAATTAATGGATGCTCTAAAACTTTCTAATTGGAAAATTTCCCACGGACCCAATGACACACGGACGGGCAGGCAGACATTTTGTATAAACATGTTTTACGGGTTCTCTTACTCCTAAAACGTGTAAATTCATCGAAAACCGGAAGTCGAAAAAATTTCAATTACAATACAGTAGAACATCGATGATCTGAAGTAATTGGTACCGACGATCTTTCGGAAAATCGAAGTTTTCGGTCAATCGAGAATGTTTTAATTTTAAGATTAAGGACAAATATATGCGATCTTTCTTATTATGATAACAAGTGCTTAATAAAAATAAAGTAATAGCAAAATAGAAACAGGAATAAATTACCTGAATTTTAATTTTGAAATTAAGTAATTTTTACATATTTCACGTTTGAAACAATGTTTTGCTTGTCGCTTTGCTTTGCAGCTTAATCACGAAGTTTTTTTTTATATACTATTAGTTCATCAGTATCACAGTCTTTCTACTTCTTCAGCCATGCCAAACCTTTTACAAACCATTCAAAAGCTTCAGAATTTCTAATTTGTTCGTTTTCTTCGCCTGCTAGACCACATTCACACATTCCGGTTGTTCCTCCTCTTACTGTGTTCTAGTTCACACCGCAGTTTACGGGAGCTCAGGTTAAATTCAAAAAAATTATAAGAAACGGGATACGAAATATTAATTGTACACGTGGTTTGGAAAGGCAAGGAATGTAATAGTAAAAAAAATTAAAAATGGATTTCGGTTAACCGAGAGTTTCGGTTAAAAGAGTTTCAGATAAAAGAGGTTCTACTGTACTTTCTTTTTTAGAAAGAAGAAAGTAAAAAAGAAAAATAAATACATTTATGGACCACCCCATAGGGAAGGAAATTAAAATAGATTACGGAATGTGCTTTATTATAAAACATTGTTGGCTAATGACCCATTGATCACCGACATGACAGTGGTTGATTGAGAAACATTGATGCATAAACCCCGATTGGAGCATGCGCCTACAAAAGTATGGATTAACAAATCGTCTTATGCTTATGAACTCCACCGTTATTCTTTGGTACAAAAGAGTCTATCGAACGAAGAAACTTTACGAACAATGAAGCTTTTCAGAAACTGAAAGACGGATGGGTTATTAGCGAAACGATTTACGTGCTTAAAATCAATGGACATTAAACAAGTGACCCGAGCAGGGGTGTAGTCGTATAAAAAACATAGGGTAAACGCTCTAAGCAGAGGGTATACGCTCAAGACAGACCGACCGTATACCCTAGAGTGTAGATACTATAGCTTTCTTGAGAAACAGAGGGTATACGGTGTTCCTTAAAAAAATCCAGAAGGGATACGGCGTATACCCCGGTATACCCTCCACTACATCCCTGGTCCCGAGTTTCAGGTACAACTGGTTTTAATTGTGAGGAAATTTATTAAATAAATTCTTTGTTCGTTTTCACTTCGGATTATGCAAGGAATGGCGTTATAAAATTTACAAGAACAATACATGGATGAGATTTGCTCATACGATCCCAATTGGAAAGATTTGTAAAATAAATAAAATTGTTTTGTTCAACATAAAATATTAAAAATGTATATGATATATTAAAATTAACGATTTGTAAATGTTACTTTGGATTTACTATATTTAATATGAATTTTTAAAAGCTGTTTTTTTGACAGATATTATTGTAGTTATTGGAAAATTTCACTTTTATGTTTTTCCAAAAGTGTATATTATTCTTTTGAAATCATTGATAATTAAATACATGGAAAAAATGAAGGTTGTTTCTTTAATGAGTAAAACATTTATTGGCCTAAATATTGTTTTTTAAAGGGAAGTTCGTGCACAATTAGCAGGTGTCTATTAAAGATTTTTTAGATATATAAAAAAGAACATCACATTAACGTACGAGCCACGTTTAAGAAATATGTAACAGTGTGCCAATTACTTATGATAATATCAATTGTATCATAGCAGATAGTTGAAGGAAGGATATAGTCGCCACTCTAAGGTTTGCTGTATTTTTATGATACCTTTTTAATCAGTAAAGTTCTAGAAATAAGTAACTATTATAATTTTACTTTATATAGCTATTTTACTTTATTTTAAATTTATTTTAAAATGTACATGTTACTTTAAGGGTACAGTTCCCCTTAAACCGGTCAAAAATGCTAAAAAACTGATCCACTTTCCATACCTTTTTACAAACTAACTAAGAAAGCAAAGTCAGTGAAATTTTTTGGATTGTTAAATACATCATTACTTGTTACAATAAGCAAAACAGATTGATGAAAAATATTTAAATTAATTGGGAAAACTTAATTAAGTAACCTACTGCTTTCTTGTTTTCTTAATTACTATATATGACTGCGCGCATGATACCTCGTGTTCATTTTAATTTATTAACTTTAAATCGATTTTAATTTAAATATAATACCTCACTTAACATACTGAAGTAAAATCTTTTAATTATTTTCGTATATAATATTTATATTTAATAATAAAAACTTAAAAAAGAAAATCTGCATAATTTCTCGCATATTTTTTTAAAATAAAATTTTTATTATTTAAGATAATTCTAAGATTTTAGTTCATGTTATGAAGAAGTATAATATTAATGCGCTCAGATAATTTCAACTCATTATCTTTAATAGTTTTTGAAAAATCATGCGCGCAGCGATATATAGTGATTATGAAACCAAAAAATCTTATTAAAGCTTTCCCATTTAATTTAAATATTTTTCATCAATCTGTTTTGTTTATTATAACAAGTAACGCTATACTTAACAAGGCAAAAACTTTCATTGAATTTCCTTTATTAATTAGTTTGTGTAAAGGTATGGAAATTGAATCAGTTTTCTATCATTTTTGATCGGTTGAAGGGTAACGGTCGCCTTAAAAAAAATTACAAAATGACCACTTTGACCGCCTAGGTTTTCAAAGCCTAGGTCATTGAAAAATCCCATTGATTCAGGATGTATGTTTTTAATCAAGACAATCTAAAGTAACATACATTAAGAATAAGTATTATATTTTGTAATATTTTAAGTATTAAATCGTTACAAGATAAAACAATCAGTAATGAGCATCAATAGAACGAATGGAGGGATAAGTGACCCTAGCAGACATGCAGACCGCACATGTCGTGAGTAAGCCTTTCTGTGCAGAAATTGTCGTCCTGAACTGTTTTCCTTCTTTCAAACAAAATACTTTTGAGTAATATTTTCTTAAGAACAATGAATAAAATACCGTTTCCGGACAAAGTAGTTATCTGGCCATTTTGCCCGATCTCTTTGTGACCACTTTGCCCGAAATGTCACCATTACATAAACTATGGCATAGCCTTTAATTTACATAACTTAGCATTTTAAAACACACAGCATTTAAAAGATTACTTCACACTGATCCAACCGCATAAGAGCCAATAACACTACATATTATTTAGCTATAATCAAGAAATTTCACCGCTTGCATAAAATAAAAAATGCAAAAAAATGAAAATAAAAAGTAGAATGAGTTCAGAACTAGACAAATATAGCCTTCCGCTTCAAACTCATAGACAATACTATCAGCATCTGTGACAACTATTTCACCCAGTTTCTGCGTGGCGGTAGCGCTATATAGCGGGAAAAAGCAAATGACCACTTTGCCCTCATTGCCATTTTATCCTTCATCCCACTACTGAATACTACTGATTTCCTTCAAATTTAAATTTTACAAAACTGAAACTAACATAATATATATGTTCGTTGTAAACCATACTAGCATTGAAAATCAGATATCCTGATAAGGTTATGCTATGTAAAATGAATTTGAGGCAAAATCTGGGAGTTCATTTACATTTGCAGAAATAATGTCGTTTGTAATAATTAACTTCGATGCTTGTTATACAAAATAGCAAAAAAAAAAAAAAAAAAAAATGAAATGAAAACTTAGATGAGACTTCGTGCAATATAGCAAAAAAGCAAAAAAGATGTTTAGAACATAAAACATTACACTACATATTGCTTACTGGTTTCAGCGGCGTTCATTATGTCGCCATCAGCGAAAAAGGTTATAGCAGTTTACCCTGAATATATGTGAACAATGCTTGTTCTTATATATATATTTATTTAAGTATTGCGCGGCAGCGCAATACTTATTTATTTCCAGTCTCACTTCTCAATGTTAATTTAACATGGAAAAGTCTATGGAGATCATAACTTTTTCATTTTTTCTTCCCACCTTTTTGTCCCTGATGCCACTCATTTTTTATTCTTTACTAATTCTAATGATATTATAAATTTAAAGTGTAAAAACGTTTGCTTGACTTCAGGGTCAAAACAAATGGTAAAATGCCTTTGCTTATGGGTGAATTATAACGCAGACAGAAACATGGGCCAATTTTTTTTTTACATTATTCAAATATTTTTCTTAATAATTCAATTTTCGCATTTTTCATTGAAAATCAACGGACATTTTTCATAGAAAATGTAACATTTGTACTTCATTGTTGCAAAAATTTCAAAAGCCGTAATAATAATTTATTTCTTTTTAGTTAAAAGATTTTCACGTGAAATATTAAATTGAGCTTTTTTTTTTTTTTTTTTTTTTTTTTTTCAAAAATTAAAAAGGTGAATATGGCGTCATAGTGGAAATAAAAAGGATATTTTCAGAATAAGTTTTTGCTTTGGTCAAGTTTATAGTTTAGTAAAAAGTTTCTAATGGATAGCTATTTTTACGCAGGTAGCGAACTTAGTGGGGAATTACATAACTTAAATTTTAAAATGTATTTTTTTTTTCTGAGATGAGAACTATTTATACCCCAAGTTAAACTTAGGTAATAATTTTCTGATGTGTTTACATCACCCCTTCGGAGAGAATAAGGTTTAAAAATTTAAGTAAAACTTTTATTTTTTTATTTTTTACTGTATCACAGCTATAATATTGTTAAATATTACCAGTAAGGATTCAACACAATTTACATTTACATTCATAGCGTTCCTGAGTGGGAAATAAGATATCTAAATTTAAGTGAAGTTAATTTTTTTATGTTTTGATTATAGATTTTTTACGTCCAGATTAGAAGTTTTTGTTCAAACTACCGCAACCTGCATAACTACAGTGGTGAAACATTTTGAATTACACATTGGTAAACTGCATCCCACATTGTGATGTAATACCGCATACATCAAAGCCTGATGATGATACTTTCTATTAATTTTGAAATGCGTTCATCTGAGTGCTGCAGTCATTAAAAAACTTGACATATTAAACAAAAACGTAATTTGAAGAACAAATTTAAAAAAAACAAAATTTATTTCCTACATTGTTTAAGCCCGAGAAGGGACAGATATTAAGTTATTTCATTCAATTAGTTCTACATTTAATGTTAAAGTTTTGTAACAAATTGGTTAAGCCAATTGAAGATTAAAAAATAAAATTAAAATTCATACAATATGATACTTAAAACACCCTAAAAAATTAGATTCCGTTCAAATGAAATCGAAATAAATCTTAGACATTTTTTAAGTTTTGTATTTTGCATGCATCTTATCATTTGATGCACAATTGTCATAAACATAATACAAAATCTGCAATACAAATATTTTCAATTAAAAATGGAAGAAGTCTAAGATTCATTTCAATTTCATTTGAACGGAATCTAATTTTTTATGGTGTTTTATGTATCATATTGTATGAATTTTATTTTTATTTTTTAATCTTCAATTGGTTTAACTAATTTGTTACAAAAATTTAACATTAAATGTAGAACTAATTGAATGAAATGACTTAATATCTGTCCCTTCTCGGGCTTAAACAATGTAGGAAATAATTTTTTTTTTCAAATTTGTTCTTCAAATTACGTTTTTGTTAAATATATATATAAGGTAGAAGCGGATTGAATCAATATTTTTTCGATCAATACAATAACCCAAAAAGAGCTAATGGAAGAAAAGCGGATTGAATAAATGCTTACATTGATGGAAATTGATGGATTACACTGCAGGGAATTGAAGAGACCATCCAACAAGGCTATGTTAATGTCAAGAAAAATGGCGCGGTCTGATAGATATGAGTTAACTTTATTGAGAAAGTTTTTTCGGTTAAGGTGCTTAGCTGTTATAACGGAGCTTAGCTGCTGTGGCTTAGATACGTAGACGATATATTCATTATAACAGCTAAGCACAATGACCTAAAAAAGTTTCTGAATAAAGTTAACTCATATGATAAGAACATCCAATTTACAATGGAAGAGAAAATAAACCATTCAATCGTATACTTAGACAGAAAAGTAACTCCTAAATTTAATAAAATAAACACTACTGTATATAGAAAACCTACAGCCAACCTAAATATAATCTCCTACAAAGGCAACACTCCATTACCGTATAGATTAGCAGCCCTAAACTCTTACTTCAACAGAGCTCTATATGTCTGTTCAAGAGAAGAATCCTTAAAAGAAGGATTGAGAATCATTGAAAACACAGGTTTAAATACAGGACACCTTAAGAAAACTCGACATAAACCTATTCAAATAGCAACTGAAAGAATAGACTGAATCCAACCAACACAAAAAAATTTCATATATAACCACCCTACCCCACCCCCAACGCACACACACCTTTCCATATATGAATGGGATGGCATTAAAAATTAAAAGGGAGTTCAAGAGACTAGTTAAACATGTTCCAACCCCCCCCCCCCCATCCATCCCTATATAAACAATAAGAAATCAAGTAGAAAATTATGGAAAAACTCAAACTGCAGGTATCTATAAAATCAATTGCATAAATAGAAAAATAAGTTACATAGGAATGACTAAAAAGAAAATTGATGAAAGGAAGAAAGAGCACATAAGAGACCTAAAATTGAATAAAGAAACTACAGTTCTAGCAAAAAATAACCTTATAACCCCCCTACAGATAGAAACTTTACAGACAGAAATAATTGCGAACTAAGAAAATATGCATAATGCCCTACTACGGGAAGCTATTGAAATTCGTACTTCGAAAACAAAATTTTGCAACGATACGACACAAGCCCTTATTGACTCTCGATGGATGAAGATACTTAAAGAGGGAAAAAAAGAAAGAAAACAAAGGAAGAGGGGGGATTTCGGTTGATCTCTAATAAAGTGAAATACAGAAAACAATGACTTTCAGTCAACCAACTGAGGAAGTTTCAGAAAGAAGGAAAACGTTATTGTGGTGAACTTTTTAATATGTTTTTATTTTCTTCTATCTTTATAAGAAGAAAGTATTGGATTCATGAAAATTTTCTAATTCTGGTTTTCGACGGATTTACACGTTTTTCGGGTCAGAGATTCCAAAAAACATGTTTTTACAAAATGTCTGTCTGTCAGTCTGTCTGTATGTATGTGACACAAATTTTTTGGGGGCTCTATCTCAAGATCAAATGCACGGAATTTAATAAAAATTTAGATTAAGTTAGTCCGTGATATAAATTGATGCTGATTAGTATTTGATGTAAATCGCTCAACAAGTGGTGCTGCTATGCAACATTTTTCACGATTTCCACAATAGATCAAGCTCCAGAATTAATGCACGGACATTCATCAAACTTCAGATTCAGTGAGTCCTTGACATGAATTGACGTTTTATAGATTTTTATGTGAGTCATCAACAGATGGCACTGCATTGCTGCATTTTTTCTGATTTCCGCAATATCTCTATCTCAAGAACTAATGCTTGGATTTTCAACAAACTTCAGATTCAACTATACCTGAATATGAATTAATGCTGTTTCGTTTTGGTGTAAATCGCTCAAGAGGTGACGCTGCTATGCTACATTTTTCGCGATTTCTGCAATAGCTCAATCTCCAGCACTAATGCACGGATTTTCATCGAACTTCAGATTCATTTAGTCCGTGACATGAATTGACGTTTTACACATTTTGGTGTAAATCGCTCAACAGGTGACGCTGCTATGCTACATTTTTCGCGATTTCTGCAATAGCTCAATCTCCAACTCTAATGCACGGATTTTCATCGAGCTTGAGATTCATTTAGTCCGTGACATGAATTGACGTTTTACACATTTTGGTGTAAATCACTCAACAGGTGGCGCTGCTATGCTGCATTTTTGCGATTTCCGCAATAGTTCTATCTCAAGAACTAAATGTTTGGATTTTCAACAAACTTCAGATTCAGGACCCATTTATGTCCGCCTGGAAGTCTTGAACTAGAATGCTGTTCAGAACATGCGTTACGTTTTTCTGAAAGCTCTGCAGATTGTCAAAACGATGACCTTTTAAGCTGGATTTTTACCGAAGGAATAGAAAAAAGTCGGGCAGTAACAGATCGGGGCTGCACGATGGTTCGGGCAGTGTTGCGACGCTGTGTTTTGCCAGAAATTGAGTCACTTTGAAGGAACCAGCTTGGCACAAATTTTCCGTTCTTCCGTGACGATTTGATGCACAATCGATTTTGTAAGTCCCACTATCATTCATACACTCATCCGACGATCAAAGTTCAAGAGCGCTTTAATTTTATTCAAATTGTCTGAAGTTTGAGAACTTGATGGGCGCCAGGCATGCTGTTCGTCATCGACGTCCTCTCTTCCGTCTTTCATGGCTTTGTACCACCTAAATTCTTGATCCTTGGACAAAAAATCTTTCCCGTAGGCTTCTTGTAACATGGCAAGCGTGTCAGTAGCCAATTTGTTTAGCTTTACACAAAATTTTATGACGTATCGTTTCGCTGCTGGACACTCCGCTGAATTCTGAAAACCTAACGCCACTTTCAAACACGTGTCTCCGCGCGCTGCAAAGGCTCAGACTTCCGCTAGACTCAGTATCTGACATTCCTCAACGCACCTACCACCCGCAAACTCCGCCCCTTTGGCCTTGTGCTTAACGCGAAAAAAACAGTCTCATTACTTCCTGGACAGATCCTGTATCAATTTCTGCCTGTTTGATTTGCGGTCGCGTTGTTTTCAGCCCTATTCAGGTGACTGTAAAGCTTGCTCATCAAGGGCCCTTCGTCCAGTGACGATGCGTACTGTCTGAGAAAACTGAACGCATCCATAACTTTGGAGAATGGGGATGGGGCCGGACGCGCAGGTTCATCATCTTCCTCCTCCTCATTCGGTTTATCAGTCGCAGTTCATCGGCGATGATGTCATGCAGACTTCAGAGCTCGGAGGTGACTAGATCTTTGTCGATATTAATGAATGTGTCAAAATCAACAAAATCTTCCCCTACAGTTTCTTGTGTTCCCAGCCAGTCTTCTACAGAATTGAGGTGCAAGGTTGGCTCTTTATAAATTATGTCCTCTCTACTTCCGAAACCCGCTTTGCAAAAACAATTTGAAATCGTCGTTGGTATGACACCGTGACACTCTCCCATGCTGCGGTAAGCATGTGCAAAGCGTCGTGGGCTGTCATAGGACGATACTCATTGCAAGAAAGGTTGCTGCCGTGTTCCATTCGGTGAAGGTATCGTCGTGCTAAGCGAGTCTTGTAATTTACTTTGGTGTTGTTAATTTTAACAACAGAAAAATAATATAATTTTAAATATATTAGGTTATAATTTTAAATAATATAATTATAGGTTATAATTTTAAATGGACAGGTGGATATCGTAGACTAGACTCTATCGATAGCGACAAGCGACCCTCTTCTTTTTAAGATATTAGAGCACTGACAAGGCAGCGAATGGGAAGACTCAGCGCAGTCTAACGGTTCTCAACCGCTCTAATTTAAGAGGAAGCGTCACATAGTTTCTCATTCGTGGTGGGAAAAGTTCGTTTTTTTCTTCTTATTGGAAGAGACCTCTTCAGGCTCTTTCTGGTCAGGGGAAAAATGGAAGTTTTGCTTATTTTGCAATACTCTAGGTATCAGTAATATTTTCTCTTGTCTCTTCCTGGCCGGTTTGACTATAGGAAATAATCGAGACCGGGAAAGAATGGAGGATATTCCATCTACGTCATGATCACGTGGTCAAGGTAAAAACTTCTAGCATAAAGAAGAGAAAACTCCGTAGACGCAATGTGACCGACCCGCCTATCAGTGAAACAGTTCATGGGGAAAGCAGTAGTTGTTTCCCTTTGAAGTTCCCCAGTTAGAAGCTCTTTGGGTAAATTACCGGTACCACGTGACTTTTTTCAGCCTCGAAATCATATTTGGAATATAGTCCATTCTCTTTTAACCGAGAAAGGTTGAAATGGATATTTTTAGTATAGCTATGCATGGTTGCATTAAATTTTGACAGAAAAAAGCCTTCAT
The DNA here is from genome assembly GCA_963932465.1 of Maratus speciosus. NCBI lineage: Eukaryota > Metazoa > Arthropoda > Arachnida > Araneae > Salticidae > Maratus > Maratus speciosus. The sequence goes on along the minus strand of OZ010795.1, from coordinate 12,534,304 downwards.
AGTTTAAAACAATTTATAAAAATGCAGGGAAACTATTTCCTCTAAAATTTCGTCTGTTTTGAACCAATCTCATTCGCGTATTAAACGTAGGTTTTTCTTACCAGGGACTGATAAATTTCGCGTATTGAACGGGTTCGCGTATTAAGCGGGTTTTTTTTATATGCATAAGATAGGCGTATTTCAAGGGACTGAAGAAAATTTGCGTATTAAGCGGTTTCGCGTACTAAGCAGGGCGCGTATTAACGGGGTTCAACTGTATATATATATATATGTATATGTATAAATTCGGTACGTTCAAAAAGTAACGAGCTGGAGGCCTAGGAACAGAAACTAGTACATGTATTTCAGACATATTGGCCCTGGCTGTTGAGGCACTTGTCCCACTGAGATAAGAGGCGGTGAATGGCTGTCTCGTAAACTTCCTAGGCTGCGATGTGAACCAGTTCCGCACGTATTGCTTGATGTCATCGTCCGAGGTGAATCGTTTGCCCCTCAGATCATTTTTTAGGGGAGCAAAAATGGTGTAATTGCAGGGAGAGAGGTCTGGACTGTTTGGAGGGTGACCGAGAACCTCCCACTTGAATTTATTCACAAGTGCCGTATGAGGCCCTGCATTGTCGTGGAGCAGAATGACCCCACGGGTGTACTTGCCTGGCCGTTTTGATTTGATCGCTTGGCAAAGTGTGGTCAAGATTTGCGAGTAACACTGGCATTCACTATTGTCCCGTGCTGCAAGGAAGTCTATCAGAAGGGGACCGTCATGGTCAAAGAAGAACGTCAGCATAACCTTTCCTGCACTTGTTTGGATGGCCTTGGATATTCTTGGTGGTGGTGACCCTCAATGTTTCCATTGGAGACTTTGTCGTTTCGATGGTTTGAAATGATGACACCAAGGCTCATCTCCAGTCACCACTAGTTCCAGGAACGCATTCCCTTCCCTGGCATAGCGCTGCAGGTGATCAAGACAGTGGGCCATTCGACATGCTTCCTGTTGTGGTTGAAGACTGTGGGGATCCATTGGGCGCACACTTTGTGCCAGTTCTGTCTTTCCGTCATGATGGCGTGAACACTTCCGACGCTAAATCCGACGTCGGCGGCTACGGCTTTCACTGTAACTCGGCGGTCCTGCGTAACGAGTCCATCAACCAGCTGAACGATGTCATAGGTAATGCGTTTTGGTGTTCCAGACCGTGCATCATCTGCTAAGGAAACCCGTCCTTCCCTGAAGCGCTTGTGCCACGCATTGACCTTTTCAACGGACATGCAGTGTTCACACTTGTGACATTCTTCGATGAATATCCGTTCCCCTTACTCCTTCCGCTGCCAGGAAACGAACAACACCTCTTTGCTCTTCTTTTGACGCCTCCATTTCACTGCTTACAACACGAATGTGCGTCGGACGACTGATGCATGCTTCTGCTAGATTTGTAGTCACGTGACTTAAACTCGTAACCCTCTAGCGGCGGGGATGTGGACTTCCGCATTCTTGTCGGAAAACCTCTTTGTTACTGACGCGATGCGATATTGCCATTCTGTCACCGGTTTTCACATTCCAGACTCCGGCTCGTTTCTTTTTGAACGTCCTTTATATGTTACAGTATTAGATATATCTCCGCGATTTCTCTGTACTATTCTAAATTACTACTCTATATTCACTAAATCCTTATTCTTAAATAATCTCTATCATTAATTCTGTTAAATTCTCTTTAATTTAATGTCTCACTAGTCTAATTCACTTAATTATTACGCTTTTAGTATTCTTAAATTAAATGTTCCATTTCCGATCTTTCACGTTTTAGAATGTTCTTTGGCAGCCATTTTTATTTTCATTCCAGCCGAGATTTACTTTCCCGCGTTTAATTCTGGGGTTTCCTTTTGGCTTTATTATTCCTCCGCTGCTCTGTACGCTCTCTTTTCATGGCGTGATATCTTTACATCTTAATTGGTTTAGAGAGAGTGCTACGTCAAAATTGTATTCCTACGCTTAGGAAGTAAAAAGCAGTTACGCACGATTCTCCATCAGATTTTGCTGAGTTTTTGAAATGTAAATTGCCCCCTGGCTGTGTGTCTGTCAAAATGTCGTTCGTTCTAAAGATTTTACCTTTTTATGTAATCAAATGATTACTATTGATTATAGATGTTTTCTACATCGAAGTTATTGATGACACTACATCGTGATTTTGTGAGAACTGCCGCCCGATCTTATTAAATAAAAGCCTGTGAACAGAATTGTTTTCGTTACTTGTCTCCTGGAGAAATTCCAATCTTCATCTCCATTGTTTTTGCCATTAGCCACTCGACTGCCAACCATCTTTAATGAGAAATGATGATCGTATACAAAGATTAAGCTGCTCAATTAAACAGATGAAGTTGTTGATCTATTTTCACTTACTACATATTCTTACATCTATGATCCAACTCCATGCTACACCATATAATGTAACGAAAGGTTATATCTATCACGGCTAAATCAATTATGTAACAGAAATCGTTACATATAAACACGATAAGATTAAGCTACATTCATCTTCTTCATCTACATCGCTACTAGATAGGCGAATTTTTTTATACAGTAACCAGAAATCTTTACAAATATGTATATATTATATATATATATATATATATATGGGAATAAAAGAAAACACTCAAGGGTTCAATGAACGTGATATCTCAGTCGGGACTCGTGGAGATGAAGTAAGAGGATAGAGCTAGATGGGGTTGTTCTATAGATTCCAGCAATAGAGTTGGTTGGTGATTTTTTACGCAAGGCTCAGGGAAGCTTTTGCGAGTTGTACAATGTTATTATAAATGTTAAGCTGTATGTTTGGGGATGTATTAAACCTTTTTATACATATTCACAGTTTGAAGAGTATCAGTTTCGATTAAGGGATATAGTATTCACATTAAAACCTACAGTTATATATATATACATTCATATATGTATATATATGTTTATATATCATATGCCAATGTAAACATACATATATATGAACATTTTGGTGTTTATTTATTTACAATTATTGTTTTTATGTACAAATTACTGCTGTTTGTATATAAAAATAGATAAATGGCTACTTTATATTAAGTAAATTTTATAAATAATGAAAAAAATATTACTTGTGCAGATGAAACAGTTAATAGATTTCCAGAAAATATATACGAAAAATTTTCTACCCTTGCGAATCTCCTTTTCTCCATTTCGCCGAGGTCCCTATAACAGAAACGTACCAAATATTTTTTTTTGTATTATTCTTTTCAACACTAACCTCCCCCCCCCCCGCCTCTGCACACATATAAGCACGAAAAAAAATGAAATGGCTGTCAAAATGTTCTGCACTAAAATATGTGTCATGTTAAAAAAAAAAAAAGATAATTCGATTTTTTAAATATATTTAAATTGAATTGTTTTTAAGCACTTTTCAAAATTTATTTGCATATCTAATGATTTTGCATTCCATATGAGAGTACGTCCTTCAGTAATTAACATTTTTTTAATTCCTGGAAATTAAATGTATGTTTCAAGCGATTTTAAGCATAAAATTTCAGTAATTTGTTTCTCTTTTCAGAAACAAAATATAATTAGAGAGCTGCAAATGAAACGGAATAAAATTTAATTTCAACCACAGATAAAAGAACTCCATTCAACGTTTTACAAAATGATATTTCCGGAAATATTCTGTTTAATTCTATTTTAGAGATAAGTAAAATATAATTTCCAAAACAAAATTATTTGAAATTGATTATGCTATCGGAACGCATGCGAATATTTGGAAAAATAAGTGCTTGAAATATTACATAGAGGTTTTCTACGGTATGCATGAATTCCTTTCTGTTTGAAATATATTTTATAAATAATTCGAATGGTGTTTATTTTGTTTGAATGGAGTTTAAATTTGTTTCTATGAGATTAAATTTCAGGCTTGTGAAATGTAACCATTTCATTCATTAAAATTATCAATTATAAAGAACTGCGTGTAAAGTATTGATTAAAATTTATATATTTTATCGTTAATAGTTAAGAAAAATATTTGATAGTGTTTAACGTAGTGTTATAATGTAACCATTCTATATGCGAACAATTTAGCTTAATAATTTTATTATTACATGCAAATGTTTCGACATGAATTATGTTTTCATATTTAAAAAAGTTTCTATTATCCAGGGGATGTTTGTTTTGAATAGTATTATTGTATAAAGTAGTGTGATGTGTGACATTTCAAAATACACAGTTAGGTAATATAAATTTCAGTTTTCCGCAGTTCTTTGACAATACATTTTTATAAGGTCATATTACAAAGAGTTTAAAGAACATCGAGCTATTCTTTTTAGGTGCGTTCGTAATTATATAAATACGTAGCACCTATAGTCGTCGTTCAGTCCGTCCGTCTGTCCGTCCGTCTGTCCGTCTGTCCGTCCGTCTGTCCGTCTGTCCGTCCGTCCGTCCGTCTGTCCGCATGTAACAGAGCAAAAACTACCCAACCGAATAGTCTGAAATTTCAAATATGTGATTGTTGCAAAATTTTGTCGAGCCATTTCAAATTTTATGAAAATCGGATGTATAGTTTAATTACAGGGACAGTCAAAAGTTTTTCTTTACATTACGGCCAATGGGAAAAATTATTGCAAGTGGATTTTAATGATATTAGAGCCTTCCGAATGATCTGAAATTTTAAAGATATAATTGTTGCAAAATTTTGTCGAGCCATTTCAAATTTTAGGAAAATCGGATGTATAGTTTAATTACAGGGACAGCCAAAAGTTTTTCTTTACATTACGGCCAATGGGAAAAATTATTGCAAGTGCATTTTAATGATATTACAGCCTTCCGAATGGTCTGAAATTTTAAAGATATAATTGTTGCAAAATTTTGTTGAGCTATTTCAAATTTTAGGAAAATCGGATGTATAGTTTAATTACAGGGACAGTCAAAAGTGTTCCGAAAAAATTATTGGAAGTGCATTTTAATGATGTATCAGACTATGCACGTTATGAAGTGCAAAAAATTATACATTCAGTACAATATGGGGTGCAAAAAATAATTTTAAAACTAGTTATAGTACGAACGCACCTCATTTGCCACGTTTGACGAGCAATTTCCAACTTGTTTATTTCTGTCTAATAGATATATGAGTAATGTTATTAAAGATATTATTGTTACAATATTAAGAGCCAATTGTGAACTTAGAGAATATTGGTATTACATTCCTGGAAATGTTTATCACAATTGAAACAACTGCATTTGAAACATTCTAATTTGAGGCTGCAGACGTCACGTTTAGGGTACGGAGACATGTTTGCGTAGTGACAATCGCTTACAATCTGTTAAAGTTTCTTTCGGGATTTTCCCAGTAGAAAAGGTTGTAAAATGCTTTGAAAATGTTCTAAAACTAGTTCAAAACAAACATCCCCTGGATAATAGAAACTTTTTTAAATATGAAAACATAATTCATGTCGAAACATTTGCATGTAATAATAAAATTATTAAGCTAAATTGTTCGCATATAGAATGGTTACATTATAACACTACGTTAAACTACGTTAAACTTGTTAGCCAACATTGTATACGGAAATCTATGCAGATTTTGCGGTAATGATTTATAACATGCTTGTCAAATTTGATCGTAATTGGAAACGATCATGTTTACTCATATACATACTACATGATTATTTAAAAACACCTAAAACGTTGTCTGTGGTTTTTATAAATAAAAACAGAAACAGGCAAACATATGCATGATTAGGAATTATAAAAATAACTAAAGCGGATTTAGACGATCTTAAAATTTAAACAAGAAAAATCTTGCATCAAGTACAGATTCTGAAAGATTTCCCAAGTGTTCCAAATACTTTAAGAAAACTTCGCCGTTTAATAAGGCAGTAAAGATACATAAGTAAATATTTTAGGGAACACATGACACATTTGAAAAACATATTTCAACTATTACAGTTCATAGACAGAAAGTTACTGCAATATTTTTGCGCTGACATGTTCATGATCTATAGATTTGTATGTATTCCACATACAGTAGAACCTCAATTATATAAAGTAACTGAGACCAACCATCTTTCGGAAAATCGAAATTTTCAGATAATCCAGAAAGCTTCCATTTTAAGATTAAGGAGAAATATGTGCAATATTTCTTATTATGGTAAGAAGTGCTTAATAAAAACAAAGCAATAGCAAAATAGAAACAAGTATAAATTACTTGAATTTTAATTTTGAAATTAAGTACCTTTTACATTTATCACAAGGGTTTGTATAAAATCGTTTTGTTGGTCGCAGTTTCGATTGATTTTGCTTTGGAGCTCTATCACGAAGTTTTTAAATATTATTAGTTTGCCAGTATGACAGTCTTTCAGCTGCTCCAGCCATGCCAAACCATTTGGAAAACTTTCAAAAGCTTCAAAATTGCTAATTTGTTTGTTGTTTTCGTTCCACTCCGCAGCTTACGGGAGTTCAAGTTAAATTCAAGTTAAATTCAAAGGAACTCTAAGAAAGGGGATTGAAAATATTTATGTGTACTCGCAGTTCAGAAAAGACCGCTTGCACACAAGGAATATGATAGTTTAAAAATAAATAAATACATAAATAAATAAAAATTTCAAAATGGATTTTGCACTCAAGGAATGTGATAGGAAAAAAAAATTAGAAATGGATTTCGGTTAACCGAAAGTTTTGGTTAAAAGAGTTTCGGATAAAAGAGGTGCTACTGTAATATGCTAAAACTATTTTAGTAATAAAACGGATAGTAGGTTGAAAATTCATCTTCAAGAATTTCTACCAATAATTCTTCAGTATATTTAAACGTACTTGAATTATTTTGTACTGCCCTGTATATTACCTATAGTATTTTAAACATAATAAGCTGAAATTCAATTCAGACCCCTATACACGTACTGTAAGTGCTGCACATAGCATATTCTATAGTACGTAATTATCAACAAATGCATCTTAATAATGTATATAAATTACATTATATTTAAAACAGTATAACACCATTTAAATTCATCGCAAATGATTTTTCCTCATAGACCATAATCTAACGGAATACTTTTGAGAAAAAACTGTCGGAATAATCTGAATAACTATAAAATAATTGATTCAGGTATTACAAAAGAATCGCAACATCTGGGACGCTTCACGTTCTTTTATAACTTCTAAAAATATATATCTTAGAAATAGTTTAACGTAACTTGAAAGAAATTAAAATATTCTTTCTGTCATTTAATTTCAGATTTGCAAATAGGACGATTTTATGCATTTAAATTATGTTATAAAACACATATTTAAACATTTTTAAATATATTTAGTGAATAGAATACATCTAAATTGATTTACTCATACTGATGTCATCATAACATAAGAGAAATACATAACTTGCGAGAGAATTAGTTTAATAATTTTATCAATATCCCAAAGTTATGGCTTATTTTTACGGAACTACCCATTATAATTAAAAAAAATATTTAAATAAAAACAGCATCTCACAAAGTTTTAATATAAATAGACTTCGATGTGTGCACGACAAACGTCTAAACGGTAATCCAGTTCTCCCCAAATGTTTCGTAGCATATCAGAAATTATTAGACAAATTGCTTCTATGATATGCTTTTTCCACTCATTCAGTTTCAGTTTTTTTTTGTTTTGTTCATTGTTTTAAAATCTCGGAGGGGTTTCCAGTACACGGAGGTGAAGTCTATTCTATTCTAATGGGTAGTTCCGTAATAATAAGCAATAACTTTTCGATACGTACAGCCCAGACACCCTGTATATACATGTATTATAACAATTTAAAGAATTATTTTATCTTGATATTACAAAAATATTTCTACTCTGCAAGAGGATGTATTTTTCGACGGAATTTGAGTAATACTGAATGAAAAACATAGCATGATTAGATAGATATTAAACTAAAAGGATATGTAAATTAATTTCAGTTTTGTAAAATATAATTTATAGAAACATTTTGTCAAAAATATATTTCAAAAAAGACTTTGTAATTAATGAATAACATAAAGATATTTTAGAAAATAATTCAAACGAAAGTCTTATAAGATTTTGATAAATTATATTATAATGTGTTTGTAGTCATGTTTATAAATGATAATTTTATTTCTGTCCTATACCGCAAGTATGCACACGCAAGTATACACACGATCGTAACAAGAATTAAAAGAACTAATAAATTATCTATTGATGTAATCTAATTTTAGTTTCCGAACAATTACACATTTTTCTTTAAATGTACATATTCATACATTCCGAAATAAACTTCGTAATTAAATTCATCTACTTAGATAACTTATTTTCAAAATTTTCATTTGTAAATGTGTAAGATACCACATTGTGTTTTTTTTCTTTTTTGTAATTATACTAATTACTGGTCCTCAGTTTTGAATCTATTAAAAGACATTATATTCAAAAAATAGAAAAACTAATAACAAAACATAATGAAAATCCGAAAAATATTGAAATATTTCGCTGCATAAAAGTTTCTGTATTATAAGATATGCCAAATGATCTATTCATATTTAAACTAATGTTCAGTCCTTTAATAGATTTAGAACTCATTTTTAATTTTTAGGAATATTTTACTTTAAATAAATTGATTCCTTATATTTTTCAAAACTTTGAAGACTATTTTTTTAAACAGACATAAACTACCCATACAATCATACATTTTAATACATATAAAGCTGACAGAAAAAATGAGAACACGAGGAGCATGGAAAAATCGCAACATGATGGCAGAATGTACTTCTCGTGAACGGAGATTTAAATTAATCTGTAACTTTCACTAAAATTTTACTATTTAAAGTTAATACTATACGAAAATACTGAGTCTGTAAATATTTAATATGCACAAAATCCGGTAATATAGTTTTTTCAAGAACTGAGATGTTTTCTCTAACGAAGTGTTAGTGTATATATATATATATATATATATTGTTATTATACAATTTAAAATTGTTTTTAGGTATTATAAATAATGTCATTATTTTTTATTTATATTATATTAATTATATTTATCACAATATTTCAACATGAATTAACTGACTCCATAGCTTTTAATTTCTGTGTTAACTTAACTGTTATATTCACCTTAATCTTATGCTTTTTGGATTCCATGTGCGGGAATTTATTTTGAAAATCTACTGGGAATTAATACGGTATGTTTTGTAAGATTTCTATTGCTATAAATTAAATATTTAATGGGTTATAGTTTTTTTACATTTCATGCCATTTGATAATGTTCAGTATTCATCTTCAAACTATTATTTTGATTATATTGGTTGTTTGAGTACAGGGGAAAAAAAATTTTCAGCTTATAGCTTTTTTCCCACAGAAAACAACCGATTTGTTTATATCATTGAATTCTGTACTCTTGAAAATGTAATCCAATATATAAGTTTTTCAATTTTTTCGGAATCCATATTTTTCTTTTTTTTCTTCCATGTTAATTCTTGTAATTAGGTATACGGTACTTTATTTTACACATACAGTTCTATATTGTTGGTTTATGGCGTGTAGTCAATCTTTCACAATATTGCAGTTTTTGATGATGGTCGGTAATGTTTAATTAATGGTTTTATATATATATATATATATATAATATAAATTCTCAATATATATATGTATGTGGTATAATCAATATCCTTAACAATGCAACTAAACAAACTCAAGGATTTAATGAACTGATACACGATATCGTATAGAAAGAAAAAGTGTAACACGAGGAAGGTGGAGAAATCGCAAGATAGGAGGCGCTCTTCTCGTGTAAGAAAGTTTTAAATTGAAGTACCGAGAAAGGTTGACAGTTCCTTAGTTTTCATTTCAACATGACGTTTGAAGTTCTGTTAAATGTTAAACAAAAGATCTGAGTAAACATTTTTTGTGAATTACAATACTTACGTTTGCGAATGTATTATATTGTCTATGCGGTTGAACTGCCGTGATCTACTAAGCCTATTAGTTGTTTAAGTGAATAATAAATGTTGTACAAAAGTGAAAAGTTATGAGATATATTCATTTGTATATCATAAGCCAAGGGAATCTTTATGTAGGTGCACAGCTACCTTACTTTCCACAAGTAGGCGCCACAATTTTTAATAATGAATTCATCACTTTAAAAGGCCACTCTATACTTTAGTAGAAATAATGTTTAATAAAATTCTGTATTACAAGACATACTTCTATTTACAGGATGGCTGTACATATTTACAAAATTGTGAACAACAGAAAAAATCCGTAGAGGAAACATTGACTCGCAAACATCTCCATTTTCTTCCCGCTTCTCATAAAAACACCGCGAGGAAAATAATAAAGCAAGGCGTGCACATTTACATTTCACAACCTCATCATTGCGCGTCTCTTAGAACTCTGCCGGAAAACAAACCGCATGGAATGACGGGAGAAATCTATTTGACAGCCGCTAAAATTAGGGACGGTCGTCTAGTACTGCCACCTAGCGGAATAATCTTTAATATAAGTCATTCGCTACAGGTGTAATATTAAATTGTAGATATGCATGTGTGTGTGTTAAATGCAAAGCCGAAAAGTCTCGTTAGAAAAAATAGCCCATAATGGACGGAAACGAAACACGATGTGATCTGGCTAAATCGAAAGGGCCATGAAGCGAAATGTATATTGTGTGTTTTTTTTCAATAATTTACCACTACGCATCGTGATAATAACGAATAATAAAGATTTTTTTAAAGAATACGATAACCATTTTGGAAATATCAACAATAATTCGTCATAAAATGTAAAGAGACGTGTTCAGCGTTAGTGTATATTTTTTAACAGTGTAATTATTAAAGATTAATTATCAGCATAGACTGGGTGGATCTTTCCCCAGATTAATAAGTGCGAAACAATGCCAATACGAAAGCATCTGGAATTTATCTATACAAAAATGTTTAGTCTTTATGGGATCCGAGAGTCAAAATTCTCGAAAAACAGCATTTTGTAATTTTTTCTTGATATTAAAATACTATAAAGCTAAATAAATTATTCAAAGCATAGCCTATTTCTACGATAAATATATTAGTAGATATAACATTTTTAATGTAGTACTATCAGTTCTGTCCTGCCCATAACTAAAACTTTATGTTAATTTTTCTCAGAACGGTTTTTTTTATCCTTTGCCATGTTTAAAAGGATATATGTAAACTCCCTTGCAAGATATGTGCGTGGAATTTTGTAGAAAGTTTTTTGTGTTATATTTGTAATAAATTGAGGTTAGGATTTTTAACTTCATGTGAAAATTTGGAAAATATATTTCTCGAAGTAAAAGTAACTCTAAAAAATCCTCCTTTTTAAAATTTTAAATGTATTATAAATTTTGAAAATAATATTTTCATAAATCCAGAAGACAACGCAATGAAATCAGACAGTTAGTTCATAGTCTGTATTAAAAATTAAACAAGTTTAAATTTTAAATTAAAAAAATTAATTTTTTTCAAAACCTTTTTATTTTAAAAGTAATCCTGATAGAAAGGACATTTCAGTGAAAAAAAAATCCTTAAATAATGACTATATGTAAAAAAAAAAAAAAAAAAAAAAAAAAAAAAAAACATCTGATTTCTGGACAGCTTTCAATTTTAGAAATTTAGAAATCAACATTAAGCCATTAATTAATAATAATAATAATAAAAACTTACAAACACCTATATGTCACTTATAAAAACTAAAACATATATACATATATATAATATACATATATATATAATATACATATATATATAATAAAATCCGTTCTTCAATGATTGTTTCGAATCATGACAAATGCATAGTGCTTCCAGTAATGGGAAAAGTTTTACTCTTTTTAGAGTTATTTTAAGCAATTGCTTCATAAATATATCAGCTATATCATCATCGTTAATTTAAGAAATTCTACCACTCAATTACTGATATAAAAAAACGATCATAACTGCTTTTAATGTAATATAGAGCAATAAATTCCATTCATTTAATATAGGGTGATAAATTATCTTATTTTTATTGAAGGAAAAGTGAGCTATGTAATATGCCTTAAACTCCATCTAAGTAAAATCCAAAAAAGATTGTTATCTATACACAGGGATTTTTTTAAAATTAGAACATTGTTTAATGGAATACATAGTTTAATATTACATTTTAAATGTCAATGTTTTCAAAATATTTAACTATTTTTATGTTAAAAATTAATAGCCACATTTGTATATAAATATAACTAGTCGAATGTACCAATCCCAAAACTTTCTCTCAAAGAGGTTAATATTTCAAAATTCGCTATCACAGTGCCGAAATTAAATGGCAATCTATGTTCATCATGGAGAGTCTAAAAAAATGAAATTCCGTTCTTGAGATATGACTATCGCTGAAATCATATAAATTCGGCATAGCAGCGCCACCTATTGGGCGATTTACACTAGAACCTAATCATCATCAACTGATGTCAACGTCTAACTGAATATGAAGTTTGGGGAAAACCCGTGCATTACTTTTGAGATAGAGCTATTGCTAAAATCGTTAAAAAATCAGAATAGCAGCGCCACCTATTGCACGATCGACACCAAAACCTAATTAGCATCAACTTGTGTCAACATCTAACTGAATCTAAAATTAGATCAAAATTCGTGCATTAGTTCTTGAGATAGACATATTGCGGAAGTGATGACAAATGCAGCATAGCTGCACCACCTGTTGAGCAATTTATACCAAAACATAATCAGCAGCAATATTAATCAAGGTAGTCTTGAATCTGAAGTTTGATGAATCGTGCATTAGAGACAGAGCTATTCAGAGAACCGTGCTAAATGCAGCATACCCGTGCCAACTATAGTCCGATTTACACCAACAGGTAATCAACATCATTTCCCATCAAGACTAACTGAATCTGCAGTTTGATGAAAAATCGTGCATTAGTTTTTGAGATAGCAGTATTGAGAAAATCGTGCAAAATACAGCATAGGAGCGCCATTTATTAGGCTATTTACACCAAAAACTAACACCAATTTATTTCAAGGACTACCTGAATCTAAATTTTTATTAAATTCCGTGCATTAGTTCTTGAGATAGAGTGCTTACAAAATCTGTGTCATATACAGACAGACATTTTGTAAAAACAACTAACTGAATCTGAAGTTTCATGAAAATCCGTGCATTAGTTCTTGAGATACACCCATTGCGGAAATCGTAAATAATGCAGCATAGCAGCTCCACCTGTTGAGCGATCTGCTCCAAAAACTAATAAGAATCATTTTGTATCAGGGACTAACTGAATATGAATTTCTATTAAATTCCGTGCATTAGTTCTTGAGATAGAGAGCCCACAAAATTTGTGTCACACACAGACAGACAGACAGACTCATAGACAGACATTTTGTAAAAACATGTTTTTCGGGATCTCTGACCCCTAAAACGTATAAGTCCGTCAAAAATCGAAATTCGAAAATTTTCACGAATCCAATACTTTCTTCTTGTAAAGATAGAAGAAAGTAAAAATTATTTAAACAACACTTATCTGTAATAAATAAGATGTACACGTTAAAAACACTCAAAATTGCTCAAAAGTACACGTAAGCAAGAACTGTTATATTAACTTGTACCAATAAAATTACTGATAAAGCATAATATCGACGCTTCGAACTACAGTGAAACCTCTCTAAGGAGACCATCCATTAGACCATAAAAAATCGGTCTTTCGTAGGGGTGGTCTCTGAATAGAAGTGACGGGTAAAGCAAAGTTTCATGAAATACATACTACAAAAAAAATATCATTGAATTAGTTTATTATGTTTCATGTCTATACAGCTTTAGAAGGAATTAAGTGTGGTTTGCTTAGATTTTAACAATTTCTCATTAACTATTTTTGTTTCTAAACATTCATTGATCTAGATTAATATTAACACAATTATTCTAATTGGTAAACAAATCATATTAGATGTAAATTTCCAACTGGGCGAAAAATGTCCGGACCAGGATTAGAACCCGGGACCTCCTGGCTGAAGCCGCCAGTGCTCTGCCATCTGAGCTATCCCGGACGATTCTGGACGAACTTTTTCACCCAGCTAACCTTGATGATTACAGCATCTGGTCTGAAACCTGGTTCAGCTCAACAGAATAAATCTCAGGTAATGGAACTCCAGAAATCGCTGGATACGAAATTACACTAGATTAATATTAACACAATTATTCTAATTGGTAAACAAATCATATTAGATGTAAATTTCCAACTGGGCGAAAAATGTCCGGACCAGGATTCGAACCCGAGACCTCCTGTGCCAGGACCAGATGCTGTAATCATCAAGGTTAGCTGGGGGAAAAAGTTCGACCAGAATCGTCCGGGATAGCTCAGATGGCAGAGCACTGGCGACTTCAGCCAGGAGGTCCAGGGTTCGAATCCTGGTCCGGACATTTTTCGCCCAGTTGGAAATTTACATCTAATATTCTTTGATTGTTTAAACAAATTAATTTTTTTAGTATCATCTTTAACAGGCATCGAACTTTCTATCAATCTATTAATACAAGTGTTTCTTGACATGAAATAGAAGCTTTAGCTGGCGGAAGCTCGTGGTTTGAATCAGAATGTGCTCCTAAAATAGATTTTTTAAAAATCTCGATTGCAGTATCATTAATTTTTATAAATGATTGTAGAATTTATTTTTTAATATAAAATTTTTCTTCTTTGACGAGATTTTCTATAATACGGTTCTCCCAGTCTTCAGATAAATCATCGTAACACTCAAGAGCGTTCCCATATTCATGTGATTTGGAGTCATAATGAGCTTTAGCTGGGTTTGATAGCTGAATCACTTCATCTTCTAAGTCAGTGATATCATGAATGGATTTTTCTATGGATACATTGCTTAGTCCACAAGTACTGAAGCAATTGACAATTGCTTGTGTCTTTACTTTATCCATTAAATAGCATCAAGTACATTGATGGATTTCACAATATCGGACGCATTTTTGGTCTCATCTATTAGCGAAAGGAGCTTTCGTAAAACAAAACCGTCTGCATTCCAGCTTGAAACAATGCGTAATTCCCTGATTTCACGACTGATTTTTTGGATGTTGTGTTAAGAGGGAGAAGTTGAAGTTTCATACATGCCAGCTGTGCAAGTAACATGGGGCATTATCTAAAATAAGGAAAATGTTTCTATCCTGTTTGGTCATCTTTTTTTCTAAGTCATGTAACCAATTTTCAAAAATGCTGAATGTCATCAATGCCTTTCTGTTAGATTTCCAAATCACTCCTATTTTTGACACATCAACATTTTTAAAGGAATGAGGCTTCTGAGCCTTACACAATATGATTGGTTTTTCTTTCTCTCCAGCGGCATTCCTACAAAGAGCCACATTAAGTTGCTGTTTGGCCTGTTTCTCCTACTTTTGCGTCATCTGTTTTATCTGTTTTTTCCATAAGAGTTTTAGTGGGCAAGGCATGGAAGAATAATCCAGTCTCATCCAGATTATAAATGCCACGATCTGAATATTCTGCAAGAATCAATGGAAGACGAGATTTTCACTCCACTAACACCTCTTCATCGGCCGATTCTTCACAAATATATTTGAAGACAATGCGTTTCTGTGACAAAACTTCTCCAACCACCCTTTGATTGCGCAAAAATATTTTTCCACTATAGCTTCTTCAATTTGAATGGCCTTCTCTTTCAACAAAGTTCTACTTGATAGGATATTTTTTGACCCTGTAGACTTAAACCACTGCAATACAGCTTCGTTAAGCTCGCTAAATTTTTCTTTCCTTTTTCTTTTAATTCTTCAAGATTTGAATTCCTCATACGATTTCAAAAGAAAATCTTTGTTCTTCAATTTATTGTTTATTTGAGTTTTGCTGCAATTAAACTTTGCCACCAATTTCCTCTCTGATGTTCCATTGTCGTGTGTTCTTAAAACTTTCACTTTGTCTTCCAAAGTTAACACAATTATTTTAGACATCCTCTAAATGGGTGTACTAAGCGAACAGCAAGAAAAACAAAATATGCACTGTGTTATAACTTCCACTGTTAAACAAAACTGAAGTGATAACAACAAGTGGCAATCATTCCAAGAAATGCAACAGAATTGAGATAAAATGGAATCTGGACCCCCCCCTCCCCTCTTCCTCTTGAAAAAGACTCCTGCACTTTACAGATGTCTGTTACTCGGCCAATAACAGGAAAGGGGACAATAGTCTTTCTACCACCAACACCCACTATCCCTCCGTAACCATAGTGAAATTAAATGCTCTAATGCACAAGAAGCAGCTTTTACTTCCTAGCCGAGGGGTGGAAAGCATGACCTCTATCATTCCCACCTAGAGTAGCTCTAGGTGATAATGCCTTTATTCGCCACGTCTAAAGAAGTACACTTAGCTGAACGCGCTTTCCGGGGAGAAGTGGAATTTCGAGATTTCCCCATGCAAAGAAAGGTAATCCTACTGTTCCACCGAAAAGTGATCTTTCAGAGAGGTTGATGGGAAATACTGGTCCTTTAATGGGGGAAAATTAACATTGAGTGTATAGCCAAAAATTATAGACCACAAATAAACGATCTTTATGAGAGGTGGCCTCCTTATAGAGGTGGTGTTTCAGTGTACTTCTGCAGTCTTCTTAAGGATAAACAGGATGTCGAAATGTTTAACAGTCTAGAGACGATAGCTTCCTGTCGGGTCTTGATCAATTACAGTAAAACCTCCCTAAAGCGAGCACGTTCCGTTCCAATAAAAATGAGTCACTCCGAGAGAGGGTCTCTTAATGGAGGTCCTGTTTAAATCTAGATTTTAATGGTTGAGAAAGGTAACAATTAAATTTACTAAAATTTATTTTTCACATTAGGAATTAATATGAAAATTTAAGTATGAAAACAAAAGTTAATGACATAAGTTAATGACTGCAGAGTTTAAAAAATGAATACATTGACGTTTGCATTGATTTTACGGCTTTGTATTTTATAACATTTATTTCCAAGTCCTTTCGAAGTACAGTCAATAAATGCAATTTTTTTGGACGGGGACAAATAATGACAATTTCATTAATTTATCTATTTCTTTGAGAGTTTCCCCGCAGAATAGGGCAGGGGAGTTTGTGGACCGTTATTCTTAATGTGTCATCGGAGTTCAATTCGTTGCCTAAAAAGACACAAAGGGGTTTAAACACTTAAAAGTTACCGGAATAAAATTAAAAAAAAAATTTAGTTTAGAAGTTGGATGAATAATACGCAGTCCGGAATTGTTTTTCTAATAAAACCTTCTTCAAGCGACCCGGAAAAAATGGAATTTGTTTCGTTTTCTTCAAAGAAATGGGTTGCTTATGGAAGGAGTTCAATTGGGATGGTCTCTAAATGGAGGTAAAATGAGTATTGAGCCTATGGGAATAAATTTCGATCCTTGAAAAAAGGGTCGTTCAGGGAGGTGGTGGTACAATGAGGTTTTACTGTATATAAATGGAAAACTGCAATGAGTACATCAGAAAATTTTAAAATTTTCTGATTTACTCTCTGCAATTTTCCACGTTGTTAATACTGAAGGCGTGTGAAAAGAATCCTGTCTTACACTTAAAATGGTCATGGTCGGAGTGAAAAAAAAGATGTTTCATAGTTAAGGACGGATGCCTGTTCAACTCGAAGACGTAATCAAAATCCACTTATATGTCGCTCCAAAATCTGTTACAACGAAATTCGAGATTCCAGATACATTAATTTTCTTCCATAAAGAGAGAGAAAGAGAATTCAAGTAAATTTATGTTTAACTAAATGACTCGCTAGGCGTTGCTTGAGCACATGTTAATAACCTTAAATATACCTAAAATCAGTGTTGGTTGATTTTAAATTTTTAAATGAAAATCTGTCTAATCGAATCTAGATTTCGAGACACCACTGCCTTCGGCAGTGTACTCTGGGTCTGTTACACACAACCTGGTTTCTTTTTTTTTATTATATATTTTCAACGGAAATCTTTCCAGACGAACTGACGTCCCACTGCCTTCGGCAGTGCACACTCTCGAGTTTTAAGATCTTATATTTTTATATTTTATATTTTAAACGAAAATCTAACGAAACGATCCTACATTTATGTGCACCACAGCTTTTTACAGTATATACAGATGCGTTTTAGCCCCCTATATACTACAGTCATACCTCGAATTGCGTCAGCAATTCGTTCCAAGGCAAGCGAAGTAAGTGTAAAACGATGTAAAACGAGGTACATTTAAAAGATAAGCAAAAAAGGATAAGTAACAAAAATTCTCCAAAATCTAATGAACATATTCTATTGTATTTAGAATTTAGGGAATTTGTTACATGTATTTTGCATTAGCAAAAAAAAAAAAAAAAAAAAAAAAAAAAAAAA
This sequence comes from Maratus speciosus, assembly GCA_963932465.1. NCBI lineage: Eukaryota > Metazoa > Arthropoda > Arachnida > Araneae > Salticidae > Maratus > Maratus speciosus. The sequence goes on along the minus strand of OZ010795.1, from coordinate 12,515,969 downwards.
AAAAAAAAAAAATGCGTTTGCAATTCAAGAAATTTGAATAAATCAATAAGTTGTTAACTTACAATTTATTATTCTTCTAGCTGCCGATGGCTAGGATGCGAAAAAATCTTGCAATGAAGTTTGAACCGTAAACAATTTCTTTTTTACTTTTTAGAAGTTCTTTGTAACAGCTGGGTGAGTTTTCTAAGCTTTTTCTGGTGACTTTTTTTATTTGTTTGTCACTATCATTTGACTACCGAGGGGAAGTTTCTCTTCATAGAACCAAAAGTCTTCAAAAAAGTTCGAAGTGCGTCTGAATTAAGGAAATTATTTTTCAGACCAGGCGACGTAAATGCTGGGTGACGTAAGTCGAGGTACTGTTGTATTTCTTTAAAACAACACTTAAAGTGTTGTCACTAAAAAACCTAACACCTAACCCTAAGCCAGCCATTAAACGAAGCAGGTGTATCATGGTGCGGTTCAATACTAACAATCTACTGCAACTTTTTTAACTTCTAAACATCGCACTTTTTCAATTTTTACACCGTCGTATAGGGAAAGAATTTGCATGTAGTTTGTTTAAAAACTGCGTCTCAATTTATTTTTGAGATATTATTTATTTTTGTAGTTCTTCATGCCATTTCTGGTATGGTGGCCTCTGAAGAACTCCAGTTCTGTAGAAAGTAAAAGTAAAATAGTAAATTGCTATATCTTTTTGTTGCCATTTTCTCATAACAACTGAAATAAAAAATTGCAAATAAAATACGTGCTGTGCCAAGAATATCACCTGCTATAAAAATGTATTTTAAAGAATATTGGTGCGACTTTTTTTTCTCCGCATTGACTTAATTCTTATCAGAAAGCTCAAAGAATGCCATTTTATGAATGCCTGTGTTATAACATTTTCTGAATTTTGAAAAAAATATATAAATGGATTTTTCTGATAAAACATGGATCGATTTATTGGACTCTATTTAATTTCTATTTTCTATTGGAAACATGGATTCTATTTAATTTTCTGTATCCATATCAACGTTACAAACAAATGAAGGAGTATGAATCATCATAGTTTTCAAATCATCATATAAATAGTTTGGAAAGATTTTGATGTTCCTATAAACTAAGCTTTAATAAACTCTTCATACGAAAATTTAGATTAACAACTTTAAATTACTCAGCTTAGATCAACAAAAAAGTACTGCTATATTTATAAATATATTTTGGGGGTAAAGTAATGTTTCATTTTCCAAAATGCGTGGTAACTTAAAAACTGGTCGGGTGTAACAATCCCAAAACTTTCTTCAATCTCATACATTTTAATACTTCCTGAAAAATGCAGCTTAGTAGCTCTAACGGTTAGGTGATTTACATCAAATTTTAATCACCAATAACTTATGTCAACTTTTAAATGAATCTGAAGTTTGAGGAAAATCCGTGTATTAGTTTTTGAGATTATCGGGGAAATCGTAAAAAATTCTGCATTGCAGCGTCACCTGTTGGGCGACATTCACCTAAAAATAAACAGCACTAATTTGTACCAGGAACAAGCTGAATCTGAATTTTGAGGAAAATTAGTGCATTAGTTCTTTACATTGCGATAATCATGAATAACGCAGCATAGCACGCCACCTTTTGAGCGATTTACACCAAAAACTAATCAGCACCATTATATATCATGGAGTAACTGAATCTAAAGTTTTGTTACATTCTGTTCATGAGTTCTTGAGAGAGACCACAAAATTTGTGTCACATACAGACAGTCTCACAGATATACATTTTGTAAAAGCATACTTTTCGGGATATCTGACACCTAAAACGTGGAAATCCTTAGAAAACCGGAATTCGGAAAATTTTCACGAATCCAATACTTTCTTCTTTTGCAGAAAGAAAAAAGTAATATTAATAAAAAAAAAAATGTTTAAGTATCTTTTCTAGAACATAGATTAAATTATAGTTTAGAAATAATGTCAATGTAGCATCTCTGAATCTAATAATAGTTACACAATGTATAATAGATTACGGAATCTCCTTTGTCATGAAACATCGTGTTCTAAAGTCCCATTTATCACAAACCGGACAGTGATTAATTTAGAATTATCTAACGTATAAAGCAGATTACTATTAGTACATGTGCATATAAAAGCGTAAACAAATTTAGTTGTACTTATCATCTCAATCATCTTATGTAGAAAAGAGTATGCGGAACAATAATAATTATGCAATAATGACGTTAAAGGGTTAATGGATTGGTTTGTTAATACAAGGATTTTTATGCTTAGAATGAACGGACAATAAACAGCACTCCTCTTATTAAGTATGTGCTTTATGCTGCTTATTCTTTTTCTCTTTTTAACACTTTCCGACAAAGTTGAAAAGTGTTTCTGACTTCGGTTTGTCTGTCCGTCTGTCCGCACTCTAACTCTCGTAAATAGACTTGGATTGTTCAGAAACTTTTGGATGCTATTGACCTCTACCATAGCACGATCCCAATTCCAAGTGAAATTTGTAGCATGTTTAGTTCATTGACAGGGACAGTCAAAAGTTTTCCGTAACATCACGGCCAATGGGAAAAAATCTTTTCAAATGATTTTTAATGGTGTTACACTCTTTCAAACCTAATAAAATTGATATGCATTTATGAAGTGCACTAAAATATGCATTCTGTAAAATAGGCGGTGCAAAGAATAGTTATTATTCATTTATAGGGAAAGTCATAGAAGTTACTTATAAGATATAAATGATCTCTAAAAAATTAAAGGGATGAAAATGCGCGTAAAGCGTTATAATAAAGTTCTAAATGGCGATTTCTACGCAATCTCAGGAAGTATGAAATCTATTTCAAAAGTAATGGTTGAGAATTGATGGTGACAGCCCTCGCACTAACATAGATTCTATTTCATGTCGGTTTCAGTACCACCAAGGTGTTGAATGAGCAAAAAAGTTCTATATTGTGATTTTTGTGAAATTGCAGGGGCCAGCAACGTGAAATTTGGCATGGCAATTACTTATAAGATGTAATTGTTCTCTATGAGCAGTTTATAAAAAATTCGAAATTTAAAAGGGGTGAAAATGCGCGAAAAGCGTTCTAAGAACGTTCTAAATTGTTATTGCTACGCAATCTCTGGAAATATCAAAGCGATTTCAAAAGTAATGGTTGCAAATTCATAGTGACTGTCCCTGCTACTACAGAGGCTATATTTTATGTTGTTGTCATCACCTCCTGGAGGTTGCAGGAGCAAATAATGCTCTAAATTGCTTTTTTGCGATGCTGAAGATACTAACATTTTGAAATTTGGCATGGTAATTACTTAAAAGATGCAAATGCGTTCTAAGAACCGTCTAAAAAAATTAAAAGATTTAACAGGATGAATAGAGCGAAAATCGTTCTTAAAACGTTCTAAATTACGATTTTTATGCAATCTTATGAATTACCAAACCTATTTTTAAAAAATAATGCTTTCAAATTGGTGGTAATAGAACCTTTTAGAACTTTCGCGATATTTGATGTCGGTGCCACTACCACCAGAGTGTTGCAGGAGCAAAAGATTTACCTTTCAAATCCAATAAAATAATAGTTAAATCTAAAAATTTAACTTAGTTTTTCACGACATTTTTGGTGAATTACTCACAAAATGTTGTTTCATGTTTCCAAATCCAAGATTTTTTAATAGATTATATAAATCACGTAAAAACTAGTATGTTGTGGCCATCACAAAACTTTCTTCTATATAAATTACGTCTTTTGAATCATTTAAATAGTACAAGTACTTACATCAATTTAGCACCCATTCATATCAAAGTATATCTGAATTTGAAGTTTTGCAAAACTTCTTGAGATAGAACTTTAGCGGAAATTCTGAAAAATCTAGCATAGCAGTGCCACCTTTTGAGCGATTTACAACAAAACATAAACAACACTAAAAGATATCAAGGTATACCTGAATCTGAAGTTTGATAAAAATTCGTGCATTAGTTATTGAGATAGAGCTTTTGTAGAAATTTTGATAAATGCAGCCTAGCAGTGCCACCTGTTGGGCGATTTGCACCAAAATATAAACAGCACTCATTCATATCAAGGTATACTTGAATCTGAAGTTTGTTGACAATTCAAGAATTAGTTATTGAGATATCGCTATTGCAGAAATCGCAAAAATGCTGCATAACAGCGCCACCTGCTGGGCGATTTACACCTAAAACTAAACACCACTTATATCCAGGTATACCTGAATCTGAAGTTTGTTGAAAATCTGAGCAGTAGTTATTGGGGTAATGTTATTGCGGAAATCGTCAAAAATGCAATATAGCAGCGCCACTTGTTGAGCGATTTATACCAAAAAGTAATCAGCACTCATTTATATCAGGGACTCACTGAATAATTTTTTTTTAATTCCGTGCTTTAGTTCTTGAGATTGAGCGCCCACAAAATTCATGTCACATACATACAGACAGACAGACTCACAGACTCACAGACAGACATTTTGTAAAAACATGTTTTTCGGAATCTCTGACCCCTAAAACGTGTCCATCCGTCGAAAACCGAAAGTCGAAAATTTTCACGAATCCAATAATTTCTCCTTGTAAAGATAGAAGAAAGTAAAAATAGTCTTTTCTTTCTTAAAAATTTTATGGATTTGCTTACCCATAAATTCAATCTCTACGTTTATGGAGCGTTATTCCAAGACTCCCGAATGCTCGAGAAAGGTTTTTGTAGTGTATTTTTTATAACATTTGCAATAAAAAAGAAAAAAAATTCATATCAGGCTCTAAGAAAAAAAAAGAAAGAAATTTAACAAATTACAACGACCATTTGGAAAAGGATTTTTTCAAAGACTAAAATTTAAGACATAAAAAATCGCACGGAGTTGATCATACATTACGTACGCCTTGAATTAAACATTAATAGTGTTATGACACGTAAAAATTCCAAGCGACAAAAATTCCCTGGAACTCGTATTTGGTGTGAAATATTTATATGTATTCATTCCTGTCCTATTTATCTTTTTTCTTTATTTTTAATTGGCTTATTCCATTTTTCTTTTGCACGTGAAAATCTTACAAATTAAAATTAACTCTTTGGCAGAAATTGTTATTCATTTTCTTTCATTTTCATTAGTCATTATCTACCTGAAATTTACGTATTATCCAAGCATTTCATTGGCTGTTCGTGAAAGGGCTTTTCCATCGTCCGATTTCCAAGAAATCTGACTACCAATTGTAAATGAAATTTCATTCTTAAACTTCTAAACATCCGATAATATTTCTTTTTACACCGTCGGATAGAGAAAAAAAATGTACTTTTAAATGCAATTCGTTTGAAAGATATATCTCAATTTGTGTCTGAGTTATTAATTTTTTTTGTAGTTTTTTTTAACTTTTTTGTCATAGTGGCAACACTCTGTTGTCCATCTCTGTTGAAAGTAAAGGAAAGTAAAGGATAAAGGGTAAAGGGATAATACATATTACTGTATAGACCCATCACAAATCAATAAAATGCGGATTAAACCCATAAAAACCTTCAGATATGCTTTTAATTTCCTACCCTGACGAGAACAATAACCATTTTTCCAAATGGTTAAAAAAAAAAAAACTTTAAAAAATAAATTTTTTGTTTGAGAAAATTGATATTAAAAAACGGACCATTTGAGAACTCTGTCATTTAGAGAAACACTGTATTGTAGATTACGGAATCTCTTTTGTCATTAGGCATTGTTGTCCAGCGACAGATTTATCGCACGCACTGATGGTGATTAATGTAGAAACGTCGACGTATAAAGCGTTTTCCTATTTGAACATATTCGTATAAAAGGATGCATTAACAAAACTTGTTATACTTATTATCTAAAGCGCTATTCTTTAGTACAAAAGAGTGTGTCAAACCGCGATAATTTTTAAATAATGAAACTTTTCTAATTCTAAAACATAAACGGAATAAGTAATTAATGTTACTGTTTTATGCTTAGAATGAATGGATATTAAAGAAACTTCTTGAGTTTGAGATAAACATGATTAAATTATGAGGAAATTTATTAAGTAGATGCTTAGTTTGTTTCCGTTTCAGATTATTCCAGTAATGAGGTTATAAATAAACGAAGAACAATGCATTTATGAAATATATTCATACAATCGCAATGGAAAAGATGTTAATAATGAATTGTAAGATTGAAAATAATGTATTGCCTCAGAGTGAATTTTTAGTGATTTATATGAAAGAATGAAGAACTGTAAATGTTACTTTGAATGTGCTATGTTTTGTGTGAATTTATAATCAAACACTTTAAACACTGTTCGTCATTCCCGTACATTTCCGTAGTAATTTAAATATAATTTCTTGCGAAAATTCAGTGATTCTGAAATGTGTAAATTATTTTTTTTTTTTAAATCAGTACTTCAAGAAATTTATGTTTTTCTTTTAATTACTAAATTATTCATTAAACATGATATTTTTTTATAAAAGAAAGTTTGTTCATGCGACCACTATAGAATATTGTTTAATAAAATTTGTGATTAATAAAAGACCGTTACAACTACATATTAATATCATCTAAGAAAGTTAGAGCAACATGCAGATTAATAATCAAAGTGCGAATCTTATCAATGCGGATAAGAATTATTATTTTTTTTAGTTTGCTGACTGATTTTACAGAAAGCTGTAGCAAAAATGAATATTTCTTCTACAAACTACATTATAGTGTTCCAAGGCATTCAGGTAAGTCTAACAAGGAGAGGGCCAACCTTGTTAATTACAGATTTTGATTATTTTAATATATGTTGTAGAGTAGAGATCCCTTAGTGTCAGGTTCAACGGATTTTATCCAACGCTCCTTTGTTCTTCAGAAACCGGGGGTCTAATAATAGTACGCAACTTAAATGCTTACATTGAAAACGCAATGATAGGTTGGTCGTAGCTCAGTTGGTACGGCGTTCGCTGGCTGATCTGCGGGCCCTGGTTCTGTACCCGAACACGCTAAATTTGTTTTTCTCATTTTTTGTTTTATAAATATACTTGTAATTATAATTTAATAATTTCAATTACAAATTTTAATATCATACATCAATTATAATGTTAAGAAACTTAAATTTATCATTTTTTTATTTTGAAACTATTATTTCTCATCCTTTAAAGAGGTTTAAAAAGAAATTGGATCTATTATTGAATGATAAAAATTCCAAAATCGTGACAAAATCTGTTGTGGTGCCATCTAGTTATGATAAAATAAAAGAATATTCAAATAAAATAAAAATAAAAGCAGAAAGAAGATAAAGGTGAAAGCAAAAGAATTGAAAGTGCAAGCATACGTAATACAAATTTAAAAATCTTTAATATGCAAAAAATCTGTTGTAATTTAATTCTGATGCTAATTTTTAATATAATTATGCTTGTTACTTTAAAAACAGAATAATAGTATTATCACATTGTCTTCCTTTGTTAAAGCAATGCGTAAATGATGTTTCTTTAAAATCACGAATTGACACAATTGCTCAATACCATTGCATCGATAAAGAATATATGAAATACATTTTAAAAGTGATTTTTAAAAAATTAACAGTTTTATGATGTTTTATACAACTATTTAGTTAAAAGTAAAAAATTAAATAGGTTAAAATTTATAATTGATGTACAATACTATAAATTTCAATTGACAATGAGATTATTAATTATACTTACAAGTATATTTATAAAACAAAAAATGAGAAAAACAAATGTAGCGCATTCAGATATCGAACCCGGGCCCGCGGATCATCCGGCAGACGCCATACCAACTGAGTTACGACCAACTTATCATTGCGGTTGCAAAGTAAGTATTTAAGTAGTATACTATTATTAGACCCCCCCTCCCCGGTTTCTCAAGAACTAAGGAGCGTTGGATAAAATCCGTTGAACCTGACACTAAGATGTCTCTACCCTACAATATATATTAAAATAATCAAAATCTGTGATTAACAAGGTTGGCCCTCTCCTTGTAAGAGAGATAAAATGAATTTGAAGCAGCATGAAGTTATCAATTTGGAATTGCAGAAAGAAATCCAAATGTTCCAGTTAATTCAAACAGTGTATCATACTAAATAACAAACTAGCATGTTGTGGCCATCACAAAACTTTCTTCTATATAAATCACATCCATTAAATCATTTAAATAGTACAAGAAATTACATCGATTTAGCACCAATTCATACCAAAGTATATCTGAATTTTAAGTTTGATGAAAATTCGTGCATTAGTTAATGAGATAGAGCTGTAGTGGAAATTCTGAAAAAAGCAGCATAGCAATGCCACCTGTTGAGCGATTTCTACCAAAATATAAACAGCACTAATTCATATCCAGGTATACCGGAATCTGAAGTTTGTTGAAAATCCAAGCATTAGTTCTTGAGATAGAGCTATTGCGGAAATTGCAAAAAAAGCAGCATAGCAGCATCGCTTCAGAGCGATTTATACCAAAATGTATAGAACATCAAATCATGTCAAGGACTGGCTGAATCTGAAGTTTGAAGAAAATCCATGCATTAGTTCTGGAGATTGAGCTATTGTAGAAATCATGAAAAATGTTGCATATCAGCGCCACCTGTTGAGCTATTTACACCAAAAACTAATCAGCACTCATTCATACCAGGGAGTAACTGAATATAATTTTTTATTAAATTCCGTGCAGTAGTTCCTGAGATAGAGCGCCCACAAAATTTGTGTCACATACAGACAGATTCACAGACAGACATTTTGTAAAAACATGTTTTTCGGAATCTCTGACCCCTAAAACGTATAAATCCGTCGAAAACCGGAAGTCGAAAATTTTCACGAATCTAATACTTTTTTCTTGAAAAGATAGAAGAAAGTAAAATGGTATATAATATTATTTTTGAATCGTTCAATTAATTTGAATGCTTTTGAACTTTGATTAAATGCAATTTTATCTTTAAGTGAATTTATTTTAAGTATGATATTTGTTACATTACAATAGATGATAAAATAAATTACAATTTTATTTCGATACGATACAAAATAATATTTTAGTTTAAACAATGCATTTTGTCAGGGTTAAAGGCGTATAAACGTGTCTTCTCAAAAAAAAAAAAATAAATAAATAAATAAATAAATAAAATAAAATAATAATAATAATAATAATAATAATAATAATAATAATAATAATAATAATAATAATAATAGTAATTAGCGAGCTAAAGTTCAAAGAAAATCAAATTTTTTATATACACATAAAAATATTTCAATATCAATTTCCTTTTACGAAATAATTTTCTAGGAAATATTCTATTTATTTCCATTTAAATTACAAAATTAAATATAGTTTTTAAAATACTATTGATTCAAAAGGAAAATGATAACTTAACGCATACGGACAATTGAAAAAAAAATTGCTTGCTAAGTAACAAAGGTTTTTTTTTTAATACGTGTGAAATGTATTATATAAGTAATATAATGTTCTTTGAAATATATTAAAATACGCTGTTATAAAATTGAATTTCTATTTTCAGAAATAGGCCAGTTTATTTAATAAAATGTCCTATTATAGATAATTAAAAAATTTCATAAAATTACTTATGATGTAATGAATGAGAAATTGATATTGAAATAAATATTTGAAATAGTCATTAGATCGAAAAAAAATTTAAATTGCTGGATATTTAGCTCAATCCCTTTTTGACTGTATGCGTATGTTGTAACGTAATTTAAAATATTATTCTTTTCAGATATTTACAAAAGAATCTCCTTATTATTAACAGTATTTATTGTTAAAATACAGCGTGATTTAAGGTACATAAGCATACATATTTAAGTAATTTCGTTTCATAGCGTTTCCAGAACAAAATATAATTTTTAGAAATTTAATTTAATTTCTAAATTTAAGATTCTAAATTTTCTAAAATGATGAATGATTCTTTAATTTCTAAATTTATGATTGTTTAACTTATTATACAGTAATATCCTGATATGTCGTCTTTGTGTTAACACGATGGAGATTTCTGCAACCAGTGGTAAATCAGTGACACATTTGAGAACCATCTTTAGTCAATTACATAATAAAAAAAATTCTGCTGAGTGTCGAATCTGATAATTCTATTTTAAGTCAACCTGAAACGGTACCCGAAACTGAAAAAGAGAACGTTATTTAAAACGTTTTAAACGTTACATTTAAAATCTCTTATTTAAAATCATTTTCTTTTGGCGTTATTAAAAAATACTGTGAATCAAAAACTCTGTTGACTTAATTCATTTTATATTAGCTTATTTTCAGTTGTTTAATTAATCTTATTTAATTAAACACGAAAATAGCAACTAACATAAGCTTATTCGGCCTTTAAATCTTCCAGTAAAAGGGAAATCAATGGAAATCCGTTTTCAGGAAGATCGACACTGTTTTTTCAATTCATAACCTTTGTAAAGCCGATCAAATTAACGGATTTTTACAGTTTGAATGGGGGTTGGCGAGTGTAGCTCGTAGAGGGCAGAGCCCCCAAGTAGGAAGAAAATAAATAAAAAATAAAAATAATTTTTTGACACTAATAATGATATCTCTTTTCGTCCGGATTCCTTTATTCTTCTACTTATTCCGACTCTTTTTCGGAAGCTAGGTTCGTAGGTCCCCAGCCACGTCCCGAGTATAAGAGATTCTAGCGGAAGCCAGAATGAAAAAAAAAATCAAAAATTGAAACCGGACAAATTTAAAAGGGAAATTACACAAATTAAAGGCACAGAAAAGCGGTAAGGGAGGGCTTGGAGCCCTGAAGCTACCGAACGATCACTACTGCTTCGAGCTTATTATTAGTCTCGGTCGGCGGTTGGGAGGGTCAAGCTACCGGATGACCTCTGCTGCTTCTAGCTTATTATTATAAGCCTGTTAGATATTATTATTAGGAAAGATAATGTATAATATCGTAAGGGAGGGGGGTCTAAAATTGCCAAAAAGTTCATAACGTCATATATGTATAAGCCCCATATAATATATTTTCGATAATAAAATAATATACAAATTCATACATCAAAAATGACATATTATTTTATTTAAATATGACCTGTAATATTATATTTTACATTAACTGTTTTACTAGAAAAACATAAATAGAAAGCATCTTAAACCTAACACGTAAACTCAATAAATTTGAACCATAAGCATACTAAATATATATATATGTGTGTGTGTGTGTTTATGTGTCTAAAAATGTGAACATTTTTTACAGGGATCTTAACTGGCTTAGTGGTTGTCATTTTAAATAAATGAACAAAGACGCTTCAATGTTTTTTCTTTTATCAAAACTTCATCCGCGAAGAAATAAGTGCTTAAGATACATTTTATTTATTTCTTTTTACCCAATCTTTACAGTATATTTTAATGCCAAAATGTCAGGAAAAAAGAAATCCATTCAATGAAAAAAAAAAAAGTATCGCGAATATCTTTGATTGATACTATAAAGAGCGGAGCGGAGATACGAAAAAGAAAATAACAGAATGTCAGAGCCATCAAAATTTATGAATTGGGATTTACTGTCTGTCACTTTTAACGAGACAAAAAAAAAAGGTCATTTAGCGAGTAGAAAATTTATTATTTGAGAAATAACAGACAGAAATATTTCCCAATTTTATATTGTACTATTGTTCTATCCTGATACTATTTGAAATTTTTACTCTTGATTACCTTTGGATTTAACAAGAAGAGAGTTTTAAACTGCCAGATGAATGGGAATTTTTATTCAAGCATGAAAGTTTAATGCAGAAGGTGCTGTTTTACCGAAGAATTCTTGCATACAGATGAAATAAATTTTCCAAATTCACAAACACATTTACTGTTTTTCTAATTATTTACAAACAAAACATGTTTTAACCCATGAGTATTGCATACATTTAATGTAATAGGGCTTTATTGCATTAAATTATTGCATAAACTTATAAATCATGCTATATAGTCATTTCTTTTACAGATTTTTACAATTTTTACAACAGCACTCTCTATAAGACTTTGTATAAAATTTTTTAGTTTTTTGTTCATCAAAACCAGTAGTGCGCCAGGAGCCCACTACTGGTTTTGAAAAACTGAATACTGGTTTTGAAAAATTGAATACTGGTTTTGAAAAACTGAATACTGCTTTGAAAATGTAACTTCATTAAGCTACCAGACATGTAATTTATCAAACGAAGTTAATATCTGAAATAGTTTATATTTTAAAGTTGTTTGATTGTTTGGTTGGCTAAACTTTTATGATTGAATGTTTATAGACTTTTAAATACTACATTAAATTGATGGAGTCTCTATCTAATAACATCTATTAGGTTTTTGCTGCGATAAAACATTTTTCCCTATTAAAATTTAGAATTTATTTTATTTCTGTTCCAATCATTTGCAAAAACTATCAGAATATTACCGGGTCTCCCAAAAATGGCCGATGATTTTAAAATAACTTGCAAAAGGTGAGAGATATTAAAAAAATTCTCGCAGGTGTGTTGTGTAAGGCGTTTGTATGCTGCGATTCTCAGTTTTAGTTACTAATAGTATCGATAGATGGCGCAGCAAGCAACAACCTCTCAATCTAGGCTCAATTTTTCGGCCTCTCTCTTCTGCCATGCGAAAAAAAGGAGATGAAAATGTATTGAATAGATCCCGAAGTACTAAAAATCGGGTCTGGACTGAACACTATTGCTCCCAGTGACATCTGTTGTTTTAATTTCTAAATAAAATAAAGAATCACAGTAAAAAAAAAAAAAAAAAAAACTTCTGACACCCTTTATAACCCTCCTGCAAGAATTTTTTTAATATCTGTCACTGTTTATTGAATTTTAAAATCATCGGTTATTTTTGGGACGCTCAGTGAATAGTCAATATTTTTTCCTATGGGCAGAAATAAAATAAAATATAAATCAGATTCAACAATAAAAACTTTCTGCAATGGGTTCTGCTGTAAATACAAATTCACAAGACGAGACATAAAGAATAATAAAATATCGGCATTCTTTGGATCCTAAAAGGTTTTGTTTTGTAAGTAAATTTTCATTTGTTTAAGAGAATATAAATCCTACTAGCGAACTTGCCCGGCGTTGCCCGGGTACGTCAAAAAACAACAGGAATTACGAAAAAGCTCTGAAAATCACAGTAAGATATCGCGAAAAAAATTTCAATCGCTTCTCAAATTTTGAAAAGAAAAAAAATTATATATTGTGTTCGAAGATTGCAAGTTGATTCCTTTCACTAATGTGGAAAAATAGTAGCAAATCGCTAAAATACACTAAAAATCACATACAAAATTCCCGAAAAATTCGAAAATTGCTATACGAAATCCGAATAAACTTTATTGAAATGAGGGCAGAATGTACTTTAGGTCCAAAACGGAATGTCAAAAAATTGCAGCAGATCGCGAAGAAACGTAAAAATCGCATCAAAAATCACAAAAGTTCAAAAATTACGAAAGTCAAAATTTACTATAATTGGATAAAAGTTTCAAATCTAATTCCTTTGACCTGTGGGCTCTCTTAAAATTTATGTTTTGGAAATCATGCTAAGCATTAGATCATGATACTTTTATTCGTAATTAATTTACTTGGACTCCCTTAAATATAATTAATATAATACCTTAAGTTAATATTAGTTTTTGTTGCATTAAAATATCTCAATTTGTTGAGTTCCTGTAAGCAAGTAAACCCTATTATTTTACAGTGGAAGCCTATCGGAATTTGGCGAAATATTAGAGATATCGCCAAGTTGGCGTCACTTTTGGCGACTCATTTTGGTCGCCAAATTTGGCGATATATCGCCAAGTTGGCGACAAAATTGACGTTATTTGGCGACAGAACTGGATCCCCCCTACGGTAACCCCCCTTATAGGTATGGACATGCATTACATGCTGTTCAATAATCGGATAAAAAATTCGCTAAAATTTCAAAAATCGCTGCACGAATTCCGAATAAACTTTTTTGCAAAGAGAACAAAATTTACTATATTGGGTTAAAAGAAAGAAACCGCATTCTTTTTCCTAATGTGGAAAAATCGATTTAATATAATCCCTTAAGTTAATATTAGTTTTTGTTGCATTAAAATATCTCAATTTGTTGATTTTCTGTAAGAAAGTAATCCATATTGGTTTACAATGGAAGTCTATGGGAAATTGGCGAAATATTAGAGATATCGCCAAGTTGGCGTCACTTTTGGCGACTGATTTTGGTCGCCAGATTTAGCAAAATACCGCCAAGTTGGCGACAAACTTGGCTGCATTTGGCGACAGAATTATGTCCCTCTACGGTAACCTCCTTATAGGTATGGAAATGCATTAAATGCTGTTCAATAATTCAATAAAAAATTCGCTAGAAATTCAAAAATTGCTGTACAAATTCCGAATAAACTTTTTTGAAAAGAGAACAAAATTTACTATATTGGGTTCAAAGAAAGAAACCATATTCTTCTCACTTATATGGAAAAATCGCCTCGAAACATAAAAAAGCGCAAAAAATCGCATAAAAAATTAAATAACAAAAAATCTAATCAAAAAATCGAAAATTGGGTTTCGAGGTGCAAAACTTCATATATAGACGTACCTTTACCCCAAATTTTTTAGCTCTATGTGCAGCGGTCTCTTCAGAACACCGTCGACACACTCACTCACTCACACACAAACTTCTTTCTTTATTATTATAGATAACAGGTAAATTAATCATTTAAAACAGTTATTTAAAAAGTAGTTGTCAACATTCATGACGATCACATGAAAGAAAATTACTATTATGCGACAAACTTAAGACAGAAATCTTCTTGGAGGAATAGTCTCAAAATTAAAAAAAAATAAAATAAAAGGGGAAGTTTTTTTCTCAAACCCCTTCCCCTCTGTAATTAGATGATTGTCTTATTTGTGATTACTGCAAAGTAACAAATGGGTTAGAAATTTTTTTAAGCTGCAGAATTTAAAAGGCTGCAGGAAACACAAAAAGAAGCAGAAACTACGATGGGGAGGAAATAATAATTTAGATGATAGTTTACTTTTGTTATTACAAAGAACCAAATAGGACAGAAAATGTCGTATAATTTTTCCCCCTGACTATTAGTACAATTCTGGTATTTAATAAAACCCAGTATTTCTAGTCTCAAAAAGCGCAAAAAATTCACCAAGTTTAATGTATCATAACTTGGTAAATTGAGTCGTAGAAGATTTTCTTATTTTTTTACTATTTAACTTATTAGAGCATAGAAGGCATTTTTCTAAATCTAACTTATAGGACTCAGATCTGCTTAAAAATTTAAATTTTGTGACTTTAAAAAAATGTAACTAGTATTTTGATGGAAATGGACATAGAATGAAAAACAGTATCTGAAATATTTCTGCAGTATAAAATTACATCTCTAAAATTAGCTTCTCGGGAATTACCTATTGATCAACAATAAGAAGGGACATCTGTATATAATCTAAAAAAAATCACATTGCAGATTGTAGAGCACTAGCTATTATGTACAAAGAGACCAAAATAAAATGGATTTGCAGAAATGAAGTTGAGACCGCTGATCTGCAGATTTACCAGTGAAATTAATTTACGTAATCATTTAATCTTCTAAATACGATTTCATTATTGTGTATGTTTAACACTAGAACTGCAAGTAAAATTATAACTTCTGTATTTTTATATTAATTTTAAGAGTGAAAATACATATTACAGTAGAACACCGCTAATCAAAACTAATTGGGATCGGTGCCTGTTCGGATTACAAAAAATTCGGATTATCCGAAATTCCATTAAAAATAGAAAAGTAAAAGATGTGTGCTGAAAATTACTAGTTATAAGTACTTACAAGGAAGGTCTCCATACAGGGCATACTCAGAATATGTCGAAAAAAATGCTAGTGAAACTACTCATGTATGTAATAAGGGATCAGTCAAATTTAACGGCGGAATTTCAGTAGAAAGTCTGTAAAAAAATAATATACTTTCGAATATTTGGCGCGATAATACGAAAGTGACACGAGATTTGGCGAGCAGGGTTTTTCCTCGCCAAAAGCAAACGATTTTAATGCATCTGAAAATTGTTTATTAAATGTTTTTTAGAATGCACGGTTTTTAATGAATCTAAATTTAATCAATGAAAGAGGTTATTATATATATATATATATATATATATTTTATTACATATACATGTTGCTTGTTGCTATAGTTATTTAATTTTATCACTCTAAAAATATTTTCTATGCTTTGCAAGTTGCAAATATCTATTTTAAGTTATAGTCAGCTAACATTTGATTGTCATAATACATTTCCATATCAAAGACGAAGCAACAAAGCAACCATAGCAACAAAATCAAATCGACAGTCTTCTATCTGCCTAATTTTTGAGCTTGAAGTAATTTAAATCAATTTAAATTTTGCTTTAAATTGTAAAATATTATATTTAAATTTTATTATAAATTCATATAAATATATATGACAAACTGTAGTTAAAACAAACTAAAAATGACAAAACTATAGTTAAAACAAATTAAAAATGACAAAACTAAAGTTATTTAAATTAAACTTATATAAACAAATTCAACATAAAAAGTTTTTTCTACATAAAAGCGTTTTTGTTTTTTTCCATCGCCAACCGGTGATAAATCGCCAAATAAACAAAAATTTCGTTATTTTTTTACGGACGCTGTATCGGGGTTCCGACAAAAATTTTTTTATAAACATCCATATGAGAAGAACATTCTGTAATTTTTTCAGATTTTTCTGAGTATGCCCGTATGGAGACCTTCCTTGTTAGTAACATAATAAACATCCTCTAATCCGGGGTTCTAAGGTCCGGTATGCTGGATAACACTACCCAACATCAAAAATGTTTCGGGCTCGAAAATAGTTATTTCCGAAGTATTTTGTCTCGCTAAACACGAAAATCAACATAAAAAGTTGAGATTAGCTCTTGTTTTCAAGATAGGAACCAACTTGAGAAATTTCACTATGGCTGTTTTATAGGAAATTGAATGTTCGGAAGTTGGTACTCCTAATAGCTGTAATTCCTCTCAACTGCATTCTCTGTGTGGAATCTTTTTGACATTCTTTTTCCTCAGCAGATGGAAGCACCTTCCCTGGGACTGACCGTCTTTTGAACCGGTGAGAGCGTCAGTAGAATGAAAAAAGATAACAGTGCACGATTCAAGTGACATTCTCTGCTATTCGCCTTACAACTAAAGGTCAACAACTTTTGTTACATCTGTAGTGAAATAACTTTTGAAGCCCAGAAGCGAACCATTAGCCCAGTTGTAAAGACAGCTTACTTCCATTACTTCGGTATGAAGGTAGGTGACCAGGATAAACCTTGGGCCCCACATGTTTGCTGTAATTCTTGCTCAGTTAGACTGCGAGAGGGACTGAATGGGAAGAAACGAAAAATGAAGTTTGCTATACCCATGATTTGGCGTGAGCCAAGAAACCACGTTGACAATTGTTATTTCTGCATGACGCCATCCATGAATCGAGGTTGGACAAAAAAGAAGAAGGAATCGGTACAGTATCCCAGTGTTACATCAGCCATTCGGCCCGTTCCTCACTCGGCTAATCTGCAATTCCTGAACCACCTCAAAATTATGAGATTGAAGAGGATGATGCTGTAGAAGAAGAAGTCACTAGACCTGGGACTTCCCATGACCTATATTTTGAGGCAGAAGATTTGAATGAGCCTCACAGACTAAATCAGACAGAACTGAATGATCTCGTAAGAGATCTTGACTTGCCAAAGGAGAAAGCAGAGCTTCTGTCATCAAGACTGAAGCACTACTGAAGCATCTACTCCAACCAGAAGTCAAGATCACAGAATACAGGACTCGTCGCAAGAATCTTCTTTGAGAAGAAAGAACATGGGTTTGCTGGTACTGATGTAAATGGTTTGATGAATTCCATGGACATAACTCATGATCCACGGAAGTGGAGGTTATTTGTAGACTCTTCCAAACTTAGTTTAAAAGCAGTCTTATTACACAACGGCAACGTTATTCCTTCCCTTCCCATTGGACATTCCGTTCACATGCAGGAAACTTACGGGAATGTGAAATTACTTAGAGTCAATCAAATACGAGGATCATAAATGGCAGATTTGTGGTGACTTGAAAGTAATTGGTAAAGTAATTACTCCTGGGAATGCAATTAGGCTATACCAAGTACTGCTGTTTTCTGTGTTTTGGGGACAGTCGCGATAGAAACTCTCACTGCATAAAAGATAAATGGCCTTCAAGAAATCTAAATCTCGGGGAGAGAAATGTCGAAAATGAGCCTCTAATTGATCCAAAAAACATTCCGCTTCCACACCTGCAAATTAAGCTGAGATTGATGAAGAACTTCGTGAAAGTCACGAACAAGGCTTTCCAGTATCTTAGAGCGAAATTTCCAAGACTGACTGAATCAAAGGTTAAAGAGGGAATCTTTGTGGGCCCTCAAATACGCACAATAATGAATTACCCTGCTTTTGATAAAGTTTTGAAAGGGAAAGAGAAAGCAGCCTGGGAAGCCTTAAAAGGTGTGGTACGAGGATTTCTAGGCAACAGAAAAGCCGAGAACGATCAACAGTTGGTGAAACAACTCCTACAAAAGTACCATGACCTTGGATGCAACATATCTCTGAAACTTCATTTCCTCCACTCCTATCTTGATTTTTTCCCCTAAAAACGGTGGAGCTGTAAGCGATGAGCACGGTGAAAGGTTTCACAAAGGTATCTCTGTAATGGAACGCAGATATCAGGGTCGTTGGGAAGAGTCAATGCTGGCCGACTACTGCTGGACTGTTACAAGAGATGCTCCGGCGTTGACATACAAGAGGCAATTCAAAAGGAAACGTTTGCAAGAATAGGCTAAAAACAATCACTGCTTTCTGAAAAATGAACATTGTTTAATGAAACATGCCTATTGTATTGTATTTATTACATATGAATTTTTTTCTTCTTCAATTTCCTTTTAAATCGATGTGTGGGATATTGTGTGCTTTTCTGCAGTGGGCTGTATTGTATCTTGAAAACAAGAGCTAATAAAAAAATTTCATTTAGATATTCGTTTTTTTTTCAACCCAAAATTAGTAAGAATTGACTATCTAGAACCAGGAAACTGACAAAAATATTTTTTTTTGTTGGGTAGTGTAATCTGGCACGACTTTTGGAAAAAAATAGTATTCCTTGTTTCATCGCTCCTGATGTTTATAGCAATTCAATGAAATTTCGGAATGGGGAATTATGTAACAGACTATTACAAAAGGCTCACAATCGCGAATCTATAAATAGTTCAATCACCACATAGGCGAGGAGGAAAGAAAGAAACATTTCTGTAGATAATTTTCAAAATCATATTATTGAAAGTAAATACAAATTTTTGTTATTTGAATTAAATACTTCTTGCATTTTAAAAGAGAATTTTAGAGTGACTGGCCAACAAACTAATATTCGAGATTTTTTTAAGATGGCTTTTACGAGTAGGCCTACAGTGCAAGTTTTCCTTTTACATTCGAGTACATATGTTCTACTTTTACATTATTGAGTATTTTTATAATTCTATTCAAGCTGTTTGAAAAGTAAAAAACAGGCTCTATGGCCATTTTATCTTTAATTCTAACTTCTGTATTTTTCCCCCGACATTCACCCTGTAATTCCGAAAATTTCGTAAGTTAATCTTTTCAGCTAATTTATTCAAGTATGAATTTCGAAAATAAAATCGATTTGAATTAATCGGAATTTCGAATTACAGGGGTTCAGACTATCGGGATTCTACTGTATAATAAATATATAATAAGTGTTGTTTTAAAGCACAAGGTCAAATTCCTCGATATAATTCACGTACAGACATTGTTCAGCAAATCGGGCGAAGCCCGCTAGTTTCTTATACAATCAGATATAGTCTGCTTAAAATGGTGATAAGAATCTTCAATATTGTTAATTTTATCACCGAAACTACAGATAGGCCTATACTTAGACATTCTATAATTATTATTGACATTCTCTACTTATTATTATGCATGCGAATTATATCTCTGGTCTTCTAAAAAAATATCATCATCACTGACATGCATAAAAATTACATCAACACCTCTAAACATTTGTTACACGATTTTAAGCAATCCTGTTTCTGTCTTCTTTATTTGAAAATTATTTGTATCACTTTTAATTAAAAAAATATATACAGTTTTAAAATATATGAAAAAATGACCTTCTTTTTTATTTCTTTTCGTGTTAGGAGATTTCGATAGTGTCAAGCTTTGAAATGACATGTTAAAAAAAATACAAATATAATTTCCATTTGTAGTGTAAAAGAAATTGACAGCCAATATTCCAGGAAACGAGTCCAAAGAAATGTGCCCAAGAAATAGATTACTTTTGTCAAACGTATCACAGATTTTAAAGACATCCGAGAATTTTTCTCAGTTATCTACAAAAGGTCAAATGCGAAATTTCGGAATCATGTCTTTGAAACAGTCTGTAATTTAGAAGGATTTCATTTTGAAATACATAAAGGTTTGATTAAATCATGTGGCATTATTTTAATGTATTACATTTCCTACGCATAACACAGGTTAAAACGATGAGAAAATTGTCGCAATGAGTAATAATTTTTATCAAAAGATCATTTTTACTTTCTTCTATCTGCAATAGAAAAATGCATTGTAATCGAAATTTTTTTCAACTTCCAGTTTTAGACGGATTGACACATTTTAGGGGCCAGAGATCACAAAAAGCATGTTTATAGAAAATGTCTGTCTGTCTGTCCGTCTGTCCGTATGTCTGTCGCCATTGTACCATCAAAAAATGTATGAAGTTATGCATAGAATTGAACCAATTTTTGTTTTAAGTTTGTAGCTATGGCAAGCAGGTCCTCTCTTAATTTGGAAAAAATCTGGCGATAGGGGGTGCTGTAATAGCGTTTTTTGTGGCATTTTGAATATTGTACCATCGAAAAGTGTATGAAGATATGCATAGAATTAAACCAAATTTTTATTGCGTATGTTTTTGGCCATAGCAAGAAAGTCCTCCCTGGATTTGGAAATATTCCGCCTAAAGGGGGCACTATAATAGCAATTTTGTGTCATTTTCTTTCGAAGTTGATATAGTATTGAACTAATAAAAATGAGATGTTAACATTCGTAACAACATTTTGAAATATTAAAATGTATGAGATATTAGAAAGTTTTGGGATTGGCACATCCAACTAGTTTAAAATAATCTTAGAATATTACAAGAATGCAAAACAGAAAACAATATAAACTAGTATGTTGTGGCCATCACAAAACTTTCTTCTATATAAATCACATCCATTAAATCATTTAAATAGTACAAGAAATAAGAACGATTTAGCACCAATTCATATCAAAGTATATCTGAATTTGAAGTTGGATGAAAATTCGTGCATTAGTTCTTGAGATAGAGCTATAGCGGAAATTCTGAAAAATGTAGCATAGTAGCTCCACCTGTTGAGCGATTTACAGCAGAAATTAAACAGTACTAATTTATACGTCAATTCATGTCAAGGACTAACTAAATCTGAAGTTTGATGAAAATCCGTGCAATAGTTCTTGAGATACAGCTCTTGCGGGAATCGTGAAAAATGCAGCACAGTAGCGCAACCTGTTGGGCGATTTACACCAAAAATTAAACAGCACTAATTTATATCAGGGACTAACTGAATCTGATGTTTGATGAAAATTCGTGCATTTTTTCTTGAGTTAGAGCTATTGCGATAATCATGAATAATGCAGCATAGCAGCGCCACCTGTTGGGCGATTTTCACCAAAAACTAATCAGTTCCAGTTTATATGAAGTTCTAACTAAATATAAAGTTTTGTGAAATTCCGTGCGTTAGTTCTTGAGATAGAGCGCCCACAAAATTTTTGTCACATACAGACTCACAGACAGACATTTTCTAAAAACCATCAAATCGTGTTCTGGGCATCCTAAAACGTATAAATCCGTCAAAAACCGGAAGTGGAAAATTTTCACGAATCCAATACTTTCTTCTTGTAAAGATAGAAGAATGTAAAAAAAGGTTTGCATTAGACACTAGGGCTGTAAACCACATTTTTTTAATTCAAAAATTCAGGGTGTCTTAGAAGAACGAAAAAGAAACAAATGTTCATAAATTTAACAAAAAGAAACTTATTTTAACGAAATTTTCGACAGAACCTTCGAAGACATCTAGAGAACATTAAAAATATTCAACTTAAATGATATTAATAAATACATTTTTACTTTCTTCTATCTTTACAAGAAGAAAGTATTGGATTCATGAAAATTTTCGAATTCCGGTTTTCGACTGATTTACACGTTTTAGGGGTCAGAGATTCCAAAAAACATGTTTTTACAAAAGGTCTGTCTGTGACTCTGTGAGTCTGTCTGTGTGTATGTGACACAAATTTTGTGGGCGCTCTATCTCAAGAACTAATGCACGGAATTTAATAAAAATTGATATTCAGTTAGTCCCTAATACAAATTGATGCTGATTAGTTTTTGGTGTAAATCGCTCAACAGGTGGCGCTGCTATGCTGTATCTTTCACAATTTTTGCAATAGCTCTATCTCAAGAACTAATGCACGGATTTAAATCAAACTTCAGATTTAGTTAGTCCTTGATATGAATTGATGATGATTACGTTTTGGTGTAAATCGCCCAACAGGTGGCGCTGTTATGATGATTTTTGCAGGATTTACACGATTTTCCCAAAAGCTCTATCTTAAGAACTAACGCACGGATTTTCATCAAACTTCAGATTCAGTTAGTCCTTGATATGACTTGCTCTGATTATGTGTTGGTGTAAATCGCCCAACAGGTGGCGCTTCTCTGCTGCCTTTTTCACGATTGCCTCAATAGCTCTATCAATAGAACTAATGGACGAATTTTCATCTAACTTCAGATTTAGTTGTATGTTGACACAAGTTGTTGTTAATTAGGTTTTGGTGTTAATCACCCAATAGGTGGCGCTGCTATGCAGGAATTTTCACGATTTTCGTTATTGCTCTATCTCAAAAACTAATGTACGGATTTTCTCCAAACTTCAGATTCAGTCAGACGTTGACATAAATTGTTGCAGATTAGGATTTGGATAAATCACCCAATAGGTGGCGCTGCTAGGCAGCATTTTGCTGAATTTAGACGATTTCAGCGATAGTCATATCTCAAGAAGTAACGCACGGAATTTCATATCGTTAGAATCTTCATGAGATGCATAGATTGCCATTTAATTTTGGCAGTGTGATAGCGGATTTTGAAGTATTAACATGTATGAGATAGAAGAAAGTTTTGGGATTGGTACATCCGACTAGTTTACATTACAAACCATCTCATCAAGCTTATCTCGTAATACAAGAATAGAATGGAGACAGCATTTCAAGAAACAATTTTTGCCTTTAAAATCTGGTTGGCAATCCATTTATTCTGTCTAAAATACAGGGTGTATCACTACAAACAAATAAAATCCTATTGTTCATAATTTTAATAAAAATAACTGAGGTGTTTTAAAGACATTTACATCAAGCTCACTTTGTGTGACATCATGGAAATGTTTGAAAGTGAACTGTATTTTTGACAATGGTAACTTATGTCATTTCATTTACATTCCAAAATAGGTATGACTTAGTTCAGTGACATTTTAACGCAGATTGTACCATTTTTCATACATTGTAATCCATATTTCGTACAATGTAAAAAATAAATAAATAAATAAATAAATAAAAAAACGGACTAAAATACGGAAATTGTACTGGTAGTCGAGACGCCA
This sequence comes from Maratus speciosus, assembly GCA_963932465.1. NCBI lineage: Eukaryota > Metazoa > Arthropoda > Arachnida > Araneae > Salticidae > Maratus > Maratus speciosus. The sequence goes on along the minus strand of OZ010795.1, from coordinate 12,492,289 downwards.
GTACTATTTCCGTATTTTAACGGAAAATTTTTCCCCCGTACATTACAGAAAAAGTTTCGTTTTTCTGGCATTTACGGGGGAAAATTTTTCCGTTAAAATACGGAAATAGTACTGTCGTCTCGATTGCCAGTACAATATCCGTATTTTAGTCCGTTTTTTTTTTACAGTATCACATTACACTTCACACAAGTAAGACCCTTTAAATTTCTGTCAAATGTCTTCGCATAGTCTTCCATTACTGGAGCTGTAATCCAGAAACCAAATACGATATTTACTGGCACATAAGGCGACCCCAAATCTAAGAGACATATTTATTTTTAACAGCGAAAATATGGATTTTTCTTCAAACCTTGTTTGTAACACACAAGAAAATCTGAAGGAAATAAAACGTTCGGAAATTTACGAATGGGGACGAATAGGATAAATCCTTGTTTCAATTATTCTCCACTTTATTATAGATTAGCTTTTATTCCTCATACCGTCTACATCATAGCACTGCCAGAAACATCCGCCTTTATACTCTAAATTAATAGTCATTTTTTTTACCGCTTTCCAACAAAGTTGAAAACTGTTTATGCATTCGGTTTGTCTGTCCGTCTGGCCACGCTCTCACTACCTTCAGTAGACTCGGATTTTCATTCAATCGATAAAGGTTCCTGAGGGTCACCCAAGCCTGTTTGGTATTGTATAGGAAGTAGGTGGGATGAATCGTTCATTGACAGGGGCACTCAAAAGTATTATTCCATTACATTGTGGTATAGGGAGGAAAATCGTTTGCAGAGTATTGTAATGACCTGACGCTATTTCAAATGTACTGAGACGGATATCAATCACTGAATATTTCACGACGATCACGTAAGAACAGGGCATTCATGGCATTTTTTATTCACCGACAGAGACACACAAAAGTTATCGGTTACAGTACTGTCTTTGAGTCATCCTGGCTGGAGTGTACGGTTTAAAATTCGGTAGGCGCTTTTAAATTAAATTAACTTTTTACATGTTACGCATAATATATAAATGCTATACCTCCTCTACAGGGCTACACAAAAGTATTACATGAAACTGCTGAAAGGAAATTTTCAACTGAAGTACACGTATCTCTTAAGTGAACTCCATTTTGGCATACATGTCGTGAATGGCTGCTAAAAAAATTCGTATCCTTTTCCGGTGGTAGAGGGAAACAGCGGGAAATGGGTTTTGAGATGTGTTATGCATTTCCATAGGGTTGAAGGAGACGTACTATTTTAATTTTTTAAACGGTGCCGTTTTGTGACGTAATTCTGAATGTATTGGAAATTGTTTCATAATTTATGCTTGGCGCATGATTTTTTCTTTCTTGTTAAACAAATAATTTCCATACTCCAAGAAAACATGCTTTTTTCTGTTCTTTCTTTCCGGAAGTTTGAAAAAGAGGGGGGAAATTCCGTTTACTCCTTGCACGCATGCGTATTGGCTGTATTAATACTAAAGTTTGAATTTATTTTATAAATGAAGGACCGAAAATTCAACCCATTAAAATTTCTCATTTACTTCAAAACAAACAAATAAAAATAATGCTTTGGAATTTAATAAAGTAGCCATTTTCTCTTTCCTTTAAACTTATTCGCAATTTATTTTTTAGAGTATTAACAAAAATATTTGCATGTAAAATATATTCTAAACAAACACATTTAAAAATATACATTAGTTTCATCAAGTTTAAAAAAAAAACAACAACATATCTTCTCGAATTTAATTCAAAATTTAATATTCATGTTTTACATCTAACATGTATTTTTAAAAATATATCTACTATGGGTTAATTTTTAAACTCTATTATTCTATAAGTGTTAAAACACCCACCATTATTTCAAAACGACGAAATGTCCCTGCCATTAAGTTTAAATTTCAGAGCTTTCTGCACAAGAAATTTAGAAAGCCTTGAAAATCCGCCATTTGAAGAAAACCCGTATTCTAATTTTAAACTCGCTCTCTACCAAATTCTCGCTGCTGGAGTCGTTACGATGCACGAGTTGAGACGCGCGGTCCCAGGTTCAAAACCAAGGGGATTCATGGAAGATAGGGAGAAGCATTTTTTTAAAAAACTCCTTTTTTCAGATTACGCAATTTTTTCGTTCTAGAACGTTAAAAAAAGGAACGAAGTTTCTTAAATTCTCAGATATATATCGATAGCAGGGCTGCCAGGAATCTATATAGATATATTACGCCATCATACGTGGCACAGAAACCGCGAATATTTGTTAATTGTTTAATGGCAACGCCCGAATGAAACGCATCTCATTGGTTATTGAGCAGATGTTAATGTATCTCCATACCTATAAGGGAGACCCTGTTTTGTCACCAAATGAAATTTTGACGCAAACTTGGCGATATATCGACAAACTTATTGACAAACATATCGCCAAACAACTTATGTTATCGACATATGTTTTTTTAATGAGTCGTCAAAAGTGACGTCAGCTTGGCGATATCTCTAATATTTTTCCCAATTCCCATAGGCTCCCATTGTACAGCAATAGGGTTTACTTGCTTACAGAAAATCAACCCATTGAAACAGTATTTGAATGCAACAAAAACTATTAATAGCTTAAGGGATTCTATTAATTATATTTAAAGGTGTCCAAATTTATTGAATTATGCATGAAAAGCAACAGGATACAATGCTCAGCATGCTTTCCCAAACAAAAATTTTAAGGGAGACCAAACGGGTCGCCAAGGCAGGCTAGTATTTCCGTGAATTGAAGAAAGAATTTCTGATAGTGTGGTATTGCACTTCCTGAATCTTAATTGCTATGGGATATGACGACTTTTGATATGAACGTTATCTTCGCTGCCATCCACCTTATATGTCCGCACATAGGCGAGTGGAACTGCGAGATGAATTAACTTTATAATACATCATACATACACATCTTGTTTCACTGTGTTACACTGTCAGAAAAACTCGTCACTATACACTCAATTATTCCTCAGTTTTAGGGTTTCGTTCATCTGACAAAACCCTATTCGTCTCGCTCCTCTGTCTGTCCGTCACAGGGCCCGTTCTCCGAAACTATATAGGTTGGAGACTTGAAATTTTGCATACTTATAGCTGAACGCATCACATCCAACGACAAATCATAAAATTTTGAAAAAGTCGTATCGGCTCTAACTTGTGTATTTTAAGCTTTTTTTTTTCTAACTCAGCCCTTAAATTAAGTTGTAGACTTTAAATTTTGCATAATTATAGCTAAACACTTGCGATCACACGACAAATCGTAAAAATTTCAAATACTCTTATATTTTCCCCTTCCGGTCTCTAACTTGCGTATTTTAAGTAATTTTTCTAACTCAGCCCCCTAATTAAATTGGAGGTTTGAAATTTTGCATACTTATAGCTGAACACTTGCGATCACATGACAAATAATAAAGATTTCAAAAAGTCTTATATTTACCCCCTCCGGTCTCTAACTTGTGTATTTTAAGCAATTTTTCTAACTCAGGCCCTAATTAAGTTGGAGACATGAAATTTTGCATACTTATAGCAGAACACTTTCGATCACATGAAAAATCATGAAATTTACAAAAACTCTTATTATATTATCCTCCCCCCCCCCCCCGGGCTCTAACTTGTGTAGTTTAAGCAATTTTTCTAACTCAGCACCTATTTAAGTTGGAGACTTGAAATTTTGCATACCTATAGCAGAACACTCGCGATCACACGAAAAACTATAATTTTTTCAAAAAGTCTTATATTAATTACCATCCGGGCTCTAGCTTGTGTATTTAAGCAATTTTTATCCTCCCCCTTTTCACCCGGGGGCACTTTTCTAACTTTTGCCGACACCCCTTTGACAGGCTCTTTCATATTATGCACCAAAGACTTACATATTTTAGTTCAATTTTTTACCGACAGGGAGCGCCTACCTATATCGGGTGCTATGGGCCCCTCCCTCGACTAATATATCTACGGATATGTTGTAAAACGGAGTTTCTTTCGGATTTGTTTAGAATAGACTGCGCCCCTGAATGTGGAACTAATAGATTTTGCAAAAGAATAAAGTGTTTTGAAAGGAATATTAAACGAAATCCTCTGTGCGATCTGTGATTACACTTACCCACTTGTATAACAAATAATTTCCGTTCTCCTAGAAAACATGTTTTATCCGTGAATTCTCCACGAACGTCTAAAAAAGAGGGATAAATTCCGTTCATTCCAAGCACGTCTCTTAATAATAAATCCGATTTTATTTTAAAAATGAAAAACCAAAAATTCTATAAATTAAGATTTCTAATTTAATTAAAGACAAAGTTTTCGGATTTAGAAATAAATAACTATTGCTTTTCTCATTCATTCAAAAGTGCTCACAATTTATTTTTTAAAGTTAAATAAAGTTGAATGTATAACGTTGTTTATAAATAAATATTCACATTTAAAATATGCCTTAAATGAGCATATTTAAAAGATATTTTAATTAAAAAAATTAAATGAAAAGAAATCGAAATTACTCAAAAAAAAAAATATTATCGAATAAAATTATAATTTATATTTTAACTCTAGCAATCTACGTAAAAATAAAAATTCATATTTTTTCTTATATTAATACTAAAATATAAAAACTCCAGCCACAATCTCATAAAAGAGGAAATCGTCCCGAAATGAACTTCAAAATGAAAAGCTTTTTAAAGAAATTGATCAAGCACCCATCTGAAGAAGATATATTTACTTCAAAGCATTTTCCGTGCTGTACAACTATAGCTCAGTGCTAATGTGCTGGTCTGTTAACGCTAATATGGCTGGTTCGAATCCAACGTTAGCCACTTTTACTTTTTCCCATCTTTCTTTAATTGACGGATATTGACCCCCTGTAACGGAGAAAAAAAACGGATATTCGTAAATTCACGGAAATATGCCTGCAGCACTGCTGCCAGCACAATGTCCGTGAATTGGAGAAAGTTTTTTGAGAGTGTATGATTCGTACTAGTGTTAGAGTTCATTATATACAGTACATCATGTTTACAAACGACTTTACCGATAACTTAACCTTCTGGACAATGTAGAGGATAAATGGTACAGACTCTGTAGTGGCACCCAATTACAGAGCAGGTCTTTTATACTACACATGTGGTAAATCAAAAATACGTTTATCAGAAGAATGAAGTCTGTTATTACTGGCTTCGATTTAGTTAATGGAATTGCTGCTTCTTAGTTGAACTATATGAAATTTTTATTAAAGACCCAGTTACCATTAAGATAAAATAACATATAATTTGTTTATATACTTTAATCTAATTCCGCAGAAATCAAGATATTATAGTTTAGAATACTTATACAAGTATACAGTATAACAAGGGACTGACAAAAGTTAAAATTCTAGGCGCCAGGAAAAATTCTTAGGAGCTAGCTTGAAGAAACATTTCTCTGACATTAACGCATCCACTGCAAAATGGAACTCGGGCTACTCATAACTGTATTCGGCTGTTTTGAGTGATTTATGTGTCATTTTGCAGTGAACATGTTAACTATTCGATAAAAAAATCAAACTGAGTGCTTTTACATCGTAAAATTTAAATAGAAACAAATTATGAAATTAAACATTAAAACAGTAGACAAATTAATATCCTTACCTTTAATTCCCAACAAGAAAGTACATACATAAATTAACAATGCCTTTGAGATTTTGATTTGAAATACTATTTGCCCATTTGTCATTTTTAGGGTTCCGTACTTAAAAAGTAAAAACGGAACCATTATAAGATCACTCCTGTGTCTGTCCGTCCGTCTGTCTGTCACAGCCATTTTACTCGTAAACTATGAAACGTGGAAAGTTCAAATTCGGGGAAGTAATAAAGACCATTGACCCACATATTTTCAGATTAATAAACATTCATAAATATATTTAGTAAAAATGTAGGGGGGGGCAAATTTTGCCACTTGAAAAACAAAATCTTTTCTTTGTATATCATGTGGGGTATCCTGTGAAAGCTTTCGTAACGCTGAACTCAAAAATACATTCCTTTTAATTTTAGGTATTATATTTTAAAAAATACTGTCGAAAATGTAACGCAAAAATATGTTCCCCCCCCCCCCCCATCTAATTACGAAACTACTGAAACTAAAATTATGAAAAAATTAGAGGTAGTAGATGTTAATATAAACCTTGCCGGAAAGTTATAGCTATTATCCTAGGTCACATAGTTTTTGAGAAATTAGCATTTTTCTGTTACACGCAAATTTCGATTTACGGCATTCAGAAAAATTGTTGAGCATCGCTGGATATACCTATCGTTGCAGAAGTATAAAAGCATTGTTGATAATGATTTTCGAAAAAAATCATCAGTAATTAACTGAGATATTAACCCTTAAAGATAGGCCAGTTTGGATATACATAAGGACAGGGGCGGCGTACTCTATGCCTAGTTAACAACTTTTAATGATATATATGTGTAATGTAATGTCCAGTAACAGTATAAAAGCAATAAACGTCAAGTTGTTAAAAACATACTAAGTCTTAGTGAGGGGTCTCAGGACTCTAAAAAGTGGGAAAAATGAAAAAAAGACCCTTTTCAACATTTGATGTCTTAAAATGTATATGATTTTAAAACACAATTTTAATTGGGATGAAAGATATAAGTATGTTCTTTCATTTCATGTATTTAAAAAATTGCAAGATACAGAATTAGTATTTATAGGGGTCTCGAAATTGTCAGACTTTTATCGAACAAAAAATTGGGATAACAGTTTACGTGCCGGATGACAAAATAAATATTGCATCTAGAATGAAAATTTTGGTGCTTACTTATACTTCAGATTGAAATAATTTCCCGGAACTTAAATAAATTTGTATTTAAAGCATTTTTATATTTTTAATGCAATGTTGCATTTAGCTAATACAAAATTTTGAAAATATCAACAGTAAAATCACCTAAAAAAATATTTTTTTGAACAATAAAAAGGAAATTTTAGTTTCAGTTTATACAGACTAACATGAAATAAATGTTTTGACAATTTCATGAAAAAATATTCAGAAGTTTTTGAGGTATCCTGCGCATTATGTCCAAAAAACACCATTTGGAGAAAAATGACTTCAAAGTTTCGGAATCACCGCTTCAGTTACTGAGCGGGTATAATTCTAAAAGCCATAACTTCTGTTCTAACGGGAAATTTAAGGAAACAATTATATCAAAATATTCAGAAGAGATAGGAGTTTAACATCTAAAAAAATTAAAATTTCTTAAATTTTGAAGTTTTAAGACTCCTGCGACCACTTAACCGTTTCTGGCACGGAGTAATTCTATTTATAAACTTGTGAAATAACGAACTGACACCAGAATTTATAAACGAATTTATTAGAAAATGCGAACTTGTTTATTTTCACGCACATGATAAAAGGAAAATTTTAATTAAATATTCTTGGTGGCGATTGTCTGTTTTGGAATTAAAATTAGGTGTCATTTTTTTAAGGGCACCGCCCTCGAAAGGTTTAATTAGAATGAATCGCATAAATACTGTGGGATTCGCGATAGTTTGCATTGAGTGTATCTCTCAATACGCCTCGAGTGACTTTAAAAGTTAATTAAACACCTATCTGGAAAAACGCGGCACTGTCCAAGGCGGCGTTACAACTTTGAGACCTCTTTTCGAAGCGCGCTTAGCACAATGCCAAATTTAAACTTTGAACAAAGGTTTTGTTTTAGCTACAATGTAGAAATAAAGGTTATTACTACGCTGAATTTAGTTTTATGAAATGCCAAATGAAGTTTAACTATGCACCGCTTTTATTGTCAGTACCAAATTATGTTCATCATAAACAGATTAGCATAATATTAAAAAAAAAGAGTTATACGAATAGCTGTATTTGATACTATTTAGGCTCCATATCTCTTTGAGATTTCACGGTATACCCATTTACACTTTTCTAATATATACAGTTATACCCAACCCTACGTTGTATAGTTTTTTACAAAATCTTAGTATTCTTTTAGCAACGGTTTTTTTATAATACCATTACAAATTCATATATTTATTCTACGGAACTCTCTGTTCGCGAGTAATACTCGCACTTGACCGTTTATTGTGAGATATATGGGGCATTATCACAATCTTTTGACTTTTGAGAAAAGAAATCTGGCGAAATTAAACTTGCTAAAATAACATTTTAATCTAATAGACGAATGCTATAATGATTCAAAATAAAGAAAAAATGGTCAGCAGCGAAAAAAAAGTTTTTATTTAACTGAGGTTTAAGTTAAACTTGCGAGTTTAATTTTCCTTACCATTTTACCACTATAACTTTTTATTTTCTTCTAATTTTTTACTTATAATGAATTTGCATAGTACCCACAGGACATTCAAATAAGAAACAATGACAATGTAGTATTTTTAGTGCAAAATTTTGGTATAACATTGTCTTAAAGGGGTGTTAAAGAAGGGACGGTAATGTAAAAAAATGGGACAAAATGGGGAAAAAAGGAACGAAATGGGGAAAAAAGGAAAAAAATGGGGGGGGGGGGGAAACGGACGGTAAGGATGGAACAGCAAGGAAACTTACCACCTATTTTAGGCAGATCATGTTAAGACTAAGTGGTAGCGAAAATGTTCATTGATTTTTAGAAACAGTTATTTACATTGGATTAAATTATAAAAAAATAATTAATTTACCTCGAAAATTGCAGGATTAAACCTTGCGGACGGTAAGACTACCAATAAAGCCACGGTGCTTGAAATTGATATTTAAATGCTTATTTATATTCTGCAGTAAATTTCCTGTCAAAGAATTTTAGATATTCTTTCTCTAGCATACTTCTGCATGAGCAAAAACTTGAAAAAATTCCGTCGCTGCATCTGAAGTGATTTTCTGTCTGATCAGCTCCAAACTTCAAAATCAGCATCAGGGACACGGGACGGTCGATGAGTTTTCCAGGTGTTTGAACCCCCAACATCGTCCAAAACTTATTTATCTCGTTAATAGTGTTGTGCAATCATGCATTGGGATGTTCCCAAGGATATGAAAGAAAAAAAACACAAAAAAGTGTATTATATAAAAAATTGTTATTCAGGGACAGGAAAGTTAAAAGATTGTGAGAATGCCCCATATCTGACAACTGCACATGTTGGTACATTCCACTTAATGAAATATCATTCAATTTTTTTAGCCCCCGGTATGCTATTTCTTTCTTCCAGCTTATTTTGTGTCGTATCCAAAAAAATAACGTTACCTTACAGAAGCTAGCCGTAAACCAAAGCAGTACGATTAAATTCTCTATAGCAATTTTTTAAACTTCTAAGCATCGACCATTTTCAATATTTATACCGTCGTATTGGGGAAAAAATGTACTTTTAAGTGCAATTTGTTTGAAAACTGCATCTCCATTTATTTTTGAAATATTAATTTTTTTGTAATTTTTTAGAGCCATTTGTTTAATATTGGCAACGGAAGAACTCCATTTCTGTAGAAAGTAAAAGAAAAATAGCAATTATATTTTTTTGTTGCCATTTTCTCATAAAAACTGAAAAAAAAAATGTAATTAAAATACGTGCTATTTTTTAAAAATATATAAATGAATGATTTCTGATGAAACATGGAGTTATTTTAAACTGAATTTAATTTTAAGCATCTATATTAATATTAAATCAAATAAAGGGATATAAATCATGAGAGAGCCCCCCCCCCCTTTTTTTTTTTTTTTTGGTTGAGTTTCTTGAATGACGAAATTTCTTTTTTTGGACTTGTGTATTATTGAACGATAGTGACGTCGTATGCGTGCATTACTGTAGCTGTTGTTTAAGACTGGATCGCAAATGAGGAATTCTTCAGCAGATGCGGATGACGTCATTTTATATAAAATAAAAGCGTGTGCTTAAGTCTTAAAGCTGAAATATGTTTTGTACTACAGTAGAGTCCCGATTATCTGAGTCCCGCCTAACCGAGTTATTTTCTTCTGACGAACTGATGGCTTCCAATCTTCACCTAACACTTCATTTATAATAGCTGTTTCATAATGATGGAAGCCATCAGTCCATCAGAAGAAAATGATCCATTCCAAAGGTATAAGTTCGATTAACACGGATAATCGGGACTCTATCTATATTTATATACATGTATTTTTTCTTTTTTTTCATTGGGGGCGACACTAAATTCCGAAAAAGTAGAATTCCTGTTCTCTAGTTACATTTTTATTTGTCTATTTTCATTTTCTGCTGGGGTATTTTTATCGTTTTGTAATCTGAGTCGTGCTCTTTCAACATGCACTTTAATTTGGCTTAGCAAAAACTCTGATTTCTGAAAAATTAGGGAGAGTTGTTGCGCCGGTATGGCGCATTTTCTTCCACTGCAAATAATCGTGCTATAATAATATTTTCGTACATGGATTTTTTTTTTTTTTTGATTAAAGGAAAAAAAATTAAATTAATAAGTAGGTAAAAAAGTTAAGAGGAATTATTTAGTCGCCTGGGGTTTGTCGGACCCTGGGTATGCAACGCAGAATAACTGCATAATAGCAGAATCGGATTCAAAGTCTTAAAACAGTCCTACATAGAAGGTGACTGAAATCCTCGTAAAAATTTCGAGGGTCGTAAACAACATTACAACAAATTTTTTTTGTACTTGAACATAGGATCAAAATCGACATATTCATTCGAAAAAACAATGGTATTTCAGTCTAAACCGAAACCGAATTTTTTATTACTGGTATGTAATAATGAATGTAATCTAAAAAAATACCTTTCTTTCAGTAATATGTAACAATACCCCCAAAAAACGGAGGAACCGGCTGCTATATCCAGCGATGAACTAAACGTATCCTGTTTCTAAATCCAATACCCATGCAGTACAGCGTCACTGACCGAATTACCGTGTACGTCCTGCATTTTTTTATGTCATCGCAATTCACAGAAAGCAACGCATCTATGCTGATAAGATATAAAACCTTTATTATTGTTGAAGTGATAAACAAAATTCCAGGATCGAATTACAACGATTTAAAGAGGATTGCGCTGTAAATGGATTGTCGCCCTAGTTTCCTGCAAATCCACAAAGCTTGAAATACACTACCGGAAAAAATCTCTCCTAACTTTTGTATAATTTCTATTAATACAATGCTAATACAGTGTCCGAACATATTTCTGAAAAATAATTGTATCAAATAAAAGTGCTTTTAACTTAATAAATTTACGTATAACCTCTTATTTACATTTTTTGTACACAGTCTTCAAATAACAACTGTAATATAATATATTTATATTTCATAGGGTAAAAAAAAATATTATGCAAAAAATAAATAAATAAATAAATAAATAAAAAATAAATAAATAAAAATCCATTCAATTGGGAAATTGTCTATTGTAGGACATATAATTAGTGTTTGAAATGTAGAGGTAATTTGAGAATTAAATGGCTATATCAGAAAAGTAATATTCACTTTATCTGTTCTTTCATTAAATAAGGCGAATATTACTATTCATACATTACGTATATTTTTTAATTAAAAAGAAATTCTAAATCAGGAAGACGGAATATGCTGGTATCGATACAGATGGTATGCTTTTATTTACAATTTTCTATTTATAACTACCAATAATACTTTTTTCTTTCATTAAATAAGGCGAATATTACAATTCTAACATTACGTACATTCCTCAATTAAAATTACATTCGAAATTCGGAAGACGGCATATCATGTCATTTTATTTACAATTTTTTGATTATAACTACCAGTACGTATACTTTTAATAGTAGGTATGCTATCGTGAAGTATGCTGTATTTTTTTCTTTCACTAAATAAGACGAATATTATTATTCTAACATTACGTATATTTTTGAATTAAAAGTATATTCGAAATTGGGAAGACGGCCTATCCTGTCATCGATGCAGACGACCTGATTTTATTTACAATTTTCTATTTAGAAATGCCAGTACGCATACATTTTATCGTAGACATTCTACCTTAAAGTATACTGCATTTTTTCTTTCTTTCATTAAATAAAACAATATTACTATTCGAACACTATAGTATATTTTTAAATCAAAAAAGGTATCGAAATTCGGAAGACGTCATGTCATGTCATGGAAAAATATCTGATTTTATGCACAATTTTCTACTTTTAAATGCCAGTGCGTATACATTTTATCGTAGATATTCTTTCGCAAAGCAAACTCCCCCCCCCCCCTTCATTTTGTATTTAAGAAGAGATATTTTATCCGATTGCATTAAATAATATAAACGCAATTCTTCCCACAATCTATTATATTTTGTATTTAATGTTCCATCTAGAAAGAATTCCGAAAACCTTTTTTCTCCCATTTGGCTCTTTTCCATTATTCAATTTTCTAACGAATATTTAATTTTTTCTGGGTCGTTATTCTTCGATATATTGTTTTGTATTTTTGTGCGGCAGGGAAATATTTTACCCGCCATTGCGTATAAAAATTCCTTAAACCACGGATTCTTTTTATTTTCAGATGATGCAAGAGAGCAAAAAAGAGATTTATGATTAGAAAAGATAATAATGACAGGGTTGTTTTATGGAATAATTTAAAAGAAAATAATTTCCTATGATATTGAACATTTTTGTCTTTATTATACATAAATATTCATTTGGAAGAAGGTTTTCTTATTTTTTTTAAAAGTTAGTTAAATTGTTTTAGAAAATAAAACAAATATGTTTTAGAAAATTTTCTGATTATCAGTTGCCATTTTGTAAAGGATATCCGATACTATTAGTGTAAATGAGTTTAATAATCGGTCAAGTGCTAGAATGACTCGCGCACAGAGGGTTCCGTACAACAAATACATTAATTAGTACCTGTAGTATTAAAAAATATTGTTGTTAAAAGAATAACAAGTTGTTATATAGACTTCAAAAGCCGGGGGGGGGGGGGGGGGAGTACATAGAGTACGCCGCCGCCGGTGCTTTATGTATGTCCAAACCGTGCGTGTCTTTAAATGGACGTTTTAAAAAAATCTTTTAATTTTCATAATAGAGATTTGAAATTTTGTCAAAATATACATTTCATCATGAGTCTATAGAACGCCTTAAAAGAAATTTCCAATCTTATTCTAATTTTAAGATCTTTTAAAAAACTAAAAATTTTAAAATGCTTCTCGAGGTTTTAAGTTTTTATATATTTCCTCGATTTTGAATTTTAATCACGTAAAACTCTATTACAAACAAACTTGTGTATCGATTTATTAATCTCATAATTAGCTCATTTTTAGAGATATTTTTCTGAATTCCCTATCAATTTTCATCTAGATTCTGCCTTGTAATAAGTTTAAAATTTAATTGTCTTAATGAAGTCGAATTTTAAAATGCTTACATAGCATCTTTTTAAGCAACACCGGGATTCTTCCTTATCAGTTTCATTAATTTTGATCAAAAATTAAGTAGCAAGGAGCATGTCAAAAAGAAAAAAAAAAACTAGAGAACAGGAATTCTGATTTTTCAGAATTTAGTGTCGCCCCCGGCATTTCCATTACTTCATTTTCTTCTGATGGACTGATGGCTTCTATTATTATGAAGCAGCCATCATAAATGAAGTGTTAGGTGAAGATAAAAGAGCAGTCGTAAAACGTTAGAACTCTGATTTTTTAGTCAGAATGGGGGGAAAAAATGGCCATAATTTTTTTTTGAAAAAAAAATTATGGCCATTTTTTCCATACAGTTTGCTTCATAGTTTCATGTTAATGGTTTACAACTCCATTTCGACGTTGAAAAATCACATATAATATTTTTTAATACTGGAAATGTGATTGGAACCAGGAAAAAGTGGCCCAAAGTAGCCCCCGGTTGACGGTATGTTGGAAACATAGACCTAGTAAAATAATTTATTAATTTTTTTAGTTAATTATTTATAATTTATTTAGTTATTATAATTTATTTAGTTTTTTTTACTATACCTATGGTTGGAAAGTGTCGAACACTACATTTCCTGTAATCTATTATTCCGTATTGAATGTCTAGAAAAAATTTGAATGAAAGAAATCTAGAAAGAATTTTGATTCTTGCCATTTGGCTCTTTTACATTATTACGTTTTCTATATTTATTTTTTGGATCATTGATCTTCCATTAATTGTTTTATATTTTTCTGCATAAGGTGGTGGAGATATATTGTATACACCACAGCGTATACAAATTCTTTAAAACACGGATTTTAGGTAGCTTTCATTACAAAAAGCAAAAACCACCCTCCGTTCAAAATTGATATATATATATATATATATATATATCTGACCTTTGTCACACTGTAACTCTCGAATTTATGAACCGATTTCGATGAAATTCGGTGTGTACATAGTACATACCAATGTCTCGACCGAGTTCGTTGGCCAGCTTCATCCGCCGTTTTGTTTCAAAATGGCGGTCATTTAATTTTTTTTTTTAATTTAAATCTTGAAATGTGGTACCAAAAAATTGAAAATGGAAAAATATTTTTTTCTTATGTATTTGACTTTTATACAAAGATTCTGGAGCAGTTTTTGTTTCGTCTATATCTTAAAAAAATGGCTGAGTTATAGCATTTTGAATTTCTAGCGTGGCTCACATTTTGAAACGTCCTGAATTTTGTCACGCGATAAAAGGCGTATTTATGAACCGATTTCGATGTAATTCGCTGTGTACATAATACATACTAGAGATGAGTTCGGGCTCGTTTTTTGGAGCCCGGGCTCGCCCGAGCCCGAAAGATTTTTTGTCATCAGAGCTCGAGCCCGATACCACTCTTTACCGATACATCTTTAACTATAATCGATTGCTTTCTCATAACAGTCTTCCGTGATTGACGTGAACCGGAAAACCAACGTAAATTACAAAATTGACACCGTTATCTTAAAGGTCAGATGCCTTTATATTAAAAGAAGAAACACTGACTGATTAATTCCTATCGGAATAATAAAGTAATTATATTTACTTACGAAGCAAAGTGATCTCGTAAATATACTACAGAGTCCTTAGCATGAGCAGAGTTCATGACAAATAGATATAATACCCAGTAAAGCTATTTTCATATAAAGAATGATTATGACTCATGCGCAAATATAAGATTAAATAATTTGCAAACCTCAAGCTATTTCTGGTCTACTAAAAATCGAAGAAAACATTCTCTTTATGTTAGATAACTAAATAAAAAATAAATAAACGATCGGATTAAAAAATATCTTCTGTCACAAACGAAAATCCTAATAAAAACAAATTCATTGCTTGTGTTTGTTTTGATTGGCGCCATATTAATGGATCGTCTCGAAAATGCCGTACACATAAATCTGAAAACATCACAAATTTTCTTTTGAAACAGCAATCAAATACTAAAATAAATAAACACGATTTTTGTTACACCTTCATTTTGATCTAAATAACATTGAAAAGTAATTTTAAACGGGGAAAAAAGTTCTTTCAATCTTTTCTATACATAAATAAATATAGTTTTCCGGTTTCAGAAAGAACGAGCCCGAGCCCGAAGGCTAGAATAAAAATAGAGACGAGCCCGTGTCGGGCTCGGGCTTTCGGACTCGGGCTGAGCCAAAGCCGCCTCAAGACTACAAGCCAAACACAAGGTTTCGTGACGTCACGACGCGGGGCTTAGATCAGCCGTGGAGAGCACATGCGTTATTAAAACATATTAATTCTTTCCTCTATATTTCAACTTATTATCACAGCATATGGGAAAAAAATAAAAACTTATAGTTTAAAGACGCTACTTAAGTGCTTTTTAATCAATTTCGATCACTCGAAACAATAATAATAACGATAACACAAAAACAATATTTATGAAATAATATCACTGTGTCAATGAAAATGTGCATCAGAATTAAAGTTACATTAAAGAAAATTCGTTCGTTAATGAAAAAAAAATCCCAAGTATTAAATTTATTTTAGTAGACAGTTTTTATTATTTATTCTACTTTGAAATTTAGAAACAATATCAATTATCTATTTGGTATATATTCAAAAACAAGACATTATACATTATTACATATATATATATATATATATATATATATATATATATTTGTAGTTTAAACTCATAAATTGAATTATTTTGCTTTCAGTTATTTCAAAATAAATAAATAACAATAAGTGTGCCAATCAAAACCCACATTTAAAAATTAAATTAAAGTGGAAGAAAAGTGAATGTTAAATGAAAACAAATTCAAGTTGTGTTCTATTTTTATTTTTAATCGGGCTTGAAATTGTACAGTAAATATCCTATTAAATATTAAGTGATTTGAAACTTGCATATAATAAATAGTAAAATTAAAGTATACATTAAATTAAGTATTCTTATAAATAAATTTTCGTACTGTAAACTTTACTTATCAGAAATGGGTAATTTTCACATAAAATCCATTAAATTAAAAAACACAAAACTGTCATAATACTAAAACAACACAAGTTCACGAAACAGAAAATTATTATTTAGTTTTGTATTAGTTTGATTATGTAAGGTACAAGCAATAGATTTTTTAAAAAGTGTATTGACATATGAAGAGAAAAATAAAAGAAAGAAAGAAAAGACTTTCATCAATTGGAATTAAAATATTCCTAATTTATGTTCATTTTCCTCGAATGTTTAGGTAATAGCTGATAAAAAAAAAAAAAAAAAAAAAAAAAAAAAACATCGAAAAACACAAAAACCTTCCACGAAAATATTTCATTTCCAAAATAATGTTGTGTGGGTTCTTAAATGTTTGTTCACATCTTTTAAGCTTAAAATAATCAATTTTTATGAGATGAAAAGTATTTCCTGACTAGATCTAAAAGTAAATTTATAATTATAGAATAATAATTTTATTTATTGTTACTTTTAATTAAACATTAAAATGTATATGAAAACACATAGGATTTTTGCGAAGAAGGTGTGTTTGTGTGTGGGGGGGGGGGGGCAACTACTGTTTTGTATAAGGGTACTAACAACCCTTCCTCTAGTCTTGTAAATAAATTGTTTACAGTTGTGGCAAAAATAGAGAGATTCAAAAACATTATCCCCATAGCTCTATTTACGCAGTACATAAGCATTTATAATTTAACAAAAAATTATAAAAAGAATTTTTATTAAGATAGCAAACGTTTAAGATTAAAAAACAACAATAAATTGATACATGTATATCGATCGGGGTTTGCTTTAAAAGAAGTAAACAAGATAAAAATGCTATGTATTCACAGCGACTTTTATGAAAATTTCTGAACAAATTAGAAAGAGAGGATGGTGTGACAAAATACAAATTAAATGATATAAGTCTTGACACGATTTAGGGATGTTTGCCATTTTAAATTATTGCTCTATGTGGAACGAAACAGAACTACAATAATATAGTTTCGTTTTGAGACACGGTATTATTGATAGAATTGTACTAGGATTTGCTAGTTAATTTATTTCAAAGAAATTAAAAATAAAAGATTTTGAACACAAGAAATAAAAATTGTGGTGATAGCATATAAATATAATTTGAAAATAAAACTTACCTTGAAAAGAATATGTTATCAGGCTGAGTAAAACACACGTGCACGTAAAATAGCAAGATACAAAATTCAAATGTTCGGGGCTGTGCGTTGGCAGTTAGCCAGCCCCGGGCTGTGACGTCACACGTGGGGGGATGAAGGGCGTGTCTGGCTTGTAGTCTTGAGGCGGCTTTGGCTGAGCCCGTCTCATCTCTAGTACATACCAATGTCTCGACCGAGTTCGATGGCCAGCTTCAACCGCCATTTTGTTTCAAAATGGCGGACATTTAAAATTTTTAAAAAAATTTGAAATTTGAAATGTGGTACCAAAAAATTGGAAATGGAAATTTTTCTTATGTAGTTGACCTTTATACAAAGATTCTGGAGCAGTTTTTGTTTCGTCTATATCCTAAAAAATGGCTGAGTTATAGCATTTTGAATTTCTAGCGTGGTTGACATTTTGAAACGTCCTGAATTTTGTCACCCGATAAAAGGCGTATTTATGAACCGATTTGGATGTAACTTCGTTTATACATAGTACATACCAATGTCTCGACCGAGTTCGTTGGCCAGCTTCATCCGCCATCTTGTTTAAAAAGGCGGCCATTTAAATTTTTAAGAAAAATTTAAATTTGAAATGTGGTACCAAAAAATTGAAAATTGAAATACACATATTGTATATATACACACACATATATATGTAAATATATACGTATATATACATACATGTATATATACATGTGTATGTACATATAACACTGGCGCCCGGCTAACCGAAAAGTACCAAATATTTTTTTCTTATGTGTTTGACCTTGATAAAAAGATTCGGGAGCAGATTTTGTTTCGTCTATATCTTAAAAAATGGCTGAGTTATATCATTTTGAATTTCTATTGTGGCTGACATTTCAAAACGACCTGATATTTGTGACGCGATAACAGGCGTATTTATGAACCGATTTGGATGTAACTTGGTCTGTACATAGTACATACCAATGTCTCGACCGAGTTCGTTGGCAAGCGTCATTCGCCATCTTGTTTTAAAAGGGTTGTCATTTTTAAAAAATTAAATTTAAAATTTAAAATGAGGTATTAAAAAATTGGAAAATGGAAAAGATTTTTTTTTATGTGTTTGGCCTTGATACAAAAATTCCGGAGCAGTTTTTGTTTCTGAAAATTTGTTCTTTTGTTTATATCTTAAAAAAAGGTTGAATTATAGCACTTTGAATTTCTAGCATGGCTAACATTTTGAAACGATTTTGTATTTGTCACGCGATAACACACGTATTCGCCTATTTCGATGTATGAAGGCATGTGGATAGTATACATCAATATCTCGACCAAGTTCGCTGGCCAGATTCATCAGCCATCTTGTTTCAAAATGGCGGCCATTAAATTAAAAATATATATATATTTAAAGTGAGTTGCAAAAAAATTAGAAATTGAAAAATGTTTCTTTCTTAAGTATTTGACCTTGATATAAGGATTCCGGAGCATTTTTTGTTTTGTCTTTATCTTAAAGAATGGCTCAGATATAGCAGTTTCAATTTCCAATGTGAGTGACATTTTGAAAAATCTGATTTTTTGCCTGCGACAGCACTCGTATATATCAACCAATTTCCGATGTGAGTGAGCATGTACACAGCAATTACTAAGGTCTCGACCCAGTTCACTGGTTAGCCTCATCCACCCTGTTGTCTTAAAATGGCAGGCACTTTAAGAAATCTCCGAATTTGGCAGCCAAATATAAGTTACTTTAAAGAAAATCAGCTTGAATAAAGCTGACTAATTTCGCGAAATTCTCATTCATTATATTGATAAAAATTAGTATTGAATCTGCTATATTCGGTTTCCACTAAATTGAGCTTCGTGTGTTTGAATAATATAAGTTGGCTTTTTTAAAATAAGGAATATGAAAGCTACATCTTCCTCCCGGCACTGGCCGGAAGGACTTTTTCAGATGATGCTTTGGAAGAAAAAAAAAACAGATTTATCTATAGAAAAGATAACAATGGCGGGATGTTCTATAGAATAATTAAATTTTTTTTTATCTAATATTGTGCATTTTTGCCTTTATTATACAAAAATAGTCGTTGCGGAAAAGTTTTTCCTTTTTTTGTTTAGTTAAATATAGAGTAAAATAAAATTTTTACGTTTGAGTAAAAAGCCCCGTGTTCCTGAATTTTTTAAAAATAAATAATATTCTTGCTCTGTTTTTTTTTTTTGTTGTTGTTTTTTTTTTTTGTTTGTTTGTTTGTTTTGTTTTTTGAAATAGGGCAACGGGAAAGCGAAAAGTAATCGGATGTGGCAATCCCAAAAATTTATTCTATCTCATACATGTTAATATTTCCTGAAAAATAAAACATATTAGTGCTACCGGTGATTGACAGCAAAATCGAATCAGTAACTACTTATGTCAAGTGGTAGCTGAATCTGAAGTTTCGCGAAATTCCATGCATTTGTTCTTGAAGTAGAACTATTGCGGAAATCATAAAAAAATCTACATAGTAGCGCCCCCTGTGGGTCGATGGACTCCAAAAACAAATGAGGACCCATTTATATCAGGGGTTCACCAGGGGTGTAGTGGAGGGTATACGGGGGTATACGCCGTATACCCTCTGGATTTTTTTAAGGAACACCGTATACCCTCTGTTTCTCAAGAAAGCTGTAGTATATACACTCTAGGGTATACGCTCTGCCTTCAGCGTATACCCTCTGCTTAGAGCGTATAGCCTCTGTTCTTTTTACGACTACATCACTGGGGTTCACTGAATGTGAAGTTTGGTGAAAATTCGGGCATGAGCTCTTGAGATAGAGCTATTGCGATCATCATAAATAATGCCGCATAGCAGCGCCACCTATTGGGTGCTTTACACTAAAAAGTAATCAGCACCCAATTATATCAAGGAATACGGAATCTGAAATTTTATAAAATTCCGCGCACTAGTTCTTTCGATAGAGCTATTGTGATCATCATAAATTATGCCGCATAGCAGCGTCATCTGTTGGGCGATTTACACCAAAAAGTAATCAGCACCCGTTTATATCAGGGACTCACTGAATCTAAAGTTTTATTAAGTTTCGTTCATGAGTTCTTGAGAGAGAGAGCGGCCACAAAATTTGCGTCACACATACAGAGACAGAAAGACGGACGGACAAACAGACATTCTGTAAAAACTTGTTTTCTGTGTTCTCTGACCCCTAAAACGTTTAAATCCGTCGAAAACCGGAATTCGAAAATTTCCATGAATCCAATACTATCTTCTTGTAAAGATAGAAGAAAGTAAAAAATTATAGAGACTATCCTTTTAGGATTTCTAAATTGATTTTCCAACGTATAATTATAATTCAATTAATATGAAATATTTATTGCTAAAGTATGCTCCTTCCTTCAATTTTAATGAGATTTTAGTCTATAACAAAGAATACTTGATAAAAACTTAAAAAACAATTCTTCCCACAATCTATTCTATTTGGTAATTAATGTTCCGTCTAGGAGGAATTCCGAAAACCTTTTCTCCCCGTTTGGCTCTTTTCCATTATTCAATTTTCTAACGGACATTTCATTTTTTCTCGGCCATTTTCCTTCCATTTATCGTTTTGTATTTCTGAGCGGGAGGAAAATATTTAATTCGTCAAAGCGTATACAATTCCTTTATACAACGGATTCTTTTTATTTTCAAATGATGCACTGAAGCGGGAAAAAAAAAAAAAAAAAAACAGATTTATGATTAGAAATCATAATAAAAACAGGGATGTTATATGGAATATTTTTTTTTAATTTAGTTTTATCGGATATTGGACGTTTTTGACCTTTTAACAAACAAATATTCATTTCGAAGAAGTTTTTCTTTTTTTAAGTTAGTTAAATATTAAGAAAAGGAGATAATTTAGAAAATGTTCTGATTATTACTTTAATATACACTGCTCAAAACAATTAGGGGAGCACATGGTTTTAACGAAATTACGCAAAAATTTACACCGATAAGTAACGTAAAATAAAACATCCATAATTTAAAGTGTTGTAGAAAACAGATAAAGAAAACTCCACATGTAAATTAAAGTTTATGACGTCAAAAACTAGAAAAAGAAGATAAGTGCAGAAATCGGGATTTTGCAGAAACGTCTGTTTCACTGCCTCAGTTGTAAAATTAAATTGCTCAGCTTGTTTTTTGGGAAAAGGTGGCTTGAAAATGTCACAACAACATGATTTACCGCAATCCATGACTTGGTGTGTTATCGGGACAGTTGAATTTGGGTAAACACAACGAAGTGTAGTGGACGCTGTTGGAGTCGCAAGAAATGTCCATATGAAAGGCTGTGAAATCGATTCCAAGACAGATGGAATGATAGTCATCGACAAGTGGAAGGTCGAAAATGTGCTAACACAGAAACTGGTGACCGATATATCCTGTTAAGAGCTCGTCGAGACGGAACGGACAATGCTACTCAGCTGCAAACACAGTTGTTATTGGCCACAGGACGAAAGGTGTCCAGCAAAAACAGTCCAAAATAGGCTTCATCAGGGTGGTCTCTATGCACATAAGCCAATGGTCTGTATTCAGTTGACCTCAAGCCACTGTGCGGCCCAAAGAAGTTGGGGAACTGAACATCGAGTTCGGAGGCAACGTTGTTGGAGTCAAATTCTGTTTACAGACGAGTCCCGATTCAGTCTGGATGTGACATCGGATGTGTTTTGGCATGGAGAGAAAGAGGCACTCAAAATAATCCCACATTCGTTCGTGAAAGATCACATTACAGACGAGGTGGGTTGATGCTATTGGCTGGAATCAGCATAGGTGGACGTACGGGCCTGCATATCATTCCGAATGACACTTTGATGATCCGAAGTTATACAGACGAGATACTGAGATCTCATGTCGTATTTTATGTTGCAGAAATTAGTGATTTCTCTTTTGCCATGCATGATAATGCCAGACTTCATACAGTTCGTCTTGTGGAAAACATGCTTGAAGCTAAAACAATACAGCGTATGGAATGACCAGCATGCTCTCCTGACCTAAATCCGATCGAGTATGTTTGGGACATACTCAAACGACGCATTGCTGCGAGACCGAGGCCTCCTTTTACTGTCCAGGGCTTGGAAATTGCAATTCTTAAGCAGTGGAACAATATCCCTCAAAGTCTTATCGATAACCTCATCACATCCATGGAAAACAGGTGTGCAACAATCTTAGCTGTTCAAGGAGACCACACGCCGTATTAAACATCTTGCATCATTTCTAAACAATACTTTTTTTTATCATTTACATGAAAAACAAATTGTTGCCCTAAACCATCTTTTCATGTTCTTTTCATCGTTTCAAAGAATAAAAGCTCCCTTACAGTTTTTTGCGTCTTTTTTCTGTATTGCGCATTGATACACGAGTACTATCCATTCTATGTCCATA
Source organism: Maratus speciosus (assembly GCA_963932465.1). Classification (NCBI taxonomy): domain Eukaryota; kingdom Metazoa; phylum Arthropoda; class Arachnida; order Araneae; family Salticidae; genus Maratus; species Maratus speciosus. The sequence continues at coordinate 12,469,460 of OZ010795.1, read as the reverse complement.
CAGGGTTGTCTTGCACTGTTCTCTTCACTTTTTTGTTTGCTCCCCTAATTTTTTTGAGCAGTGTATTTTTCGTTTTGTACCAGATTTTCGGTACTTTTAGTGCCAATCAATATAAAAGCAAATGTATATATATAATAATAAAACTTTTCGCCCTTTTTACCTTAGTTAATTTATTCCAAATTCTTATAATATCTATCTTATTTACCTGTCTTTTAAAAATATCTTAAATATATTTTATCTTTTTATCCCATGCCTTTAATCCAGCGTATTCTTTTATTTATTATTCTAAAAACCTTAATTTGGTACTAACTATACTTCTTTATAAAACCCACTAAACTACTTTATTTCTTTCATTTTATTCTGAGACATTAAATTCTTTTTTCGTCCGAAGGTTTTCAATACCATTTTATTTTATTAAATCATTCCATATGCCAGAGTTCTTTGCGAAAACTTTGTGGGCTAGGCGTTTTACTTTATAAAACTACCGCCGGTAAGTAATAAGTCCCGTCAGCACGACACGCGTCTTCCGCCCCGGACTTAATCCAATCGCTGGCGCAGCCTCCCTTCTCCTTCCCCTTTCACTTTTCTGGATTGGCCTTGCGTTGAGAGCGTCAGTGTGTTCTTACACGTTTTTGCTAATAAATATTAGCAAAAACGCGTAAGCTGGATTTTGTACGATATTCTATTGCTATAAAAAATGCACGTCACTTGGAGAGTGGTTCGTCAGTTAGTCGTGAGGATGTTTCTGATCAGTCTTACCATTCTAAACCACCTTACTCGAAAATGAGTAACCATTAGACTAGTGGAGTTGACGAAATTTATCTACCATCAATAAATTGTTTTATTTGATGAGTTTCCGCTTCTGTCGTTATTCCTGGAAAAATTCCCATGAATTCAACACATCCTTGCATTACCACCGACCACGACAACTGCACATCAATAAATCTGATTGGTGATATTCTCGATATGTTGATCTGTTGTATATTCTCGATATCTGTTGTAATGTGTCATAATTAGACTACAGACATTAATGCTACGATTAACACGACATGTTTTAAGAGAATGTTTCATACATATTTAAATATGGTTACATTCAATGATTATCATGAAATCCACACCTAATTTTGTGACTGCAATCTGCGATTTTTCCAACAAAAGTGCGTTACAATAGATTATTTCGGATGTAACTTGACTGTGGAAAATTCACCTTATTTTACATTGGTAGAAAGCCCGAGTTACTGAATTTATTTAAAAGAAAAATTATTTTTGCACCATTTATAAGATTTGGTAAGGGGAGGGGGGGGGGGAATCATTGAACAAAAAATTTCTTTGGGGTTTCTAAATTTCTTTCTCAATGTATAATCATAATTTAACTATTAAGAAATTTATCAAAGCGTATTTTTAAAAAGTTTATTAAACTCTTTATTTTTTATTGGTATTTTGTACTTTTAAGTGTCTAAAATATTTCATTATTGAAGTTTCATAGCCAGGCGGCCTATTTTGGTGAGCGTGGTTTAGTGAATCAATAAATTCATTGTTGTTGTAACTCGTATATAATTGTAACCATAAAGCATATTGGACGATTTATCATTAAAATGATGCATTGGCGCCTGAAACACACCTGTGTACATAATTTCTTTTAATCCCAGCCTATATGAAAATGGTTTAAAAATCAATTTCAAAATTCCATCTTTACATAGAAAAAAATAAGTTGAGATAAATAAAAGAGTGTAAAACATGAACACTTGTCCGTATGTTTCACTTCAAACATGTGTTTTTTTCTGATTTTCAGATTACTTTTTGGCGCTGTGACGCAGTAATGAACATTCCCATGGAAAATGCTAATTGCGTAGAACCAAATCGAAACTAAGCTGAAAATCAGAACAAAAATATGCAATTTGAAACCAAACAAGCAGACAAGTGGCGCCATTTTTGATCGAAGTTTGGAACTAATTTTTTAATTTGCCTGAGCAAAACTTTTCATCGTGAGAAGCAGTTTAGTCTAAACCGGGCTCCAGTACGGCAAATTCTTGATTTTATATTTAATTTTAAAATGTGTCCAGGACTTTTTGGGACACCATGTATTTAGAATGTATTATAGAAGTTTAAATTTAATATTTCTAATACTCTTTGTATTCATTCGTAATTCATTTAATTACCAAGTTTTTTTAATAAATAATTAAAAAAGCATTAATAAAAAATTTTATTGTAATTTTTTCAGTACTGCAAAAGAAAGACTTCCCAAATAAATAACAAATGCATAACGCTATTCGAAATAGTTAATCTGTCTTCTTGCACAAAAATGTGTTTTACCTCTTTGGGAATAAGCTGAAGTGTTCAAAAGTACATTAAAATTGTGCGTCATTCTAGCGTTTTCGTTGCGCTCGAAGTGGTTCACAATTTTTGTACCCGACAAAGTTTGATTAAGTCTTTCGAAACGTGTTCTTCTTTTTTTCTACATCTTATGGCGTAGCTCTCTTTTATTTTCATAATAATAAAAGCTCATTTCCAACTTAGATGTACCATTTATTCATAGAGAAAAATCACTTTTAAATTATATTTATCTACTACCGGTTTCGGGCGCAGTGAACCTGACAGGCACCTGTTTTTAAATTGTCATTAGCAGATAATTAACTCCATTCTAACGTCTGTAAAGTGATTAGTGACCTTCATTGGGAAATACAAAAAAAAAAAAAAAAAATTCGAATTCTCGTTCAAAATACCTGATTTATTAACGTTAAAACAAGTAAAACACTAAGCTATTTTCAGGACAACCTTCACTAAGCCTTGCCAGGTATGCTGCTGGCCAGATCACGGATAAAAGAAAAAAAATACATTTTAAATGTTATCAATAGGTTTCATGTATTAAAATAATTGATTTTATTTATTTCTTTTATCTTAAATCAGACAAAAAAAAAATAATTTAATGACTTATTATCCATTTTTAAACAAACATTAAGCATCAGGAATTTTTTTGTATTTATGCAGTTAAATTATATTCATTATTTCTAACTGTTTGTGATTTTCTAATTAAACATTTTTAGCAAAATTATAATAACCTACGTTATAAGCTGTTTAAAAAAAATAATTTTATAAAAGAATTGTTAAGTCAAATAAGTTAAATAGTTCATGTTTTAGATAATTTGCTTAAATGAAGATAAAAAATGAGTAGAAATCAATACCTTTGATTTAAAGCTTAATTAATTAAGCGTTTTTTAATTTTAGTTTGTTGGCTAATAAATAACCGTTTAATTTTTTAAGAGTATAAAAGTTAATAAATATGCATATATATATCTTTTTTTTACTTTGTGAAACATTATTCACATGTTTCCAATTTACTTAATTAGAATTATATCATATAAACGAGAAAAAATAATTTATTTTTTTATTTTCTATTGTAATTAAGTAAATAAACAACCGTTGCTACATTTGTATTTCCTGATTTTTTTTAAAGGCGTGAAGAAGAATTAAAATTTTTAAATAAATTAACATTTGGTGGAAAAAATATAATTTTTTTCACAATAAAGTCGTATTTAATTTCAGTAAAAAATCCTATTTTTTTAAAACGCCATTTTATTTTGATGAAGGAGAAGATATTTAATAAAAATAGTTTTTATAACTTATTGTGATAATTTTAAATACTCAAAATAAAGTTTATACTCTATTTTGTAATAGAAATAATTACATAAAAGGCGGTTCTCAAAAGATATTTTCCCCATTCAACAACGCTTAACTTTCTAACACATTTACCGATTCATTTTTAAACGTAAAACCATGACAATTGCAAACAGGCCAATTCCTTTGTAATGGGACATTTTTTTTCTTTTTCCAAAAATGAACTGCACCTTGACAAATAAGCGACTATATCCAGATGAAGGAAGATTGTTTTTCACCGTCGAAATGCAGGGGTCAAATGGAGACGCGGTTCGTATTTAAATATTATTTTCTTACATTTTGAGTATTCTGAAAGACCCGAGAATTTTCCAAATGATTTAGGCAAACTTTTAAAAGTATATCGCCTTCTTTAAAACACGTAAAATGCATGAAAATAATATGTTTAAAAACATACTTACGTCTGCATCTAACATTTATTTTGTGATGAGGAGAAAGCATTTCAATATTTTAAGGCCATAAAGTTATAAGGTGGCGATAGAAAATGAGATTGTTAGTCTGAATTTAATTTCAAATTTCCTGTCACGATTTCTCACGGCCTTTCATCGACTTTACAAGTAGAATTTTCACAGGGGATGTTAACTGTAAATCCCGAGTGAGATTTTGATCATCAAAATGGAATCTCTGTACATATTTAAATATTACTTTTTTTGCATTTTGAATATTCTGATCAATATCCGAGTACTTCTGACAAACATTTAAAAGTACCTCACCTTCTTAAAAAATACATAAAATGTAAGGAAAATAATATTCAGAAACGCACTGCGCCTGAATCATTTACTTTGTAATAAGGTGATATGGCATCACCTAAAGGAATTTAACCTATTGTGTAAAGGCCTCAAGTTATGAGGTGCAGGATAAAAAATGAGATTGAATTTAATTTCAAATTTCCTGTTTTTTCTGTCACAATTTCTGACTGTCTTTCACCAATTCTACAAGTAGAATTTTCACGTAGGGATGTTAACATTGATTTTTAGTTATTTATTTGTTTATTTTTGTAGTGGCACTGCACTACTTAATTATCCTATTTGACACACGAAAAAATCATAAGAATTATTTCTTTTAGGACTTTTTGCCCGCATCTGACATCGCGCACTAGATTTAGCTAAAATGTAGCGTATTTCAAATGAAAATCAAATTAATTGCTTAAAAGGTGCAAAGGCCGACCTAGTGAAAAAGATTCCATGCCGAGACTTGAACACGGGACATCAGTATAGCGCACTGACGTTCTACCGACTAAACCACATGGAACGATACCCAGCCTGGAACTTCTCACTATTACAGGTTGGCAAGGCTACAAACGCAGCACCAAGTGGAATATTTTCCGGGAGCCACTGACCTGGGGCAAACACAGACTCTTAATTAAATCCAGCATAGATTGAATCCATAATAATATTTGGAAATTTTTCCAGAGAGAAGCATTCGCCTTGCATACAATATTTCAAATGAAAATCAAATTTCAAATGTAGCGTACAAAGAAGAATGGGGTATTATTGGATAGGAATTTTTTGACCATATCTGACATCGGATACTGAATTTAACTAAAATGTAGTGTACAACGATGAATGGAGTATCATTCGATAGGACGTTTTGCCCCCATCTGACATCGCATACTGAATTTTCATTATATTTTTAGATTAAGTATCATGCTGCATATTATTTCTGACGTCAATACCCCCTTTTTATGCACATAAAAAACGCACAACGATGAATGGTGTAATTCGGAAAGTTTTTTAATAGACTTTTGACATAGTACACTACCATTTCGTTCAAACAAATTGTTTGATTAAAACAAATTGTAGTTAAATTAATGAATGAAACATGCATCAGAAAATAAATTCATAGACTGCAGTGCGAAAGCCTCGAACCGGTCTACTGCTTAATGTACATCTCTAGTTTTATTTACATAAATAAATAGGATTTAGATAAAGACTTCCATAAATAATTCTTCGCTGTCAAAATGCAAAAGAATTTTAAACGCAAGCATTTTTTTACCAAATTTAATGCCAGTTTCAGAAAATTTGACAAAAAGTAGTAGAAATAATATGGCATAATTGGAATGTAACTATATTAAACATTTGATGAAATAGGAGCACTTGAATGAAATATTTTTTATCTGCGCTTGCGCGCACGATAAAATTTTTTTTTTCGAGATTTGATAGTCAATTCTATGGAGAAACTCATAAAAAAGGCCAGTAAAATATTGTGAAAATTCACAAAGATATCGGCAATATAATGAGCTAATTTTTAATTGCTCTCTGAAAGCTGCTGAGCATTCAGAAAGGAATTTTTCGCAAATTGTCATTTCGTATTGTCTGTCTTTCAGCAAAGAGTTTCTACTTAATGAATGTCAACGAGTAGATGAGAAGAAATTCTTAGATTTTGATACTTCCCTTTTTTCTTGGAATAGGCTCGTTCTCGTGATTTTCCAAGAAGAACTAAAGCATTCATAAAAAAAGAAAAGTAAAAAAAGTAAAAATTAAAAACGACAATTTATGGAAAACTCCTTATCATTTAGCTGTATCTAAATTATAGATTTAAATCGTTAAGCACTAAGACATTGTAACATGTTTCCATGTTAGGTCCCTGTTTTTAACTATCAGTTGTCCCCTGTTGGGCCCCATACTATAGCTCCCTTAAAAATGGTCCGATTCAGAAGCTTTTTTTGTCTAACAATTTCTTAGGTCTGCCAGCAATTACAGGAATGACAAAAAAATTTTCAGACTCCAGTTTTGAATTTCAGACTCCAGAATTTTTCAGAATCTTTCAGAATTTCAGACTAAAAATTTCAGACTCCCAATTTTGAATATTAATCGCCTTCTTGGGGCCTCGGTGCAGGTCCTTTAAAAATGATCGGAATTGCTTGCAATTTTCTTTAACACATTTCTAGTATCCTCTGACTACTTTAAAAACTGATAAAAAGTATCTTTATAGCAACTACGTGCCACTTAAATCCCTGGCACCTTGGGGCCCGGTACAGAGTCCCTTAAAGTTTTTGCACAATAAATTGTTAATAAATTATCAATAAGCCTTATCGTAAGCTATAGCGATAGATCATTTCGTGCATTTTATTTTACAGGGCGATTCCAAACATTATTCTTTTTCCTTGATTTTTTTGTTGGCCTCCTAATTATCCTTCTGATCAAACTGACGTTGATAAATATGAAGTCGGACACATTCTTCATAATCCTGAAGTTCCCGAAAAATCCGACCAACATATCTTTAAATATTCGAAAAAATGTCTAAAATTGAAAGTGTCCGATCATCAATGGCCATATAGTGTATACACAGGGTAGATATGTGTGTAATTTATTACTTCATTTTCTTTTTTACGTATTTTTATTAATTTATTAATTTCAAAATTAGTTTTTTAATTGAAATTAACTTGTTATGGTTTTCTTTATCGACTTTACTATTCTCCACCCTTATTTATTCTGGCTTTTATCTTTCTTCTTTATTCTTCGTCCCAACATAATTTTCCTGTTTGTCTGATTATTTCCTGTTGATGACGTGCGACTTTATAAATGATGCTGGGTTAATTTCGTATTATTAAAAGTGGCCATGCAAATTTAATATGCATCAAACAACGTTCTCTGCATTATTTATCTGATTCCTGTTCTGTGTGAAATTTCAGTCTTGTATTTTTTTAACATCGGGAGAGAAGGAATAAGAAGTATTATAACTGTAAACATTACAGATGAAATAAGCTAATGTAATTTTCTTTATTAAAAGAAATTGAACATGTTTTTACTTATAAAACGAATGTCTTATATGAATATTATAACAAGGCAAAGCCTATATACATTGTTAACCAAATTAATTATTTAATAATTAATAATTAATTATTAAGATGCTACTTGGCACAGAATGATATAAATTTAAAAGCAACATTAAAAAAGCCAGGATATTCAAACTTTGAGCACTAGTTTCGGTAGTAGTTTCGATAGAGAAGCGGATTCAACTGAGAAGTTCATTAGCCAATGAGGAAACAGGAAAATACGGGTACCAGTCAATAGGAGAATAGTATAGGTAATTCAACCAAAAATGTGAAAAATACTTGTAGTAATTAAGCAAAAGAGGATTTTATGAAATATTTCCAGCAATCTGATAAAGTGGGAATAGCAAATTCACTATTAACAATATTGTCATAATTTTTGGAGATATGAAAGGCTTCAAGAAAATTAATATCATGTATAGAAGTGGGTTTAGAGGTGATTTTGGCTGAATTAAAATCAAAAGAGTAGTTTATCTCCCAGCAATGCTTAGCAATTGAACATTTATATGTTTTATGTTTTTGAATGAACTGTTTTTAAAATTTATAAAATTAATTATTTAATTACGACATGCTACTCCTTATAACATTGAGTACCTACTGTGTAATCCAAATCCATCATGTGCTGGTAAAAAAAGGTCAGATTTACTTAGTTTTTTTGGGGGAACATGCTTCTTTTTCTAACTGTATATGCTGTAAAAAGGAAAAATGCTTCTTAATCTGCAAAAATAAAATATATTCACGAACGCGAATATGCAGTGACCTCTTCCAAAATACCCGTGATTCTAAAATACGTTTTCGATCTTTAGAAACCTCAAAAACCAATATATTTTGAGATTTGAAGAAACGTTTATAAAAAAGAATTCTTTTGCTGCCACTGATTTTCGGAAACATACTTTTTAGCTCACAGGCTATACACTGTAAAAAAAATTCCGCAACGTTCCTGGGAAAAAATGGGCAGCTGAGTTGCCCATTATTTCCAAGAAACATTTCTTGAAAATGACTGGAACTTTACTGTATATGTTAAAAACTTTCTACAGAAATGCCAGTAAGTTTCCTGCGAAATACCAGGAATATTTCTGTTGACAGCAAAACATTACTGACATTTCACAGCATGCGGGATCCGCAGACGATTTTTATATTTCCAGTTGACAATTTTCGCTTTATTATCATTATTTGTTAGAACGAAAAAATATTTTGAAATTGACATCAAAATTATTATTTATAATTTACACGAAAAAATAAATTTTCAGTTAAAATTCAATAAAGTAAATATATATATGATATATTGTTTCTGAACTTTGCTTAAAATATAAAAATATATAAATGTAAATAATAATTAGAAAAAAAATCTAGACATAAAATATTTTGGATTTTCGTCAGTAATTATGTTAGTTTACAAGTTAGATAAAATACATATAAATTTTCATGAAAAAAAAAAAAAAAAAAACTAAACGTAATTGTATATTTTTTCCGAAAAAAAAAAAATTCAAATTTGCAGCAATTCAAAGTGTCAAATATATATCAAATTTAAATCAAATTGTAATAAAGTGTTAAAATATAAAATTAATTAAAAAAGAAAAAAAAAAAGTCAAGAGGTAGCATCGAACTCGGGCCGTACGGGTGGCGTGCAAGCTTTCTGCGTCCACACCACGAAAGACACGTTGAGAGCTGCAAACTAATGGGTATTTGAAACGTATGCTAAACCTCGGCATCTAATTTCTGAAAATCTAAGTCCCATTTCAAGAAATCCTTTCACAAGAATAATTAGAGATAAGAACTCTAAAACATACTTTAAATTAATCAAAATCGGGGAGAATCATGTTTGATGGTCCCCTGGTTAATGGAGATCCAGATAATAGGTGTATTTTTTTTACACGGTCTGCTCGTTAAACATTCCGCAGACAAGTACGAGAGATAATCTCTTAGCGATGTCACAGAGGTATTGTATTTTCATCTGAATTGTCTTGACAATAGAAACGTAAAGGATTATGTCGTCTATTGATTTATTTGCATTCCATATTGATTTTTTTACATTCATTTAAGGAATTCGTTTTCGACACTCGCGCGCGAGCAACGGATTATAGCAAAAAAATAATAAATGGCGGCCGCAGCGTTTTGCTGTTTCCAACTTTTGTTCAGGAAGGTTTCAGATAAGAAAACCAGAATTTCACAGGAAAGAGCTAAATTATTCTGAAAACCTGAGGAAAGGCGAAACGTTCCTGGATTTTACATGGAACGTTACCATTTTTTTTTTTTTTTTTTTTACAGTGTAGCCTGATAGCTAATGTGCCTTTTCTGTATGTACAGTCGTGGAAAAAAAAAGTAAACACCCCCTACTAACTCCTCAACAAATTATCGTAGAAGAAAGTTACTGGTACCGAACGATTGGAAATAAAATCTACTTTTAAATGATGTATATAAAATTTGCCTAGGGGGCCATCTACATATTAAAACGAACCATAACTTTGTTTTTTTCAATAGCAGTACCCAATTCTGACAGCATAAATGAACTCTACATCCTTCAATTAGCCTAAAAACGAATTTTTATGCAATTCGTACCATAAGTTTCCGAGAAATTAATTATTTTAAAACGAGGGTATTTTAAGGACTGTATCCAAATTGAAGTTCCGTACTGGATTGTTAACCGAGAGAGCCCCTTCCTTGATCAAGGCACCTTAAGCGCCACTCAAGGAGTCAATGAAGCGTGTTAGATTACAGTGCAGCAGAATACATTTCAAAATGTCTACTCACTTCCATCATAGACGGCCCCTTAAACCATCATTTTGCCGTTTGTTAAGCATAATTTGAAAACTACTTGGAAGAAAAATGTGAAATTTTTGAATTTCCTTAAAGCAGGACTTAATAAATCTAAATCCATCAAAAAAATTGTAGGTTGCAATTCATAATTTTTTCGAATATTAATTTAATAATTCATAATTCATATCATAAAATTATAAAAAATTGCAAATTCAGCTTATTTATGTTTGGGTATATTAGTATTATTGCTACAAAAAAAATTAGCACATTAGGAGCATAATTTCGGGAGATATAAATAAAAATATGAAAATGTAATTTAACATTAGAAATACTAAATTTTGAATGTTTATAATTCAAAAACTTATCATTCAAATGACTTGAAATTTGGTGTCTAGGCATAGTTTGAACCGAAGATTTGAAATATCTCGTTAAAATTGGGTATTGCTATTGAAAAAAATGAAGTTTGGATTCGTTTTAATATGTAGATGACCCCCTAAGAAAATTTTATATACATCATTTAAAAGTAGACTTTATTTCCAATCGTTTGGTACCAGTAATTTTCTTCTACGATGATTTGTTGAGGAGTTAGTAGGGGGTGTTTATTTTTTTTTTCCACGACTGTACCTATGTATGTATGTATGTACGTAACGCGATAACTCTTGATAGAAATATCAGATTTGCTTCAATTTTTTTTCTAGGTTCATTCTGATAAGGTGCTTCCCTAATTAGTTTAGAGAGTTCATTGCTTAAGTTTTTTAGTTTTTCCTTTTTTTAAGAATCAGTATATAAGAAAAAGACACTATTCCAATATCTGACGGAAAAATCCTTGTTAGTTTTTATATGGCATAATTTTTTGAAAGATAAAAATAACAATTTCTAAAATGTAAATATTTGTGTTAAATATTTACTTAAGGTATGATGTAACTTTTTTCTTACAGCGGGATTATTTACCCATTTTTTAATTTAAGTATCTTAGCAATGTGTGCAAAACCGCAGATTTCTCTTCTTTAAAAAAAAAAAAACTAGAATCATGTATAAATTAATAGAAGTTATTTTTTTGGTTGTTTTTGTATTCCAAAGAGATTAATGAGTATTTGTTTAGTATCCATGAGAAAGACTTTATTTCGCTTCAGTTCTTTTTCCGAAAGTTAAATATTTGATTTAAGCTGAAGTTGGGTAGAAAAGTAAACAGGATTTAAACACTTGCGAAGAAAAAGTTTTCCTTCTCTTTATCAAGTACAGTTCAGATCCTGAAATAAAAAATAAAAAAACAATTTAAACTATTTGATATGAGTAAACTTTAAAGTCAAAAGGTATTTTGAAAATTAGCATGTTTTGAAAAGAGTAAAACAGTTTATAATGTTTTTACATAAAATAGTTATATAGCATTTCGTTGAATAGAATCCCTTGCGATTACAGTAAAATAATTGTATAGTATTAACATGCATAAAGACAAATATTAATTTTATCTTCTTAATTTAAAATCATATTGCTATTTTTAAAAATTACATTTGAAATAACTTTGAATATATAAATCTGATTTAATTATTTTTTACTTTATTCTATCTTTATAAGAAGAAAATATTGTATTCGTGAAAATTTTCGAATTCCGGTTTTCGACGCATTTACAAGTTTTAGGGGTCAGAAATAGGTTCTATCTGTATGTGACACAAATTTTGTGAGCGCTCTATCTCAAGAACTACTGCACGGAATTTAACAAAACTTTAGATTTTGTTAGTCCGCGATATAAATGGTTTTAATTTGTTTTTGGTGTCAATCGCCCAACAAGTGACTATGCTATGCTGCGTTTTGAATTATTTCTGCAATAGCTCTATTTCAAGAATTAATCAGCGATTTTCATCAAACTTCAGATTCACTTAATCCCTGATATGAATGGGTGCAGTACTTTTTGCTGTAAATTGCCCAAAAGATGGCGCTGCTCTGACACATTATTCATTGTTTCCGCAATGGCTATATCTTCAGTTATACTTTGATATAATTTGGTGCTGATTACGTTTTGGTGTAAATCTCCCACAGGTAGTGTTTCTAGACTGCCTGCATTTTCCACAGTTATCGCGATAGCTCTATTTAAACGACTAATGTAGTGAATTGAATCAAACTTCCTATTATGTTACACTTTACATAAATAGATCCTTTAGAATTCTCTTAATTTTGGCACTATGAGGGCGAATGTTGAAGTATTAACGTGTATGAAATAGAAGGAAGTTTTGGGATTGGCACATCTGACTAGTTTAATTTTCGATCAAGTGATAAAATGAAAAACATTCTTTCTTTTATACAGGATGCAACAAGAATGTTTGTCACAACTTTAAGTAGAACTTTAAGCTGAATCTACAGTTTCGATCATAACTTAAAAAACAAGTCTTTTTTTAGAGAAATATTTAAGAGAAATTAAAAAATTTTTACACAAAATATAATTTTATGGATTTAAAGAATTATTTCTAGATTAATTAATCAAAATTAACATAATTATATAAAAATTGTCAAAAAATTTTCAAATTATCCATAGGCTATAATATATTTTGTCGCTTTACCAAGTTTACAATACAAAAATATTAATGAATTCTAAAAAATATTTTTAGTATGCACTTACCAAAATAAACAATTTAGAAACATTTTTTTTTTTTTTTTTTTTTTGAAATCGAAGAAATTTACCATGTATTAATTGAAAAGAAATATAGCTCCACTGACCAGCTACAAGATCTTTTCGTAAAAAAAATTGGTGTGCATCGCCCCTGTTGAGCGATATAGACTAAAATGTAACCATCACCCATTTATATCAAGGTATACGTCAAATAAAAGTGTTATTAAATTCTGTGCCCCAGTTCTCGTCCACAAAATTTTTGTCACATACTCACACAGACAGACATTTTCTAAAAACACTTGAATCACGTTCAGGATCTTCTAAAACGTATCAATCCCTCGTAAACCGGAAGTGGACATTTTTCATGAGTCCAATGGTTCCTGCTTGCATAGATAGAAGAAAGTAAAAATATAAAATAAATCTGATGTGTTTAAAAATGTTTGTAATTTATTTTTACGAATATTTTTTAAACACATTCAACAATGCAAATCATTCACTATCTAGAAATAATAAAATTGACTTATCCTACTTTTTAAACGTCGAATTATCCAACTTATGAACAAAATATACTCGAAATAAATTTCGCATTTTCGCCTTACCGAACTATGAATTCATAAGCATAAAGAACTCTTATTAAATTTGGAAATATTATTTATCAATTCCAACCATTTATAAATTCCTCATTTTTTTCTAATCTTTTTATCGTTAAAAATGTGTTCTTTTAGAAGGGAGGCTTTTACTGTGTGAGAAAGAAAAAATTGCCGAAACGGAAATACTCCGCATAATTCTTTAAATAATCCATTGTTCGGCGTTTAATGCTCCATCTAAAAAGAATTTCAAAAACCTTTCTGCCCATTTGGCTCCTTTCCATTTTTTCAATTTTCGAACGGATATTTAATCTTTCGGGATCATTTTTCTTTTACTTAGTATGTTTTTTTTTTCGGAAAAGTTGCGGCGGGGGCGGGGGAGGGGGGGACTTTACCGCATTCTTTACCACTGGCTATACAATTTCTATAAACCACGGTTTATCTTATATTCTTACACAATGCATTGAAGCACAAAAATATTTATTCTTTTAACAAGGAACAAAGGCTGGAATTTTTATGATATAAATTAGTGAAACTTATTGTTCTTTTTATACGCTTTTATTACCCTTAATCTGTTTTTTGTATGTAAAGATGGAATTTTATAACAGATTTTTAACCCATTTCCTAATAGACCGGAAGAATAATGAAAATTACATTCACATATGTGTTTCCGATGGCTATACTGACATAAATATACTATAAATATTTGTAGAGGGACCTCTATTTTAAATTTGGGTTCTCTTACCTGATGTCCCGATGTCGACAGAGCCGTCATACGAGTCATTCCACGGTATTCCTTCTTCTCATTGCGGAGAGGTGATGGCTAAAACTTTATTTGGAGAGGAAAAAATGGGAAATATTAATTTAGGATCTTTTTTATGTGTAATCATGAAGATTTCTCATTTTAATAATATGGAGAGTCAGGAGCATCTTGTGTAATATATTTACTATAACTTTTCATATAACAAAAAGTACGGGACAGACTTTTTTGTATGTCATTACAGATGCAATGATAAAAGGTTGTTAAGAGTGTGTCCAAGAGGGAGAAAAATGAGGCGAGGCATATGCCTTTACATTAAAACCACAAGTAGCTGAGGAAATTAATGAGCAAAGGAAAAAACACATACACTGGGATAGAAAGATAAGAAAAAGTCACATTCAGTTCGAATATTGCTGGGTTATTATTATTATTATTATTATTATTATTATTATTATTATTTTGTTGAGAAGGGGTTTAGTTATATTTAACATATACAAAAATTTAATATTTTTAGAGCTTGAATTAGAAATAAATACTTTAATTTAAAGGCATTTTTCCATCATGTGAAGGAGAAGCTCCACACATTTGAAATTGTAGATTTTGGCCAGTGATGTAAAAGTGACAGTACATTGGGATGCTGCACAAAACCCAATTTTGTTATTGAGCTCTCATCCCATTGACTGCGAACAGATTCAGCAAAGTAAAGATAAAGATTTTATTGAAGAAATATTGACATAATATACTGATGGGATGGGCCGCTTAGAAAAGCGTGTCTTTACACAGTCAGGGTATCAGGCCGAATGATACACTTGCATAATAATCGTATGCCAACATCCTTTGGAATACCAAGCCAATATGAGAGTTAAGCAAACGCCAAATTATCCGTTGCATAGAAAAACAATGGGAGAGAATTTAAATTATAGGCGAATAAACTGATAAAGACAAAATCGTGAAAATAACTCCAGCAACCCTACCGGAACAGTAACACACCGTTTGAACATATTTATTTTACAGATGACAGATATCATTAATGATTAAATTTATTGCCTGAGTTATTCCCCTAGTTAATAAAATGATAGCCTTCTTTTAATAAACTGAAGTAAGGAAATTACCCACATAAATCACGAAATAAAATAGATTAGTATTAAATTAATATCGAAATGACAGAAATGTAAATTATCGTAAATCTTATAAGTATAATATAAGCTGTTGAATTGGAGATATAAAATAACGAAATAAAAATGATAATGAATCATTTCGTTAAAAAAACATGTTTATTATTTAATATTTTACTTCCGCATGAAAGAGACGAGAAATAAGCCTGAAATTACTTTTTAACAAATCCATTTATGACAGACTGAATACATGGAAAGAAAGAGTAAGATTAATTTAAAAAAGAATAAAAGGACAATATATGATGATTGCATCATCATACATCACCCTGACTAAGATTATAAATAAATATTCACTTTAACTCGTACAATTGTATAGAAGTTGAAACAACAATGGATTTAACGACACAACACTGATCGCTCGCCAAAATAGAGGAATGTAACAATTTCTGACATTTAGATATTGGGCGGGGCTTGTTGAGCTGAAGCCTTTTGGTAGGCCTTTCGGCGTGTCCTTAACCTGACATTTAAACATGTTCAACTCTCAATTCTGAACTAAGGTTCCCGCGAAAGCCTTACTTTTTAAGTATACCAGCAATTATGACTTTAGATGAGGCTTAATATGACCCAATAGGGGACAAAACAACAACAAAAAAATCTATTTATAATCACCCTATGTCGCCAAAGTGTGGAGTAATTACGAATGGGTTGATGAGTCCGCGAAAATGGAGCAAAAACTTATTCATATCTGTTAGAATAATTATTCATTAAAAAAAAAATTAATTATCTTGATTTTATCTGATAGATATGAAGAATATTCACAGGTACTATAAAACTGTTTGGAAATTAGATTAGCGCGATCAAGAGTGCCAATCGAAAAAAAAAAATGGCGGGAACGCTTTCTTTATTTAAAAAGTGCGTCTAATTTGGAATTTTTTCGTATATTCCAAAAATATAATTTCATTGATATGATTAAAATCTTCATATCAATAGTAGACGCAGAAAAAGACTTATATATGTGAATGCGCGAACGAAAGGCTACTGTATAATCTATATAATAAAAGGTTAAGTGATGTGACTGTCATCAACAGCTCCGGGAGGACCACTTCGCTTTTTACATTCCAGGCGGCCAATTTGGTACTTTAATGTTAGCCAGGCGTAGTTCATATGTCGCCAAATATTATTCTCTCACCATCATTTCATCTATTTTATAATAGTCCAAGTCATGTTACTGCTGTAAACAATTACAGGTTAATCCCTTCGCTTTTCATATGAAAGGTTTCCGTTTTGATTAAAACTTATTTTTTCGAATAAAACTACATAAAAGTTTTTTAACTAACCAGTTAGCAAGTTTTTTTTGAGTGGTTAATTAAAACAATGCTTTGAAGTTCAAATTAAATGTCATGGTTTCTTGCATGATTTAATATTTTTCTTTTAGTTGTCTGAGCGAAGCGAAGGCTAATACTCAGCGAAATATTACTGTCCGGACACTTTACTACTACGATGGATATTAACGCCATGTCCTACTAAAAAAAAAGCCTAATAAAAACCTTTCGTCAAGCATAACTCAAAAAATATTTGTCGGATTTCGTTTCTGATTGCACCAGAAGGTACCTATGAGGGTCGCCTACTGAATGCACCTACTATGGAAAATAAGTTCCAAACCGTTTAAAAATTATATAGAAAAAACTCTTAAAAAAGCACAATTTATCTGCGTACGTCACAGAAATTTGGTGTGCGTCACTTTCACCGTTGGATGTTTTCGTAGACAACTGGTTTGAACACATGGAGCAAAAAAAAAAAAAAAAAAAAAAAAAAAAAAAAAAAAAAAATACGCACGCAGTAATATTGAATAAATCAGTTTCAGCCACGTGATCACAAACCTTGCAACAACCCGTGGCAACCAGTTTTGGTGGGCAAACAAATAATAATGCAGTATTCCGTACCACGGTGACCGTTTTTAGCCTGTTGTATAAAATCTGGCATGTTGTATGACATACAATTGTGGATGATTAAAACAAAAGACATGAGTGTTTATTGATCCGGGAGGTTATCTTTCTCTGGATGTCTCTGTCTATCATACAGTATGCAATTTTCTTGTAAAGGATGATATTATTATGCAGTAAAACCTCCATAACGGACGCACCCGATTAGTGGACACCTCTATTTAGCGGGCATTTTTTCGATTACCAACACTTAAATAACTGTACATTTTTTACTCTCAGTAGCGGACACCTCCAAACAGAGGACAAATTCTGCCCTCCCGAGGTGTTCGCTATTCAGAAGTTTTACTGGTAAAACCTCCATAGCGGACACACCCGATTAGTGGATACCTCAATTTAGCGGACATTTTTTCGATTACCAACTCTTAAATAACTGTGCATGTCTTACTCTCAGTAGCGGCCACCTCTAAATAGAGGACAAATTCTGCATTATCGGGGTGTCCGCTATTCAGAGGTTTTACTGTATATAATATTGATAATTATTTTACAAGGCCGCACAAAAGAATAAGAATATATGAAACGAATATAAACTAAATTCGGGATTGGTAGATCGCTGATGGTAATGTAATTTTAGGATGTTGTTACAGTCATCCGCAGCATGTTTTTAGAGTTTCGTTCATCTAACGAAACCCTACCTGTCTCACTCCTTTGTCTGTCTGTTTGTCCGTCTGTCACAGAGACCGTTCTCAGAAACTATATATGTCGGAGACTTCAAAATTTGCATACTTATAGCTGAACACCACACATCAAATGGCAAATAATAAAATTTTGAAAAAGGCTTAATATTTAACCCTCTGGGCTCTAACTTATGTATTTTAAGCAATTTTTCTAACTCAGCCCCTAATTAAGTTGGAGACATGAAATTTCGCATACTTATAGCTGAAATCCTCACATCAAACGACAAATAATAAAATTTTGAAAAAGGTCTAATATTTAACCCTCTGGGCTCTAACTTGTGTATTTTAAGCAATTTTTCTAACTCAGCCCCTAATTAAGTTGGAGACATGAAATTTTGCATACTTATAGCTGAACACCTCACATCAAACGACAAATAATAAAATTTTGAAAAAGGTCTAATATTTAACCCTCTGGGCTCTAACTTGTGTATTTTAAGCAATTTTTCAAACTCAGCCCCTAATTAAGTTGAAGACATGACTTTTTGCATACTTATAGCTGAACACCTCACATCAAACGACAAATAATAAAATTTTGAAAAAGTCTATTATTTAAACCTCTGGGCTCTAACTTGTGTATTTTAAGCAATTTTTCTAACTCAGCCCCTAATTAAGTTGAAGACATGACTTTTTGCATACTTATAGCTGAACACCTCACATCAAACGACAAATAATAAAATTTTGAGAAAGTCTATTATTTAACCCTCTGGGCTCTAACTTGTGTATTTTAAGCAATTTTTCTAACTCAGCCCCTAATTAAGTTGGAGACATGAAATTTTGCATACTTATAGCTGAACACCTCACATCAAACAGCAAATAATAAAATTTTGAAAAAGTCTAATATTTAACCCTCTGGGCTCTAACTTGTGCATTTAAAGCAATTTTTTCTAACTCAGCCCCTAATTATGTTGGAAACATAAAAATTTGCATACTTATAGCTGAACACCTCACATCAAAAGACAAATAATAAAATTTTGAAAAAATCTAATATTTAACCTCTAACATTTTGTCTCGCGCAATTTTTAAATTTAAACTGTTTTGCAATACTATTTTTTGTTCATTTTGCATAGTAAGTGTAATGTGACGTAATTTGTTCTATTTCAGATTTCTAACGCATGTTAATAAATTTATTTTACAATATCCTTTCTCTTTTAAAATTCACATGTAAATATAGTTTTTATGGCGTAATTTCCAATAAGGGCCTGCTTTTTATACCTAATTATTTAATTCTAATTTGAAGGTTTTTTTTCTGTTTATAATATTAACGTGTAAATATTTTTTTTTATTTGAAGCAAACATTATTGTTTGCGCTGCTTATACAGTTGGCAACAGTTTAAATTAATACCATTTTCTAAAATATGTAAAAAATATCTGTCAAAATGCTGAATATTTGAATTTAAAATAGAAATAAAACCTCAAAAAATAAGTCAAATTAAAAAAATTAATGAAATCTGCAGACCGGGATCTTCTATTGAATAAAATGATCTAAAAATGATTAAATTCCCATGTATAGCTTTTGCTCTTATAAATTCTTTTTAATGGAACGATTTTGTCCAACTTTAGCATTAAATATCTCTTAAAATAATTCTTCGATTTGAAAACTGTATGCATTAGTGTGTTGATCAAACATTTCGCTATAATACCACCGATTTTCATATATTTGTATGCAATAGTTTTCTTAATATTAACGAAGAAAGACCTCCGGTCACAAAAAATTCAAAACCGGCGGCGGCGGTGACAGCGTTAGTTACTTTTTATAGAATAGAGAGATATGTAAACATGAAAACTTGTCTATCTGTTTGTTTGTAATTCTATAAAAAAATCCACAGTTTGGAAGCCAAAATTGTGAAGAGATACGTACATGTGTATTAAAACATGGCCGAGACAACTAAAGTAATCCGGAATCGAAATAACTTATAGTTAATTTTTAATTAATAAAAATCCACCAATTTAACAGCAATTTCTTATCAAATTTAAACATTTTTCGTTATAGCAGTTGCCAACAATTAAAAAACATAATGAAATTATTACTACAACAATTAATTTTCTACTGCAAGATTTCCACGTGAAAAATGTAAATGAAATAAATAGTTTGCCGAATTTAAAAAAAAAAAGGTGAATGTTACGTCATAACTTTTCTATTGCAAGATATTCACATGAAATATGAAAATGAAATAAATGGTTTGACGAATTTAAATGAAAGTGAATATAACTTCATAACTTTTCTATTTCAAGGTTTCCACGTGAAAGAGGAAAATATTACGTCATATTGGAAATATAAAGGGCGTGGTGGATATAGTATAACGTCATATGAGTGTGAAAAATGTATTGAAGCATGATAAAAACCCGATTAGGGAAATATTGGCGTGTTTTAACATTATTGCTCCAATTATAAATTGAAATAAGTTCATTTATAGCTGTATTCTTTTGCGTCTGTTATATACATTTATACATTTTTATATAGCGTTTTCATATGATTCATTCAACAACATTTCGACTGCTTTTATTAATGTTTGTTTTGTGTTGTATGTTAAATTTTGAAATTGATTTTTCAGAACAAACATCCTTCAAATTCTGGGCAACGCCGGCACTTTAGTTTGTAACAGATAAATGGCTTTTGTATCTGTACATCTAATGCTAATATTATAAAGCGTTATAATATTATAAAGTATATAATATTATTAATGCTTGTACGTTTGTGAGGTGTTATCTCTGAAACTACATAGCCAACTTAAAAAAATGTTGGTGGCCATCACTGCTCCGAAAAAAATACTATTTTATGTCAGTGCAAGAACCTACATCGCTGCAGGAGCAAAAATGTTCTAAAATTGTGATTTCTGCGATATTGATTGGGTTAGAAACTTTAAATTTGGTGCGGTAGTTACTTTTAAGATGTAAATACTCTTAATGAACGCTCTCTAAAAGGTTCAATTTGACGGATAAACGTAAAAATTTCTAGAAAGGTTCTAAACTATGATTTATTTGGAATACTGAAATTTTTGGGATACTGTTGGGGTTAAAAACTAGAACTTTGGCATGTTAGTAATTAATAAGATTTAAATGCTCGTTGTAGAACGAATTCTAAAAAATAGAAAGACTAAACAAAGCGGAAAAAGATCTAAAGGTGATCTAAGTAACGAAGAACATGGAACTGTTAGGAATATAAACATGAAAATTGACATGGCAGTATTTATCATGACGTAAATTCTCGCAATAGAACAATTTCTAAAAATATCGCTATATAAAACAGTGCAGAAACAAAAAACTTTCAAAAATTTTCTATTTCTCTGTTACTGCTGAGCCCAAAATCTTGAAATTTTGCTTCGGGTTAGTTTTAAAATATACAATTGTCTCTATGAATGGTTTCTAAAAAATTTAAAATTTAAAAAGATGAAATTAACGGAAAGCTATCTCAATTACCATTAATTTGGAATTATTAGGTACAGCAACTTTAAATATTTCATAATGCTGCATTTCCTCCGCAAAACATGCGATTTAAATGCAACAAAACTGATAGATACCCACCTAGCATTAAGTAAATTGTGTAAATATTGAATAAAGACCTGTATGAAACAGTGAGTAGGTTGTCCGAAAGTACTTGTTAAAGTGTTCCTTCTCCAAGGCTCTCTCGCCAAGGCCACTAACAGAGGGAAGTGCCGTTTTTAATGTGATATCAATTTTTTATCCGATTCATTTTTCTAGACATTTTATCATAAGGTCATATTTTCAATTATCATTAGTAGATTTTTTATATATTAACTTATTCTGGTGAAATTTTGTAATCGGGTTCATATTGGCGTATGTTAGCTTGCATGATTTGCTGAATAAATATGTATGGATTTGTAAATTACTTCAAATGACACTTTGACAGCTCAAAAGTTATGCAGACGATATATTCAGATCTTGTGTCATACTTTATGTTGTAATCATTGCCGATTTCTTTTATTTAATACATACTAAATGCAGCTCAACTTGTGCAGAATATATTTGAAAACAAAACAATACATCGTAAGTAGTGGCCAGCATACACTCATCATTTAAATCCGATCGAGCATATCTAAAACACACTCTAACGAAGCATTGTATGCCACTTTTGATGTATTCGGTACTTTGATACTATATTATATTTTGAGAAGAGAATTCCTTAAATGTTATCGACAACCTCATTGCATCCGTGGAAAACAGATATTGTACAATATTAACTTTTCCGGGTGAGCACACACCATATAAAGTATAGTCCATTCTTTTTAAACATCATATATTTGTAATTTAATGTTACTCAAATTGGTGCGGAGCATCTGATTATGCTCTTGACATCATTTTATACAGTTAAAATTCCGATATAAGTAAATTAGTGTTTCATTTTCTATTTTACTTTTAATATATTGCGTACTTTCAATTTTATATCCATGCATGGCTGTCTTGAATGGTTTGATTTCCCATTTTTTTAAACAGTGTATACGAATTTATATATAAGATTTTGTAATTCTACAATTCGTTTATTTTCATCATTTCAATTTTTCGCGGTATATGGAAAATTAATGATAACATCTCATTTTCTTTGCTTCCACATGTTATTATTAAATCTATGTTCTCAGTAATATCGCTCAGACTAATCCCTCTGAGGGAAGTCCTAGTTTAAAAAAAAAAGAAAGAAAGAAGTGAAAGACATTCATTTTAAATGTTTCAGTTTTAAATGAAAATTTTGTATTTTATATAAAATGAGTGAAAGGATTATAGTTTAGATAAAATTAATGAAACAAAAAAATGCGGCGGGAACAGTAATTTCCGATATATCTATATATATAATATAAAAATATCGAGTTCTTAATTTCTCTATCAGAATATTCCGAATTTGGCGAATGGGGAGCGTCCAGTGCCTATTTCTGGATATAATGGAAATTTCTACAACTTTTTTCGATGTTATCACATTTACAACAAATGTGAGAATGTCTATTAAAAGTTTTATTATAATATACTTCAGGTTTCTAAAAGTTATGGCCGTCACTACAAATTGAATGAGGGCAAAGCACCCTGTATTTTTGATTCAATACGTGCTTTACGACCCCCTGTTCTAGGATTATTTCTTTTTCTCTTAATCCCTTCTATCACCCCTCTTATTGTGTCGGTCGAATTTTGGAGCACGCTGTATTATATTCAGAACTGAAAGAAGATTAAAATGTAACCGTGTTTCTAGGAAGTGTCTAATAGAATTAGTTTAAATGTGAAAGCAGAATATAAAAATAATACAATTTTAAATAACATTCCATCCTTTTATTTCATTAAAAAGAGAAGTACGTTTCAGCCAATATATATCACCTCTAGTAAAGTGATAAATGAAATTTATTAATTTCCATTGGGTGCTTTTGAAACAAAATTTACCCGAGCAATCATACACTCTAGAGAAACAGTAAATTTAATTAACTATTAATTAAACTATTACTTTTTATATTTTTAATATTTTGGATGGCATTCTAGTTTATAATACGCAAACACACGATTTCATGAAGTATCATTACATAATAAAATAGTTTTAACGGTATATGTATTCGTCATTCTATATAGAAATTATTCGCAATGTAAAAGCTCATTTCATAAGCAACCTAAGCGAAATTAGTTTTATAAATTTTTGTTTTGCACATTTATTAAATGGAGGATAGATCGAAAAACATTTTTGTTATATAATTTATTCCATAATTTAAAACAGAAAAGAGAAAATTACAAATTACAAATCGTGTTTTTTAGACAGACTAACGATATTGAATGGTTTCTATTACCGGTTCAATATTTAATTATCTTAATCAGTTTTATAAGAAGAGATTTTAATTTCCACTACAAAATCATTATTATTAATTTAAAGAATTGTATAAAGATCAGGTTTTGTGAGACTAAAAGATACAAACGCGATAAAAAAAAAGGGGGGGGGGGGTGCGGCTTCGCCCCCTCTTTCTTTATCCAACATCTTCGGTTTTGTTTATTTTTTACTTTATTTTATCTTTACAAGAGAATTGGATTCGTGAAAATTTCCGATTTCCGTTTTCGACGCATTGACACATTTAGGAGTCAGAGATCCCGAAATACATGTTTTTACAAAATGTCTGTGTGTGAAAGTGTAAGTCTGTCCGTCTGTATGTATGTGACACAAAATTTGTGGGTGCTGAATCTCAATAACTAATGCACAGAATTTAATAAAACATTATATTCAGGTAGTTTCTGATATGAATGTTGGCTTATTAGTTTTTGGTGTAAATCCCCTTATAGGTGGCGCTTCTATGCTGCATTTTTCACGATTCCCGCAATAGCTCTATCTCACGAACAAACGCACGAATTTTTATGGAACTTCAGATTTAGGTATACCTTGATAAATATGGGTGCTGATTATGTTTTGGTGTGAATCGCCCGACAGGTGCCACTGATAGGCTGCATTTTTCACAATTCCCGCAACAGCTCTGAAGAACTAATGAACTAATTTTCTTCTAAATTAGGATTCAGCTAGACGTTGACACAAGTTGTTGCTGATTAGGTTTTGGTGTTAATCGACCGCTAGTTAGCGCTGCTATGTGGCATTTTGCAGGATTTACACGATTTTAGTGATTGTCCCATCTCAAGAGCAAATGGACGGAATTTCATATTTTTAGAATCCTCAAGGTGAGCCTAGATTGTCATTTAATTTTGGCATTGTGATAGTGAATTTTGAAGCATTAACATGTTTGAGATAGAAGAAAGCTTTGAGATTGAAACATCCGACTACTTTTAGGATGTTTTGCCTGTTTTAAGGTAATTTAAGATCTGATTTACTTTTGTTTGAAGGTTGTTTAACCTTTGGCGTGCAGCTGGAAGGACAGTAAGAGCAAGAATTTTTTTTTTTTAAATACGCTGTTGGGATTACCATGATTCCAAACATTTTCAACACCAAAAGTGTAAACAGAGAAGTCTACTTACACCTAGGGTCTACTAAAGTGAATACTTTCAACATAAAAGAAAATTAAAGAGTTATTATTAATTCATATTTATGAAAAAAAATGCACAACATTTAATTTTATTTCGTAACGGGAATTGGAGATTTCACGTGTTAATACTTGAAAGTGGGTAATTTAGTTTAATGTAGTACATGTATTTCGTCAATATTTTAAATAAGTATTTTCTTTTCTAAACAAACTGGTAATGAACAATGGAACAATGTAATCTGCTTTATGACTACCTCGGTGCGTGGCAACTTTACACCCAGTGGAGAGGTGATCGTGTTGCAAGGGCAATAGGGAGCCTTGTTTAGACGTGGCTGGTAGCCACAAAATTAAAATTACTTAAAAAGTTAGGAGAAGACTAGCAAAATAATAAAAGGTACATAAGAACTTAAATATAACATAATAATTGAGAAAGAAAACACAAAAACAGAAAAAGGAAATTTAAATTAAAAAAGAGAATTCTATTAGTTCCAAAAATGAAAATACAGGCGAAAAAGCTACCGGAGGCTACCCCATATAAAAAAAGACTCTTTTCAGAGACCATACATAAGTAAGCTGAAAAAACGCTATATTTATAGCAGAAAAGCAAGATATAATTTTTTTTAATACTATAAACAGGACAGAAGCAACAGAAAGTTTAAGTATAAAAGAAGGTAAGGGAACCTCAGACTTCATCATTAAGCAAAAGCGAGTATTTAGGTCGTTTTCTATTAGTGGAGTCGGATACCTCGTAGTCGGGTAGTTCAGCAACTATTTGGTTAGGAAGATTGTAAACAGACTTATAAAAATTTTTAGAAAGTTGATGAATATGCTTTTTTAAAGAGGTAGCTTTAAGATCCCTGCGGATTGCTGTATTACGAAGGTAATGGTGACCATTACGGATATAACGAAGATTTTTGTTGTGAGCACGGTATAGATAGTCCATATTGGTTTTGCATGCAAATCCCTAGATCGGACAAGCATAGGTTAGAACAGATCTTATGCAAGCATTATATGAAATAGGCTTATTCTGAATAGAGAGTGTGTTACTTTTGAGAAGAGGAGAGAGGGCTTGGGAGATACCAGTAACTTTGCCTCGTACGTTAATAAAGTGCTTTTTCCAAGTCAATCTTCTATCAAGGGTAACCCCCAGATACTTAGTGTGGTTAGTCCAGGGAATAGTAGTATTGTTAATGGTAATACGATTGGGGAAAGTTAATTTTCTAGAGGAGTAGACAGCAGCTGTTTTATGCTCGTTGAGCTTAACACGCCATAGAGTGCACCAGCAAAGGAATTTATCAATGTGTTTTTGAAGTATTTTGTATAAAGTGAATGGATGGTGTGCAGAGGTGTACATTGCCGTGTCGTCCGCGAACAGGGCAAGATAAGTCCTCAGTGTTCTTGGGATATCGTTAAAAAATATATTAAATAATGTAGGGCCGAGACCGACCCTTGCAATATACCAGAGAGAATACGGTAGAGAGTGGAAAATATTTTATTAATGCGGACACAAAAGGTGCGGTCGCTAAAGTAAGAATGTATGAGAAAAATTAGTCTAGCCTTAATACCAAGCTTAATTAATTTGTAAATAAGGCCTATATGCCAGACCTTATCAAAAGCCTTAGCGACATCAAGAAAGACAGCAGCAGCTAGTGTTTTCGTGTTGAGTTTTTCACTCAGGAATTCCACAACACGAAGAAGTTGATGTAATGTAGAATGTTTAGCTCTGAAGCCAAATTGCTCAGGAATGAGAATGTTTTGTTCGCCTAGAATGTCATGTAGGGACTTAATGACTCGCTCAACAACTTTGCTAATAGAGGGTAAAAGATAAATGGTACGATAGTTAGTCGGGTCTTGAAGGTTACAATGATGTTCAGGAATATGTGCGATAATAGAATTCTTCCAAGGTTTAGGAAAGTAGTGAAAATGAAGGATAGCATTGGTAAGTTTAGTAAGATAAATTATACAGTTGCAAGGAAGATATTTAAGAGCATAATTAGATATACTATAGTATCCGGGGGCTTTTCTATTTTTAAAATTTTTAATGATATTAGAAATAACAATTGGTTGAATTTCCGGGAGTGGGTCCTTGGGAGGGGTAGCTAAGAAATTTTGAACAGTTTCATTAACTTCAAAATAATGATTAGGGCTAGCAAGGTAAGGATTAGGGGAAAACTGCTCAGCATAGGACCTGGCAAGAATTTCAGCCTTGTCTTTGTCCGTGTATGCCATGGTGTTAAAGGCAGTTAAGACAGGAATGGTAGTATAATTATTGAGTTTTTTCTTAATTTTCCAGAGAGAGTTATCTTCAGGGGAGAGGGAGTTAAAAAAGTTGCTCCAGCTTTTTTGCTTTTCTTTAGAAATTAGGTTTTTAATTTTATTGTTAAGCCGATTAATTATGGGATTTAAGGTAGGATCTCTAATTTTGATGCAGCCGTCGGATGTCGTTACTTTGCTTACAGATGTTATGAATATAATTAGGCAGGGTAAACACAAACTTGTACTTTGAAATGATAAATATTAATATTTTTTTCACTATGTTATTTCTGGTTTGAAACTATAGTAATATTTTTCTTCATAAATAAAATATGTTTGTCCCACTATATCCTAAAATAAATATAATATTATACCCATGTACCCCTGCATTAGATTTTTTGTATTTTCTTTTGTTTTGTTGTCTTTGTATTCGAATTATTTTCATTTTACTATTATTATTAACGAATATTATCAATATTATCGAATGTATTCAAACAATTTTCTTTAATATTACGTTAGATTGAGGCATCATCTAAAAAAAATTAATTATTATTCAAACTATAGAAATATTATGAAACTAGTAGGATGTGTCAATTCCAAAACTTTCATCTATCTCATGCAAGTTAATACTTCAAAGAGAGTCATTTTTACTTTATTCTATCTTTACAAGAAGACAGTATTGGATTCATGAAAAATTTCGACTTTCGGTTTTCGACGGATTTATATGTTTCAGAAGGACCTGAAGACAATTTGACTGTTTCTAGAAAATGTCTCTCATTGCCTCTCTCTGTCTGTGAGTCTGTTTGTATGTGACAAAAGTTTTGTGCGCGTTCTGTCTCAAGAATTAATACACGGAATTTCACAAAACTTTCGATTCAGTTATACCTTGATATAAACTGGTGCTGTTTACTTTTCAGTGGTAATGGCCCAACAGTTGGCGCTACTATGCTGCATGTTTTTCGATTTTTGCAATAGCTCTATCTCAAGAACTAACTTTCCCATTTTCAACAAATTTCACATTTAGTTAGAGGTTGAAGTAAGCTCTTACTTATTACGTTTTGGTGTAATTCGCACAAAAAGTGGCGCTGCTATGCTTGATTTTTCACGATTTTCGAAAAAGCGATTTTCCTCAAAAATTATGCACACAATTTAACCAAACTTAATATTCTGTTATACATTTTCACGTAAATAGATATTTATTAGACTTCAGTATAATTTGGTGGTAATTTGGTGTTGATTTTATATCCTTTGGGTTGGAATTTTTAGGTTGCTGACATCTAAGAGGGTGGGTTCCGAAATTCCATGATTTGTTTGAAACAATGTGATACTGATATCTATTTGTTAAATGCATCCAATTCAACGAACCTACATTCTTTTAAAATCCTCATGATGGGTATAGATTGCCATTTAATTTTGGCACTGTGATAGCGATTGTTAAATTATTTAACACGATTGGCACATTCGACTAGTTTGAATTATTTTCATTTTTTATATTTTTTACTATTAATGTAGCGCTTAGAATATATTTGAAAAATGGTAATAACTTCGCAAGTGAAATAAATAAGCTCTGAAATATTAATTTTATTTTTAATTTTGAAAGTAAGTTCGTTTTGTGCAATGTTCTCCATTATCTCTTTTTGATATTAAAGATATCCTTGTAAATTCAATGCAGAGTTGTAATTCAATTACATATGTTCAGCATTTAAAAACAGACATATAGAAATAAAAAATAAGACTATTTATGTTGGGTTTCTAAAAATAATTCAACATTTCCATAATTGTCATTTGAAATTTCGTTATTTTTTTCAGAATTTTCAAAATATTTTATTAATACAAAGCAAATTGTTTAGATGAACAAATAGAGTTTGTGAGAATAAATATTTCACAATCAGTGAAAAGAAATCCTTATTCTATTTTTCTTTCTGTGAAAAATATAGCCAAAGTTTTAATATTTTTTACATACCTACATTTGAGAGTTGAATACAATAGAAATATTATAAAACGCGGATGAACAAATATTGACAATATGTATAATTCCTTTTGTAAAAAAATATAAATTGTTAGCTTTTTTAATATAATTTATTAACATTTTATAAACTTTTTTTAATAAAAGAAAATTAAAATACATTTGTGTAGATATGAAAGAAAATATGCATAATTAAATAACGAAAAATCACTTTACACGCGTTTCATTTATTGTTATGCATATTTTAGAATTATTTATTCTTTATAAAAAATTACAATATATTAATAAGTAATGGAAAGGTATGTATTTTATTTAAAAAAGAATGTTTAATAACTCTTCGCAAAAATAAATCCGTTTTGATATTTGTTATTAAGCAAAAAACAAATTTGACTAAAACACATATTTCATTTATAATATTAAACGAATAATAATCATAAATCTCTATAATTCTTCAGCAATTGCATTTCTACGAATAAAATCACTTTTCATTTTGATGTCAGCTGTAAGTCTCTGTACAAAATTTAAATCTATATGTATTGAATAATATCTAATTTTTATAATGATGTATTCAATGTTTTTTACATTCCAAGATTTTGCACAAACTTGTCTTTTTAAAACCCACCAAAAATCTTCGACGGAGACATGTAGGAGAATAAACCTGTACTAAAAATTTCAAAGCTCAGTTTTCAATCTTGTACAGTTTATGCGATAAAGGGTCATTTAGGCAAAAGAGATTAGATTTTTGGAAAAATGCAAATAAAGTTCAATATGCTATTACATGTCGTACATCAATCAATTTACTGCATTCCAACACCATAGGAAGGATTATCTTGGACCTCTTCTTCAAAGAAAGCCTCTTCAAGCTCTCTTTTGTGATTTGGAATTGAAAAAAAGTTAAAATCGAAAATGTAAAAGTGTCCGAACTTCCTTAAGGACTTTTGACTCACTCTCTATACCAAGGGTCGGCAAGTAATTTTAATCGGGGTTCGAATGCTTTTGAAAAATTTCATCGAGGTTCAGAGAAGAAAACACATAAGTAAGTACTTATTACTTTTAAATAGTAATTTTTACATGCACATGCATATAATAGATAATAGAAAGGTCAGGTATTTGTTCTGAAATATTAGTACTTACACAGGTACACGTTCTGAAAATTTTTACATACATATAATAAAGTAGAAAAGGCGGGTATTCGTTGAAACATTAATGCGAAAAATTATACTTGCGAGCTTGAGCCAGTTTTCTATAGTTCAGTTCAAGGGGTGAACAGCTAATGCGAAGAGTGTCTTCAAGGTGGGCGTCCGTTAATCTCGAATGATATTTGTTCTTCAAAAAATTCATTTTGGAGAAAGTCCTTTCACATGCATATGTGGAGCCAAACATAGTAGCCAGGTTAACAGGTAGTTTTTTCAATTTTCTTATTTTTCTGAGACATGTTTACTTCAAAATTCTTCAGGGGACGCACTTTTATACATTTGCAAGGAAATACCTTCTTGCAAGGCCATCTCTATTTGAAGTAAAGGTTTTTCAAGACTGAACAACTTCGTAGCCCCATCAGCCCATTCTGCAGCTGGAGCAACTTCATAAGGCAATTTAAAGAATTGATACTACTTACCTATCTCTGCAAAGTCTCCGAATCACGCTTCCAATCCCTTCACAAGATCTGACATAAAAATTTAAGAACGTTGCAGTGTGTATTTCAGAATACTTCTTTTTATATTCAAAAATTGTTGGGATGGGAATAAATTCTTCATTTGAAATATCTTTTTCTGCGGTCCATGCTTCGACTTTCTGCGGTCTGGATATGGACCGCGGTCCGCCAGTTGCCGACAGTGGCTCTATACTCCCAGACATGCCTCTTATAATACACACAGGGTCAATTGGGGTTATTGTGAACAAAATTTGCTATTTTCAAGTATTGACAGATTTAAAGAGCACATAATCCATGTAAAA
Source organism: Maratus speciosus (assembly GCA_963932465.1). NCBI lineage: Eukaryota > Metazoa > Arthropoda > Arachnida > Araneae > Salticidae > Maratus > Maratus speciosus. The sequence goes on along the minus strand of OZ010795.1, from coordinate 12,438,396 downwards.
GATATTTTTTCACTCTTATACTTCAATTACAATGAGTTACTGGTGCTGTGGGATGTTAATTAAGTACCTAAAATTGTCTGTCACAGAGTCCCCAAAGACTACTGGGAAATTATGAACATCTATTATTGTGTCGGGATGGTATAATACAAAAAATATCAAGTTCATACACAACTTTTGTTCAACAGCAAGTTCAAATACACATTATTCTATCATTAGCTGAACTGTCCGACGCCGACGTTGCCCGAATCTGTGATACTAACATTTAAAATACCTGAAATTAATGTTGAATGAATTTATATTTTTATACAAGAATCTTTCGAAATGAACTTTATGTTTGAATCCCATTGCCTTCGGCAGCTTACACATCGAATTTGTATGATTTTATATTTTTCAATGAAAATTTATCCAAACGATCCTAGAATTGATGTCCAGTTGCCTCAAGCCGCGCTTACCAGTCATGTTATGCACATTCCGATTTGTTTTGAATTTATATTTTTAAACGAAAATCTTATCAAAAGAATTTAGGGTTTGGGGTCTCGCTGCTTATACTTTTAAACGAAATCCTTTCAAACAAACAAAGAGTCCCCGTTACAATGATTGCCTCTATAATTTATGATATTTTGACGTTTTAAACTTTCAATACTTGACAAAAGCTCCCGATGAAAATTAAAATTTCAACTGTACAAACAGGTATGACTTCATATCGGGTTAAATAAGATTATACCAAACGATGTACCATACAGTGTAACCAAATCAATTAGAAGAAAGCTGTTCATAATAGCCCCATATCACAAAAAGTGTGGAGAAATTATGAACATAGTTCTGCAGATCTCTGAAAATGAGTTGGAGCAAAATTTAGTGATATTCGGTTGCAGTAATAAAACTCAACAATTATTGATTAAGAACAACGACTTACCTTGATTTTACCTCATAGAAACGAATAATATTCACAGGTGTTAAACAACTGCTTGTTACTTTTAACTGTTAAAGAATTTAATTAATGCGAGCAAGGGTGCTAGCCGTGAAATAGAAACTCCTGGAATGCTCTCAATCTAGATTAATTTTAACGCAATTATTACCACTCTTCCCCTAATGGGTAAATAAATCATAATTAGATGCAAATTTCTAACTCACAATCCAGCCAAGAGATCCCTGGTTCGAATCCTTTTCGGGACAATTTTTTCGCCCAGTCGGAAATTTACATCTCATATGCTCTCATTCTGTCAACGCGGATACAAACTTTTGATTTTTACTTCAATTTAGCATGTTTTTCAATTTAGTATCACTACTCTCACATGAGTTAAAATGGAGTTTGTTCTGAATTACCCCATATGTTCATATTTACCCAAATTGACCCTAAGCACATACATACCAATGAATTTGTAATCCATAATTATTTTACAATATCGTGTTAAATCTTTTTAACCCTTTGTAATTTTATCGAGTTCATCAAATTAAACACGCCTCTGGAAAATCCATTCTATAAAAATGACTTTCCTATGCCGGAAAAGGTAACGACTTCTGATAAAGAATAAATTATTTAATTGCTGTTAAGTTTTTTTTTCAGTTTTAAAATTATTATTATCGACTTGAAAACACATTTAATTAATTTTTCTATTTTTTGCGGCAAATAAACGCACATTTTATTTTATAAAAGAATTTAAATTTCTGAAACCTAAGAAAGATATATTTTTTTAACTATGGGAAACATTATACAGATGTTTGCAATTTGCTTAATCAGAAATCTTTTATTTAATTAGAAAAAATCAAATTATATTTCATTTTTAATAATAAATCAGAAAAATAAACATTGATTGCGATATTTAATCTTCAACTTCTGGTAAATAATATAAATTTGAAGACGATTAACATTTAATTGAAAAATTAATTTCTCAGTTCTTTAAAATGAAGGCTATGTTTAATTTCAAGAATAAATAAATTATTTGTTTGGATAATTTTTAAAAAGCTTTGTAAAAACTTCTTCATTTAAATGGATATGGTAGAATATTTTTTTAAGTCACTGGAAATTTATAAGTGTAAAATCAAAATGTAATTTTTAACCTAAAGCAAAAAGGAAAATGCTACTGATATATATAAAAACTAGTTGGATGTGCCAATCCCAAAACTTTCTTCTATCTTATACATCTTAATATTTCAAAACCTAGTTACACATGTTAATACTTCAATATTATTAGTTCAATACTATACCAACTTTGATTTTCATCTTAAATTTCTGCTCAAGTCAATTAAACGGACTAAAAACGAGTTAATCTATATCATGATATTTGTTAAAATTATTAAATTTTCCTTATTCTGTTGTTATCAGCTGTTTGCGAATAGCCGGCTTAGCAGGAAGCGAGTTCCCGCCGCTGCATGAGCCGCCGATGCACAATAGAACTACGAAAAATCAAGAAAAATATACAAAAATCGCTAGCACGGAGCCTCTTTACCGCGCAATATTTCCAAATTCAAGGAGGACCTGTTGGCCAAAGCCAAAAACATGCACAAACATTTTGGTTCAATTGTATGCATAATTTTATACGCTGTTCGATGGTACAATAATGAAAATGGCACAGAGATCGGAATTATAGCGCCCCCTTCTTTCGGATTTTTTTCAAGTTCAGGGAGGACTTGTTTGCCATAGCCAGAAACATGCACAAAAAATTTGGTTCAATTATATGGATAACTTCATACACTTTTCGATGGTACAATAATGAAAATGGTACAGACATCGCAATTATAGTGCCTCCTACCGGCAGAATTTTTCCAAATTCAGGGAGGACCTTCGTGACATGACCAAAAATAAACACATAAAATTTGGTTCAATTCTATGCATAACTTCATACACTTTTCGACGGTACAATATTCAAAATGGCACAAAAATTGTACAAAAATCGCTATTACAGCGCCCTCTACGAGCGATTTTTTTACAAATTAAGGGAGGACCTCCTTGCCATAGCCAAGAACATAAAAATTTTTTTTGGTTCAATTCTATGGGTAACTTCATACACTTTTCGATGGTACAATATTCAAAATCGTACAAAAATCGCTATTACAGCGCCCCTACCGGCGAATTTTTTCCAAATTCAGGGAGGACCTGCTTGCCATAGCCAAAAACTTAAAATAAAAATTTGGTTCAATTCTATGCATAACTTCATACACTTTTCGATGGTACAATATTCAAAATCGCACAAAAATCGCATTTACAGTGCCCCCTGCCGGCGATTTTTTTCCAAATTCAGGGAGGACCTGCTTGTCATATCCAAAAACTTAAAATAAAAATTTGGTTCAATTCTATGCATAACTCCATACACTTTTGGATGGTACGATATTCAAAATTGCACAAAAATTGTTATATCAGCGCCACCTACCGGCGATTTTTTTCCAAATTCCGGGAGGATCTGCTTGCCATAGCCTAAAACTTCTAATAAAATTTTGGTTTAATTCTATACATAACTTCATACACTTTTTGATGGTACAATGGCGACAGACAGACAGACAGACGGACGGACGGACAGACGGACAGACGGACACACAGACAGACAGACATTTTCTATAAACATGTTTTTTGGAATCTCTGACCCCTAAAACATGCAAATCCGTCGAAAACCGGAAGTCGAAAAAAATTTCGATAACAATACTGTCTTCTATTGAAGATAGAAGAAAGTAAAAATTGTTTTGATAATTTGGTACATTTAGAAACTGTGTTCTTAGGTTTTAATTTCATGAAGAAGTTTTCACATAGATAGATTGTGATTTACATACTTATTTTATGCAAGTGCGAAAATAAAAATTTTTCAAATACATTTTTTTAAATTATATTCATATGAACATTTTAATTCATTTTTTCACCTCCCTCATTCGCCTTCAAAGATTGCCTGACTATCTCTGCCATCGATGTCTCACGGAATGCTACAAAATTTATGTATTTTACCATGGTTTATTACAGCATGTTTTCAATTAAAATACTTTGATAAAAGTCGACGATTTGTTTTACAGAACGCACAAACGTAGTTAATTCAATAATCTTATTTTAATCCTAGAACAATCGGAAATGTTACTCAAGTTTTACAAAATGATTCTACCCCAGAATCTTTATTTAACTTATTTGTTTAAGTTATTATTGTGTGTTTGATATATTTAGTTTATTTAATGAGATTTCTGGTTTGAATAAATATTTTGAATGTACCTATCGGGTCCATTGGACACATCTGATAGTGGTGTCAAAAACAGTGTTAAATTCATTATTTAATAATAAGTATAATGTGTCATTAAGTATAGAGATTAACTTTGGTTGAAAAATGACGACATATTTGGTACATTTTTCATCTTGGCGAAGGATTTGACGATAAATATTTATTTGAAATATTTCGGAGATAAATTGTCTACAAATCATAGATGCCAAAGTATCCATAATGATTCAGATTATCTGTCCTATAGTATGGAGGATTTTTTTACTAAACAGTGCTCAAGACTGAATGTTTCTTTTTACACGTACTTTCATGGTATGTTTATTATTATATATTAAACTAGGAGGCTCTGACCCCTGCAAGCCACGCTCGCCAACCCCCGTTCAGACACCGCAGAATCTAAAAACACGCTAATCTGATGGGTTTTAAAAATATGAGAAGATTGAATTATACCGAAAAAAGCTGTGCAGATCTAACTGTAAACGTGTTTTCATTCAATTCCCTTTGATTGCAAAAATGGAAGGGCGAATCAGTAGCTGTTAAGACATCCAATGGTTATTTTCGTTTTTGATTAAAGAGGATCAGTTAAGCATTTGAAAAATAGCTAAAATAAAATGAATTAAGCATACAGAGTCTTTGTCTCCCGGTATTTTAAAACAATTTCTATAACAATAGCCTAAGTCATGTGACTATCATCAACAGTTCCGGGTGGACCACTTCGCTTTTTATACTCTAGGTGCCATTTTGGTACTTTAATGTTAGCCATGCACAGGTGATAAGTATAATATTATTCTATCCAAATATTATTCTATCGCCATCATTTCATCTATATTATAATAGTTCAAGTCATCAACTGTCATAAACAAATACGGTCTGATCCCTTCGCCTTTCATATGAAAGTTTGCTACAGATGTCATATACGATATTGGCGAGATATTTTTCCGACGCCAATGTGGGGAACGCACCAACAGCATAAACAACAACATCCGGCTTACCATATCAAGCAAAATAACGATACTTTGGCGCCAGTTAAGTACCCGTTACGTATATGACATTGGCGTCAGAAAAAAAATCGCGCCAATATGGGGCCGTATATAACATCTGTGTCGAAAGTTTTCCAGTTTGATTAAAAAATCAATTTTTTTTTTCGAATAAAACTGTATAAAAGTTGTCATGGTCGCAAAGAATTCTTGGTACTGTTACGCTAGCCGGGTGCAAATCTCGCCAATAGCTTTTTTTCAAATTGCCAGTTAGCCATTTTTTTTAATTTCTCAAGTGGTAAATTAAAACATTGATTTGAAGTTGAAATTAAATGTCATGGTTTGTTGCATTATTGGAAAGAGTTCCATATTGTGTGCTGTTTGGCGCGACTGGCGAAGGAATCCAAAATGGCGCCAAAAAGCCATTTTAGCAACTTATAAAAGTTTTCAGGATGGCGGAAAAACATGGTCTTTAAATATTTGTAAACATATATACATATGTATAAATGTTATATAGGTTAAATGTTAAAAAAGTCCTTCCGGCCAGTGCCGGGAGGAAGAGGTAGCTTTCATAATCCTTATTTAAAAAAAGCCAAATTATATCATTCAAACACACGAAGCTCAATTTAGTGGAAACCGAATATAGGAGATTCAATACTAATTTTTATCAATATAATGAATGATAATTTCGCGAAATTAGTCAGATTTATCCAAGCTGCTTTTCTTTAAAGTAACATATATTTGGCTGCCAAATTCGGCAATTTCTTAAAGTGCCTGTCAATTTAAGACAACATGGTGGATGAAGCTAAGCAGTGAACTTGGTCGAGACCTTAGTAATTGCTGTGCACATGCTCACTCACATCAGAATCCGTTAATATATAGGAGTGCTGTCGCATGCAAAAAATCAGATTTTTCAAAATGTCACCCACAATAGAAATTGAAACTGCTATATCTGAGCCATTTTTTAAGGTAAAGACAAACAAAAAATGCTCCTGAATCCTTATATCAAGGTCAAATACTTAAGAAAGAAACCTTTTTCAATTTCTAATTTTTTTGCACCTCACTTTAAATATATATATATTTTTTAATTTAACGGTCGCCATTTTGAAACAAGATGGCTGATGAATCTGGCCAGCGAACTTGGTCGAGGTGTTGATGTATACTATCCACATGCCTTCTTACATCGAAATAGGCGAATACGTGTGTTATCGCCTGACAAATACAAGATCGTTTCAAAATGTTAGCCATGCTAGAAATTCAAAGTGCTAGAAATTCAAAGTGCTATAAATCAACCATTTTTTAAGATATAAACAAAAGAACAAATTTTCAGAAACAAAAACTGCTCCGGAATCTTTGTATCAAGGCCAAACACATAAAAAAATCTTTTTCATTTTCCAATTGTTTAATACCTCCTTTTGAATTTTAAATTTAATTTTTTTTAAATGGCAACCCTTTTGAAACAAGATGGCGAATGAAGCTGGCCAACGAACTCGGTCGAGACATTGGTATGTACTATGTACAGACCAAGTTACATCCAAATAGGTTCATAATTACGCCTGTTATCGCGTGACAAATATCAGGTCGTTTTAAAATGTCAGCCACAAGAGAAATTCAAAATGCTATTACTCAGCCAGTTTTTTTAGATATAGACGAAAGAAAAACTGTTCCGGAATCTTTGTATTAAGGTCAAACACATACAAAAAAATCTTTTTCACTTTCCAATTTTTTGGTATCTCATTTAAATTTTTTTATTTTTTAATTTTTTTAAATGGCCGCCATTTTGAAACAAGATGGCGGATGAAGCCGGCCAACGAACTCGGTCGAGATATTTGTATGTACTATGTACACACCAAGGTACATCCAAGTCGGTTCATAAATACGCCTGTTATTACGTGAGAAAAATCAGGACGTTTCAAAATGTCAGCCACGCTAGAAATTCAAAGTGCTATAACTCAGCCATTTCTTAAGATATAGACGAAACAAAAACTGCTCCCGAATCTTTTTATCAAGGTCAAACACATAAGAAGAAAATATTTTTTCAATTTTTAATTTTTTGGTACCACATTTCAAATTAAAATTTTTCTTAAAAATTTAAATGGCCACCATTTTTAAACAAGATGGCGGATGAAGCTGACCAACGAACCCGGTCGAGACATTGGTATGTACTATGTATAAACGAAGTTACATCCATATCGGTTCATAAATACGCCTTTTATCGCGTGACAAAATTTAGGTCGTTTCAAAATGTCAGCCACGCTAGAAATTCAAAATGCTATAACTCAGCCATTTTTTAAGATATAGACAAAACAAAAACTGCTCCGAAATCTTTGTATAAAGGTCAAATACATAAGAAAAAATATTTTTCCATTTTCAATTTTTTGGTACCACATTTCAAATTTTAAATTTTTAAAAAATTTTTAAATGGCCGCCATTTTGAAAGAAATTGGCGGATGAAGCTGGCCAACGAACTCGGTCGAGAGATTGGTATGTACTATGTACACACTGAATTACATCCAAATCGGTTCATAAATACGCCTTTTATCGCGTGACAAATTTCAGGACTTTTCAAAATGTCAGCCACGCTAGAAATTCAAAATGCTATAACTCAGCCATTTTTTAAGATATAGACGAAACAAAAACTGCTCCGGAATCTTTGTATAAAGGTCAAATACATAAGAAAAAATATTTTTCCATTTTTAATTTTTTGGTACCACATTTCAAGTTTTAAAATTTTTTAAAAATTTTAAATGGCCGCCATTTTGAAACAAAATGGCGGATGAAGCTGGCCAACGAACTCGGTCGAGACATTGGTATGTACTATGTACACACCGAATTACATCGAAATCGGTTCATAATTACGGGAGTTACAGTGTGACATAGGTCAGATATATATATATATATATCAATTTTGAACGGAGGGTGGTTTCGGGGTCTGGGGGTCATGATCGATGAAAATATACCAAAATTTTTTGAAATCGCTTTCCTCCGAACGGCTGCAATAGGTAGCTTTTTTGTAAAGAAAGCTACCTAAAAAATACGATGTTTATACAGATAGTTTTATCTATATTACGTATAGAGATATAACTTATACATACATACTATATATACACCTATAAATAAATATTATGTACTTCTATGTAATTTTATGTATTTATTATATTTATTATACCTGTCAAATTAAAACAAAAGTTATATATTTTTCCGAAAAATATAGGCTAAATGCAATAAATTACGTAAAAAAACATATGAATAAAGTCCATTCCAGAAAAAAGCAACTCCAAAGGCTGAAGATCGTAACCACATTGATTTATTTAATGCCAAAAAAAGCTCGCCAAAAAAACCAGCACACAATATGGAACTCTTCCCGCATTATTTAACATTTGGCCAAATGTTTGCACCGCAGGTTTAACGTATTTTTTTTTTTTTTTTTTTTTTTTTTTTTTTTACGAAAATTTGGCGAAAACCAGTATTTCGAATACCAGTTACATATATGCATTTTTGGTATTAGTTATCCCGTCGACCAAAAATCTATCGCCAAACTATAAAATTAAATGACAATAATGGTTGATCGTAAATGTCACATTCACTTGACTTTAAGTAAGTTACACATGTTTACGTCATCAAGTGATTTTTATTTCGACGTTTTATTTGTATATTTATTAATGTTATACTAGTTTATTTGTTCTTTCGTTATTTAAAATAAAAATTATGTCAATTTGTATAATTTGGCGAAATTGGTCGACGGAATAACTAAGTAGTACCGTATTTTTTAATTATACTCTATTATTTTCAAAAGGAAATAACAAAAAAATAATTAATAACTATAGAACAAAATAATTTATATAATTTTAAAAAAGAAATAAAAGTAAATAAACATTTATTATTAAATAAACAACAATAGCCGGGTTACCATGTCAATCAAAATATAGCCATTTTGATGCCAATCAGAATCTTTCGATTTGGCGAAAGTTTGTTCAAGTAAATTGAATTTTGAGTAAAAGTAGCATGATACATTTCTTAGCATATATTCAAGGGAGGCCAAACTGATCGCCAGATTAGTTTAATATAGTAACCTTTTCTAAAATCTGAAAAAAAATATTTGTTATGATTAAAATTTGAGTTGCCATCATTAGAAAAAAGAATATAAAATTAGAAAAAAATTAATATTTCGAAAACTAATTCGAATTTAAAAATTCTAATACCAGTTTTGAGATCTGCAGATCAATACGGATTTTTGGTGTTAATTTCATCGCAAAGTATTCCGTATTTTAGGAGAAATTGCCGTGAAACATAATCGTTTAATCAGTCGTTTCATAGAATCGTTACATAAATTCGTTTCATAATATCCGTTTCATTAGGATTTTATATATATAGGGTAGAAATAATGTATTTTGTTGTCATTTCTTTGTATATATATATATTACGTATTTACATGCATTTTTTTCTACACACATATATATGACACTGGCAAAGCCTGTGGATTCTTAAATCTTAGTATTTACAACAATGAAATGTTTAACGTAGAAGCTGTGAGATTTTTTTTGGCAATGTTGATAAATTCTGAGAGCTCTCAATAATATTATTGACACTAATTGTTATCGGCTTAAAGACCGACATAACCGGGTTGACAATAGTGGAACTTACTGGTAACTGTAAATTTCGGGTAAATGCGTAGAAATTATTTCTTGTAAAATAGAACTGTTAATATGTTTAAAATGGTATCACTATATTTATTACTAGCTAAAGTACCCGGCGTTGCCCGGAATTTTAAGAATGTTTGTTTTGAAAAACCAATTTTTAACAAGTAAAAATTAAATTTAAAAAATCAAAAAACCCGACTGCGCTAACTGTGAACTAATTAATTATTTCTCATCAATCTGAAACTATTTTTCATATTACTTACCTATTTTTTTTATTTACTTGTGTTGATGGCTTTTAAGTTGTGTTTAATTGTTAGTTCCTATTTATAAACACTGTTTTGAAGAGGCCTATAAATGTCTATGAAGGTTAGAGTTGCAGTCAAGCTAGAGATCCTACCGACACAACTTCCAGGTTGTGTAACATTGAAATGGAACTTCTGACTGTAAAATAGTGAATGAAACATCGTCGTCATTTTGAAAGACCTATCCAATGATAGGCCACTTAATAGGGTGCGTAAATTTTTTTTTCCATCTCTACCGCCATTTTATATTTTACGGCTGCCATTTTGAATTTATAAAAACAAATCTTGGCCTATAACCATTGGACGGTTAAGACGAATCGATAGAGACCTCATTCATTAAAATCCATCCAGCCGTTGGGATGTGTCGAGGGTATAAAGAAATCCACATACACAGATACGCGTGAAACACCCTTCTTGGCAGTCGGGTAAAAATCAACGATTGCGTGTTAATTTACGTAATTTTCACTCTTTTTTTTTCATTTAATCCGGCCGACAGATCTCCTACTTACATATTAAATATAATCTGGGATCTGGATTGAGAGCGAAATTAAAACCTTTTGATGAAAAGTTGTCTCCGAGTATTTTTTTTTTTAATAACTTTTTCATGTATAAAGAAAAATGGCAAGTACAAAAATTCTGTGATTTTAAAAAAATGTCAAATCTTTATTTCACTTTTCACTAAAAATGAGCTCTAGGACCTAAACCTTTGTGGAAATTCTGATATACATGCATAAACACACGCATATATATGGAACAGATTTAAAAATGGCGACAACAAATTCAGAGAACCTCAAAATGTTAAAATAGGTCAATATCTCCATAATCCAGTTTTTGTCATGTTTCCGTACGTTTTTTCAAACTCTTATGACGTTACATATTCACCTGCTGATGTGTATGATATTTCCGATATGACTTAATATTCACTTTCTTTTAAATTCGTGAAACTATTTATTCCATTTTCATTTTTCGCGTGAAAATCTTGCAGTAGAAAAGTTATGGCGTATTATTATTATTATTATTTTAATTTGTCAAGCTATTTATTTCATTTTTCACGTGGAAATCTTTCAATAGAAAAAATAATTGTTGCGGTAAGAATTTTATTGTGGATTTTTAATTATTGGAAAGAGCTATAACGAAAAACGTTCAAATTTGATGGGAAATTGCTGTTAAATGGGTGGTTTTTTATTAATTAATAGTTAGCTATAAATTATTTCGATTCCGGATTACTTTAATTGCCTCGGCCGTGTTTTAATACACGTGTACGTAACATTTCACAATTCTGGCTTCCAAACTGTGGATTTGTATAGCATTACAGACAGAAAATTTTTCAGTTTTATATATTAGATACTCGTATTGTAATTGTAAATCTCATAGTAATCGAAGTAAATCACAGCAGCTTGATCAGGGACCCGACGCTCCCTCTCAGACTCTGGTTGAGAGTCGGGAGGAGTGGATGTGGTCTACCCCTCGGGATTGCACTAATACTCTAAAGCGAAAGCTGAGTTCCCGAGGTGGTCATCGCTGTCATCGCTGCCAGAATTTAACAGTAGAAGAAATCGAAAAAGATCGCTAGTCTTTTTTATTCTGATCATTTCAGTAGTTTAAGCGTGGTTCGATTACCTGTCTTAAATTAGAGTTTTATTTGTATTTCATTATTTTATTTATGGTTTGATAAAATTTTAATTTCGTTATGGAATAAAAGACAGAAACAAATGCTGAACCATTTTAGTTATATTAATTTTAGTGCAAACAAGTTTATATTTTGTAATCGCCTGTCTGCAAGCATCAGAAATACAGATTGTATAAAATCATGCTCGAAAAGTATTTTTAAAGCAATAAAAACTCAGTCAATTGCGATATAGTTTTCAAGGAAATTGCATTTGAAAGTACATTTTTTTTTTAATTTAACGGTGTAAAAATTTAAAATGTGTGGTATTTGGAAAAAAAAATGCAATAAAAGATCACAAAACGTCTGCTGTTGCCATTCACAAAATGACGTCAGTGTTACGCACCTACACGTGTGTCCTTTATTATAATACAGATATATTACCTGTGTTGTTATGCATGATAGGGAATTGAATATGAATTGTTGCAGTACATATTCATATATACAATGTATTATAAAAAAAAAATATGTATCACAAGTATTGTATATTTGATACGCTACATATTTTGCACACATTTTCCATTTCACTTCTAATGAACTATTTATACAATGCCATTAACGCCGGAAAACTTTACGTAAGATTTATAAAAATACATTAAACCAGGAAATGCATGTAATTTTTAATTAATTTTTCAATTAATTTTTAGCATTTGTGTCTCATGTTTTACTTCAGGATTGTGTGCTCATGAAGCCTATTCTATCTTGTGTTTCAGTTGCGGTTTTACCAACATATGTGTGTGTGATATGCTAAGCTGGGTATCGTCCTCGTAACTTAAATGGTAGAGCACTTGGAGCGCTATTCCAGGGATTCCGGGTTCGATTCCCGGCTTGGACATTTTTCACTTTGTTGGTTGTACGCTTAGTTAGCAATGTGATAAATCACGTATTAACTATCCAGGAAATGTATTTAGGGTTATTTAGGTTTATCGTTTAACTTAATTCAGTGTATTTTATATTTAACTTATTTTATGAAAATATTTCTGGTTCGAATCGACAATCAGTCCATTGGACGGGTGTCGAACTGACACCTGCTCGGCGTTCTAGTGTTAAATAATTATCTGTCAAAACTAAGTAATTCTAATTCATAAACAGAAACACAGAGCAATTTTAAAGGAAAGTCCGCTTACAAATACCACAGAAGTTTTATATTATTTATTTGTAATCCAGATTTAAACATTTATGCTTTGAATTTTCTTTAACAGTATTTGCGAATTTCTGTTAATTTATTAAATGTCATTATTTCATGTGAAAGCGGCAGATTGTTTAAAATAGGAAAAAAATAGAATTCTGCCATGTACTCTGCATTCTGCGGTTGAAATTACCTTTGCAATAGGCATTTAAACTAAAAAAAAATATGAATGTGCGATCTTTCTTGAGAAAATTTGATAAAAGAGAATACATATTAAATACAAAACATTTCTTAAAAAACTGTAATATACTGACACGTAAAATATTAATGGAACAACTACATTATGTTAATTTTAGTCGAATAGTATAAGGTTATCACGTAGTCTTATGGTTTAAGTTTACCATGTAGTCCAATGGTATAAGGTTATAACGCAGCCCGGTGTTATTCACATTCTTTACACTGTAATATGCGAAAATTTGATGTATTTTTTCCTCCATGGAGCAGTTAGAACATGTCGTTGAGAAAGAATTGAATGGATTGTCAGAAATGGAGTTCAAGTGGAAGAACGGAAGAAGTTTGGTAAACTTGTAAAGTTGTAAAGCTTGCATTTACATCAGGGTTGTCGGTACACAATATTAAATATTTCTACGTATCTCTAAAAAATTATTAAAAAAAAAACATACACTTTTCCTAAAGGCAGCTAATGAAGGTAATACTAACGAGAATTACTTTACAGCAGGCCGACGTAACCTAATTTACACAAAATTACAGGGAAAATCACTAACCGCCGTGCCACAAACACAGTTCAGAAAATTTAAATAAAATGAAGGAGAGATGTCGCTTTTACGCAAACAGGTTAATATGAATAAAACGTTCTCATTTCAAAAACTAGGCTCCCTTTATAAGAAGGTTTCTAGTTCTGTACAAACGCTGGCTTTGAGATAGCACTCTACTTCCTTTTATTGGACTTCAGTAAATAAAAGGGCTAAGTTGTTATATAGTCCCGCGGCCGCCATCTTGGATTCCTCGGCGATGTTTTGTTGGCGTTTATCGATAAGGCAACCTCGATGAGTGACGTGTTCTGACAACCCCGTTAAGCCTAACATGCGCATAAATCTGTTTGGTGACATTTACTTGGCGGAAAAGGGGTTTTCACGCCAAGAAAAAATCCAAGATGGCGTCCGCGGGAATATATAACATCTGTTCCTATTTCGCATATCAGATACTTTGACATTTGAAAAACTTTTATCCATTTAATGTTTCCAAAACGACAAAGATTCTACCGTTTTATACATACATTGGAATCATGCATAAATTATTAACGTGAAAAAAAAATCAGAAGTTAACTAAATGGTGTGTACAAAATGTTGTAAGTTAAAAACTAAACATTAAAACATTAAAATAAAATTATAACAATCGACGTTTCGGTTATCATCTATAATCACCTTCAGTAAAGAGTTGTTACATTACTTTTAGCTTTAAAGAACAAAGCCAAGACGTCTTGAATTTGAAAAGATTGTTAGGTTCCCAAATGACAATTGCTTCAGCTTAAAAACTGTGTCATCATCTATGGCAATAAAACCGGATAAAGGTTTAAACGAATAAATGATAAAGTATGCAATAGCGGCATCTATCAGATGAAATCAGAATATAAGAAAAATCTAATAAGCTATTAAACCAATGTGACAAATGTTTCCTGAAGATGGTCATATATGATGGCCGAAACGCCGATTGTTATAAATTTATTTTAATGTTTGTTTAGTTTTTAATATTATTACATTTTGTATACACCATTTAGTAAACTTGTGACTTTTTTATTTTCACGTTCAATATTGAATTTTTTTATGGTGTAAATGACCAGCTTTTTTATTATTATTAACTTTTGTAAGTATTCCACAAACATTTATGAATATTTATTTAATGCCTGCGACAAACACCTTATTTATCGTCAATTCTATGGAATTAGTTTTATAAAAAATAATATTTATTTTAAGTTTTGTGGAATGGCAAATAGCATTTAATCTCTTTTGAAAAAAAAAAAAAAAAAGTCATCTGCTAAATATTTCTTCTAAAGTAACATATCATCCATTCAAACTTTTCCTCAAATAGAGAACAGAAGCCGAAAAACAAACAGATCTAAATTTATTTGAAGAGGCGAGATTTTAATGTCAAAAGGTATTTTGCTAAATTATATTTTAAAAAGATTAAAACAACTTTAGACTGTTTCTTACGGGGCAAATATTTAACATTTCTTAGAACCTGTAATAATGCTAGTTTAATCTTTGTAGTTGGAAAAACGAAAAATAATCTTCTTTTTTAAAACATGAACCGTAATTATACATAAATTATAAAGGTTTCTTAAGTATTTGAAAGACATTAATGAATATTTATTCAATGCCTTTGACGAAGAACTTCTTTTACTTCAATCGGAAGTAATTATTTAAAAAAATAATATTTAAGCTCAGTTGAAAGGCAAATAACATTTGAGATCTTGTGAAAAAAAGAAAAAAAAAACCTTCCGCTACACATTTCATCTAAAGTAAGCCATTTCATACATTCACAGAATCAGAATAAACAGAATCAGAAAAACAAGCAGAACTTTAAACTATTTGATCAGTAGAGATTTTAATGCCAAAAAGTAATTTACAAAATTATATTTTAAAAGATTAAAACAGACTTAGGGTGTTTTATATAGTGTAAATATTTAGTATTTCATAGAACAAATGTCCTTGTGATTTGACTGCAATAAGTGAATAAAAAAATCTCAGATGAACAAATAATAAAACTTGACTTTTTAAAATTAAAACAATGCAATGTCTTTTTTCCACAAATTAGCTGTACAATAGAACCTCTTTTATCTGAAACTCTTTTAATCGGAAC
This sequence comes from Maratus speciosus, assembly GCA_963932465.1. NCBI lineage: Eukaryota > Metazoa > Arthropoda > Arachnida > Araneae > Salticidae > Maratus > Maratus speciosus. Next base: position 12,422,609 of record OZ010795.1, on the reverse strand, counting down.
TCTTGATTAACCGAAATCCATTTTTGAAGCTTTTTTTTACTATCACATTCCTTGTGTGTAAAATCCATTTCAAAAGCTTTTTTTTTTTTTAAACTACCATAATCCTTCTGTCTACGAGTACATACAAATATTTTCGATCCCTTTCTTAGAGTTCCTTTGAATTTAACTTGAGCTCTCGTAAGCTGCGGAGTGGAACGAAGAAAACGGACATATTAGCCATTCTGAAGCTTTCGAATGTTTTGAGAAAGGTTTGGCATGGCTGCAGCAGCAGAAAGACTGGGATACTGGTGAACTCATAATATTAAAAAACTCCGCGATAGAGTTTCAAAGTAAAGACAATCGCAACTGTGATAAACAAAACATCTTTTCAAACCCTTGTGATCTATGCAAAAGATACTTAATTTCAAAATTAAAATTCAGGTAATTTATTCTTGTTTCTATTTTGCTATTGCATTATTTTTATTAAGCACCTGTTACCGTAATAAAAAATATTGCATATATTTCTCTTTAATCTTATAATTGAAGCATTCTAATTATCCGATTATTTCGATTTTCCGAAAGAGGGTCGGTCACAATGACTTCGGATAATCGAGGTTCTACTGTATTCATCATTTTCGCGGCGAGTGTTCTTTACAGAATTTTTAATCTTTTATCGCCGGTTTAAAAAAATAGATTTTTTTTTTTTGTATAATTAAATCGCAGAAATGTTCTATCAATACAGGGTGTTCATAGGTATATTATAAGGGTAGTTCTGAAATTAAGTGGAGATTTGAGTCCCAATCAATTTTTTTGTACTTTTATGCAAATAATTGTTCAACTAAATAGATAATCTATGAAGGCACGTCTAAAACTTGTATTAAAAAATACTTTAGAATGTATTTGAAATTTAAAACTATTTTAATAAAATTAAAATAATACTAAATGTCACCTCCATGGTATGTCCCTCCATGCCTATTTTTACTTTACAACATGAATGTATCCCATAAGATAAACGAAAAGAACCGTATAAAATATATTAAGTTAAAAAATGGATATACTTTACTTACTTTTTAAAAGAAAATTTTGAAAATTTATATTTTTAAAAAAAATACAGACCAAGACACTTCAGTCCCCAGAATTATAGCTACTTGTATGACATATTAGTTCTAGTTATATAAAAATCTACTAGATGGCAGTATAATCTAGAACTTGGTAGAGATCCTACATTAGAGAGGGATCGGACATTGACGAAATGTCCGCCATTTGCGTTACAATGTAGATGGAGCGCCGTACAACACAATGCACTTTCATCAGCATCTAACACTTTTTATTCGATTAAAATCATAAAAATTTCATTTTATGTGCCTTCAAAGAGTCTTTCAGAACATAAATATGTGCACATTTCCATTTTAATGAGTAAGAATTATCAGAAAATGCATTTTTTATTCTAATTTTTACTAATTAAAATAGTGGGCAGAGAAAGATTGGCATGTAAATAACTTTATTTTAATTTCGCAATACTTGAGAAAATAATTTTTAAAGATTATCAGATAGAAAATGAACTATAGAATTCATTTTTTTTAAAATTATCAATAATTTATTACGCAGCTTAAAACAAGAGTAGTATTATAATTTTCACCATTGATAATTCATTGATAATTTCAGAAACAATAAAATTTGAACATATCATATACCACTCCTATTTAACTATGTATGTGATTCAAAGTTAATTTAATATGTGCGCGGCCCCACCAGTGGCCGAGAGGTTCTGCTCTCGAAGCTGGTAGACGGGAGGTGCTGGGTTCGATCCCAATCGCGCCCGTCGGCCTAATCGTTCGGAGTTTTCGTGGTTTTCTTCGAGCCGTGGATCTTCCATGCGTTAATACGGATTAGGTTCCCTTAGAAAGACCCCCACGGAGGGCACTCCCCCCGGGCCTATATCCCTCGTGTAGATAATTGGCCGTCAAAAATCAACCCAACCCAACCCTTAATATGTGCGCTGAAAATATTTTATAAGTTTCATTACACTGCTACTTCTCTTTGATATTCTTTTTAAATACAGAAATCTGGTAAATATATAGTATTAGAATGAGTATTGTTACCAAAACATTAAATGAAAGTTTTAAAAAAAAAATTAACTAGGTGCACTGCTGTTAAAAGAAACAAATAAAAAAAAAATGAAAAACAAATTCTATAAATAAATCAAAATCCGATAGCTAAGTAAACTCGCACTGCTGCGTAGCGTAAAATTGCTGAGTAAAAAAAATTAATTTTCTGAGAATTCTTACTCATTAAAATAGAAATGTGCTCATATTTATGTTCCGAAAGACCCTTTGATGGCATATAAAATGAAATTTTCATAATTTTAATAGAATAAAAAGTGTTAGACGCTGACGAAAATGCATTGCGTTGTACGGCGTTCCATCTACTTTGTAACGGAAATGGCGGATATTTCTTCAATGTCCAATCTCTCTCTAATGTAGGATCTCTAGAACTTGGAAAACAAATTAATTACAGGCAGATATTAACTACATCCAATAGGATGGAATAATTCTGAAGCATGGTAAGTTGTTACTTCATCTAGTTTCAATTAAAAACTTTTAATTACCATAGGGTACTTTAATTGGATGTCAACTCCATGGCCTCATTAATTTAAAAAAAAAAAAATAGCAGAATTCTGTTGATAAGTAGCTTTAGATTGCTTTATTTAAATTTGTATCCATGCAGTTATGTTGCGCATAGTTTAGAAAATATTAGGCCTAATCTCAGGTATGTCACCTCCATGGATGCCACCTCCATGCCATTGTTTTAGCATGAAGGTGACATTGATCCATGGATGTGACATTTATTGATGTAAACAATATTTTAAGGGTGCTTAAAGTATATTTTTAATTATTGAACCTATATTTTTGTTTTAGGGATAATTTTATATTAATAAAAATATTTTTTGAAACTGAAAATTTTTAATTCTAAAATATTTAATTTGCTATAAGTATGATTTATTAATGCCTTTCAGTATTTCTTTCAATGCAAGTTAAATTTTAGATTTAATTAAACTTTATTTTAAAGCCTTTTATTCAATTTCCTGAACTACTAAACTTAAAAAAAATCCCTGACGGCCCGGCCTACAGGCGGAGGTAGATTTCGAAGTTAAGTATATTAATTGCACCAACAAAAACTAAATCATGATTAGATATAAATCCACTTTAGCAGTTTTATCTGGCCGCTTTTGACGAGTTTTTATTTCATTTTTATGTAATAGCTGGTTTTATCAGAATCATGTTAAGGCGGTATTAAAAAAAAAATAATTTTCCATACTCAACAACTCGAAATTGTCTGGCACATTTTCATATTCTTTTTCAATAGAAAAAATACGAAACTGCTGACGTGATTTTTAAAAGATTTATAAGCGACATGTGGTTTTATTTTTCTTTCAATTAATTGAAACTTGATTAATAAACAATTATTTTCTCAGTATGGCAATATTTTTCGTTTCTAACAGAATCGCTTCGGGAAATTCCGTTCAAAATGTCCACTTTGACAGTATTTTTTGAAATATATTCTGCCTCTAACAAAAAATAGATCATTACGGTACATTATATAGTTTCTGAAGAAGAGAATCTATCAATTGGATGCGTTTGAGAGCAAAAATGAATTTAAAAATGAGGAAGAAAATAAGCAGTTTGGATTTGAATACACCCTTAATAAGATTATTTTTTTCTTCAACCGCTATGTATTTTTAATTTGTTTTTGCTGTAAGAATGGGTCATATCAAAAACTTGTCTATATAAATGTTGAAGACAATATTAAGAAGATGTATGATAAATTCATGGGGATTTTATATCTTGTGAATTGACGGAGATATGGAAATTTTTCTTCTTCACCCCCCTTTTTTGTTTATGTTTTCGTTTTTATTTATTTTTTTGCGGTACGAATGGATCCTATCAAACACTTGTGAATATAAAAATTGTAGATAATGTTAAGGAGATGTATAATAAAATTAATTGGATTTGATATCTTGAGAATTGACGGAGTTGTGAATTTTTTTCTCCCCGAAACCCTATTTTTTGCGCCCCTTGAGCCCATTTTTAATTTTATCAAAAATCTGTGATACATAAATTTTTGGCCCTATTTTTTGAAGAAATAAAAACTTTAAACTTTGATATATACAAAAATTAAGAAGTTATGGGGTTTATTCGGTTTTCACAAAACCCCTCCCTATTTCCATCCCCTTGGTCCGCTTTTGCCCATTCACGAACTTGACCGAGATTTTATACCCCTTGATTTTATGTATCAGTTTGGAAAAGATTTGTGCAGAATTGTGGAAGTTAACGTATCCAGAAGAAAGTGATATATATATATAGAGAGAGAGGGAGAGATAGATAGATAGATTGATAGATATATAAAGTTTTCTAATGAGGGTGGTTTTGGGTTCTAGGGGTCATGATCGGTGTAGATCTGCAAACATTTTTCAGAAATCTCAACATAGGAACGACGCCAATAGGTAGTATTTCATTCGAAATTTACCTAAAAAAATAATAAAATAGAACTAAATTTGAATTTTCAGTTTTTCTATGCTAGCTAATTTGAAAAACTAAAAACACACAAAAAATTTGTTTAATATTTAATATATTTAAATAATATAGCCACACTAGAGTAGTCTGCAGTCGTATATTTAATGTGCTGCATTTTCTATTTATCTATTAATCTACTTACTTTTATCTAATTGCACGTTAATATTTTTAAATATTTTTTTTTGTTATCATGGCTCGAGCAAAAAGCAAAATGATTTCTGTAGAGATGAAAACTCAAAAGAGAAGCAGTACAGAAAAGACGGGGTAACTAAAGAAAATCCAGATTTGTATGAAGAATGTTACAAAAAAGAACGCAAAAGGTATTACAAGAAGAAGAAAAAAGGAAAAATAAAAGCTATTCCTCAATTGAGTGAACTACAGAAGCGTGCACGAAGAAAGAATTGGGTACGAAAGACAAGGAAAAGTCAAGAGAAGAAGAAAGCCAATAAAGATAAATTACAGCAAGTCTTTTTAAATTCTACTTACTACACCCGAAACAGATGATGATCCAGAAAATATAAACAATTCTATTGCGAATGTTAAAGATATGATAGGAAGAGCAGGAACCAGTCGGGTAAAAAGTGGTCGACATATATTGTTAACAGAATCAAAACAAAGGCATACTAAAAAATGAAATTCCTTGAAAAAGAGCTTAAAAATGTTATGAAAAGTTGAAATATAAAAAGAAAAACATTATAATAAGAAAAGATATTAGCGCATCATAAGTAAAAGAAAAAAAAAATTATACAGTCCAAAAGAGAATGTACAGAAAATATTTAAAGGTGAAAAAGTTTTTCCTAAAGTCAAAAAATGCCTGGAATTCAGTTCAACATTGACCACTCAAATCGAGAAAAAATTTGAACAAAAATGAGGTATCAAAAGTCAAAGAAAGCCTTTGGATTTGTCCTTTCTGAAAAAAATAATAAAGAAGTACGGCAGTATGCATAAGATTTCAGTTAGGTCCTGTTAATCTGTATTTAGCAAATGTGACCTCAGTTCAAGATTATGTAGAAGTTAAATTTATGCAAAGATGTTCGGGAACCAAGAACAAATTTGTTTTCAGTAAAGAACAAGAAGCAATCATAAGATATGAAAAATAAATTTTTGTGGTCGAAACAGCCAAAAGTGAACAATCGGTTACAATATATGTTTGATATAATCCCTCAAAACTGCAATATTATTTAATAAAAAAATTAATTTGAGATTTGTTCTTTTTTAACATGTTACTCAAGAGTAGTGTTCTTTACCTGTATTGTAATCCAGTTTTTGTTTTGATGTGTTATTCATTGAAATAACATATTATACCTCTTAAACAATAAAACAACCTAATATCGCAACCATAAATGTTTTCCAATCTAGTAAATGGACAATAAAACTTATATTCATCATTACTAATAAAGGTTGTCACCTCCATGTTTATATGAAAAATGAAATTTTATTTCAAATTTAGAAAAGAAACCTTGATCATGTCTCTTGATTATATCAAAGAGATAAATAAATCATGTTTATTAATGATGATTTAATTATCTCTAAAACCTTAAGAAAATGTTGGAAACACAACTTAAACGCGACAATTTGAAATTTTATTTTTTACAAATAACCAAAGTGAAATTTCCACTTAATTTTAGAACTAGCCATAACAGTCTAATTTAGACTATTTACAATAAATCATCCAATTGATGGTAAACTAATCTAGTTTTTCTTAGAAATGGTCAATCGGCACCAATCCAATTCTTCCCACACTTCGGTTAACAACTCGGGAGTCATGGAAGCAATTGCCTCTTCCCTTCTGTCTCAAATCTGGAAAATCGTAAAGTAGCGTCGGAACGTAAACACGATCTTTTATAAAGCCCCAAAGGGAAAAAACGCAGGGCTTTAACGGCTTTTAAATCCTCAGCCCAGCAGTAACGTTTTATGCTCAGGTGTTACCATTTTGCGTATGTTTCACTGCAAGCAAGTTCATAACAAAGTAGTACTCGCGCATGCGTTTATCTAAAACTGTTTCAATGCCTCTTTATGGGTGACCTTGAACCAACACTCTACCACGCTTACAGATGATACTGTTAAATTTTATAACTGGAGATTCTTTTATGGAACCTGTATAAGGAAAACTTTTAAATTAAAATTTACTTCAACTTCAATAGAGTCAAAACACTGCATTAAAACGAATGTCGTGAAGGAATTTTCACCTTGTTATTAATCTAAACGTTAAAACATACATATAATTACTTAAAAGGTGTTATAAACATATAACGATATTAATTAATATAACCCTTATACCGGGTGTCCCAAAATTGACCGATGATTTTAAAATTCAATAACTTGCAAACGGTGAGAGATATTAAAAAAATTCTTGAAGGAGGGTTACACTGTAAAAAAAATCCGTAAAAATACGGTATATTTTCCGTTAAATTTTACGGAATACTTTCATCTTCATTTGAAAACAGTACAATTTCCGTAATTGGATAATTTTTCCGTTCTTGGAGCAAAATGAAGAAGGTTTTCCGTAAATTTTACAAAAATATTTCATCATTCTTTCAAAACAGTACAATTTCCGTAATTGACGTCTGTGTTGTATAGAGTGGCGTTGTGTTTAGTTGGAATGCGGAATAATGAATTGTTGTAGTGTGAACATATGTTTACGTTTAAGACTTGCTTAGTCACTATTTCTCTTTTCTTTTCTTTTTTTCCCCTTTTTTTCTTTATTTTAAGTAAATATGAATTAATATCTTTTCATATATCAGTTAAAATTTAATATAATTTATTTTATCTTTCGAATTTAATGCCACGTAGAATGCCGTATAAGTTCCAATTTAATTTATTCAGTTGTTTTTTTAAATTTGTATCAAATAAAAAATTAAACATATCAAGTAACTTATTAAATATTAAATTAAACAAAAACATAATTTGAAGAACAAATTAAAAAAACAAAATTTATTTCCTACATTGTTTAAGCCCGAGAAGGGACAGATATTAAGTTATTTCATTCAATTAGTTCTACATTTAATGTTAAATTTTTGTAACAAATTAGTTAAGCCAATTGAAGATTAAAAAATAAAAATAAAATTTATACAATATGATACTTAAAACACCCTAAAAAATTAGATTCCGTTCAAATGAAATCGAAATAAATCTTAGACTTCTTCCATTTTTAAATGAAAATATTTGTATCGCAGATTTTGTATTATGTTTATGACAATTCTGCATAAAATGATAAGATGCATGCAAAATACAAAACTTAAAAAAATGTCTAAGATTTATTTCGATTTCATTTGAACTGAATCTAATTTTTTAGGGTGTTTTAAGTATCATATTGGATGAATTTTATTTTTATTTTTTAATCTTCAATTGGCTTAACTAATTTGTTACAAAAATCTAACATTAAATGTAAAACTAATTGAATGAAATAACTTAATATCTGTCCCTTCTCGGGCTTAAACAATGTAGGAAATAAATTTTGTTTTTTTAATTTGTTCTTCAAATTATGTTTTTGTTTAATATGTCAAGTTTTTTAATAACTAATGAACTCAGACGAACGCATTTCAAAATTAATAGAGAGTATCATCATCAGACTTTGATGTATGCGGTATTGCATCACAATGTGGGATGCAGTTTACCAATGTGTAATTCAAAATGTTTCACCACTGTAGTAATGCAGGTTGCGGTAGTTTGGACAAAAACTTCTAATCTGAAAGTAAAAAATCTATAATCAAAACCTAAAAAATTAACTTCACTTAAATTTAGATACCCTATTTTCCACTCCGGAACGCTATGATTGTAAATGTAAATTGTGTTGAATCCTTACTGCTAATATTTAGCAATATTATAGCCGTGACACAATAAAAAATAAAAAATAAAAGTTTTACTTAAATTTTTAAACCTCATTCTGTCCCAAAGGGTGATCTAAATACATCCGAAAATTATTACCTAAGTTTAACTTGGGGTATAAATAGCTCGGAAAACATCTCGGAAAAAAAAAATACATTTTAAAATTTAAGTTACGTAATTCCCCACTAAATTCGCTACCTGCGTAAAAATAGCTATCCGCTACAAACTTTTTACTAAAATATAAACTTGACCAAAGCAAAAACTTATTCTGAAAATATCCTTTTTAATTCCACTATGACGCCATATTCACCTTTTTAATTTTTGAAAAAAAAAACTAGCTCAATTTAATATTTCACGTGAAAATCTTTTAACTAAAACGAAATAAATTATTATTACGGCTTTTGAAATTTTTGCAACAACGAAGAAAAAATGCTACAGTTTCTATGAAAAATGTCCGTTGATTTTCAATGGAAAAAGCGAAAATTGGAATTATTAAGAAAAATATTTGAATAATCTAAAAAACAATTGGCCCATGTTTCTCTCTGGGTTATAATTCATCCATATGCAAAGGCATTTTACCATTCGTTTTGACCCTGACGTTAGGCAAACATTTTTACACTTTAAATTTATAATATCATTAGAATTAGTAAAGAATAAAAAATGAGTGGCATCAGGGACAAAAAGGTGGGAAGAAAAAATGAAAAAGTTATCATCTCCATAGGCTTTTCCATGTTAAATTAACATTGAGAAGTGACACTGGAAATAAATAAGTATTGCGCTGCCGCGCAGTACTTAAATAACTATTTTCATCTGTTATTCGTTTAATATAGTAATTAAAAAATGATACGATAAATATTATTTCTAATTGAAAAAAAAAAACGATTAATTTCTAAAATTACGATAGAAATTTTATTTTTTAAATGCATGCAATTTTGAAAAGGAGTCATAATTGTTCCTATTTTATATGCATGTAATACTTTTTTTGTTGGGGGGGGGGGGGGCATTAAATACTCGTATTCTTACAATAATAATTCTTTTTAAATTGTAATACTAATTAAGTTAAAAATAAAAGAGCAATCTCATTCAATTAGAAATAAATTAATATATCTTATTTGTCTGATAAAAGTAATGTTTATGAATCAAGATATTTTAATTACAAATAGGGAGCGCTAAGTTAACGCCACCCCCCTTTTTAATATCACAATTTCAAAAATATCAATATTTAGCTATTAATTATCTCTAATTTTATGTCTTTAGTATTGACTTACGCCCCCCCCCCCCTCCTCCCCAATTTCAAATTTCAAAAATGCCAATATTTGGCTGTCAATTAGCTGAAATTTTATTTTTAAAACTAACACTGTAGTATTTTTCTTTCTTTCTTTCTTTTTAAATAAAATGTTTTAAAATTGTTTTTAATTTATTTTACAATATTTAAAAAAATAATCTGATATTTAAAGGAATTTTATTAATTCTTTTTGAGTTTCAGATAGTTGAGAAGGAAATGTTAGTTTATTTTTCATAATGATTTTAAAATAATACTTATTATTATTTAATAAAAAAATTGAAAAACTCTATTTTTAATTTTAATATTTTTTAATCTATTCACTTTAACGGATTCGCACATAAAACTTAAAACATATCTGAAACATAATAACGAAATTATAGATGTGTATACAAATAAATAAATAAAATAATAGTACAATAAAATTTTAAAATCTTGCAAAAAAGAAGCAATTATTACTTATAATACATTCTTTCATGCACGTAATATTTTAAAGACTAATTTCTTTCTTTTTATAAAGCATGAAATTAAAAAGCTAAATTTTCAAAATTATGGAAATATTCGGAATTGTACACTCAATTGAAAAATATCTCCAACGAAAATACGTTCCTTGCTTAACACTGTGACTTTACTTCATAAAAAGCATCTGAAATAAGTAACGACATTTGGAAACGTAACTTAATTTTTTTTTTTTTTTTTTTTTGCCTTTGAAACAAAAAATTTTAAATACGGATATACGAAAAAAAAAAAAAAAAAAAAAAAAAAAAGGAAAAATTTTGTGAAAAAACGGAAGATTTACGGATATACGAAAAAAAAAGGGGGGGGAAACGGATTTTGTGGGCGAAAAAATTTTCCGTTAAAAAACGGAAATAGTACTGGAGTCTGGATTGCCAGTACTATTTCCGTTTTTTAACGGAATTTTTTTTTACAGTGTATGTAGGATGTCAGGAGATTATTTTTTACTGTGATTCTTGATTTTTGTCCGAATTTCAAACAATAGATGGCGCTGAGAGCAATAGGGGCTCAGTCCAGACCCGATTTTGATACTTCGGGATCCATTCAATACATTTTAATTTCCTTTTTTTTTTCGTACGAAAGAAGAGAGACGCCGAAAAATCGAACCTGGATTGAACGGTTATTGCTTGCAGCGCCCTCTATTGATGCTATTTGGAACTGTTAGTGAAAACGCGGATCTAAACATTTGTTTTCAAAGACAGGTAATAGATGTTACCCATAAAAACTTCTGCGCACAAAAGCATTATGAAGTAACTTTGGCTGATGCAACATCTGATATGTTTTTCGTCATTTAATTGCATCCTCTTTCTGCGTTCCTGATCAGCATAAAATGTGTTATTACGTCAGATCACTTGTGAGGTATCAACTTAGAAAACGGAAGCTAATGGAGCTCCGGTATTTACATTATCTGAACTTTAAAAAAACACTAATACTTGAAAATATTTAAACATTTATTTAACTGTTCAAATAATTGAATTAATATGTAATTTTCACAGCTCTGTTTTTTATTTTTATTTTCATCATAAATATGTGAAAGCTTCAAGTAGTCACTGGATTATTCTCCAGCTTCAAATTAATAAAATATAATACAAGTTCCTTTTTAGCCTTCCAGCAATTGTGCCTCTTTGAATATTTGGTCAAAACCTATGGATTATAAAAGGTGAGCCAACAAATTTTCTTACCTGAATTTATTCTTTTTTTAAAACTGTTATACTATCTATAAAAACTCAGAGCCTCGGCCACTCACGCCTTTTGGGAACTAAAACTGAGAATCGCAGCATACGAACTCCTGACATCTTACATAAACCTCCTGCAATAATTTTTTTAACTATCTGTCACCGTTTGCAAGTTTTTGAATTTTAAAATCCTCGGTCATTTTTGGGACACCCGGTATTAACTAATAATTAATAACTATTAAGGGTTATATTAACTAATATCTTTATATGTTTGTTAAGTAAGTATATGTATGTATGAACGTTTATAAAATTTACTTGTACGAATAATGAAGGATCCTGAGGACCTTATGCGTCACGTATACGTGACACATGTCGCAATGGGGTTAAAAAATATACCAGACTTTTCAATAAGGTAGAGAAGTATTTTTCAAATAGGATTGTATAAAAATTTTATATCAATCGCTTGCAGCCCAATTACAAAAGATGAACTCCTTTGCACGCAAAACGGTACAAATAATTCAGCATCCCCCCCCCCCCCCCCATTAATATTGTTAATGAAACTAAAATATTTTTCAATAAATAAATAAAATAATAATACAAAAAACACAAGTTACAAAATATAAATAACACAATATAAATAACACGCAAGTTTAACAGATAGGTAATCGTACTACGCGTTCAAACCATACTGAAATTATCATAATCGAAAGGGTTGCGGTAGGTATCGAAATGTTCGGCGATTTTTTTCGGCCATTAACTCCTGAGATGCGGCTAATACAAAAATATCGCTTTTAATAAATTACAAAACATTCATTGGACTAGGGGGCTCGGCCCCCTACGAGCTACGCTCGCCAACCCCCGTCCAGACACCGCAGACTCTAAATGCACACTAATTTGATCGGCTTTAAAAAGATTTCGAAAGATTGAATTATAATTTAAAAAACAGTGGTGATTTCCCCATAAACGGATTCGTATTCATTTCTCTTTGATTGGGGAATTTTAACGCCAAATCCGCTGCGGTACTACTTGATTATCCAGTCGACCCATTTCGCCAAATTATACAAATTGACATAATTTTTATTTTAAAAAACGAAAGAACAAATAAACTAGTACAACATTAATAAAAATACAAATAAAACGTCGAAATCAAGATAACTTGATGACGTAGACACGTGTAACAACATTTCAAAATAAGCTAATATAAAAGGAATTAAGTAAACAGAGTCTTTGTCTCCTGGTATTTTTTAACAAAGCGAAAAGAAAGTTCTTTTAAATTAATTGTTTTTAATCTGACGTAATTTTGACCAAGCTATTCTTTCTCTTTTAAATATTCACGTGAAAATACTTTTGTGAGAAATGAAATATTATTTGCGCATTCCTAACAAAAATAGTTGAAAAGAGCCTCTCAAAATATCAAATAAATGTCTAGCGCAATTTCTAAATTTAAACTGTTTTGCAATATTATTTTGTGTTCATTTTATGTAATAACTGTAATGTGACGTAAATAGAACGTAATTTCTCCTATTTAAGACTTCTAACGCATGTTAATGAATTTATTATTTTATAATATCCTTTCTCTTTTAAATATTCACGTGAAAATACTTTTGTGAGAAATGAAATATTATTTGCGCTTTCCTAACAAAAATAGTTGAAAAGAGCCTCTCAAAATATCAAATAAATGTCTAGCGCAATTTCTAAATTTAAACTGTTTTGCAATATTATTTTGTGTTCATTTTATGTGATAACTGTAATGTGACGTAAATAGAACGTAATTTCTCCTATTTAAGACTTCTAACGCATGTTAATGAATTTATTATTTTATAATATCCTTTCTCTTTTAAAATTCACGTGTATACTTTTTATGACGTAATTTTCAATAAGTTCCTGCTTTTTATACGCAATTATTTTAATTTTAATTTGAAAGTATCTTTTCTATTTATAATAGTCACGTGTAAATAAATTTTTAATTTGAAGCAAACATTATTGTTTCCGTTGTTTATACAGTTGGCAACAGGTTAAATTAGTACAATTTTCTAAAATAGGTAAAAAATATCTCTCGAAATGCTGAAAATTTGAATTTAAAATAGAAATAAAACCTCGAAAAAGGAGTCAAATTAAAAAAATAAATGAATTCTGCGCACCGAGAAATTATAACGTATAAAATGATATAAAAATTATTAAATTCCGATGTATAGTTTTTGCTCCTATAAAACTTTTTTTAGTGGAACGATTTTGTCCAACTTTAGCATTAAATATCTCTTAAAATAATTCTTCGATTTGAAAACTGTCCGCATCAGCGTGTTTATCAAACATTTCTGTATAATACTACCGATTTTCATATTTTTGTACCAATTTTTTCAGATGAAATATTTTAAAAGTATGTTTAAAAAATACGAATATGTGATTATTTTTTAAATTGTACAAAATTATATTATATTTGTATAGCTCGGAATATGCACTTTTCAGCAAAAGAATTTTTCTGCGAATTTTAGTGACTTTTAAATGTGCTCAAAAATGAAACCTAGGTAACCTCATGCAATAACTCATTTAGAATATCATTATTAATTTCTTAAGACACATTTTAAACCACCACTGACTACATTTTGATTGAATTTATGTATTATTCTACATTATGAACAACACATATAGAATTAAAGATATTATAAACTTCAAAGTTACGTTAATTAAATTGTTTAAAGTTGTTTGAAACTTCAAACACATGTTGGTATTCCTGAAAACCTATACTTTAATGTAGTATAGAAGATTTTTTGCGCAAACCTGCGCCATTTCAAAATAAATTGACTTGAAGCGGCTATCACATAATTTTCCGTTTCCAGAAAACATATTAAATTGGCTGTAGACAAAAATATTTTTTAAAGAAGATTATGCTGCAAGAAATTTCTAGCATGAAATGATGTAAAAAACTAATTTAACATTAAACTGCGAAATTAAATTTAATATACTCGTGTCTTGAGTTATACAAACTTTTACATGAAAATGGTGAAAAGCGCAAAGACTCTCAGAGGGTTAAATGTACTCTAATAAATGGATGCGCTACTATGACATTGATAAATTATTATATTTTAAAGCAAAAGTTCCAATGCTTCTGAAAACTTTCTGTTCCTTTGAACGTTTTTTATTTTGTGTCTAATACTGAAAATTAAAGGGTCAGATGTTATTAGAAAATGGTGTAATATGTCTTCGTTGCACGCTCTTCGACTTATTTTTCTCGTATGTGACTCCCGGTACCTTCAAAATTCTTTATTTCGAGCTTCGCTAGCTTCTTCCGATAATTATCCAATTAGAACATTAAAATTTGTAATTATATGCTTTCCATGAATTAGTAATTTATGTTCAGAAACTAGCATATAATCCCACCCGTACCTTGAGATACATTGTTTTGCTGTTTCCAGTGCGAAGTTGCCAAATTTTTCGGCATTAATTACTTCGGCACACTTATTTTCAGAGATCACTTGCATTGTAATTGAAAAACGTTTAATAAGCTCTTTATCGAATCCAGTGATCATAGCTGTCTTTTCAAACTCAGCAAAAAATGTCCTTTCAGTGTTTCTATCGTGTGTTAAAAAATTACCCTGTTCAACAACATCAATTAGCAAACCTAATTCTTTTCTGAATTCGCGTTGAATTTTTCTCTTTGATTCTTCTTTTTGCTTCTTTTTACTCGCAGTGCTAGCACTCTATGCTTTAAATGATAAATCGTAAGAAATATGAAGCAAATACCCCATAAATCATATGTAGATGGAGACTAGAGACACCAAAGCTCTATGAGGATGCGTTTATACTTATTTTAACACAAATTCTATTATAAGTTCTATTGCACAACAAATGGAACTTGCTGAACATGATGATGTACTTGAAATTTCAGTTATAACTGTTCCATCAATCATGGTTAAATGCATCTCGTGATCAATGGTCATATAACTATGTGCTGTAGGCTGTAGATTTTTTATTTCTCCTTCCATTCGCTGATACTCCTTCTTTGATGTTTCAGTATTCTCGCCGACAAATTCAGTTCTAACAAGGCGACAATATGTATTGGAAGATGAAGTTTGATTTTGCCAAATAGCTTCAGCCCCACATAATAATGTAATTGAATCAAAACTCGACATAAAAACTGAACTATCTGATTGTATTCAGCATTCTTCATCAAATTTTTGTTTATACATGCTTTGGCTTGAAGCACCAAAAATCCCCCTGCAAGTCCCCCTTTCAAGTGCATTTTGGATTCAAATTGTGTTTTACATGCACCTAAAAGTCTAATTTCTTTTCTTTCTTCCTTTTTCCAGTTTATTTTAGTTATCCAACATCTCTCTAAACTTCCTGTTTGCTGCAAAAAAGCGTGAAATTGTTCGTATTAGCCATGCAGATACTTTCAGCATAATTTATTTTACTCATTTAAACCTAAATATAACAAAAAACATCATTCATATAGGCTTATACTATCGTGATAATTCTATGCTCGACATCGCCTATACTTCGATCCACTGTGCGGCGGTGACAGCGGTAGTTACTTTTTTTTAGAATAGAGAGATACATTATTGCTATTTATCTTTTATAAAATTGCTTTTTAGTATTGTAAGGAGGTATTAAAAAATATGAAAAGTAAAAAATCTATTAGAATTTTAAATAGTAAAATGCTTTTTAGGTATATTGCACAACCCAAAAGCCCGGTTTAGATACACTCATTATCAAACAGCACGATAGTGCTGTTTAGTAAAGCTCAGACCCATCTTTAACGTTAAAGTCCAAAATTCGTACCTTAATAGCTTTGTCCCTAGTCATAGAAGTTTAAACTGCGAAGTGTTCCACTCTAAACTTCAATCTATGCTAAATTTCATCCAGATTTTTAAGCATAGTCGAAACCGGTTAATATGCGACCCCACTTGACACGTGGATTGTTTCGGATCCCTTAAATATCACCATTAGACTAATGTAAGAATATCACGTTTCATACACACATAGTAATTAGGCGATAATGCGTAATAAGCTATGGTGTTTCTGTCCCCTTGAGGGAAAAAAATCTCGCTTAAGACCCGAATTCATAGAACAAGATTCGAATTTGCCAGTGACTTTTTTACCATGCTAACAGCATTTTTTGCGCAAAAAATAATACGAAAAGTTTTTTTTTTTTAATTTTATTAAAAATTAAGGCTAATTTTAAGGGGACTCATTATCACAATTACTAAATACAATTTTAAAGACTGAGTTGCTCTGCAAATATTTAATATTTTTGGTTCATGTTACAAAGAGAGCGGAAAAATTAGTTTTGTCGCTTTATTTTTTTTTAAGATATTAATCAACAATAGAGTCATATTTGAATCCATTTTTTTTATACAATTACAGTCGGACATATAAAAATAAACAATGATTTAAACTTGAATACAGTTCAATTTTAATCTTAATATGCGTAAAAGACCCTAAACATATAAATGAAATCTCTCAAGTTTACTTAGACGATGAGATCTGTAAATAAACCCAGTTCCTGCAACATTATGCAAATGACGTTCCATATGTCATCCCACTTAATACTTTTTTATTATTACGTCTAGTTATTCTTAAGTAATTTACATTAAGTAGTTACGTTATTACGATGTACTTTTAATAAAAACTTATGTAATAAGAATTTTAAATAGTTCATCGTTTACTTAAAAAGTGAGAAGTAATAACACATATGTTATAAGTTTAAAACTATACATTTTATTTAAATTTCCGAGTACTTTCGTCTGCAAACACGCAGTCATCGTCTGGGTATATTTTCAATAATTACCGTTCCAATCATTCAAACACGTCACTTAATTTGAAATGGGAGAGTCTATAATTCTTAGAGTAGCTGGAAGTAGAAGTAATAGTGCCTCGGATTAAACTTGTGTAAAGGAAGATATTTAACTGCCGTTAAATTCATTTTATTACGTCACTTTGTTCACATACGTCATGTTTTAAATGTGTAACTGGAAAATAGGAGAAGTAGTAGCGCATTGAATTAAATCCATGTAGAAGAAAACTACTGGCTGGTAGGATACTGGCTTTCAGGATATTTAACCCTATATTGGGGATGTTGTATGATGGCGAGTCGTTACATACTTGATTGCCTTAGAATTTCTATGGATTCTCTGATAATGGATGAGTAGTAATTAGATGTTGGGTATATAATTTTTGCTTGATCAAAATATATTATGATATTCTGATTAAAATTTAATCGTGGTAGAACTGTGGATTGGCTGCGATTCTTTAAAATTTCTATATATTAAACGTAGAGAAGTATAGAACGGTCCTTAAAATGCGAAACCTTGTTATTCCATACTTCAAATTGTCGATTTTTAGGGTTTCGTTCATCTGACGAAGCCCTAATTGTCTCACTTCTCTGTCTGTCGTCTGACACATAGTTCGTTCTCGAAAAATATAAAAGAAACTTGAAAATTTTCATACTTATAGCTGAATATATCCGATCCCACGACAAAACATAAAATTTTGAAAAAATCATATTATTTTAATTAAGTGAATTAACTTAATGACATCCGAACATTTCTGCGATTTAGATGATTTAAAAACTTATCCTTAATTTCAGATTTTTTTGCGTAGGCTAAATGGATATTTTGTTGATATTCAAAAGGTTTCTAGTTTGAAGTTCGGTACCGGAGTTTGATTTTTTTTCCCCCGGAATAGATTTTAATATACAGGGTGTTTCGAAATTCGACCGACACATTCAGAGGGGCGATAGACAGCATCAAGATGATGAAAAATTGCCATGGAACATGGGGTCGCAAAACACTTATTTAGTCACAAATACAGGGTGTTTCGTCCTAACTGAACTCGGGTAGACGGTCATCCTTTCGAGAAAAATGAAAACATTGCCATGAAAATGCAACGATAGTGACTTTGTTTCGTGTGAAATGAGATAACATCACGAAAAGATCTTTAAAAACATGTTGCTCAAGCAATCAATGATACTCTATGCACTGATCATCACCGTTCAAAATGTGGGACGTCTAGTGCCTACTGCTGACGCGTATAAGGCAAACTTCTACCACTTTTGTTGGCTGTTATCACATTTATAACAAACCCTAATAGAATATACTTTAGTTTTCTGAAAGTTATTACAATCAAGCCAAATTGAGTTAGGATGAAACACCCTCTATTTTTGATTCAATACGTGGTTTGCGACCCCATGTTCTGTGGTCATTTTTCATCCTCTTGATGCCTACTATCACCCCTCTGAATGTGTCTGCCGAATTTTGGAACACCCTGCATAATAGATTTAATTTTACAGATTTATTTTTATTTATTTTGCTATTTTAAAGCCGAAAGTTGATTTTTTAATTTTTTTTACCTCGGACTACATTTTATTGGCTGATAGATTTAATAACCTTCGCATATTTTTGCCACTTTAAGGGTTCCTTTTTTTAGATCAAATTAAATCATGTAATTAAATATGCTTTTCAGATGTACAGTTATGCTGTTACAATTGTCCAAAAAAAGTTCTTGAATATTTTGAATTGGATTAAAAATAGCTTGTAATCATTTTAAAATTAAATTTAATGGTGCTGCCAACTATGTTCTTATTGATAAAGAAATATTAAATAAAACCTTTATGCGATCTTTGAATTACCCACTTGTTTGTTTTATCACAATTTCTGAAATGCAATAATGATTAATATTATTTGCAAGCTTCTTGTTCGTTACTATGAATTCTAGTTTTAAAGGGTAATTCTACAGTGCCATAAAATTAACCTTAAAAATATATGTATGTATAAGTTCCTAGTTTATTTATTGATTTTATTGATTGATTCATTCAAATTTACGTGATACAGTTTATGAAAAAAAAAGTTAAATCTTAATTTGAAGGAAATACGTCAGACTAGAATTTAAAAAACTGAAATTTATTCTTTTAAAATGTCATTATTTGAAAACACCTTTTAAAACATTCTTTCGATTTTTGTTAGATTCCACATTTATAGGTAAGCGAAGTCTCAATATCGATTTTTCTTATTCTTTTGTAATGTTTGAATACTTCAAAGGGATGACGTATTACGCCTGATTTTTAACATCAAAGGAAACGTCATGCTCCTTTGAGGAGAAATAACTGGCAGCTCAAAAGAATATCTCTTTGTGAATGAACGATGAAGACTGTGTACTATTTCATTGAGTGACAATAACGTTATCTACCTGGAAGAATGAAACCCTATTGTTGTTGTTTTGTTCTAAAATGTTTGACGAAGTCAAAATAGCATTGTATGCGATACGAGATAAATGAACAAATATGAGAATATTGTGACAACATACGGCTTGCCCAGATTAAATTGTGATGGTAATAAACCATTTTATTGCATAATTTAACATCCTTCCTTTGTTCAGAAGTTTTCTTAGCAATGAAAGAAATTATTTGGATTTATTTGGATATTATTACAGATACGTTAGTGCTTTAATATAAATTTTAATATTAAAAACAATTTTCATTGCTTCAAACAACATTGATTTTAAATATATCTTTTTTATGAAAATTTCAATGTATTTTCCAGATTTTCTTTCTGAAAGAAAATTTCTATTTTGCTGGTCACTTCATAAAAACCTATTTTAATATCTTGATGTAGTTTTTCATACTTTCATAGTATACTTTCATAGAATAAAATATTATTAGAAAAAAAAAATGTGTCGAACAGTACACAATCCCCATCCCAACCCGAAATCTACAATAAAATAAAATTTATTTTAAATTTAATGTCATTGTGAAAGAATAGTTTACAATGATATCTCCAATATAAGATTTAACCTTTTATGTTCAAAACTAAATAGGTAGAAAGTCAGCGATTTTCAAATGTGTATTTTTTCATTTGAAACTTTATTCTAGACTTTCATTTAAAAATCAGGTGAATCCGAACCCGACCTAAAAGAATCGAAACTGTAACAAAATCTGACACGAACCCTGATTATGTATTTGTCTCACTTATTACTTTCTTGTATTTTTACAAGAAGAAAGTATTGGATTCGCTAAATTTTTGACTTCCGGTTTTCGACTGATTGATACGGTTTAAAATGTCCTGAACGCGATTTGTCTGTTTTTAGAAATTGTTTGTCTGTGAGTCTTTCTGTTTGCATTTGACACAAATTTTGTGGGCACTCTATCTCTAGAACGGAATTTAATAACAAAAATTATACAGTTAGCCCCTGATATAAAATGCTGCGGATTAGTTTTTGGTGTAAATCGCTCAACAGGTGGCACTGCAGTGCTGCATTTTGCAGAATTTACACGGTTGTAGCGATAGTCCTACCTCAAGAACTAATGCACGGAATTTTATATTTTTAGAATCTTCACGATCGGCCTAGACTAGATTGTAATTTAATTTTCACACTGTGAAAGTGAATTTTGAAACATTAACATGTATGACATAGAAGAAACTTTTGGGATTGGCACATCCGACTAGTTTTTAATATTGAAAGGTAATTGCAATACTCTCCAATAAAATTCTTCTTAATACATCTTTTTCAATCAATACAAAATATTTCCCATTTTCTTTTGATAAAAAAAAATCTTTCTTCCCTTTATGGACAATTTTTATAATTAAAAACTATCAATCATAAATCTTCTTTTGATTAAAAAGGTCAGAATATTGTGCATTTTATAAAAAATCTGTTTAAAGGAAAAGGCCTTTATTTAAAAGTTTCCTTGAAGGGATTTCTTCTATGTACAACCCATTACACAACATTCCAGCATTTCTATATAAACAAAGCTATATACCGATTTCCCTCAATCTTTTAAATGTTTCAAGATTTCACAGTTATGACGCATTACTTTGAGTACGACGTTAAAGGAAACATCATCAACCTTTGATGTCAAGTAACTGGTACTGGGAAAAAATATATCTTTGTGAATTTGTGAATGAAATACGAAGATTTGAAGATTTCATGAAATGAGAATAGCTTTAGTTGCCTGGCAAAATGAAACTCTCTCATTGTCGTTTACGTTGCTTTTACGAAACAGATACTTTGCCGCTGTGGAAAACTGAAGGAATGTGCGACTTTTGTGTAAGGAAATAAAGTATGTTTTGCTTTACAAAGAGTATTGTTATAAAAATGTTACAATAACAAGTACTAGAATACCAGCATTTAATTTTTTATATAAAGCAAATAATACGTATATATATACAGTGCATGCAATATATTTTAAATTTTAACTTATCTTAAATCTATTCTAAACTGTTTATCCTATTTAATTAAATTTATTTCCTTTTAATTTATTATTTTCCATTTACAATGCTCTTATTCTTTTTAAATTTCCCTATTAAAAATTTGTTTTGGACGCGCGCGAACACTTTTTTACCATCCTGAAATCATTCTATTTTAGAATATTCTTTTTCTTGATCATAAACTTTTTTCATCAGACGCTTCGATGTATTCGTACGCTTTGGAGACTTTTTGCTTTTTTTTCCGTCTTCCAAATTGACCTATTGAGTTTATTTGTATTCCTACGCTCTAACCAATAAATAGCTTTGTGCTGGGTTAGAATAGAACTATATGTGAATTGTTTTAATCTAATGAAGCCTTGATAATCTGTTTTGCCTCTCCAAAGATTCTTGTATATGATATTCTCGACTACTAATAAATTATTTCCTGTCAAACCAGAATCTTTATTGGCAAAATCCCAATGGTTGTCATCTTTTGGCCCGACTTATCATTCAAACGACTGCATTGGGTTTACTTTGAAGCTGAAGATCTAATATTTTGATAGTAAAAGACCGGAATCATGTCATATAGGGTAGATTGGGCGAAGATGCCGTAGTTTTTGACTTAATTGTCTTAAAAATCGCCTGTTGGTTTTATTTGTTATTCATTGATTTCTTATTAAAGTTTGCACTCTTATGTATGATTTAAAAATTTATTTCATTTTACAGATATTATAGAAAACATAAAAAATTTTGTTTTTGTAAACACTTCCATTTCGCCATCTTACCCCAATGTATGGGTAAGATCGCCAACTAGTAGGAGTAAGATGCTTCTAGAGTTTCAATGTAAAAAATAATTTTTGTGAAACAGTTTAAAACATAGTGGGGCGAATAAAAGTAACTTTAATATTACAGACATACTAAAGCCCTTAACTTTACTTAATAATAAGAAATTACAAAAAAATATGAATGTAACAAAAGTTGGCAATATAAGCAAAGCATAAACTAATATTTAAAAAAAAGTTTATGTTCTACTTAACATCTAAAAGAATAATGGCTCTTAAGTATGCCTATTTTTAAACGTTATAACAAGTTTAAATAGGGTAAAGTCAGTGTGATAAAGTGCTTTAGAGACCTGCTTTTTTATGATATTTTTCATGTGTCCCTTTGTTTTTTTCAGCAATATCTCAGATCTGCCACAAACTGCACATTTGTTTAGGAACTTTGAGCAACTTTTATATGACCAACAGTTTCACAGGATGCACTTGATCCAATCACATTTTTTAGAGGTTTTATTGCACTCTGTAAAACACTCAGAACACTCATATTCATTGTCTTAAAAAAAATCCTCATCTTCTGAATCTTGGTAGCAAATTTAATTATCAACGTCTGTTGAAGATTATCTCTTTCAAGCATTTGATTTCTCCTTATCTAATTCCTTTATAGAAAGGCTTGAGACTCCTGGAAATGGGCAGTTGATATTGTCACACCTATTTAGTTTGGCTTTTATAAACTTTTAAAATTATTTTTATGTGAATATTAAAATGAGAAACAAAACTTTGGTGAAAATTACGTCATATTTAAAACGATACATTTAAAATGTCTAATGTAAAATGTCTAATTTCTCCTAGCGTCTTTATAAAACTGTTTACTTAGCCATTTTATACAACCTAATTTTAAATTGTTGGTTTGATCTTATTTAATCAATCACGAAAATAGCCGTTAAATGTCTCGACAGCAATTGATTGGCCTTAAAATCCCTCAGCCAAACGAAATGAATGGCAATCAGATTACAGGAGATCACCACTAGTCATTTAATTACGATTTAACATTCCGTAATCTTTTCAAAGCAGATCAGTGTTTTTAGATGCCTGCAGTGTCTGGATGGAGGTTGGCGAGCGTATCTCGTAGGAGGCAGAAACACCTAGTTATCTAAAACTATATTATATACTACCGATATTTAAATTTATTAAAATTATTTATAACTGCATTTAGCATCAAATTTTTAAGAATGATTAAAATTTATAATTATTAAACAATTAATTAAATAATTATTAATTTAATTATTAAATAATTAATAATCCCAATAAGGTTTATTTATAACGAGGCAGAATACATATAGAAACCTTTCAAATTTATGTTCACCTTAGATTTTAATAATTCTTTATGTCATTTCAAACATTTAGAAAATTGTGATTTTAATCAATGAATTTTTTTAATCAGTTGATTAAAATAACGATTTAATCACTGATTTAAATTATCTGATTAAAATCGTTTGCAAGTTAGTTAATAGCCAAGAGTAATTTTAACACTGAAGAAACAACCAGGCATTTCACCACAACGGAAGATAACCGGCATCTTACCCTCAAAATTTTTCGTCGACTTACACCAAGTATTGAGCAAGACACCTGTCCCCCACTGACGTGAATTAGCGAGAACTGGCCGCAATTTATGCTTTGCAGAAAGGCCAGGTACCAGTACTCTTTAAAAACATGAGATTTATTTCTCTGATGTTTAAACTAAGACTTAAATAGGCAAATAAAAAAGTCACGTAAAAGATTTTGGATAGTTACCAGAAGTGTTAAGACGAAATAGCAATAAAAAAGCACCACTTAAAATTAAAAAAATATATTGCAAACGGAAATTAAAATATCAGTAGGGAATCCTCTTCCTTACAAATGAGCGGCGTTTCCCTACAGCGCTTGTGCATATGAAAACTACATGATACGGCACCTTGTACAACACGGCATCTCACCTCAAGTTACCCTATTTGCATTTATAACGTTTCATAGCTCTATTAGCACATGTTTTTAGGAGTTTTCATATGAAATTTATGAGATATTATAATATTTTGCTTATGTACAAGAAGATTTCAAAAATAGATGCCTTTCTATACAAGCAAATAATCTAAAAAACAAATTGTCCAAGAAAAATTATTTACACGTTCTGTTGTTCATTTAGTGTACGAATTAAGTTCATAGCTACATAAAAATAGCAAATAGAGCCTTTGTGCAACAATATTAAAAAGCAGAAAAAACAACGTTTAAGAATGCACAAATAATACATGAAAAGCAGCAAACAGCTGTTTCGAATCTACTAGCGAGATTCTTCTTCAGTGCAAGATAGGGGAAAAGGAACAGCGTGCTAGAAAAAGCAAGGCTGAGCCAAGCCTTGCTTTTTCTAGAACGCTGTTCCTTTTTCCCTATCTTGCACTGAAGAAGAATCTTGCTAATAGATTCGAAACAGCTGTTTGCTGCTTTTTATGTATTATTTGTGCATTTTTAAACGTTGTTTTTTCTGCTTTTTAACATAGCTACATAATATGAACTTTTAAAAGTCACCGTTTAATTAAAAGACGACAAATAATAACTAGTATGTTGTGGCCATCACAAAACTTTCTTCTCTATAAATCACATCCATTAAATCATTTAAATAGTACAAGAAATTACATCAATTTAGCACCAATTCATATCAAAGTGTATCTGAATTTGAAGTCTGATAAAAATTCGTGCCTTAATTATGGAGATAGAGCTGTAGCGGAAATTCTGAAAAATGTAGCATAGCAGCGCCACCTGTTGAGTGATTTACACCAATACATAAACAGCAATAATTGAAATCCAGGTATACATGGTTCTGAAGTTCGTTGAAAATCCAAGCATTAGTTCTTGAGATACAGCATAGCAGTGCCACCTACTGAGCGATTTACTCCAAACTGTATAAAATGTCAATTCATGTCAAGGACTAACTGATTCTAAAATTTGATGAAAATTCGTGCATTAGTGCTTGAGTTGCACCTATAGTAGATATTCTGAAAAATACAGCATAGCAGCGCCACCTGTTGAGCGATTTACATCAAAATGTACAAAATGTCAATTCATGTCAAGGATTAACTGATTCTGAAGTTTGGTGAATATTAGTGCATTAGTTCTTGAGATACAGCTATAAATGGAAATTCTGAAAAGTGTAGCACAGCAGCGCCACCTGTTGAGCGATTTGCACCAAAGCACAAACAGCACTAATTCATATCAAAGTATACTTGAATCTGAAGATTGATGAAAATGCAAGCATTAGTTGTTGAGATAGAGCTATTGCGGAAATCTTAGAAAATGTAGTATAGCAGCGCCACCTGTTGAGCGATTTACACCAAATGTACAAAACTTCAATTCATGTCAAGGACTCACTGAATCTGAAGTTTGATGAAAATCCGTGCATTAGTTCTGGAGATTGAGCTATTGCGGAAATCGTGAAAAAGGCTGCATAGCAGCGCCACCTGTTGAGCGATTTACACCAAAAACTAATCAGCACCCATTTATATCAGGGACTCACTGAATATAACTTTTTATTAAATTCCGTGCATTAGTTCTTGAGATAGAGCGCTCACAAAATTTGTGTCACATACAGACAGACAGACTCACAGACAGACATTTTGTAAAATCATGTTTTTAGGAATCTCTGACCCCTAAAACGTGTAAATCCATCGAAAACTGAAAGTCGAAAATTTTTACGAATCCAATACTTTCTTCTTGTAAAGATAGAAGAAAGTAATAATAATAATAATAATAATAATAATAATAATAATAATAATAATAATACAGATGTTACAAGTTTTAAAATATACATTTTATTTTAATTTTCGTGTATTTTCGGCCTGCAATTCCGCAGCCATCTTCAGGGAATATTTTTATTAATTGACGTTCCATTCATTCAAATACGTCACTTCGTTTGTAATGGGATATTCTACAATTCTTAGAGAAGCTGGAAGTAGAAGTATTATAGATCATAGACTCTCCCATTTCAAACGAAGTGACGTAATGAATTTTTAAACTTGTAACGTCTGTATTATTATTATTTGTCACTTCCATAAGCAAACGGGGAACATTTAAAAGGTCCTATTATGTAGTTTGTTATTGGATCAAGGTTGAATATTGCGTTCCGTCTGATGGATTTTATTTAAGCACTTACACTCCATACGGGCATATTCAGAAAAATCTGAAAAAATTACAGAGTGTTCATCTCATGTGGATATATACGTTTATAAAAAAATTTTGGCGGAACTTCGATAGAACGTTCGTAAAAATGTAATGAAAATTTCTTTTATTTGGCAATTTTTCATCGGTTGTCGATGAAATAAAATTTCGAAAAATACTTTTTCACGTCGAATACTCTTTAAGATAAAAATGTTTCATATTGAACTTGTTTAAACAAATTTAACGTAAATCACTTTAGTTTTGTCAGTTTTAGTTCGATTTAAATATAGTTTTCTCATATATATGTATATTTATAATGAAAGTTAAATATCAAATTTTATGAATTAAAACAAAATTAAAATAAATTAAAATTGTTTCTATATCTCAAAATTAAGTCCAATGGAGTGCTGTCGATTCACTTTTGTTGCTATGGAAACGACGAATTCTTTGATATTGAAATGAATAACTGCTAAATGAATCTTGCCTTTATTTTGGAATACGCTTAAATATATTAAAATTTTATATATATGAAATTGTTTTTAAAGTAATTAAATTAAATAACAAGCAGCATAAATATGTAATACGAAAAAATGTATTTATTAAACTCTCTCATTGTTTATGTTTAAATTCATTAAATATTTTTTACGCGCATTCTAAAAATCAATTAACAAATGATTTTCAGGTGCATTAAAATTGGTTGCTTTTGGCGAGGAAAAGTACTGCTCGCCCAATCGCGTGACGCTTTCTTCTTTTTGCGCCCAATACTAGAAAGTATTTTATTTTTTTACAGACTTTCTACTGTAATTCCGCCGCTCAATTTGACTGATCCTTTATTGGATACATAAGTAGTTTAATTGGTATTTTTTTCAAAATATTCTGAGTAAGCCCAGTAAGGAGACCTTCTTTGTTGGTTTAACATTTTGAATGTCACTGAATTTTATAAGAATTCAGACCTGATATTCCGATATGAAAATGCCTGAAAACCTTTTTTTCTGTTTTTAAAACATCATGTTTTCTTGAAAGACATATATATATATTTTTTATCTCCGAACAATCTCTATCACTTCCTTTTGAAAAAAACTTAATCGGAAACGTAGATAGTGAAACATTTCAATTTCAAGTTTAAGGTTTCTATAAAAGTTTATCTAAACTAATTTCACGCTTTCTTGATAAACAAGTCCAATAAGATGAACTGCAATATTTTAATGAGAAAGCCGAGTTTGAAAAGGCCGATTTTAAATTAGCGAACCTAATTTCACAAGTCACTTGATATTTTTAGTAACATAACATTTCAACTGAAACAAATTAAGTATTTAAAATACACTGAATTTTTGTTTTAATAATAGCTCCAAAGCGTATTGAAAACTGCATTATCTGTTCCGCAAACACTTTGACTCGATATGTGATTGTATACTTAATTATTCTGTTTTTATATCTTAAAAGCAATTTGTATTAGTATGAATTTTTCATTCCATCTTTCACATTAACGTACAACACGGACAAGTAATATTTTAATGTCAAGACCATTCAAAAGTAACAAGTGCGCCCCATCAGCCTAAATAAACTGGGCGATTCATTAAAATTATTTTAGTTGTATTACTCTTTATGTTAAGGAATTTTGTGTATAAAAAAATTATTAAGCAACAGTTACTTATAACTGTGAATAATTTCTGCAACATCGCGTCATTTAGGATAAAACCACCACGATCACAGAAAGAACAACAATCGAGTTCTCACAGTTGAGTTTAGAATGACACATTTTCGAAAAATGATTTTTTTCCCCCACGAATTTGCCTTCCAACTGCCCTTAAGGCTGTTCTTAACTGCTCTGCTCAACAAGCGCAAAACGTTTTGACACATTTACAAATTCATTTTTTAACGGAAAGATATACTAAAATGGGAAAGCCTGGCCATGGAAGCGATTTGGAATGGAACTGTTTTTTCCATTTTTTGATCAAGCAATTACCTATTGAGTTATAAGCGTTTTTGATCACGTGACAAACCCGTTTTTCGTCCGCTCTGGAGTGCTTATTCTCCGTTCGCGCGGAAACTCGGTTCAAAACGTCCATTTTGACACTCTTTTCTGAAAGATCTATTGAGTTTACTTAAAACGGAAAAAACAGCTCGACCACATAGTCTCTAACCAATAACACCTGCTAGTTTCATGCCTTTCCGAACAAAAATAAATTAAAATTTATGTCAGAAAGCTGCCCTTTTGAATTTAAGAACACCCTTAAGACCTTTCTTTTTCGACTTAGCCTTACAGTGATCCATCGCCCAATTTTCTCTGTAATTGGTACAAATATATATACGAGTTGAAACAAAAATGGAATGCATGATGCAACAATCACTGAAGCTGCATTAATGCACCAATTTTGAAAGCAAAAAGGAATAAAATTAACTATAAATAAAAAATTAAGAGTGTAATACTTATGCGCTCTTATTTTCGAAAATTTCAAAGAGAATTGTTTACTTTTTTTTTTCTGTAACATGATTTGTATAGTGTAAAACTATAAATCGGATTGAAGTCGTACATGAAGCTTTAAACAAAAGAGAAAATACCCTCATAGCATGCATGGTCACAGTGACGTCATTGTGACGTCACTGTAAGTCACTGTGGTCACGTCACATCTGTGACCAAAATGCCACCACTCAGTGATGTCACATTGTGACTGAGATGTGAACTTCTTAGAAAACTTTAAAAAATTACAAAAATTATTAAATCATGTTATTTACTGTAAAAAATATTTTTCTGCCGGATTTAAAATTTTTTTAAACCGTGGTCCAAGTTGCCTCTGTGCCTCTAACCAAAACTTTTTATTTTCATATAACATCAAATGTAATTAATTCATCAGCGACACAAAAATATTTCCTAATTATGCGAATTTCATATTATTAAAAAAATGGTTTAGGTAAACATTATCTTAGGATATCATATTATAAAGGACTTATCTTTTATAAAGATTTTTGTAAATGATCATCTGTTATAGTAGAAGTTTCTCAAAGAGTAGTCGAAACATTTCTGTGGTTTCAAACTAAAAACTTTCTATTACAGTTAAGTCTGCAGCTTTTAATGAGCACGCAGAAAGCGTCTTCAAAGTTTAGTCATATATGCATTTCTTGCTTTATAATTTGCATTCAAGTCATTTTTTTCCCTCTTAGTGTTTCACTATTTTAAGTAACTTTTTTTTTTTTAATTCTACTTCTTTCAGACGTTTAAAATAAAATTGACATTTTCCGAATATAAAATTAATGTACAAAATTTAGGCAAAGCCCATGACATAATTAATTATTCATATTTTATTTTTTGTTTTCAAAATATATCTTTAAAAATTATTTTACAAGATGTTTTATTCGACAGAAAATTAATATTAAGATAATGACAGATTGGCAAAGAAAAACTCATCTCTTCTCGATAATCTTGTTTTATTTTTTAAGAAGGTATTTTGTATATATTACCTGTGATATAAATTTTACTTTTAAAAAAAGGAGGGGGTCACCATTATTACCATTAAATTAATTTATACACATTTTGAAAAATTAAGCAATATTTTATCTAGTAAACTCTAATTATGGATAATATTATTATTATAATTTACGTAAATGAAACTTTACAATTCAATAAAACTGATAAAAATAAAAGGTGAAATACAATAAAACATTTTCAAACAGGAAATTGAATTAGAGACAATTTGATAAAATTATTACGCATTTAATTTCCTTCCGAAACTGTTGTATAGAAAAACAAATAAAACCGAAAAAACATCTGCTTCGAACTTCGAAACTTAAAAATCGTCTGCATCTGCACTATTTCAGTTGTTACAACTCGACCGCAGAATAACGGATAAAAGTAACAGTGAAGCTTTTTAGAATAAACGCGGGAAGTTATGTGGACACTGGACAGCATAGACGTGTTGACACGGATTTAAAAAGTGAAACAAGAACGTTCTCAGGATCCAAGTTAGTTCAGCTAACAAAATATAAACCCGACAAAATTACGGTAGCTTTGACTTGTTGAAGATGATTCAAGTCATTGCTATGGTACTTATTATCGGATTTAATTGGTTCCCCAAAATCAAAGTATCACGTACAACGTCAATGAAATTAGGTAAGTAAAAATATTATTTTCCCTGTTTGCTTTCTTTTAACCGCAAAAATTTTAGTTAGCTTCTCATAAACATGCTGTAGAACATAAATATTTCACTACATTTATTTTTTATTTTGTTGAAATATCTAAAATATTATTTTCCCTGTTTGCTTTTTTTTTTAATTGCAGTGATTTTAGTTATCTTCTAATAAATATGTTATAGAACACAAATATTTCATTACATTTATTTTTTATTTTGTTAAAATATTTAACTTCCTTTTCAACAGCGTTGATCAGATTATTAAAATTAGTGATTTAAATTGCATTTTAATCTGGTTTATATTCTTATTTAAATATTTGGTTCCTAAATATGAAAGTATATGGATAAGTATTATAATCAGTCATTAATATAATTAATAAACATTTAAAGATAATTAAGTTATTTTAAAAAAAAGTCTTTTTATGGAATAAAATTATTGGCAAACATATTTTTTTAATTTTGTATTAAGTGATGGTCTTAAACAATTTGAATTGCATGTTTTTATTTAAAAAAAAAAATTGCATCTGCTCAGAAGAGGAATTTATAAAAAATAAGACACAGCGGAAACGTATACTATTAAAAGAGATCGTAGATATGTAATGTTAAGAAAAAAAATGATTATTTAATGTATTATTCAACCTGAGAAATGTTTTAAAATCTATAAAGAAATAGTCATAGCGGGTGAAAGTTTTTCAGTTGTTAAACATTCTTACTGAAATGTTTTCAAAGTGAACTAGAAGTCTGTTGGCAAATGAAAATATAGAAGTTACGCAATCATTAAGTGTTTAAATATGATTTTACTTTAAAAATAACGCAAATACTTGAACGGTATGAATCTAAAATGTAATAATCATCTTTTATTATTTACTTTTTTTTTCTGGATAATTTTATCATTTATCTCCTGAATGGTTTTATCGAGATAAATTTCAAAGTATCGATATTATACACTCTTTATAAACAGCGTGATTAAAATGGATTTCTTATTTATAATTACCATAATCTTGTAAATAAAATATTAATAATAATAATGAACCTATGTGTGGCTCTATTTTGTGTTTATGGGCTCAATTTTTATACTTTATTTACATTAAAAAGTAGTTAACCATTTGATACTGAGTTCATTATTTTGTTTTATTGTGTCATATAAAAATAAATATGATTATTTGTAATTCTAATACAATATATACAGTAGAACGCCGATTGTCCGAACAAGTCGGGACCGACCCTAGTTCGGATAAACAAAAGTTCGGATAAATGGGCAGACAGTTTAAGGGATGTTCCTGACTATTCTAAAACCTTCACACTTTATCTAGGTTTAGGACTGACAGCACCAGTTAGTACTGGAGTGCATAAAAATTGTTTTGTTTTTTTAATTGTTTTTTGTTTACTTATTATTTATTTTTTTTTTCTTTTATCATTTTCTAAACTTCAGAGATTATAATTTAAGCAAAAAATAAATTGGAAGTTAGGTGTTTTTTTTCTTTTTTAGAGAGACAAATATTTGGATAATTGAAAATTCGGTTAAAAAGAATTCTTTGAGAGAAATATGCTGTTCGGATAATTGGAAGTTCGGTTAATTGGAGTTCCAATAATCGGCGTTCTACTGTATTTATAAAACTTTCACCAGACTTTATTCTAAAAATTTCGTTGTAGATTCTAATCTGTTTGTACTATTTATGACACTATCAGAGTTATAGATGTCATGGCAACATATATCCAGCCAGATAGATCTTTGGCAAAACATAAAAACTTTCACATTAGACGCAAAATAGAGTAGCTGCAGTGCTGTGTTTTATCTTATTGTTGTTTTAAAAAATCCTAGATAGTAAGAGTTATTTTTATAATATATAATTTCATAAATAAAAATGTAATTTTGGCAATCAATTATTAAAGTTATTTTTTAATAATCAAAAAGTTGTTTTATATATGGATTTTACTCCAAGCAAACCCTGATGTAAAATAAATTAACCCTTTGTATCACCGTTCTATGCATACCTAAAAGTTTTATTTACTTTTACAGTGAGCATAAAAATACGATTTTATTTATTGCTGCTATCTTCCAACATAACGATTATTGCCGAAATTGTTCTTAGAATTCTCAGCATAATGATACTGGTGATACTCAGTTAATTTTCTATACCAAAGCTGTATTTTTCATTTGAGTAGTTTCAAATGGTTATTGCTAAAATGTACTTCGGAAATTTTGCAATGCATGTATGGGGCATAAAAGACATAAACAATACATATATAATGACTATATGGCACATGATGAACGTTTCGAGTGCATATATATATATATATATATGTATATAACGCATGCATAAACTTAACAATGATCTTAGCAATGTCGTTACTGCAATTTTTGCATAATCAAATTTATAGGGGCCTCTATAACAAAGAAGTTTCCTATTTTCTCAGCCCCAACTTGCTTGAATTACAATCATATATATATATATTTTATGGTAATCAATATCATAAAACATATAAAATTTAATTACTTAATATCGGTATTTCTTTTTATCTTTCATTTTTTTTTAATTATAAATGCTGTGTAATCGAAAAAATTCAACCTCACCAGTGACTTCGAGTTTGTAATGCGTATTAAATGAAATAAATTAATTTCATTCAGTATTTTCTATAGTTTAAAGAATATAAAAGTACTGTATATATTATAAAATATTATATTTTCAACACAAATTTTATCTTGATAAAGATTTGAAAATTTAAACAAATTGTTTCTTTGGTAATTTTAATGCTTTTAACAAATAGCTAATTTTGAAAAAAAAAATGTGATAGATCGATCATTCAGTTGTCTTCAATATTCTCATTTATTGCAATAGGAAAGAAAGGTGCAACAAAAATTGAAGTCTGCGGGGCATTGCATTTTGATTCAATAAAATTCTTTTGGTATACCCTTGTTATATCGGCCCCAAGTTTTAATTGCGATGTATCGCCGAAGTATATTAACGTTATAGATGTAAATGATTTTACAACATGAATAATTATGACTATGTGTGACATGCATACGTGTTTACAACTGTACAAGTATGTCATAGTGTGACTTCACAACATTGCCGCTAGTCACATATTCGTCACAACGTTAATGACAAAATTGTCACAAATCACACAATTTTCACAAAATTGTCACAATGTGACTTCAAAGCAGTGTCGCTGTCGTCACAGAATCATCACAGTGTTAAAGACAATTTCGTCAAAAATGACACATATTTCACAAATTGATCTCAATGTGACTTTAAAGCATTGTCACATTCGTCACAAATTCGTCACAAAGTTAATACCAAAATAGCCACAAATGACACACTCTTCACAAATTTGTCACACCGTGACTTCACAAAGTCGTCACAATGTGACGTCACAAAAGAGCTCTAAAACGGCCATAACGACCTCACATTCTAGTCACAGTGACTTCACATCGACGTCACGTGACGTCACATCGACGGTCACAATGTCACAGCGTGACGTCACAACGACGTCGACGTGACGTCACAACGACGTCGACGTGACGTCACCATACCTTACGGGTAGTTCTTGTTTTTTCACTTTTTTAGGTGCGTTCGTACAGTCGTCCGTCCGTCCGTCCGCAATAGAACAGAGTAAAAACGACCACACCGAAGGGTCTGAAATTTTAAATATATAATTGTTGCAAAATTTTGTCGAGTCATTTCAAATTTTATGAAAATCGGATGTATAGTTTAATGACAGGGACAGTCAAAAGTTTTCCGTTACATTACGGCCCATGGGAAAAAATGATTTCAAGTGCCTTTGAATGATGGGACAGCCCTTCGAACAGAATGAAATGGATAGGCAATGATGAAGTGCACTCCAATAGGCATTCAGTACGATATGCGGTGCAAAAAACATGTATAAAACTCGTTGTAGTACGAACGCACCTCATTGGCCACGTTTGGCGTACCATTTCAGACTTGTTTCCGTTATCCCTCCATAGGGGATGAATCGCTCAATTTTCTCTGAAACTCGTACAAATGTACACGAGTTGAAATCGATAGAATGATGCGGCCATAAGAGCTTGCCAAATCCCCCTGAAACTGAATTAAGGAAACATTTTGAATACAAGAAGTTACAAAATAAATTATACCGTCGAAATTCGACAAATTAAAATGTCTAGAATGGAACTGTTAGATCGAATTTATAACAAACCTAAAAAAATAATTAAATAAATAACTCACCTTGCATTGGTTATCAAACTCTTAAAACAAATAATGTAACCTAAAATTACCAAAATATTATTTCCAAAAGCTTCAACTGCTTAAATTATTGAAAAATTAAACTGTATTAGAATACGTAATCAAGATGAGTAATTATGTTGAAGTTTTCGATTGAGGCTCTTACGTTTGTTTTTACGGGATTAAAAATCAGTAAAAAGCTTTGTCACATCATAAAATTTCCCCCCATAAAATCGAAACTGTGCGTTATTTTCACATTCTCCAAATTTACATACGCACCACTCAAATTCACAATTTAAAAGTATTTTAACGCGCAATACATATTTAATAATTGTATTTCCAAACTTAATGTCACATTTGTCCGATACAACTTTTCATGTGAACATTCGCATAAAATTTAAGTTCTAATCTCAAGTACCCGCGAAAATTTACCATTCAAAAATTTGCCTTTAGTTGAAATAGTATTGGACATTTAGTATTGGTCAAATATTTAGTTTTATCAAAGAAAATGATCGCTTTGTTTTAAATAGGACATCGTTTTTACTCACTGAATCATTTTGCCTTGCGTCTCAAACTCAGTATCAGCGTAATGTAAAAATATTGAAATATCTTCTTCAATCATTTGATTTATAAAGAAGAAGGCGAGTTATTTTTAATGGCTGACGTCATTTACTGTTCAAAAATTAGAAAAAAGTTAATTTTATTTGTAATGGGAAAATGGCATCAATAAGGATATAATCAATAAAATTAAATAAACCATGACTATTTTCCTTTTACTTTTAATAGAAATGGAGTACTTTAGTTGCCACAATTACAAAATTGGTACTAAAAACTATAAAAAAATTAATATCTCAAAAGTAAATTGAGGTAGAGCTTTCAAACAAATTGCATTTAAAAGTACATTTTCTTCTCTATACGACGGCGTAAAAAATGAAACTGTGCGATGTTTAGAAGTTTAAAAATTTGCAGTCGCGAAAATTGCAAAATCGAAATTTAATTTCAAATTTCAAAGTGTTGCCATTCGCAAAATGACGTATGCGTTACGCACAGATATGTTTGTCCTTTATAATATAGATAGATAGTCTAATATTAATTAATTTATGATTATACGTTTAGAAATCAATTTAAAATTATTGAAATAACGTTTCAATTTTTTCCATGGTGTGTGCCCTCTCTTAAAAATGAAACAGAACAAATATTATACAATTTTTAATAAATCCATTTCCTTGTGCTTTCTACAAAGTGTAAAAAAAATCAGTGAATTTTTTATAGTAGAGTTCGGTGCCAACGCTAAATTTATGTGTTATGACGGAATTTTGTTGGGGAAAACATCAATTGCAGTCAAAAAAATAGGCTTGCTGTTTAGCACGAACATTAAAGGATTATGAAAGAGTGATTTCTGAAAAAACTATGCATTTATGATAATTTTTAATTTAAAAAAAACATGCTTTTATGAGCATACATAGAAATAGAAGTAGGCTGAATGAACAATTAGGGTTCTAATACTGAAAATTCATGTTTTTTATAGTAAGTCGAATTTTCATGCAAAAACTATAAATTAAATATTTAAAAATAATGGATTGTTATCAAATTAATAATTTTGTTTATTTTTTTTTTATTTATTTATTTTTTTGAGGATATAATAAACCGAAAGAACCGAAGCTGATGCTAAATTATAACAAAATCTCTCTCAAAATACACAATATGAATTTTAAAATGCTCACTGTTTTACTTAATGGGCGTCAATAATAATCATAATATAGCTGTTACTAGTTAAAAAATATACATTTTATTTAAAAATTTTTAGTTCTTTCAGCATGCAATTTCCGCGGTCATCATCATAGAATATTTTTATTATTAATTACTGTTCCATTCATACAAATAGTACGCGACTTCGTTTGAAATGGGAGTCTATAATTATTAAGGTAGCTGAAAGTAGAAGTAGAAGTACCTTGAATTGAACTTACGCAGAGAAATATATTTAACTGCCGTTCCATTTATTTATATTAAAATGAAAGCAACGTATGTGAACAAAGTGATGCATTAAAATAAACGGCAGTTAAATATATTTCTCCACTTAAGTTTAATTCAAGTCCCTGCTACATCTACTTTCAGCTACCTTAATAATTATAGACTCTCCCATTTCAATTGAAGTGATGTATTTGTATGAAAGGAACGGCAATTAATAATAAAAATATTCTCTTACAATATATTCATTTATTTATATTAAAATGAAAGCGACGTATGTGAACAAAGTGATGCATTAAAATAAACGGCAGTTAAATATATTTCTCCACTTAAGTTTAATTCAAGTCCCTGCTACAACTACTTTCAGCTACCTTAATAATTACAGACTCTCCCATTTCAATTGAAGTGATGTATTTGTATGAAAGGAACGGCAATTAATAATAAAAATATTCTCTTACGATGGCCACGGGAATTGCAAGCCGAAAGTACTAAGAAATTTGAAATAAAAAGTAGGGTAAGGTGACCTATTATCGTCCCCCAGTCACTTTTAGGTCCTTGGAAGTTGTAATTTTCAGTGAGAATCTACCAAATTTGGATTTTACATAGACTAACCACCCACGCACATAGAAACATAGGCAAATATCCTATAAAAAAATTTTAACTATGCGAAGAATTGTTTTTTCAAAAGTATCTAAAAAATGAAAAAGAAAAAAAAAATGGTCCCAATTTCGTCCCCCCAAAAATACAATACGCCGAGGCTTAACTTATAACTAAATCAAAATTTATTTCTAAATGAGTAAGTAATTTAATTTACATTAAAGTAAGACACAAAGAAATGTACTAATTATTAGTGGAAGAATAACATAACGAAACATTAGCCATCCAAACATGAGGAAAAAATTGAAAAAAATGTCATGAAAAAGCATTCCTAATTTCGTCCCAGGGACGAAAATAAGAACTATAAGGGGAACGAAACTGGGACCACGCTATTAGGTAGCTTTCTTTACAAAAAGCTACCTATTGCAGCCATTCGGAGGAAAGCGATTTCAAAAAATGTTGGTATATTTTCATCGATCATGACCCCCAGACCCCGAAACCACCCTCCGTTCAAAATTGATATATATATATATATTTATCTGACCTATGTCACACTGTAACTCTCGTATTTATGAACCGATTTGGATGTAATTCGATGTGTACATAGTACATACCAATGTCTCGACCGAGTTCGTTGGCCAGCTTCATCCGCCATTTTGTTTCAAAATGGCGGCCATTTAAAAATTTTAAAAAATTTTAAAATTTCAAAATGGCGGCCATTTAAAAATTTTAAAAAAATTTTAAATTTAAAATGTGGTACCAAAAAATTGAAAATGGAAAAATATTTTTTTCTTATGTATTTGACCTTTATACAAAGACTCCGTAGCAGTTTTTGTTTTGTCTATATCTTAAAAAATGGCTGAGTTATAGCATTTTGAATTTCTAGCGAAGCTGACATTTTGAAACGTCCTGAATTTTGTCACGCGATAAAAGGCGTACTTATGAACCGATTTGGTTGTAACTTCGTTTATACATAGTACAGACCAATGTCTCGACCGAGTTCGTTGACCAGCTTCATCCGCCATTTAAAATTTCAAGAAAAATTTAAATTTGAAATGTGGTACCAAAAAATTGAAAAATGAAAAAATATTTTTTTCTTATGTGTTTGACCTCGATAAAAAGATTCGAGAGCAGTTTTTGTTTCGTCTATATCTTAAAAAATGGCTGAGTTATAGCATTTTGAATTTCTAGCGTGGCTGACATTTTGAAACGCCCTGATTTTTGTCACGCGATAACAGGCGTATTTATGAACCGATTTGAATGTAACTTGGTCTGTA
This sequence comes from Maratus speciosus, assembly GCA_963932465.1. Classification (NCBI taxonomy): domain Eukaryota; kingdom Metazoa; phylum Arthropoda; class Arachnida; order Araneae; family Salticidae; genus Maratus; species Maratus speciosus. The sequence goes on along the minus strand of OZ010795.1, from coordinate 12,383,936 downwards.
CATAGTACATACCAATGTTTCGACCGAGTTTGTAGGCCAGCTTCATTCGCCATCTTGATTCAAAAGGGTTGCCATTTAAAAAAAAAAATAATTTAAAATTTAAAATGAGGTATTAAAAAATTGGAAAATGAAAAAGATGGTTTTCATGTGTTTGGCCTTGATACAAAGATTCTGGAGCAGTTTTTGTTTCTGAAAATTTGTTCTTTTGTTTATATCTTAAAAAGAGGTTGAATTATAGCACTTTCAATTTCTATCATGGCTAACACTTTGAAACGATCTTGTATTTGTTTCGCGATACCACACGTATTCGCCTATTTCGATAGAAGAAGGCATGTGGATAGTATACATCAATATCTCGACGAAGTTCGCTGGCCAGCTTCATCAGCCATCTTGTTTCAAAATGGCGGCCATTAAATTAAAAAATATATATATTTAAAGTGAGGTGCAAAAAAATTAGAAATTGAAAAAGGTTTCTTTCTTAAGTATTTGACCTTGATATAAGGATTCAGGAGCATTTTTTGTTTGTGTTTATCTTAAAAAATGTCTCAGATATAGCAGTTTCAATTTCTAACGTGGGTGACATTTTGAAAAATCTCATTTTTTGCCTGCGACAGCACTCGTATGTATCAACCGATTCCGATGTGAGTGAGCATATGCACAGCAATTACTAAGGTCTCGACCAAGTTCACTGGTTAGCCTCATCCACCATGTTGTCTTAAAATGGCAGGCACTTTAAGAAATCGCCGAATTTGGCAGCAAAATATAAGTTACTTTAAATAAAAGCAGCTTGGATAAAGCTGACTAATTTTGCGAAATTCTCATTCATAATGATTTAGTATTGATGAAAATTAGTATTGAATCTCCTACATTCGGTTTCCACTTAATTGAGCTTCGTGTGTTTGAATAATATAAGTTGGCTTTTTTAAAATAAGGAATATGAAAGCTACCTCTTCCTCCCGGCACTGGCCGGAAGGACTTTTTCCCAATAGGACGGAGCTTCAGTTCCCATAAGATGAACTGAGCGTCCTAAAATTCACTGTATGCTACTATCAGCATCTTACCAACGTAAAATACATGCAATGAATAAGAAATAAATATACAGTACAGTAAATAACGTTCTACAAACTACGTAATAAGAACTCAGGTCATCAAAAAATAGGAAATTCGCCGTCTTTAATTTATGTATGCGTCTTGGCGAACGAAACTTTGAACACTGACCCTTTTTACCTTCCTTCCCCTGGGCCTTGCGTCTTAAGTGGCACCACTTTCGCCGAAGCGGAGAAGTTAAGGGGGACGAAATTAGGAGAAGAGACGAAATATGGGTACTGTGGCACTCCGATATCTTGGCATTTCAAGTGGGGAGACTCGGACGATTCTATTCTGGATAATCGGTAAAAGGTTGTAACGTACAAGGGAGAATGGCATCCATAATTGGCGCGTTAGCCTACATAGTGACAATCATGAGCAGAAATGTATTTTGTAAAAAAATATAAATGTATCGTTTAGCTGTGGTCGTTCCTAACAGCAATACTTTTATTAATAATTATGGTATTTGAAAACTGAAGCAATGATTCTGACAATAAAAAAGATGATACTAGTGTTCGGAATGAATTGTAAAAGCACATAGTCAATAGCCATATTCTTAATGAAGTCTCTTAATGACGATTTCAAAGCAAGTGAAAGAATTGATGCTCATAGATAAGAAATATTTTACTACAATATTATGAAGAAATTTTCAGAATAAATAAAAGAGAAGGGAGAAGATCTAAAATAGAGTCCTGCATCGGTCATGTTACCGTCTTTTACCCGAACCCGACCCGACCCGCGGTTCGGGTCGTGTTGGGGCTATATTTTCCCGTTTCGGGTCGGGTCAGGTCGGGTTGACTTTAAATTTTTTTGGTGAGGGTCGGTTTCGGGTCGGGTTGGCTTTTACTGTTTCGGGTTCGGGTCGGTTTCGGGTTGGCTCTTTTACTCTTGCGGGTCGGGTTCGGGTTGACCCGCTTTTTTAAAAGAATGTTGAAAATATTTTTTCCCGTTTAAAGCCTAATTCAAAGTTTAACAGCAGTTAAGTTAAAACCCCAGATCAAAGTTTCAAAAAAGTAAAATGTGTGCCTGTCTGTTTTATCTTTAGTCATCTCATCCTTTCACGAGTCTTCGAAATAACAAACCGCATTATATTTTTACCGTATTTTAAAAATACAATATGCAACAAAACGCTAAATGGTCCTTCCTGCCTAATATATCAAGTTAATAATTAAATTGTGGTGATACGCGATGCACTATGTTAGACGGGAAAATTTTCAAACTAATAACGGCTGATAAACTAAAGACAGATGGTCAATTCTGTAAAACAAGGTGTATCGTTATAAGTGGAACTTTTGAAACAGCAACTAATTTTAAAGCATATTTAAAGATTACAGTTTTAGTTTTGTACCATTTAGAAGTTGAATATTAAAGAATATAGTTTGTTCATTCTTCTATGTAAAACATAAAAATGGTATTAGAGAATTAGAGGTGTACACGGGCCGGAATTTCCATGCCCGGGAACGGCCCGCCCCGTTCCGTTCAGTCCCGTGTAAAACTTAAAAGTTTGGTCCTAGCTTGGCACGGTCCGTATATAATTTTATCGGCTTCGTCTAAATATTTATATTGGGCCGGTAGACCCACTTAATTATAGTTATCGGCCCGGCCTAGCAACGCCATTCAATTTTTTTTCCGGTCCAGCCCGTTTATTTTGTTTATCAGCCCGGACCGTTGAAAAAACTGTCCTTAAAGATACGATTGTAGATTATTTTACATAATAGTATTAAAACGTGATTTGCTTACATTGCGGGTTCGGGTCGGGTTGCGGGTTGAAGTATTGCGGGTTTGGGTCGGGTTGCCTGAAATTATTTTTGCTGGTTCGGGTCGGGTTGCGGGTTGCCGAAAATTATTTTTGCGGGTTCGGATCGGGTTGCGGATTGACTTAAAATGGAATCTGCGGGTTCGAGTCGGGTAGAAACCGACCCGCGCAGGACTCTGATCTAAAATAAATAAATGTGTTTTGTGGTTTTTCTTTCTTTTAATTTTCGCCCTGAATAGGGCTTAGCCCCCTAAAGGGCTTTTTTAGACCTGAAAAGGACTGTTTTTTTTTTTTTTTAGTTCAGAAAGAGATTTATCTTTCTAAAACTTGTACAAAAACTTTTCTTACGACATTTCAGTGTCACTTATGGTAGAATCAGTGTCATAATTTATGTCGGATTCGCCAGTTTCGGTTGAAGTATCAGAGTCATTTTCACCTCCTACAACAAAACTGATATTTTCTATCTTTTGCTCTACTATATTGTCTGTTTTCCAATATTCATTTTCTATGTTAATTACTCGCTGACAATATTTCGACCATTCATTCTTCGTTATGCTCGAAAAAGCTTCGAAAGTTAATTTTTTCATTTCAGTTAAATTAAGTTCTGAATTTACATTTCTGTTTTTGATGTAGCGTTTTGTATCAGCCCATGCAAATTCAATGGCATTTAAATCGCAATGATAGGGTGGTATTCTCAATACATCGTGTCCTCTCTCTTTTAAAAATTCATCGACACAGTACCTTTTTGTGGGGGGGTGCATTTGCGACTACCAAATCATATAGGTCTACTTTTCTCATTGCAATAGTGTGTGGAATTTGGTTTTCTGTTAACCATAAAGATAGTTCCTTTTTTGTGGCATATTTTGATGGTGTTTTGTTCAGAAATTTTGTATGGTAAGGAGCATTGTCCATACAAATGACACTATTAGCTGGGATGTTCGGGAGCAATCTTTCCTTCAACCACTTTGAAAAATTATCAAAATTCATTTGCCCGTGGTAATCGCCTGAAACGGTTCCAGATTTGAATACCAAGCTTGCGCCTGGTATAAAACCATCTTCGTTACCGGCATGTACTACGATTAACCGGCTTCCTGCATTTTTTTAAATATATGCTCCAGTTTTTCCAAGCTGCCAGCATTTTCCAAAACTCATGTTACTATCAATCCATGTTTCGTCTATATATATAATCGGCCTCTTATTATTCCTATGTTGCCTTATTTCACGTAAATATTTAATTCTCCAGTGTACAATATCTTGCCTTTCCATACTTATTTTTCTTTTGTCTTGACAACGTTTCCACCGAAATCCGATTTTATGCAGTATTCTTCGCAAGGCTTCTCTTTTCCAAGGAAATTTTATTTTTTCTCTTATAGCGAGCAATAGAGCATCCAGATAAGGCATCCTATTATTTTTATAAAACTCATTTACCGTTTGTCGAATAACACAAAGATCAAAATCATCTATATTTAATGATACATTACGATTTTTTTGAGGTCTCCTTCGTTTACCAGGGGATTGTAGAATGGGAGAAAGCATAGCCTCTTTCTTAATTCGTGCAATTGTTCGCAATGACACCCCAGTTGCAGCAGCCGCTCTCTTCTGAGCCTGTTTAATAGGAATCTTTGGATTTTCCAACTTTGCTTCCTCCTCAAAAAATTTCAAAACTTTCAAAATAACATTTCGCTCATTGGAATGAATAATTTTCTTTTTCTCTTCCATTTTGCCAAGACGAAAATCGATAATAATAATAATAATAATAATCTAAAATGAAAGAGGAGAGATCAGCTTCAAATACAAGCATGCGCTTCGACCTGAAATACTAAACTCAGAGATAACAGATAAGAGTAAACCTGTACTAAACTAGTACTGCATATGCAAACCCCTATTTCCGGAAATTGGCGAACTGACCGCTCGCCAATTACGCACTTGTACGTGGCAACCTTTGACCCTGAAACTCCCGGTCAGAAATAGATTCTTCCAAAGCCGTCTGCCAAGATACGAGAGCTTAGCAGTACTTTACCCTATATATTTTTAAACTGGTAATATCTATATTATTTTCGTCACCTTTAAGTAAAACGGTGATCTTTTTAAAGTTCGTGTTGTGTATTTTGTGATGGAATCAAGGCAGACTATTGGATTTCGTCTTAGGATTTTATTTTATAGATATCTCTCTTTAAAACAAAACTAAATATCTCATACTTTCATTTCATATAAAAAACTTTCTTTTTTTTATCGACGATTTTTGTAACAAAAAACTTATCTTAATTTTAAATTCTCATTTGAATTAAATAAGTCAGACTAATATGAATGTTAAAAAAATCTATTTAAATATCTCGAAATGTCTTTATTTCAAAGTTTTATTCAACATTCTAGCATTTCTATCGAAACGAAGCTTTATCATCGATTTCTCTCAATCTTTTGTAACGTTTCAAGACTTCAAAGTGATGACGCATTGTTCTGAGTACGACATCAAAGGAAAACATCATCAACCTTTGATGTCAAGTAACGAGTAGTGCAAAAGAATATATCTTTGCGAATTCGTGAATGAATAACGAAGACTTGACGATTTCATTAATTGACAATAGTGTTATCTGCTTCGAAAAATGGAACTCTCTCATTGTTGTTTACGTTTCTAAACTTTTAGGAAATGGGAACACTGCCGTGGGAGGTAAATGAAGCTTTACGACACTTTTGTGTAAGGAAATAAAATAGGTTCTTATTTACAAAGAGTGTTGTTATGTAAATGTTACAATAAGAAGAACTACAATACCAGCATGTAACTTTTTATACTAAGTATATAATATGTAAATATAAAATTCCTTATCTTCATGTACTAACATTTTTAGGAATTTTAGTTTGAAATGTGAAAACATATTTTTATTTTCTTTCGACTTCCGGTTTTCGACGGATTTACACGTTTTAGAATGTCCTGAACACGATTTGATGGTTTTTAGAAAATGTCTGTCCGTGAGTCTGTCCGTAAGTCTGTCAGTCACTCAGTCACTCTGTGAGACTGTATGTGACAAAAATTTTGTGGGCGCTCTATCTCATGAACTAATGCACAGAATTTCACATAACTTCAGATTCTGTTAGGCCTTGATATAGACTGGTCATGATTAGTTTTTAGTGTAAATCTCTCAACAGGTGGCGCTGCTATGCAACATTTTTCATGATTTCCTCAATAGCTCAATCTCCAGACCTAATGCACGGATTTTAATCAAACTCCAGATTCAGTTAGTCCTTGACATGAATTGAAGTTTTGTACATTTTGGTGTAAATCGCTCAACAGGTGACGCTGCTATACTGCATTATTTACAATTTCCGCAATAGGTCCATCTCAAGAACTAATGCTTGGATTTTCAACAAACTTCAGATTCAGGTATACCTTCAAAGGAAGTAGTGCTGTTTATGTTTTGGTTCAAATCGCTCAACAGGTGGCGCTGTTATGCTGCATTTTTCAGAATTTCCACTATAGCTGTATCTCAACAACTAACGCACGAATTTTTATCAAACTTCAGAATCAGTTAGTCCTTGACATGAATTGACATTTTATAGATTTTGGTGTAAATCGCTCAACAGGTGGCGCTGCTATACTTCATTTTTCAGTATTTCCGCTATTGCTCTATCTGAAGAACTAATGCACGAATTTTCATCAAACTTCAAATTCAGATATACTGTGATATGAATTATTGCTAAGTTGATGTAATTCCTTGTACAATTTAAACGATTTAATTGATGTGATTTATATAGAAGAAAGTTTTGTGATAGCCACAACATACTAGTTCGACTAATTCAGATGAAACCTGTCAAGTAGATGATTTTGTACACGAGAAAAGAATCTAAAAAACAACCGGGGATACATTATTTTAAATGATGCAATGTTTTGTTTTTGTTTCTTTTCTTATCTGTTTTCTGTTGTCGGTATTAAGCAGTAAGTGTTTTTCAAATGTTGCTCCACCGAACAAAGTATATTTTAAATTCACTGACGTAACACGAGCATGGATTAAAATAAAGGTTACAAACAGTAACATTTGAAAAGTAATTATTGTGGTGTGAATATTCTTTTCCAGACAGATGGTGTTAGTTATCTTTCAGTGATTGCACGGGTAGGTAGTGTAAGACACGTCAGAGAGACTGAACAGGCAAAACATTTAGAAAATTATTCTCACTTATGCCACTTTGACAAGAGAACGTGAAATCTGGAAACGTCCTGGCATGTGCAGTGTTGTTGCCATTCTCCTGCATGACATTATCAAACCCATACTGTTCACCAAACACAAAAATTGCTGCAAAAGCTCAAGTGGGAAGCCTGGAACTACCACCCTGCCCTCAAAAAGCAGATTCTGCCACCCAGTGACTATTTCCTGTTTCCGAAATTGAACGAAACACTGATCAGGAAGAACAGGGTTTTCTCCAAGCAGTAATGTAAAAATACTAGTAGTAGCTGCTCAGAAATGGCTCAACGATAATGGACATGATTTCTACCAAGCTGGGTTAAACAAGTTGGTCCTACACTAAGATAAATTCCTAATTAGATTTGGTAATTATGTGGAAAAGGGATTGGCAAGTATATCTCTTAATTCCATTTTGTATTTTCTGTCTATTGTTAATAAATAATGTTTTATTATCCTTGTAAACTTTTTTATTGATCCATTCACATATGATAATTTCTTTGACTTTACATTAAATCTTCTAATTATCTTAAATACTATTAAACATTTATATTATGAAGAAACTGAAATTACTTTCTAAATATGACTTAAATCCTTTTTTAAAATATTTTCGTGTACTATTTTTCAAGTACTATTTTTCAAACAATATGCTTTCATGAATATATTTTTCTACTTTTCAAATAACGTGTGTTTTAATCATTATTATTACTTGAACAATATCTGTCTGCTGCTCTATAACAAAACATAAACAGAAATTTAGTAGGTCAAGCATTTGAATTTGAAGTCCCAGGATTATATTAAAATGTACCTAAACTAATTTCATGCTCTGTTGATAAACAAGTCCAGTAAGATTAAATGCAGTATTTTAAAGTAAAATCCAAGTTTAAAAAAGAAACTTAACGAAATTTAAATTAACTATTGTCAAAAGTTACAAAATATATTTTGTAATGTAGCTTTTCACTTGAAATACATTAAGCATTTAAAGAACATTGTATTTTATTTTGTTTTAATTTTACTTTTAACTTGAAAAAAAGGTTATAAGTAGTACAAACAGTTTGACTAATTTTTTTTTTAAGATTTTGCCACTGTGTTTTTCTTTCTTCTATCTTTACAGCAAGAAAGTATTGAATTCGTGAAAATTTTCGACTTCCGGTTTGCACGTTTTTAGGGTCAGAGACCCCGAAATCAGTTAATTTTTCATACGCAAGTTCGGAGTCCATGCAAAATTAATGTCATGTAATGCAAATTCTTGCAAAAACATGAACGACTTTCAAAAGATAAGGCGTGATTTTCAAGACGAACATTGAATGCTTATAAAAAGCGTATTTTTTAAAAGCTATTTTTACTTTTATTAATTTTTTTTAACTATGTTAATCTGTAGAATTATTTGAGATTCAATAATGCAGGTTTATCAATTCCGTGAACGATTATACTCGTGCTGAACAGTAATTGGGTTAATCGTGCTCGTTATTTCATTGAAAATTGAAGAATATTATGGGATAACAAGTTTTAAAAAATATATTTAATTTATACATATAATATAAGTTTAGATAAAGACGTTACAGATACGATAAAATACAGCTTTTGATATTTATTCCATATAAAACTAACAAGCATATTTTTAGAATTAAAACAATGGTATTAAAACAATGATAAGTATAAAATAATAGCAAAAATAGAATCCTCAAATCTATCAAATAAAATGCAATTCTACATAATCTAATAATATTAATATCAAACAGAATGTTTCATTTTTCTCTTGACATAAGTTTAATGATTATCGATACAGTTCTGACTTCCTTTATCAAAAAATTTCTATTCATTTTTCAATAAAGTTTCAAAAATACTAAAATGTAAAAGATGTTATCCATTAAAAACCTTTTCAATGCTTTTTTAAACACATTAAACGTTTCGCTAGATAAAGAATAATTATATGGAACTTTTTGTTGAGAGTTCTTACAAATTTTACTTCATTTTTTTTTTTTTAACTTAATGAATTGATTTAATGAATTTTTTCTACTAAAATTTTTAAATGAAATATCGAATATTAGATTAATTTATTCTAGAATACCTAAATAAATATTTGCCGTTTTTAATTATTCTTTAGAATTTTTAAAACTATATTTTGTTTCAAATTCACCATATTTTTTTTAAACAAATTATATAACTTTCATATTGTCTTTCTTTTTTTCTTTCATTCTATGCAACATTTTCATGAATTAAGCTCAATTTATAGAAAAAGAACGGATATAAAATCGATATTGGCAAATTGAAAGTACATTTTAAATGGTTGGTTTCTTTTTACACTCTTTAATTTAACTCAACCTGGTTATCAACAAAGCTAGAATTTTCTATTCGTTTTAGGTAGATTTCGTAAGAAATACTACCTATTGCAGTCGTTACCATGGTGCGACTTTTGAAAAATTCCTTCATAACTTTTCATTACATGACCCCAGGAACCCAAAACCACCCCCACCTAAAAAATTTATATATATATATATGTATGTACTAAATTTTGTCCGCACGATAAAAGTCGCAATTATGCACGGAACGTCTTCAAACTCGCCAACAACTTTAAGATGGCTAATTTCTCGGCGGGTATTGAAAATGAGCAAAATCGGTCCAAGGGAATGGGAATGGGGAAGGTTTAAAATTTTGAATACCGTCTTAACATGATTCTGATAAAACCAGCTTTTACACAACAATGGCAGGAAAAAATAAATATTTTTCGTTATAGCTGTTGCCAACAATTAAAAAAAAGCAATAAAATTCTCACCACAACAATTGTTTTTCTAATGCAATGTTTTCACGTGAAAAATTAAATTAGATAAACTATTTGACTAATTCTTTCACTATTTGGAATGCATCTATGTTTTGAAACATTTCGTTCATTAAAAAGTCCTGGTGGATAGTTCAAAGTGATATTAAATCGGATTTGTTACAATATATTTTACGTATCTACTGAAATACTTTGTACAATTTAAAAAGTATGTATTTTGCTTTTTTTTTTTTACTTTTTTCTACCTTTACAAGAAGAAAGTATTGGATTCATGAAAATTTTCGAATTCCGGTTTTCGACGGATTTACACGTTTTAGAGGTCAGAGAACCCGAAAAACATGTTTTTTCGAAATGTCTGTCTGTGAGTCTGTCTGTCTGTCTGTCCGTCTGTCCGTCTGTCTGTGTGTCTGTGTGTGACACACATTTTGTGGGCGCTCTATCTCAAGAACTAATGCACGGAATTTAATAAAAAATCATATTCAGTTAGTCCCTGATACAAATAAATGCTGATTAGTTTTTGGTGGAAATCGCTCAACAGGTGGCGCTACTATGCTGCATTTTTTATGATTTCCGAAATGGCTCTATCTCAAGAACTATTGCACGGATTTTCATGAAACTTCAGATTCAGTTAGTTCTTGATATGGCTTGATGTTCAGTAGGTGCTGGTGCAAATCGCTCAACAGGTGGCGCTGCTATGCTGCATTTTTTATGATTTCTGCAATGGCTCTATCTCAAGAACTAATACACGGATTTTTATGAAATTTCTGATTCAGTTAGTCCTTGATATGACTTGATGCTGATTACGTGTTGGTGCAAATCGCTCAACAGGTGGCGCTGCTACGCTGCATTTTTTACGATTTCCGCAATGACCCTGTATCAAGAACTAATGCACGGATTTTCATCAAACTTCAGATTTAGTTAGTCCTTGATATGACTTGATGCGGATTACGTGTTGGTGTAAATCGCTCAACAGGTGGCGCTGCTGTGCTGCATTTTGCATGATCCTGCAATAGCTCTATCTCAAAAACTAATGCACGAATTTCCATCTAACTTCAGATTTAGTTAGATGTTAACACAAGTTGTTGCTGATTAGGTTTTGGTGTTAGTCGTCTAATAGGTGGCTTTGCTATGCTGTCATTTTCATGATTTTCGTAATAACTTTATCTCAAAAACTAATGCACGGATTTTCCTCAAACTTCACATTCAGTTAGACTTTGACGTAAGTGGTTGCTTGGTAGTTTTGTTTAACATAGGTTTTGGTGTAAAGCAACCAATAGGTGGGGCTGCTAGGCTGAATTTTGCTGCATTTACACGATTTCGTAGATAGCCATATCTCAAGAACTAATGCACGGAATTTCATATCTGTAGAATCCTCATGATGAGCATAGATTGACGTTTAATTTTGGTAGTGTGATAGCGAATTTTCAAGTATTAACATGCATGAGATAGAAGAAAGTTTTGGGATTGGTATATCCAACTAGTTTTATTATTTTTACGATTAGTAAAAGAAGAGATATGGTAAATTTAATAAACAGGACGTGATGAGTCCAATATCGGAAGTGAGCAGGAAAGCCAGGAGAAATGTAAACCCTGTTTCAATTGCATGGATTTCTTATCTTTTTTAAATAAAAACACTAGTATATCTTAACACTTCTAGCTTAATTTCATAGATAAGAAATCTTTAACATGGAAATACATTCATGTGCCTTCTAAACTTGACAAACTTCATGACATAAAATGTTTTGAACCTATTTCCGTGAAAATCTATCGGAATGCTTTCCGTGTGACTCACTCTGTTCTGAACTAGAACCTCAGCTCTATGTGATAATAATGCAGTTGTTTTATCAGTACTCAAATATAATAAATGGTAATTTTCAATAGAAAGTAATATACTTTTTACATATTTGAACTATTTCAGTTCATTTGGAAGATAATGTAAAACTCCCAGTTCAGTGCGAAGATACCGGGTGTCCCAAAAATGACCGATGATTTTAAAATTCAACAACTTGCAAACGGTGACAGATATTTAAAAAAATTATTGCAAGAGTGTTATGTAAGATGTCAGGAGTTGGTAAGCTGCGATTCTCAGTTTCAGTTACAAATAGCTTCGATAGAGGGCGCTTTAAGCAATAACTGCTTAATCCAGGCCTTTCTTTTCTTCCATGCCAAAAAGGGAGATTAAAATATATTGGATGAATCCCGAAGTACCGAAAATCGGGTCTGGACTGAGCACCTATTGCTCTCAGCGCCATCTGTTATTTGAAATTCGAACGCTGCATTGTGATAAGTTGCCAAATAATGTCACAATAAAGTCACATGATGACTTTCAGGTGACAGAAAGACTACTCTGTGAAGTCACCATTGTGCTCTTTTGGGAAAAGTCTCCATGTGACTATAATATGATATTATTTGGTGACTTATCATAATGCAACGTTCATGATGACTATGAAATTGAGTCTCAAAATGACAGTCACATGAGACTCACAATTTAACTACATTTTAAAGTCACCGGGTGACTCGTCCCAAAGCAGCAGTCACATTGACTTCTCAGTGGAGCCGCATAGAGTAATGATTTGAGACTCATAATGAGACGTATGGAATTTCCTATTTTTTTGCTTCACCGTAGTGACTGTGACACTTGTGACCATGTGTGACATGATTGAGATGTTATATGGGCTAGCTGTATTGCAGAGATAGTAATTACTCGAATTATATTATTTCCTTTTGAGTGTTCGCGTATTTGAAAATTAGCATTTTGTGACTTTTCCTTAATTTTCGATAACCAGTGTATATAGGGTACATATATATAGATATATATATATAGTATATATACATATATATATATATAAATATATATATGTATATCCCTTTTTTATGGACACGATAACTTCCATAATTATGCACAAATCTCTTCCAAACTGATACATAAGGGGCAGAAAATTTCTGTCTAGTTCGTTAATAGGCAAAATCGGGCCAAGTGGGTGGAAATAGGGAGTGGTTTTGTGAAAACAGAAAAAACCCATAACTTTTTAATTATAATACATATAAAATCAGTTTAAAATTATTATTATATCTAGAAAAAGGGCCAAAAATTTATATATGACAGATTTTTGATAAAATTAAAAATGGGCTCAAGGGGCGAAACACGCGGTTTTAAGGAGAAAAAAAAATCATAAGTTCGTCCATTCTCACGATATCAAATCCAATTAAATTTATCTTCTTTATATTATCTACAACTTTTATATTGGCAAGTTTTTGATAGGACCAACTCTTACTGCAAAAAATATTAAAAACGAAAACAAAAAGGTGGGTTTCAAGAAGAAAAAAAATTATAACTTCGTCAATTCACAAGACATCAAATCCAATTAAATTTATAATAAATCTTCTTAATATTATCTACAACTTTTATACTGACAAGTTTTTAATAGGACTGATTCTTACAGTAAAATCAAATAAAAAAGTACATAGCGGTTGAAAAAAAATTATCGTATTAACATGATTCTGATAAAACTAGCTCTTACAGAAAAATGAAATTAAAAACTCGTCAAAAGCGGATAGGTAAAATTGTTAAACCGCGTTGATCTCTAATCTTGATTTAGTTTTTGTTGGTGAAATGAGTACTCAGCTTCGAAATCTACCTGCACCTGCAGGCCGAGCCGGCAGGGATTTATTTTTCAATTCTTACTATACGATATAAATATGAATAAATATTCAAGACTACAAAATTACTTTTACCCATCGAAAAATTTTCTTAAATTACATTAATCTGCACAAAAATACATTAGTCATTTTACGCATTATCATACGTATTTTCTTCAACTGTTTTTAATAAGATAGGCCTTTATTTTAAGCAAAAAACAATTTTCCACAATATTCCATTATTATTTTAGGGATAGCTAAACCAACTGCGAATAAAATATTTTGCATTTTTTTATTTAAATAAAAAAAGTATGTGAAATGTTATTCGTAAAAATATTACATTTGAACTTAACCCTCTAAATGTTTGGGGCGTAATATTCCGTTCACTATGCTCCAGGTTTCACAGCAATACAAGCAATATTTAAGATAATATAGCTCTATAGATTTAATGAATTTTAATTACATTGAAGAATGATTAATACTCTCAAGGATTACATTCATATTTGTAATTGAGTTTTTTTTATAATGTTGAAAAAATCATATTTTCTTAACATTTAAAACAAAATGCAAAGAAAACAACATTACAATTTTACCCTTTTGCAAGACGCTCGGAGGTTTAATGTTCCAGAAACCCGCATAAGAAAAACTTGCAATGTAGATTTTAAAGAAATAATCGCCGTAAGTTAAAGAAGAATGACATTTCTGGTCTTTCTTTCTTTAAAGGTTTTTCTAAAAGAGGAAAAAAAGCATTGGAAAGGGAAGCAGAGAAACATTTCATAAAAGTTCCCGTTTATTATGCACATAAGTTTAAAAAAGAACTTTTTGGAGTTTCAGAAACAGGGTAAAAAAGTGTATTTTATCTCAATATAAGAATACACAATTCATGAAATAGAATTTTAATTTTCCTTCACCATTTAACATAAATACATAAAAATCCATTATCAAAAGTTAAAAAACACAAATATCACATGTATTTTATAGTACCAGGTTTTCGCTATTTTTTTTTTTTCTTTTTAACTTGGAAATTTGCGATTTGCAAAAAATTCTTATGTGATGGTAAAAAATGAAGGTCATTTTCGGATTCAGTGCTACAGAATACATAAGAATTAATTATCAAAAGCTAAAAAACATGACAAAACCCAAACTTTGTAGGCTAGTGTTATTAACTCTTTATGTACTGAATCATGAATTCTTGAAAATTTTATATTTTCGGGAATTGTTTAAACTACACCAGAAGATTTACATAATCATTTAATGATTTTTAGAAGGATTTTAGAAGGATTGAAGGATTTAGAAGAATTAGTTAAATTTGAATTTATAGGGATTTTGTGCACTATTCATAAACCCACTCAAATCTTTTATTTTAAATATTTTTCTTAGTATTTTGTAGATTTAGGAAGTGTACATATAGAATGTTCTTACAATAGAAATGTAGAAATATTTATGAATTGAAAAATCCCAACCCCTCCCCCCCCCCCCCCTAGAGCCAAGAAAGATTAAAAGATGCAAAGGCAACAGAAATCAGCCTTTTAAAAATATTTTTGTTTTGTGTAACCTAAAATGCTTTTAGAACAAGATGCAGTAATGCATATATAACTCATTCTAAATTGTATTCCATCTAATCGATATATTAAATGAATTTTATAACAAGTTATTTTAATGGTACTTATAATTACTGTCAATACACTGCAAAAAAAAAAAAAAAAAAACTTCTGTAGATTTGCTAGCACATTGTGCTGGCAATTCTGACGCCAGCAGTTTGTCCTGTTAATTTTACGCAACTACTGTTATTTTTTATGTTTATATAGTCAAAAAACCAAAGAAAGCTACAGCACATGCGACTGTGCTCGAGTTTGAGCGCGAGATGAACAGTACTTTGTGTTGTAAAAATGTCGTTTTTTTTCTTTTACTGTGTAGATAAAGAGTTAAACAGTGACGTTTTGTTACAGAATGCTGTTACAAATTTTGTTATAGAGTGCTTTGGAAATTGTCACATAATCCATTCTTGACGCTTGATTTTTCTTTCTTGTCACCGTATTACCTTTATCATTCCAGCATGAGACATAGAACTTTTATTCTTTTCAAACT
This sequence comes from Maratus speciosus, assembly GCA_963932465.1. Taxonomy (NCBI): domain Eukaryota; kingdom Metazoa; phylum Arthropoda; class Arachnida; order Araneae; family Salticidae; genus Maratus; species Maratus speciosus. The sequence continues at coordinate 12,368,416 of OZ010795.1, read as the reverse complement.
CTTGTCGTGATACTGCTGATCTGATAGAAAAATATCCTAATAAACATTATTACTTTTAGATCAGCACTTTTACTGATCCGTCATAAAACCTCTTCTTTTCATCTAAAACAAATGGAAGATTTTTATGTCTGGGAGAGAAATATTGAATATATTTTTATAGGGCTTTCCGCTTCAATCAGCAATTTGTTTTTATTTGTAAATAGCACGTGGTTCCAGGTAAGAAATAACTTGTTTCCTATGGGTAAACGTGTTTTATTAAGGAAATGCACAATTCATTTTTCGTCATCAAGCCCTTCGATTTATTTTCTTTTTGTTTCTATGAATTACAGGTGATTCAAAGAGATGAACTGCATTTCACACGGCTATACTATATTTAAAATGAATGATCTACGGGTGATTGGGTAAAAGATGACCCAATATTTTAAACGTTATGTCTAAAACGCTCAGACGTCTTATGGATTTAAAATTAACCTCTGAATATTATACTTTTGTTACTCGAATATACATTGAAATTTATACGGTGGTATAACCTTCTGCAAAATTAATTATTATTATTATTATTATTGTAAAACAAAAAAGGAAGGAAATTGGACAAATTGTTCTCGAGAAAAGGGGTCGACAAGTTTCAAAAAATGAATTTCGGTATTTCTTAAGTAAAAGTTAAAAACGTTGTGCTTATATTCCTTTATCTCTTTATTTAAATGTATCATTGAATACAAGCAATAATTGTTACATTTACATTGTTGCAAGCAATACCATAAAGTACAAGTTAGGTAATTTTAAAATGTTAAACGCTAACTCTCTCTGAGCTATGCTGGATCAAACCCAATCACATTTTATGTTTTTGGAAAACGTGAAAATTGCAAAGCCCCCATAAATAAACTGTAAGAAAAACTGGTGTTTCATAGTCTAAGAACATATAATATAACCACGAACGAAAATATGTAATAATCTCTTCCGAGAAAACCACTATTCCAAAACAGTTTCCTTACTTTTAGAAATCTCAGTAACCAATATATTTTCGAAGTTAAGATAGACATTTATTAAAAATATGTTTGTTTTGCTGGCACTGAAACTCGGAAACGTTTCCAAGTAGTTTTTTAGTAGAGTAATAAGTTTTCTAAACCCTGAATATACGTTTTTCAGATGCTATCCATTTCAGATAAACATTTTAATCTTCAACGCACGTGTTTTACTGACAAACAGGATACAATAATACAATTAATATTAACTAGGGGATCGAACCCGGGCTTCCCGGGTTACGTAGTATAGGTGGAAATCAATTTTTTTTAAAGCTCTAACCCTAGTTGCAAAATGTGTCTGGTCCTTGAAGGTCCTCTCATCGAAATCCAATGAAACGATAAGCAGCAGATTATCGTATTCTCATCATATGGGAATGGATTTCATCGGCAATAGCTCAGAAATGTTTCACCGGTTTTAGATCTATCGACGATCGATGAATTTTAGAGACCCCGAGGAGTATGATTTCAGGACGATGATTGTACGATGACTTTTAGATGAGTATACTAGCAAATTTTGATGAGAGAGGGATGAATGATTGATTGGTTGATTGGGAAATAAATGAAAGCGATTTCAGAATTTTCATTTTCTGATTTTGTGAAACATATATTAAAATTTTAGGAGTTAAAAATTTAAATACGGCCACTTTTAATTTCTATTAATTCTACAATCGTTTGAAAAAAAATATTTAAACAAAAAGTTTCAATTTTTTTTTTGGAAGGGGGAGGGGGCTATATTAGAAAGTGTTCCATATTTTCTTAGATTATTCCTGAAAAAATACTAATCCTTCATTTAAATAATCCTAATAAATTCCATTATTTATCCTCTTCTAAAGCCCTTTATTTTAAATCAGTTAAGTTTGCTTGCTTTCAACAAACTCATTAAAAAATAATAATAATAAAAATAAATAAATAAATAAAATGCATTTTTCACGTGTTAATATCCGACTAACAATTACCACTCTTATTATGTATTGTGTTTGATAGAAATATTTTAAAAGAATTTTATTAATAATTCTAAATTATTGTTCCGCTTTGATAAGTTTTTACCCTTTAAATTTTTCATTAAATGTGCAAAGCTTATTTCTTTCATTCTATTTTACATTAAAATGACAAATATATGTATGTGTACTTTGGTACAGAAATGCCTATGACCGTTTTTGGCATTTTGAGAAAAGTATTCGAATGCATATTTTAAAAATTTCTTTTAATTACTGAAAAAAATATTGTAGTTATAACTACTATTCGAAAGTACTTATTACAAAGATAAAATGTTTTACATGCAATAGATTTTTTAGATTCCCCACTAACATCCAAAAAACATTTCTATATGAAAAATAGCAATTATGCAATCAAATAAAGTCTTGAAATTTGTCAAAAGCGATATTTTCTTATTAGCCGCATACTAAGAGTTATTAGCTCAAGATTCTGCTTACCTACCTAGATTTTGCAGCCTTTTTTATTATGTTCATTTCAGTGCTTTATGCGCGTAGTTCAAATATATGTATGATAAATTTGTTTTTTATTTATATTATTTTATTTTTTTATTTATAGAGGTGGTAAAAGAATAACTTTCTCTGGGACATAGACTATTCGCATTACAATAGCATCTCTATCTCAGATGTTGTGGCAATTAAACTACTGATGTAATGAAAAAATTAAAAATTTGTTGCAACTTTGTCACTTATACACTGTAAAAAAAAGGGACTAAAATACGGAAATCTACTGGCAATCGAGACGCCAGTAGTATTTCCGTATTTTAATGGAACTTTTTCCGAATAAATTACAGAAAATATTCCATTTTTTTGGAATTTAAGTGAAATTTTTCTGAAATTTACCAGGAAAAAGTTCCGTTAAAATACGGAAATAGTACTGGCTCCTCGATTGCCAGTAGTATTTCCGTATTTTAGTCCATTTTTTTACAGTGTAACAGTCTAAATATAAAACTAGTTTATATATTATCATGAGTGTAGTCTAATTCTCTCAATAAATATTTGTAAAAGAAGTACAGAACATTTCAAGGCATTCCATGCATAATTTTTTGCTATAGCATGTTTTGCGTATAGTAAGAATTTGAAAAACTTCACTTTGAGAAAAGCTAAAAATAACTTTTAAACACAATTCAAAATCTGCAGCATCTGTAACTTTAAACGGCTGTAACTCTGGTTCCATTTAAGATACAGACAAAATTTAAGCATAATTCGACAGTTAAAAGATTCGATTTTAATGTTATTGCAAAAATGAAAAATTGATATTTTGATCGAAAATGACGTTTCAAACGTGTATGGATATTTCAACGAAATTTAGAATAATTTAAATATATCTTATAAAAATACATTTTCGACGATTCATTGCGGAAACTAAAAAATGGCTTACAAATTTTCATTCATTTATAATTTTTATATATTCATTAGCACTGCCATTTTAAATATTTCGAATGCTACATTTTTTTTTTTTTTTTGAAAAATTGAATAAGAACTCTGACAATATGTTACACTTTCTATTCAATAGGATATTTTAATTTATTTCAGAAAATGTCTTCCTAATGATGCATTCGGGAATAAAGTATCGACAATAGTGGCGAATTAATGATCTGCAGTGGAACGATAAGAGGTCCGTTTCTAGTTATTACATTTGCATTTTAATATTTCCATTGTTACGTTATTTAGAAATATTGAATTAGAACTGATTAACTGCAATAACTCATTAAGATTCCATTCAATTGAATATTTTAATTTATTTCAGAAAATTACTTCATAATGTCATGTGTGTCACTCCATCTAGTGTGAAATAAACCTTAGAAAATAACGATGAATTAATGATCTGCAGCCGAAAGATAAAAGGTCATCTCATCGACACTTGCGGCCATTAATCTATTTGTTTGATATCAATCCGACATTAGTAATTCTAATTCGATTGCGAAATTTACACAGAAGCTTTCTGTTTCACATTATTCATATTTTATTGAAATGGAAGTTATTATCAAGCTTTATGAAAAATAAGAAAATGAGTGCTTCTCTATAATAGTCTTTATAAAATCATATTTTAGTGTTCGTGTACATTACGTTATTTAAACTTAATTTAAATATGCAGGACATCGCCTAAATCTTTCCAGCCGCCCAATGAAAAACTTGGGCGATGTTCGAGGTTTCGAAAGAGGCGCGTTCTGACTGTGCAATGTTTTCCTTTGACGAGAACAATAAATCGGGTCTCTTTCTCTTCAAAAGACCTCCCTAAAGGCATGCCTCTTATAGAAATACGGCCAGAGCTGGCCCACACTCTCAGACATACTTTCTTCAATCTATCCTAGAATTCAAGAAATTTCTGTTCTTTTTATTTTCCGTTCTAGGACAGAAAATTTCCGTAATCTGAAAAAAAGGAGTTTAAAAAAAATACCTCTATCGTTCTTCCGTGAATCCGCTTGGATTTGAACCTAGTATCTAGCAACCTAGAAACCGATTCCAGCATCTTAACCACTCGGCCAGCGAGCACTTGGCAGCAGTCGAGTTTAAAATGAAGATATGGGTTTCTTCAAATGGGAGATGGGTGAGTTTTGTTCAATTTCTTGTTCAGAAAGCTCGGGAATTTAAACTTAAATACAGGAACATTTCGTCGTTATGAAATAATGTGTGATGTTTTAACACTTATAAACTAATAGAGGATAAAAATGATTACATATTAGATATGAATATCATATTTTTAATTAAATTTGAGAAGAAATGTTTGCTTTTTTGAATAAATCCACTTTTTTTTTTTTTTTAACTTGATTGAAGTACTCTATATTTTTAATGGGTTCGTTTAGAACATGTTTTACATGCGAATATTTTTTTTTTCGTGCTCTAAAAAATAAATTGCGAATAAGATTAAATGAATGAGAAAATAGCTACTTTATTGAATTCGAAAGCATTATTTTTGTTTGTTTGTTTTTAAATAAATTAGAAATTTTAATTAAAAAAATAAATTCGAATTTTGGCATTAATACAGCCAATACGCATGTCGTTCACGGAATAAATAGAATTTTTGCCCGTCTTTTTCAAACTTCGGGGAAGAAATAATGGAAAAAGCATGTTTTCCAGAAGTACGGAAATTATTTGTTTAAAAACGACAAATAATTTAGTGTATAAAGACGAATTTTTCTGACAATTTAAGGAAAGAGTTGTTTTATGGAAGGTCGAAAAAAAGAGAGTTTTATAGCATTTAAAAAATTTTAGCCCCGGGTATTTAGCATGTTCTTTAATATCATTTAAAGAACTTATAAAAATTTTATTACACGGCTCTGGTTGCGTGGGTGGATGTTTTAGCGTGGGCGATGCCCCTTTCCAGTCAAGCATGATCCGATAGATCACCCGAGTCGCCTACAATCAATTTGCATTAAGGATTATGAAAGAAAATAATATTGTCTGGAGTTTCAAGTCATTTGAGATTTAAAAAAAAAAAAAGTTAAAAATCGACAAAGTGGTGGCCATTTGAAAAAAAAATATTTTTTACCCTTTTTCGCACTTTGGCGGTCTTCTAAAAATGTTTATTTTTTTATCAAAATGACTGAAAGTGTTCCAAGCTCTAATAAATTATGTTTTCTTTAATTAAAAAAATATCATAGCAAGATCGGTTCAAATTTTTCTTTCTGATCAGCCCAGTTCGAAAAATTTATTTTGCGTAAAATGCGTTTATAAGTACAAAATGTTTGAGGCGTTGCGCTCAAACAACGAAACTGCTTGAAGTTTGACCAAATTGTTTTGCAGGGATAATCTACAGACTATCAGGGAATAGACGACATCTAATCTACAGACTATCAGGGAATAGACAACATCTAATCTACATTTAAGCTACATCCCATTTATCTAATCTACATTTAAACTACATCTACATCTAATCTATATCTACATCCACAGATAACTTATATCTACATCTAATCTACACCAACATCTAATCCACATCTTCATCTAATCTACATCTACTTAGATAATCTACAGACTACTAAGGAATAGAAAAATGCAAAAACAATTTTTTCAACCGTAAAAAAAAATCGCCCCTTAACAAGATTTCTCCATAACTCTCGAAATATTTTGGCAAAACATCATAAAATTCAGAATGAACACTATTTGCCCTTAAACTTAGGTACTTAGCGTTTTATGAGTCAAAATTTGCTGTATGCCTCTCTCGAAACCAAAATTGGAATTTGTTCATAATTTTATAGTTAATGAAGATACAGTAAAACCTCTAAATAACGGACACCTCGGGAGCGAGGAAACTGTCCGCCATTCGGAGGTGTCCGCTAGTTGGAAAACCTCAGAGATTCAAAAAATTCCAAGAAATAATAGCTTAATGTTTCATCAATTGACTTTTATATGTCCTAAAACCTATATTATATGATAAATCAGAAATTAAAATTATTTTTTTAAGCAAAATACAACTGAAATAAAATTGTACATACCCACCCTATCCCACTTTACTGTTTATTGCATTCGTACGAAAAAAATCTGTTACAAAAGTTTGCTTTTGCTTGCAATTATAAGTAATTTGTTCTTCGATGTGAAGTTTTAACTCTGTAAGGAATTTCAATCCTTCAATATTATCTTTTGTTACAAAAAAAAAAAAAAGAAAAAAGTTGTGCAACTCTTCACTATATTTTGCCGCTTGTTGGGAATTTTCGATATTGCAGAAAGCATCTACAGTTTCAGTATATGTTTCATGATCACTAATAAAGTCAAGTTTTATCAAAAATTCTGAAGGAATATAATCGCATACGTCAACCGATTCTTCTTCAATAGGTAACTCATCATCAATGTTAATGAAATTTTCGGTAGTTTCTGCACTCCTGATACATTTCATTGATTCACTTATTTCGTTAAATTTTAGTTTGTGTCGGAAATGTGTGTTTCATTTTCTTTTAATATAAAGCCTGCTTGCCCCTAAACAAGAGAACTTTTCTTTGTTGTTTTTTCAATTTATTAATAAAAGGAGATTAACCATTCGATCATTAAAGGACTGGTCATCTACGCTTTCTTATTCGCTCTCCATAGAATACCGAATTTATTAAATTGAATGTTCTTTGGGAAACATCTGGAATTCAGAGATTTTCCAATAATAAGTGGGATTTCAAAATCTCCTAACACATTGCAACATAATAAAATAGTGAGTCGCTCTTTTGACATTTTTTCGCCAATACAGTCATCCTTTTTAAAACACAAAGTCTTATTCAGGAAAGTTCTGAAAAAAAGAGTCTGGTTTCATCGGCAATCAAAATATTTCTCTCCTCATAATCTTCACAAATTGATTGCAGTCGTTCATGCCAATCCTCCACTTCTTTAAGATTTACAGATTTTGCTCCTCCACATATTTTTCGAAAGTAATGTTGTGCTGAGATCGGAACTTTTCCAGCTACCCACTGGAAGCCTTAAAATCATGTAATCCGAGACTTCTAAAGATCTTTTCCTGAATCAAAGGCTTGATTCAGGAAAAGGCTTTAGAAGTCTGATAGGAATGTTTTTTTAACGACCTGAAGTAAATCAATTCAGAATTATAGAATAAATTTGAATGGAATTAGTCTTACGCAATTTCACATTTTTGGTGTTTTCTTTAGAGTTAGTAATCCACAAATTTCTTATTTCTTCTTTATTTCGTAAATTTTCTCCCACCTGTGTTTTATATATTTTAAAACGTTTAGCAAGTATCCGTAAATTTAATTTCTCTTTCTCAGATACACTTTCAATTTCATATTTTTCTTTTAAAGTTAATTGTTTTCTTTTTGAGACCATTCTCGAAATATTAATCACAAACAACAATCAAACAGTAATCGACATTACGAAATAGCTTTTTTCAATGTTCTCATCGCGTTTTTGGTGCCTTTAATTCTTGCTGCCAAAAAGTCACTACACTGTAAACTGAAATGTCTGAAATTCAGTCACTTAAGTGTCTGAAACATAGTGTTCAATTTTCAGACGTTTTAAAATGTCTGAAAATTTTAATACACTTCTTGCTTCTGAATTTCAGACACTTAAGTGTTTGAAACAGGAGTGTTCGATTTTCAGACGTTTTAAAACGTCTTAAAATTTTTAGACACTTCTTGTGTCTGAATTTCAGACATTTCAAATGTCTTAATTGCGGCCATCTTTGAGCCTTTTTTTTCAACAATGGGAAGCCATATTTGACCACTTTTCATTCTAAGCCATATACGCAGCCATATTTGACCACATTGAATCATTTTTTATAAATGGGAATAATCTGTTACCATAAGGCTAATGTCAAACGGACGTCTTTTTGCACGCTTTTTTCCTTGCATATTATCCCTACACAATGCCGCTAGCATTGTGTAGGGATAATACGTAAGGATAAAAGCGTGCAAAAAAACGTCCGTCTGACATTAGCCTAAAGCAGATCTGAATGCAGCGTGGTAAAACTGGGATGCTTCGGTACGAAGTTTTCATAAAGCTGATATTTCAAATCATTTTTGACCTTATGATGATTGTAATCAGTATTTTGTAGTTTTAGAATAGACTAATATCTATATATTTTCACCTAAATATGTATCTATGTGATATCATATATGCCTTACGGCATCCAAAATGTTTATTACTTTTAGTGCGAACTTTCAAAGACCTAATATTCATTCGCGCCCGTCCCCACAGCTTTGATATACTGTTACAAAAAAAAAAAAAAAAAAAAAAAAAAAATTAAGCCTACTCGATGCTATCAATACATATTTGGATAAATATATCTTTTTCTTTAACCTAATCATGCTCTAAAAATACAAAATATTTATTAAAATAAGTATAAGATCAAAACAAATTTAAAATGTCAGATTTATCGATATTGCATACCAAATTTGGGGGCCCGTAAAGCTAAAGGCCCATAGAAACAGCCCAGTTTGCCCATGCTGCAATCAGCTCTGCTTTATGGTAACAAATTATTCCCATTTATAAAAAATGATTCGTTTCTTCAGAAAGAATCCCATCCCTACTTTGTTGTACAATTTTTTCCCATTGAAATTAGATATTCCCAGTGAATTATTTTAAGCAGTTTTTGCATTTTTATTTCAAAATTGAGTATGAAACTCTTACTTTTTTTTTTCTTCCTTCATTTTTATTATTATACTATTTACAGGGCTTGCAGTGTTCCTAAAATTTTCATCCTTGCTACCACTATTTTAAAAAGATAATCTTTATCGTATATTTCTATTATAAATGTTAAAGGAATGTAACACGAAGAAGTTTTACTTTAAATACTGGTAGCAAAATGCGAAAATTTTAGTAACGCTGCGAGGCATGTATTTATCATTACCAAGAAATACTGAAACATTTGACAATCACACATCGGCGGCTGAGATGAACAGTAGTTATAGGATTCTGGATGGACAGCATGTCTATTTGACACTTTTTAAACGATAAATAATATAGTAAATATAACTGGAAACAGAAATCCTTTATAATGAATATCTTTCATTTCTGCTCCCCACGAAATTTGTAATCACACAAGCAATGGCAGTCACTAAAGCCATTTCTTATCCACATGATTGGTATAGTGTTAACTACATTGAGAAAGAAACCAAATTAAAATTGATATAAAGTAAATATCTTGTACTATTCTGTTCATTTCTTAGTAGAAAGTACAAGTTTCTTTCCTTGAAGTGTGCTTTGAAATATTTTAACGTTTAAATATAATAATTCAAAAATAATACTATTAATGATAAATTAAAGGTTTTTCTTTCTCTGAATATTTTAAATTTGTCATACAAATATTAATATCTCAAAAAAAAAAAAAAAAAAAAAAAAAAAAAAAAAAAAAAACAGGCTGGTGTTATGAACTCCCCCTTTTTAAGTGAGAAAAAGAAAAAAAAGAAAAAGAAAGAATTTTGGGAAAATGTCCAAATATATTAAAATTTGCTAAGCAGTCTATGTATATATTGTACAGCATTTTTAAGCAGTCTAGTGTAAAAAGAAAAACAATGAAGAAAAAATCATAGAACCAGTTAATTCTACTCTATATATAGCGGATACCAGCAAATAGCGGATTAATTACGTGCTCCCGAAGCGTCCGCTATTCAGAGGTTTTGCTATTATATTCATTTATAGGCGTATTCTAATTAAATAAAAAGTTTTTTTGTTACAGTGTAGGAATAATGCTCTAAATAAATTCTAGGTCCAGCGGTTGACATTAATCAATAATATTCTGCAAATTACTTTAAATCACGTGAATCTAAATATCCATGCATGCAAACCAACCAATTAATTAGTACATGATAAGTTACTCTATTTAATTTGTAGCATCACAATGTGCATTTATATATATATATATATATATATATATATATATATATATATATATATTTATCATATAAAGACAAAATTTAAATGCAACAAAGATAACATGCCCCGAGATGCTACATTATCAAACACAAACATAAAAAATAGACTTAAAATCCTATTTCATTATCTTTTGAATTAGTTTATTTTTGTTATTAATTTTCATGATTTTTTTTTGTACTTTTCGGTTAGCCGGGCTTTAAAGTTTAAATCATATGAATCTAAATATCCATACATGCAAACCAACCAATTAATTATTTGATAAGTTACTCTATTTAATTTGTAGCATTACAATGTGCATTTATACATTTTTTTTTTTTTTAATCATATAAAAACAAAATTGAAATGCAACAAAGATAACTTGCGTTGAGATGCTACATTATCAAACACAAACATAAAAAATAGACTTAAAATCCTATTTCATTTTTTTTTAATTAGTTTCTATTTATTATTAATTTTCATGATTTTTTTTTTTTTTTTTTTTTTTTTTTTTTTTTTTTTTTTTTTTACATTCAGATTAAAAAAAAAATCTTTGAGGTGAAAAGAAACTTCTAAAAATATTTTCCCCTATAAACATCGTAATAAAAATATCGTATATACTCGCGTATAAGTCGACCCCCTAACTTTCGAATGCAAATTCTGTAAAAAATCAAAAACGCGCGTATAAGTCGACCCCCTAACTTTTTACTTCAATTTTGCACAAAATCAAACCATAGATTTCACTTGCCAATGAGAAGGTAGTAAGTAAATAAAAACAAATCATTGAATTTATTTAAATGATAAATTATTATCATTTATATATTTTATATAGTACTTTTTTTTTATTCTTACACATAAAAAGAACATAATTTTGCAGTATTCGATGTTTATGTTTTTGCTTTTTTAACTGACTCGCGTATAAGTCGACCCCCCAAATTTGCTTACCGAAAATTGTCAGAAATTTCTCGACTTATACGTGAGTATATACAATTTATTTAGGCATAAATTAAAAAAATGAATAATATGAAAAAAATATATACGTACACGGAAAAAACATAATCATAAGAATAATCTTCAAAGCACATTCTTTCACAGAATCTTAAATATCAGCGAAGTTACATAACTCACCAATCAGATGGTAAACAATTAGAAAAGTATCTTCCCCTGTCATGGGCGAATGGGTCTTACTTATAACCATATAATTTTTTTTCTCATATTTTTTTTTTCATTTCTGTGTATGATACTCAACTTGATTTTTTAAATATTTTTTTAGCGCATATTGGATTAATTACACAGATTTTATTATTTGCTTAAAGCATCTTTTAAATATGGCTCCATTTTAAAATTTAACCCAGGAGGACGGGCGCATGCCCAGGGTGTGAATAGTTTTTGTCACCAATAAATACAAATAATAATCGTCACTTTATTTAGTCGCAGACAATTGTTACAAATTCTGCGATAAAATAATTAGAAGATTATTTAACAAAAAATAATGGTAACAATTGTAAAAACCATACGCACTCTGGGTCTGTCAGGCCTGGTGTTAATCTTTCCAGGTTAAATATGTTATGTAACACAGTAAATATACATAAATAATTTTCTATTTTTAAACAAGTTTTCATAAAGATAATTAAAAATAAATAAATAAAAATAGTCGTTCAGTTGAATACTATAGGAGAGATTTATTTCACATTGGAAAATTGAAACTTATAAACTATTCTGAAATTCATAAAAACTTTCATTCTTATGCTTTTGTGATTTCTTTTCATGCTCTTGTATCAACTGTATGAAGCGAAAAAAAAGATTGATAACATTTCTCAATATGAATTTCTAAATTTATCAATATGAAAAAAAAAAAATTTCAATGATAGGAGTACTGGTCCCAAGGGCCAGTAAGAATGAGAGTTTACTGGTCAACAGTCATCATCACTGGCCCGCTACATAAAATTCAATTAAGTACCTTTAACACTTTGAGTGACAACCACTCCCCCCACCCCTCCTGTTAGACTATAAACAAACTTTCCTTTGCAGTTACCCAAAATTTGGCTTAGGGGGAGGGGGGATGAAAAAGGTCTTAAGGCTACAAAAACTTAGAGAAATGCTGTTTCGTAAAAGAAATTCTGTTCTTTACTATATAATAATAATAATAATAATAAAAGAAAATTAATTTTAACGCATGACAACATATATCCTTCCTCCCCGCCCCCGGCCAATACTCACATTCTGCGAGATAACAAGGACCATTATCGCCATATAAAAAACATATATTAATCGATATAGGATTAAAATCTTATGGAAAAGTTGAAGGAGTACATGAACTTCAAACACAAAATTCACTTAAAATTTAACACACGAAGCATGGTTATAGAAAAAAGTTTAATTCTTATTAAACGCGTGACTGGACGGGAATAAACAAGTATAAATAATCATTTGTTAATACACATTATTTACACTTAATTACTAATGCGAAAATTCTCACAAATAATCAAGATATAGGTATATACTACTTATTTGCAATCATAAAAAAAAATTATCATTTAAGCAACACATAGGTAATTATAAAAAAAAGTAAAATTGACACACTAAACATACAATTGTAAAATTTTAAAAGATTTTATTAATTCTCAAGAGATTTTTTAAGAAGAGACAGCGTCAGCAATTTAAACAAATTAGCATGATAAACTTTAATATTAAGAGTGCAATATATTATTTTAATAAACCTATTAAATAATTACGTTCATTCTAAAATAGAAAAATAAAAAACCAGTAAGGAGTTACCTGTAAATACAATAATCAAATAGAAGAATTTTTAACGCATATTTTTATGCATTATCATGTTTTATTTAAATTAAAACATTATTAATAAACACTGTGAATCTTTGATATTGATACCACAATATTAAATAATCAGGTAGAATAATGCCAAGCACAGTTAGTAAGATTGTGGCGGTAGGGATCTTTACTTTATTATTGTATTGGAAAATGCTTGTCTTCAAAAACATTTACGCCTCACTACAAGTTTTAAATGATGAATCCACCGTAATAAAATTGCATGAGAGAATGATTAATATTACTGTTTCTGGAGATTGATATTTAATTAAGAAATCGTTGATTTAGGCTACTAGGTCCGATTTGAGAACTGATGATGGTTCCATTGAGGTTTTCGATAAAAATGTTATATCCTTAATACAGTAGGTTTTTTCATGCTTAAGTATCTCGGAATTAATGCAGCCGGATGTGAACTTGATTCGACGGCCATGCTTGTAAAGCTGGGCACATGGTAGGCTTAGCGGTTTTAAAACGTTCGAAATTAGAAGAAATGAACAGTGCGAGACCACGCAACAACCACGAAAAACACTGACAGGATGCAGAAAGGGTACAACTCCACGATTAAAATGCGGGGAATAATTATTCGAACAGAAAAATGAATAAAAAACAAAGTGCTAAGACTTGTAAATACTCAAAGAATTCTCGCTTCAACACTCCGCTGTTACATTCGACACTGTCTCAGTTACGCATGCGCGGCTAATTCTACGCTTCTTCTTTTTTTTTTTTTTCCTATCTCTGTCTCTGCGATATGAAAAGATTTGCCATTTAGGAAAGTTGTCGAATGTTCCACAATAGAAATTAGTAATAATAAAATTTGGGGTTTTTTGTTTTTATGCGAAACACTTTTTTACGAATAATATTATTAATAAACCTTTTCATTTTTTTTCTATTTTACTATTTTAAGCAGGTACATCTGTATCAAAAACTTTATTTTTCTACAAGCTTTTGAGTAGTAATGTAGGTCCACGAGTGTGTGTGTGTGGGGGGGGGGATTACGAAGGGAGATTTTGAAATTTAATGAAATTTTCTTTATATTTGATTATTAAGAAAATATTAAAATGCATTCGTCCCAGTGCCTTAGAGAATAATCAAACACCCCTAAAGCCCACATAGAAGAGAAGATCGCTGCTGAAATAACTCTGCTCGCCTTTTAACGTTCACGTGTTTCTATTTAAAACAGAGGTTTTCTATTTGTGGTGCTATATTTCAAGGATCAGGAAGACAGAACCCCCACCTCCCTTCCCCTCCAAATAAAAACTGCTTCAGTTCTTGATTTTGAAAAATGTTGTTACAAATTTATTTCCGAATATCTAATATTTCTTAATTGTAAATTTGTTCTATTGCTTTTATGTTTAAAAATTGTCTTGCATGGGGAGTTGTGACAAAATATTCTTAGTTTAGCTTATTTTATATTTGTGTTCTGCCTTTTAAAAAGCGAATTAGGTAGTAGACTACAGGCATATCTGTTCCTCAGTCTTGCTCCTCCCTACATTTCTTGCCCCACCAGTGGCCGAGATGTTCTGCTCTCGAAACTGGTAGACGGGAGGTGCTGGGTTCAAAACCCATCACTCCTGTCGACGTAATCGTTCGGAGTTTTCCGTGGTTTTCTTCGAACCTTGGATTCCCTTGTGTAAATACGTGTTAGGTTTCCTTAGAAAGACCCCCACGGGGCACCCCCCCCCCCTTAGGGCATATATCCCTCGTGTTGATATTTGGCCGTCATAAACGCAACCAACCAACCAACCCTATATTTTTTTTCTGCTCGCGTTCAAATCTTAGTATTTCAATTTTCAAGCTATATATATATTACTCTTTTAGTGGTAGTTTTCCGCATTCTCCGGCGTAGACCCATGAGTGTAAGTAATTTTTGAAAAACTTTATAATTTTGTGAAAAGTAATAATAACTTAATACATCATAAAATTAACTTAGTCCCAAAACTTGATAAATGGATTTGTACAATACTGACACACGTTCTATGTTCTAATCAAATTTTTTCTTTTATAAAGTAATACCAAATTTTGTGTGCAGAACTGTATTTTAAACATTTTTCATTTATCTAAAATATTCTCTGGTGGTGCTGAAAAATATAATGACACAATCGTCATAGTTATGATGCTATTATATCATATCCAGACACTTAAATGTCTGAATTTCTAAATGTCTTAATTTCAGACATATAATCACAATTAAGACATATTTTCCTGTTCATTTACATCATGATCATAGTAAGACACTTATGTGTCTTAAAGTAAGACATTTATTATGTCTGAATTTTCAGATTCAGACACTTAAGTGTCTGAAATTCTTTTTCAGTCACATATGTGTCTGAATTTAAGACGTCTCTATTTGCAGTGTACGCAATTTCCCAATAAAAAAATAAATAAAATAGAGCAACACTTTTCTTTGTTTTATAAAAGGGTTAAAATAAATAAATAAAATCGCATGTTATGTTTTCAGTGATTATTTTTTCCCCTCAGATTATATGACAACATGTAACGTCTCTGGTTTCTCTGTTCTATGTTATGCAATGATTGAATCCAGTTAATTACCTTTTGAATTATACGAACACGCATTGTCCTGATAAATTTAGAGGCTTTTTACTTTTTTCCATTTTTTTCTCTCTTTAAAATATACTTTTTCATCTTTTATCATCAAAATTACTGTCCGCTATTCGAAATGTCCATTATTCAGAGGTTAAACATACAAAAATTTAGGTTTTGGGAGTGGAGATTGGAAAACTGTCCGTTAAATAGAGGTGTCCGCTATTCGGGAGTGTCCGTTATGGAGGTTTTACTGTATTAAAAATATATAAAATTATTGGCATCTTGAAATTACTGGAAGAACGGTCAGTGGTACAATATGTTCTGTCCATTACAATTAGAATAAAAAAGAAAAGTGTCCAGTTAAACTGGTGGCATTGAGCTCACAATCTATTCACACTAATTGAAGAGCTGAGTGGAAGAACATGTTATGCTACATTTTCTTAAAAATGATTTTATCTTTTGGACGAAGGTGTTATCACATATTCCATCACATGGTAAAGCTAAAATACCAAAGTTCGATTTAGCCTTGAAGATTTAAGACATTTTCATTAATATTTAATATTTAATTATCAAAATAATATTAATATTTTTTAATATTTAAAAATTAAATATGAATAAGTTTTTTTGATAGAGTTTAGTACCACACCTGTTTATATTTTAAACACAAGGTATCAAACAGAAAATGAATCATTAAAATTGACAACAAAAACTTTCACATCAAATTTCTTCAAATGTAATTTTTGTTACTTAACATGGTCTTCCACTTAACTCTTCAACTGTATATTACTCCTACTTCAAAGAATAATGCCTTTCAAAAAATAAATTAAGGGAAGGAGTGCTCCCCCCCCCCCATGTTTCACATCTTTATACTTAACCAGTGAGCCTCCAAATCTGATCAGAGAAGCGCATTATCAGAATAAACCGGTATACCAAATTTGAAGCAAATCGGATAGAAAAACCCATTTATCTAAATCAAGGGGGTATTAGCCCCCCGCTCCCCCTTTATACTTAACCAATGAACCTCCAGATCTAATCAGGGGAGCGCCTTATCATAATAAAATGGTATACCAAATTTGAATCAAATCGGATAAGAAAACCAATTTTTCTAAATTAAGGGGTGTTACCCGCCGATCCCCCCTTTATACTTAAACAATAAATCTCCATATGTAATCAGGGAAGCGCCTTATCAGAATTAACCGGTATACAAAAATTGAAACCAATCTGGTAATTCTGCATGAAAAACCCATTTATCTAAGTTAAGGGGAATTCGCCCCCTATCACCCTTTTATACTTAACCAATGAACCCCCAAAACTAATCAGGGAAGCACCTTATGAGGGTGAACCTAGAAAAAAAATTGAAGCAAATCGGATATTTCTATCAAGTAATCGCGTTATGTACGTACATACAGAACGTACGGGCACATTAGCTCTCAGGCTTTGATAGTCTGTAAGCTAAAAACTGAACATCCAGCTGAGTTCCCACAATTGTGTTGATTTCCCACAATTATGCGTAATGTTAGACGTGTGTAGTTTAGACGTAGGTATTGCCTGCATGTGGAAAGCGTTCGTTTCTACACAGATGATGACAAATCGATGACGAGTAAAACATTTTATTTTTTAGAATAATCAATTACCGTCCCCCTTCATTAGGTTTGTGTCCACAGACAACAGTTAACTTGCCAAAGATACAGCCGATCCTGCCAAACAACTGAAACTCCGTTTATTTTACAGGACAAAATCTGTTTTTATGAATACTCCGTTTCTTAACAGTTAAAAGCTAATCAGCATGTTTGGTTTTAAAATGCACCTTTATTAACTGGAAACTCCTATTTATTTTAATACTTACTTTTTACCTTCGACAAAAATGTGTTGTCTACACTTTTATCCCAAGAATTAGTACAGTACACCCGAAGAGAAAACGATAGATGCAAAGACTTACATTATGATATTCGCTATCATCGTTCATACATTCAGTTCTAAATTTTGCATAATTTCAATTTTTATTTTATCAATGGAAAAACATGGACTTTTAAACAAAAATCTGTTCGAAGGCAGTAGCTGACTTTACTGATTTTTAAATAATTTTCAACTTTAATTTTCATAAAAATCTATTTTTAAAATAAGCATTTGTTGAGTAGAATATGTAAAATAACTAAAGAAAGAGAGTTACCGCAATTGAAAATTGATAGTCGATGCTTCATGTAAACAATTGAAAAGGTAAAGAAAACTTTGGTTTATTCGATGAATCTTCAGTAATCGGATTAACTTCTAACTGTTGTCATCATATCCACAATGTACTTTAAAATTAATGTGATATCATCAGAGAATTTAGAAAATCGCTATTCATCGTACGGTGTACTTGATTATCCCGTCGACCCATTTCGCCAAATTATACAAATCCCCAAACTATTCGCCAAATTATGTAAATGGAAGATATATGTTGCCATTCTAAAATTTTAAAATTGGAAAATTGATGAATTTAAATTAATAAAATCACTAAACAATAGGGTTACTTTAATGATGACGTTTACTTATGGCGTAGCGACATACCAAATATAAAAGTTGATTTATTTAGATGATTTCAGACACATGCATACATACAATATACATACATACATTCATACAATACATATTTAAATGCAGAATTGTTAAATTAAACAATAAACAAACAGATATTTTAAAGATATTGTATTTGTAAATAAAATGGAAGTATTTTAAATATAATAATCGAATTTATTTGGGGTGCAATAAATATCAATGATAACGGAAAGTTGTATGGAACCTAATGCTCTTTATTTAATCAAACAACGTAGACGATAAATGTAAAATGTATGTAAACATTAGATATAATCTTGAAGGGAAAAAAGTCTAAAATTTCAGTAATTTTAATGAACGAAAGAACAAATAAATTTGTAAAACAGTAATCAATATACATATAAAACGCCGAATTAAAAAGACTTGATGACATAACAAACACGCGTAACACGTTTAATGTCAAGTGAATGTGACATTTACGATCATTTATTATTGACATTTAATCTTACAGTGTGGCGACAGCTGTTTGGTCGACGGGATAATCAAGTAGTACCCAACATCAGATAACTGATAAGATAAACTTTAACGCTAAACTAAAATACGTCAACGAAAATAGAGTTTTAGATTATGTTGAACGTAAAATTATTATTCATTTTAAAATTATTATTTTAGATATCTGTTGTGTTAGAATTTGTTCGGATTGTTTTTTCCATATTTTATTTACTTCTTTTTTTTCAATTCGTGTTTTAAATGGCAAATACTTCGCATTATATTTTATTTATTTTAACATTGTTTTACGAATGGAATTCAACGTGTTTTAATTAACGCTTTAATAAGAATTCGTATTATGTAAAAATATTGGATTGAGGAAAAAGTAATTTCGTTTTTTCCTAATAGATGGCTTTAAAGTCACATATCTCCAGTGATACTTATTCAATCAAGCCATACTATAGATCGTTTGAAAGACAACAGTCCATAGCACATTTTAGATATAAAGGTAGCGTCGTCTGTTTACTCAGTCAAAAGTTATTGCGCTTTGAAAATGGAGATTCCAGAAGGTCATTTTCGCCACATTTGGCTTTTTTACTTCCGGAGAGAAAAAAATGCAGTGCAGACTCATCGAAAATTATGTGGTGTTTATGGTGATGAGTGCTTAAGTGACCGCCAGTGTGAGAATTGTTTTCCTCATTTTCGTTCCGGAAATTTCGATGTTAAAGATGAACCTCGCCCTGGCCGGCCAATCTTTGAAAAAGGTAGATGGAATTCTTTAAAAAATCAAGATAAATCGACATATGACATCTCGCGACATAGCTATGGAACTAAACATCGACCAAAAAATAGTTTTGAACCGTTTACATACGACGGGATACCAAAAGAAGCTCGATACGTGGGTTCCACATGAACTGACAGTAAAAAATTTAATGGACCGAGTTTCCACTTGTGAATTGCTGCTGAAACGAAACGAAATCGAACCATTTTTCAAACGAATGATTACGGAGGATGAAAAGTGGATCACGTACCACAATAATGTGCGAAAAAGATCGTGGTCGAAGCCCGAAAAAGCTTCACAAACAGTGGCAAAACCCGAATTGACGCCAAGGAAGGTGATGCCGAGTGTTTCGTGGGATTGGAAAGGCATTGTTCATCATGAGCTGCTTGAACTTGGCCAAACCATTAATTCGACTCTCTACTGTTAACAGCTAATGCGATTGAAGTAAGTTATTTAAAAAAATTGGCCAGAATTGATCAATAGGAAAGGCGTTGTCTTCCATCACGACAACGCTAAACCACACACATCTTTAGTGACTCGGCAGAAATTGAGAGAGCTTGGTTGGGAAGTTTTGATGCACCCACTTTATAGCCCGGACCTTACCCCGTCTTACTACCTCTTTTTTCGGTCTTTGCAGAACTCTCTTAATGGTGTAAAGCTGACTTCAAAAGAGACTTGTGAAAATCACTTGCTTCAGTTTTTCGCCCAGAAATCTCAGAAGTTCTACAGTGATGAAATTATGGTTCTACCAAAAAAAAAAATGGCAAAAGATTATCGATCAAAACAGCACATATCTCATTCATTAGTGTTTGAAATTTATATGAATAAATTCGCTTTGAAAAACATGAAAAAAAAACGAAATTACTTTTTCCTCAACCCAATGTATAATACTGCTTAAAATACATAATTTACTACGGATGTTAATTTACCTAACAAATAGTATTCGAATAATGTATATTGAAACATAAAAAATCGACTTCTAAACCGCAACTCAGAGAGAAACAAAATTAATTAATTCTCGTGTTTATAATCAAACAACTTGGGAAATTAATTAACATCGCTTATATTGTTTCGAAAGAGTTTCGTTTGACATCTTACTCAATTAGGAGGAATGTTTATGGACGAAACAGTCTGTTGCATTTTTAAAAGAGCGTCCTTTTTTTCTTTTTACAATCTTGTAATCTACGTCTAAGTGACAGACATTTAATCATGAGAGTGAGATACATTTAGAAGAATAGAATAAATGTTATAACAAGAGATGTGTTAATCTGTGAAAATTGGAAACAGCTTTAAAATTAGAAAATAGATATGTATCTAAATAAAAAATGAGAGAGTAAATTTGTCTTTAATTAATTAAGTAAGTAAAAATAAGTAGTTACTTTAGTTTTCATTAGATAGAAATTAGTTTTTTGACGGCATACATGTTTAACTATATTCCTCGATTTAACAACACTTTTTACTAACTCGTTATTCACGCATCAATTTTATGTGATTCAGGGATAAAAACGGTCCAGACCAGGACACTAACCTAGGTCCCTGGCTTGCAGTACCAATATTCTTCCAACTGAGCTACCCGGACGAAATTCTGTTTTTTTTTTTCGCTCTATTGAAATGAACCTCAACAATGCTACTCTAGTCTTGAAGATGATTTATCTTGTTTAACAAATTTCCGTCTCTTGATTATGATATAATTACATGGTATTCAAAATTTCCATGTTAGTATCACACTTTTATCATATAATGTTCAGGGTTTGACAAGTAATTTTAAGTGAAGGTCTGAATACTTTTGAAAATTTTATCAAAGAATCAGTGAAAAAATCAATAAGTAATGTAAGTATTTATTACTTTAAAAATTTTATTTTTACATACACATAATATAAAATAGAAAAGTCAGGAATTCGTTCTGAAAAATTAATGCGAAAAATTACACTTGTGGTCTTGAGCCACTTTTTTATAGTTTGGTTCCCTTGATGAAAAGCTGATGCGAAGAGCGTCTTCAAGATGGGCGTCCGTTAATCTCGAACGATATTTGTTCTTCAAAAATTCATTTTGGAGAAAGTTATTTCGCATACATAAGTGGAGCCAAACATAGTGGCCAGGTTAATAGCTACATTCTCAGAAAAAACTGTAAATTTATGAGCGTTTGTCCTTCAACTTTAACGGACAACAGCCTTATTTGATGAAAAAGGGTCTGATCCATTCAATAATTGCCTTAGATACTTAGAAAATTAAGGACAATCCACATATTCTTACAGTTCTAGCCTATCTGTTAGCAAAGAAACAGAACGACGTCATACAGTTTCCTCCGCTAGGGTGTAACCCTTCATTTTAGTCGTGTTTCGAAAAATAAAATAATAAACGCGACTGTAACATATTTTTAAGCCGCCAAAAAAGCGATTTTGCGGTAATTATCTTACATGCTACGGGTTATGGAACAGTAAGTAAAGTGTTATTGTGTTTTAAAATGCATTACATCCGTAAAATTACGGGCTGCACAAAATGATGGGCATGGATTTTTTTTTACGGGGTATGACTGGTATCTCTTCTGCCGGACTCTGCCCGCAATTTTACAGGGATATTTTTAACACAGTAGTTTTTTACAATTTTCACACTTTTCTGTACCCCAAAATTCTTCAGGAAATGCAGTTTCATATATTTGCAAGGAAACATCTTCCTGCAAGTTATTTATCTCCATTTAGAGTCATTTATCTCCATTTTTCAAGTCTGAACAACTTCGCAGCCACATCAGGCCATTCTTCTGATGGAACAACTTCATAAGAAGTCAGACAACTGACCTATCTCTGCAAAGTGTTGGAATCTTGCTTCATATCCCTTCACAAGATCTGATATAAAACTTAGGAGAGTTATATTTGCACGCGACAATAACAACGCAAATGAACGAAAGCTCCGCTCAAGATCGTAATCTGCCACTGACAAGGCGAGCCCACTACGTCCCAGATGAATCCTCACGCCTCGCAGCCGGCCAGTCCCACCGTGCGTTGCCGGTCAATGCACCCCCGCGACAACGCAGTATTTTGCGTTTCCCATCATAGCAACATGCATCACTATTAAAAAATCAAATTAATCGCGTAAAATATAAGAAACATTGATAAGGCTACCGCTCAAACGTAATCTATTACATAAATATTAATATATTTATTCAAAGTGAATAAAATCGGTCGCTCAGGCATCGATCTTCCGCAGCGCGGATGTGGACCGCGGTCCGCCTGTTGCCGACCGTGGTTATAGTGATACATCTGTTGAATGAAACTAGTGTTGCAATTCTAAGCCATGTCCAACAAAGAAGAGTGTACTGTGCCCGTCAGTATATCGTCCGGGTAGCTCAGTAAGAAGAATATTAGCACGGTAGGCGATGGGCCTAGGTTCGAGTCGTGGCCTGGAGATTTTTGCTCCTTTGGAATAAACCTCATCTATGCTAGTCCAACCTTGACGATGATTTATCTAGACTACTGAAAACACTTTCTTAATACTAGGTTGAGCAAAAAGTTCTGGGAAATCTGTGAAAGTTGCTTTGTTATGCGCAAATTAACAACAAAAGCAACAAGGTCTATTCTTCAAAGTAGAGACCATCATAGACTTTCGGACATGCCATCGTTCTGCCAGATTTCGGATCTACTAGAAGTAAGAAGTTTGTCACCGTACCAGTACCTTCACCGTCATTAATCTCATCGACGGTTTTCTGAATCGTTAGAGCTTTTCACCAATAATGCCGGATCAACACACGCAATTCATACGATAGGCATTTTGGCATTTTGTTCAATAGGCATTTTGGAGCCAAAATTCCTGAACTCCTATAGGTATATCACTAGTACTCCTATATACGATACAAATTGTAGTCACTATTAGATTAAAAATCTCCCAGAACTTTTTGCTCAATCTGATATCATAACTTTTACTGAAATAAACTTCGATATTGTCAATCTCAGATAAAGACAAATTTCGGCTTTGAAAAAAGGATTAAATTCTACTATTTCAATTCCTGATTTTTAGCTCAAACTTCGCCAGATATTCAAATAATGGGAATTTTTGCTAATGACTTCTTTAAAATGTCTAAAAATGTTATTGCTATGTCCCCGAAGTCATAAATTCATCACGCCTTGATAATGAACACGGTAATGACATTTTTAAGGTTAAGCCTACTTTAGAGCTAAACAATTGAAAGCTTATGGGGTACTTATTCTGAAAGCAGTCCTAAAGCTTCTTTATAATTGATTCTGCAAATTTGAATTATTGAATATGTATTTCAGCAATAAGGGACTTGGTGATGACACATATTAAATACACTAACTCTAAATTTTGGAGCAAAAAACACAGACTGAAGTAGTTATTGAATAGGTAATGAGAAATAGACATTACTTCTCGTAAAAATATATGAATTATATTGTTTTGTCTAAAATGTCGAATGTATGAAAAATAGAGACATAAAATTTACCCATACAGTCATTGCATTTCTTCTAAAACTTTCCATATCTTACAAATAATCATTCCAATTTAAGTTCGAGACAAGCCTTAGTAATAACATTTAAAACTTCACAATTTTTTTAGGTATTGAAATTATTATTATTATAATTTTCATATTTAAACTAATGCACAATGTAGTGCTTGAACAAAAATGTTCATAAAAAATTTAAACATTCATAGTTTACCCGATTAATTGACATTTTATACCCAACGACATAAAATTTCTCTTTATATGAGAATGACCCGATAACTACACAGAAAAAAAAAAACTTTTCTTTAACATCCTATTTGAACTTATATTCCCTTTTATATGCATGGTTTAACTGAAGAATGTAAGAAAATCTTTTATAAAAATATTTCTGAAACTTTCTTCGCAATAGACCTATAAGCCGACAGAGAAAAATGACGACTACCCTTTCACTATAAATAGCATTTTGCGAGTCCATATGCGTTCCAATTCGTATCAAGTTCAAGAAGCAATCGAATAAACTGTATCCCGTATGGAAGCCACTTCTTATAAGTCCTAACCAAAAGCAATAAACATAAATTCAAGTTTGTTCTTTTTCAAATTGTTGTTCTAGTTCAAGACAGTAGATTTTCTTTTATTTACATGCGGGAACTTCAAGCTATTGTGAAATGCATTATTAAAAAATATTTTAGAAAATTATTTTTAAAATAATTCCGGAAGAAAAATGCGTATACGATATTATGCAGTATACAATAATACACTGCATACTGTAATATTTTTGTGAATTTACTTTAATGAACAATGAAATAATTGTTCTGGAAGAATTTTTTATTATATTTCATAATACTTCAATGGCGAGAAATAAAGAGGTTTCGATATTTTCTTGTAGCTTAGGGGAGATTTTCATGCGGATAAGAATCGGACAGATGAAATAAGAAAATCAGAATTTGATTCAATATTTGCCGATCCTTTGTTAAAACATTCCCTGAAGCTATAAATTGATTTATTTGTATTTTGTTACATATAGTGTACTTTTCAATTTGAAAACATTTTTTCAAATATTTATAAGAGTATTAGAGATAAAAGTAAAGTGTATATGTTAACATATGTGTCTCTGTGTGTGTTTAAGTACGCATTAATAAGTCAAAATTTTTGATGATAAAAATAATTTTTACAACAAAAAATTTTCCTGAATCTAACTTTTTTAAGCTAAATCGTTCTAAGAAAGTTTTGGTTCATCAAAAAATAGCTTTTAGTATTTTAAATAATTTATTTTTTTATACTTTTATTTTGGTTATGAATTATAAAATCTTGGACCCTATTTACTAAAATATAATTGTCCTTGGACCTTATTACTAAAATATAGTGTAATTGAAAATAAGGTATATTGATAAAATGTAGCCAGAAAATTTTCCACTGGAATGTAACTTTGATAATTAACAATGTCGAAGAACAAAGATGCATTCATATATCTACACAATGTCCTAGAAAGAACAATGAAAATTGAGGTTCAATGTTTCATCAACTACAATAATTTAAACAAAAGAGAAAAAATCCTACGTCAAGCATAGATTATGAAACACTTTCCAACGCATTCAGAATAATGTAACTAAACTTCACCGTTCAATAAGCTGAAATAGGATGTTTAATTGAACCATCTGGAAACGCATAACACACTTAATAAGCTAATTTCAGCCATTCCCAGTTGAAAAATTATCCGAATACTTTGAGCATCCTCTTGTGTGATATACAGATTTCTACTCATAAACTACTGAAATACGGAAATTATATTCGAGATGCCAGTATTATTTCCATACTTTAACGGAAAATTTCCCCCGTAAATTACAGAAAAATTTCCGTTTTTCTGGAATTTACGGGGAACAATTTCCGCTAAAATACGGAAATAGTACTGGGGTCTCGATTGCCAGTACAATTTCCGTATTTTAGTCCGGGTTTTTTTTTTTTTTGACAGTGTATGCAAAAATTGAGTTCCTTTAGTAAATACATACCACAGTTGAAAATTCCCCTTCAGCTCTTTCCTCGAATAAGGAGAATAAATGATGCGTGAATTCTTTTGTGCAGCCTTGTATACGAGGTATAGAATTTATATACAACGAGCAACATGCAAAAGATTAGTTATATCATTTATTTAATAGCGCATATCGAATTTCAAAACGCACTTCCAGCCATTAATGCTCAAAGACAGTAGTGTAACCGATTTACTTTGCATGCCCCTGTAAATGAACGATACATGCTATGAGTGTCCTATTATCGTTGTCATCTTCTAGTGAAAATCACTGATTTATAGCAATTTCAATACGTTTGACGGCATCTCATTACTGCAAACTATTTTTTCCATTGATCCGCATGCAACTGAATTCCTTTGAGTGTCCCTGTAAATGAACTATCAACACACTTCTTATTCAATACCGAACATGCGAAGGTAAACACCATTAACATATACCAATTGCATGAACATCCTAGTCTATTTACGCGAGTTTAAAGCGTGGACAGGTGGTCACAGGCCTTTCCAACAATATGTCACATGTGGGAGTCGGTAAAAGTTAGAAAAATGCCTCCCTTTGGGTCTACTATCGCTCCTCCTTGAATACATCCTCCCCCCTCTCTTTGAAGTACTGGTTGCACAAATGTGTTACTGTGCACACTGACTCTATAGAAAAGGACTCATACAATGTAGCAATTTCATAAATTTCACTCAATTATTTCCATGTAGCAAAAACTTATTGATACACCCTCGTACATATACGATTTTTTAAGTGTAAAATTAAACGATATTTGAAAGAAATTACGAATGGAATAATAATAAAAAAAAAAACTTGGAATGGCTTGAACTTTTCAACAACTACGAAACTAAAATTCGAAAGCCAACTGATTAGTCGCTTTAATATCGTAAAAAGAATAATTAAAGAAAAGGAAGTCTTTTCAAAAACTGTTGTGCTATAAATTGAAATGAATTACATATCCCCTGGAAGCTTTCATACAAATATTTAGGAATTTAGGACTTACCTTAAAAATAAACTTTGTCATTAAATAAAACACTCTGAAAGCTGTACTAAATATTTAATTAAACTGTCGTATTCATTCAATAGATCGATGGATGCAATTTACTTACGTTCACTTTATAAAAGACGTGCAGCTTCTTTGTTAAATAACTTTTCTGTGACCTACAACTTTTATACAGAAAATTTTTCTATTCACTTAGGAATATCAGCTTATCTTGATATGAAGGTGACATGAGATTAAAATATTTTCTGCATCATAAATATCAGTTCATATTAGTTAGGCGCAGACACAACTTTGAATTTAACCAGTTAATAGGCAGTTACAAAAATTCCATATACATGGCTGTTACGAAAATATTTTTGTTTCCAGAATTGAAGAAGTATCGTTCAGTTGTTTATTCTCGACAGATGTTTTGTTTCAGTAGCGATATTAAAATAAAGATGTAAGAGATTATATCTGTAGAGAATATACAGTAGACGTTCGATTTTACGAACTCGAGTGGACTCATATAATGTGTTCGTAAAATCGAAAGTTCGTAAATGAGAAGACCTTTAGTTCAATGGGATGCTGGTAGGAGCCAGTACGTCAGTTCGTAAAAACGAAGAATTCATAGAAAAGAGATTCGTAAAATCGAGCGTCTACTGTTTCAAATAAACTAACTGTAACACCCGGCGTTACCCGGGATTTTAAACATGTTTGATTAGAAAGATCAGTTTAAAAATTAAACACCGTACGGCCTATGAATCTCGTGCTAATAGGCTCTATTTTTTAATATATTGAAGGCCTTGAGAAATTTTTCTTTTATACCAGTATTTTAGGTAGATTTCGTAAGAAATACTACCTATTGCAGTCGTTACCATGGTGCGACTTTTGAAAAATTCCTTCATAACTTTTCATTACATGACCCCAGGAACCCAAAACCACCCCCACCTAAAAAGTTTATATATATATATATATATATATATATATATATATATATATATATATATATATATGTATGTATGTATGTACTAAATTTTGTCCGCACGATAAAAGTCGCAATTATGCACGGAACGTCTTCAAACTCGCCAACAACTTTAAGATGGCTAATTTCTCGGCGGGGATTGAAAATGAGCAAAATCGGTCCAAGGGAATGGGAATGGGGAAGGTTTAAAATTTTGAATACCGTCTTAACATCATTCTGATAAAACCAGCTTTTACACAACAATGGTAGGAAAAAATAAATATTTTTCGTTATAGCTGTTGCCAACAATTAAAAAAAAGCAATAAAATTCTCACCACAACAATTGCTTTTCTAATGTGAAAAATGTGTTTTCACGTGAAAAATTAAATTAGATAAACAAATTAGAAAACAAATTGAATATTACGTCATAAGTTTTCTCGAGCAAGATTTCTGCATGAAAATTCAAAATGAAATAAATAGTTTGACGAATTAAAACAAACAACAAAATATTGCGTCATATTGAAAATATAATGGACCACAGCAGGTGAATATGTAACGTCATTGAGTTTGAAGAAACGTATTAAAACATGATAAAAACCCGAGTGTGGAAATATTAACATAATTTAACACTTTGAGGTTCTCTGAATTTTTTGTATCCATTTTTAAACCTATTCCATATACATGCGTGTGTGTATATTAGAATTTTCACAAAATGTTTAGCTCTTTAGAGCTCATTCTTAGCAAACGAACTGGGTTTATCTTTAATCCTGATTTAAGTTTTGTTGGTGAATTTAGTACTTAATTTCGAAATCTACCTCCGCCTGTAGGTCCGAGCCGGCAGGGATTTTTTTTAATGTTTCCTAAGCCTAAATAAATATAGTCTTGATTCTTGGAAAAAAAATTGAAAAAGAAATGTAAATTCGTGAAAAGTCCTTCATGATAGCATTTTCTCTTGTAAAAGTCATGCATTCACCCTATATTCGTTTGAAATAGGAGGTCATACGTGAATGAACCTCTATTATTCACAACTAAAAAGAAATGGCGCAGAATTCTTGTCGAGATTCTTGTCGAATATTTGAGAATTAATGAAAATCACGCTCTCGTGACATCATAATTCGCTTTTATATTTTAACAAAATAATAAGGCTACTATGATTTTTGACTCGTGCTATAGACAGTATGCACGTCACCACACATAGCCGTTTTCATTATCTTTTTGCGCGTGAAAGTTTCACTATAGGGTACTCCATTGTGAAATTTGGAAATTTTTGAAATTCTATATTTGAAAAACGGCATCATCATTAGATTTGAAATTGATATCAAGAAAAATACAACTTTTTTTCCATTGCTAACGCAGTTTGTCTAACAATTTTCTGACAAATACTTTTCGAGCTATTACTTTTTTCAGTCACTTCAAATGTTTCATTTTCCGAGATGAATCTGTGGCAAGGATTAGCGAAAAAACCGGTCGTCATCAACGCGTAGGTTTTTATTAAAGAGGATTGGGGATATAGGAGGATGAAAGTTTACAGCTATTGTATTTTTTAAATCAGAAAGTACTCATACTTGATATTTCAGATTTGTCACTGTTTTGTTGGAATTAATATAGACTATATAACCAATAATCACCGGACACTTTGAATTTTAGAGATTTCGTTGAATATTTAAAGATATACTTGTCGGATGTTTCTGGAACTTCAGGATTATGAAGAATATGTTTGACTTCATAGTTATCAATAGCGATTTGACCAAATAGCAATTACGAGTCCAACAAAAATTGAAAGAAAAGTAATAATATTTGCGATCACCCTGTAAAATAAAATGCACGAAATGATCTATCGCTACAGAATACGGATATGTGGATATTATACAATATGTGTATTCATTTGTGCAAAAATAGATTTTTTTTTAAAAGTCAAAAAATTCTTGCATGTTTTTTGTTTATACCATGCAGGGCTTTCAACCAAATTGAACGCCAGCTTCAGAAAATTTGACAAAATGCAGTAGAAATAACACAGTGCATTTGAAATGTAAGTACAGGTATAATAAGCATTTTATGGAATGTGAGCAGTTGTATGACATATTTTTTTATCTGCGCATGCGCGGACGATAACAAGGGTTTTTTTTTTAATGATTTAATAGTCAATTCTATGGAGCAACTCATTTAAAAAAGTGTAATATACTAAGTCTATAACTTAGTTAACTGATAGACTGATTTTAAGGCATTTTCCATTAGCTATACACAGGTGATCAATCGTTAAATATTCATTCTATATGAGTACAATTGTATATAATTTGAAACAACAGTGGATTTAAAGATACGCCGATAAACGTTCTCCAAAATAGGTCAAATGGTTGGGAAACGGCAATAATAATACTATGAAACGTTTCAAAGGTTAAAAAGTAGAAAATAAATTATAAATAAAAAATGAAGCATATAATATTTAAAAAAAAACCACTTTATCAATAACTTTTAAATTAATTAATTTACGATTATACATTAAGAAATCAATTTAGCTAAATAAAGATGGATTAAATAATTTTTCTTTCCGGTTGCCCTATCTTAAAAAAGAAACAGAACAAAAATACATGTAGTTTTAATAAATCCACTTGATTCTGCTTTCTACGAAGCGTGGAAAAAAAACAGTGAGTTTTTTTAAAATCAAGTTCGGTGTCCAAGACAAATGAATATATTATAACGGATATTTTTGGTAAAAAACATGAATTGCAGTTTAAAAAATAAACTAATTTACTTTTATACTTATTATAACTTTTTATCTTAAGCACAAATGAATATTTAAAAATGTGCCATAATGCATGCATAGTACCATATTTCTGATTTTTTTTTTTTTTATGATGACAGGATTCTTTCTGAATAAAGCATAAATTTCATTATTTCCAAAACTAAAATACGTTAAAAAAGTTATTAACATTATTAGTTTTATTTAGTAATACATTTTATGTTTTACTCAGATATCGCAAAAGTACTATTTTTGAAAAAAAAAAAAATTAATTTTGTTTATTACAGTGAGAATATTTTTGAGAAATCTTATTCGTAAGCAGAGAACCTATGCCTGAGAAAGCGAACATTTGAAATGCAAATTTATTCGCCTTGAATTGAAAAGTGTGTTTCTTTGTTTCATGATAACCTATATGTGCAGAAATCAGAATTTTGGAGTAAATCTTAAGGATGTATTGAATGAAAAATCCGTATTCTAGATAGGCGGAATTTGTTATGAAAGTTTCACTTATGTTTTGTATTTTCTTTCGATTTATTATTATCATACGCATTGCTTCGTTTTACAAGAAAAGTATATATTTCATTTAGATTATACAATTGTGTAATCGGACTTAGCCACGTCTGTTGTGAAACAAAAATATATTACTATTTTTTGTAAAGCATATTAGGTACTACTTTGTTATCCCGTCAACCCTTTTCGCCAAATTATATAAATCGCCAAACCACTCGCCAAATTATACAAATTGACATAACTTTTATTTTAAATAACGAAAGAACAAATAAATTAGAATAACATTAATAAAAATACAAATAAAGCGTCGAAAGAAAAATCACTTGATGGCGTAAACACGTGTCACTTCCTTAAAGTCAAGTGAATGTGACATTTATGATCCACCATTCTTGGCATTTAATCTTATAGTTTGGCGATAGATTTTTGAAAAGCAGAAAAACCAACGTTTAAAATGCACAAATAATATTATTTGTGCTTTTTAAACGTTGGTTTTTCTGCTTTTTAATATTGTTGCACAAAGGCTTTTTTGCTATTTTTAGATAGATTTTTGATCGACGGGATAACCAAGTAGTACCGCATATTATTTATCAAAAGACTTTGCTTGTATGTATCTAAACATTATTGTTAATTAACTAAAAGTATCATTTAAGAGACAAGAATCAAATTGGCCTTTCAAATGTTTCTTGATCACATCATGTGGCATCCATACATACAGCATCTTTTTTACTAACCACTCCATGTGGGTATAATCGCTTTGACACTTGTAGTATTGAGAAACATACTCTAGAAACATATCCGATTTCTGTAGTTGTTTGATTCTGATTACTTCCACTTCGCACTAATATTTAGTTCTCAGCAGCGTCTGTCGATTGTTTGGAAAATCATGCATCGCTAAGATTAAAGCATTCAAATATACATAAAGCACAAATAATTGAACAAAAATTACTTTTAGATGCATAAATATAAAAGAACATGATCTCAGATTAAATAGACCCTCATACTGCATTATCAAGATTAACTCACACTCATCAGATCCCAAATATTTATTTGTACTCGTGGTTCGGAAAGGACTGCTTGCACACAAGGAATGTGATAGTAGAAAATAAAAAACGCTTTAAAAAGGGATTTCGGTTAACTGAGAGTTTCGTTTAAAAGAGTTCCGGATAAAAGAGGTTCCACTGTACTTTTATTTCCTTTCAAAAAATATAACGGTATATTAACGTGATATGGAAACATGGACTGCAAGGGAAGCAATTTTCTGACGATTTATGTTAAGGAGATAAATATATGATGTTTAAAGGGGATATATGAAAACATTAATGACTATATGTTCAACTTCTTGAATTATTTGACATGTGAAATGAAAGAATGAAGATGATTAGTGGACTCATGACCCGTTGTGATGTAATTAAATTCCGTGATAAAAAATATATATCCTCCTAGAAAAAAATATCTGGTATAACTCGGCGCAAATTTCCAAATGCTTTAAATAGTACTGTGTGACTAAATAAATTTGCATTTATTTGTATTGTACATATAGAGTCAGTATCGATATTTTTTCAGTGCTTTAAATTATATTAATTTTGTATTAAAATGTAAAATTTAAATGCAATATTTTATTTTTACAGTTTTTTTCATTAAATAAAATTGTAAAATTTGAAGTTGAATGAGGCTTTATTTGCTATAACTGTCAACAGTATGGAATTTGCAGGCATTCTTAAAATTTTTCTTCTTTTTCCACTTTAAGAAAACTTCACATTATCTCTGTGTATTCCATTATTACAATATTACTTTTTATTGGATTTTTTATGATTCAAATGCTGACCAATGTTGGATTTAGAAAGTTAGAAATTAAAATAAATAAATAAATAAATATTGCAGAAATATATATTAATTTGTGAATCTTCTCAATAAATATTACCATATGTAGGGGAGACTAGGACAAGTAGGCGCAGTTTTTAGTTATTAATTTTTGGTTTAAGTTTTTTATGAAACTTTAACTGTACTTTTAAAGTACAGGTATTGGGCTATAAATACCTGGAGTTTTGAGTTTGTAGCTTTTGTAGTTTATGTTTAGCGTAAGCCTAAAGTAAAAGAAAAATTGTGCGCCAACCTACCCCGTCACGTGCCAAGTTGCCTATACCTATGGGGTAAGTTGGCGCACGCTTTATAAAAATTTAAATAAAACACGCAGTTAAGAGAAATTAATTTCATTATTACCAGTAACTTTAAACAAAGGCGTTATCGCCGTTCAATGTAAATTCTTAATTATACAGACATAAAAATAATGAATAAAACATTAACAATCAGTAACTTCTATCTTACTCGATATCATCATCAGAGTTACAGTTGTCACAAATAAAAAATCGAGTTTCTCCGTTTGGGCAAGCCTCGTGTGAGCAAAATCTTGCATTGCAACAACGTTTCTCGGTGTTTTCTGTTTTTTAAGCTAAAAGCTCACCAGACACCGAGCCAACTTGCCCCGTGTTCAATGCGCCTACTAGCCCCATAATGAATTTGTTCACAAAAGGGACACGTAACCATCTAAGCATAAATAATCCTAATAAATCACATATGGGGTAGGTACAGTTAATCATACACTAAGAAAAACTGCGCCAGTTAATCGCAATTATTAAGATAAGTATTAGAAATTAGAAAAAGAATGAAGCAGCAAAAAATTACTTATGAGTGCAAAAAACAGAAAAATCGTAATAAATGTCCACTGCACGTAGGTAACGCTTCAAAACTACAACGAGGATTGTAAAAAGCAAAAAGAAAGGTACTCTGTGACTGGGTGCGCAATCTATCCACAAACAGCCGATTTATAAGGACTGCGCCTACTTACCCCTGTAGTCAACTAGCCCCGGTCTCCCCTACAACAGGAATAACGGTCTACACTAAATGTAAATTTATTTAGACACGCAGTATAATTTAAAGTATTTGGAAAGTCGCACCGAGTCATACCGGATAATTTTTCCTAGAAGGATATATATTTATTATCATGAAATGTGATTACATCACAACGGGTCATGGGTCAGCTATAAGCATCTTCATTTGTTTATTTCTCACGTCAAAAAAAATTTCAAGATATTGAACATACACTGCAAATAAAAGCGTCTTAAATTCAGACACATATGTGACTGAAAAAGTAATTCAGACACTTAAGTGTCTGAATATGTAATTTCAGACATCATAGGTGTCTGAAATTAAGACACTTAAGTGTCTTACTATGATCATGGTATAAACACTGTAAACTGAAATGTCTGAAATTCAGACACTTAAGTGTCTGAAAATGGAGTGTTCAATTTTCAGACGTTTTAAAGTGTCTTAATTTTTAAGACACGTGTATCCGTCTGAATTTAAGACAGTTCAAACGTCTGAATCGCATCCATCTTTGATCAACCTGCCTGTTCAGCAATAGGCAGCCGTTTTTTCACTTTTTTGTAATCTTTATACACTGTAAAAAGTATCCGATAAAATATGGAAATTGTACTGTCTATTCAGACACCCATTTACGTTATTTATTTTAATGTAATTTTTTTCCGTACATTCCAGAAAATTTTCTATTTTTTTTTTTTTTTTGCATATTTCTGTATTTAAAAAGTTCCATTTAAAAGATAAAATATAACCTTTCTAGGACAAAACCATATAATTCAATCCCCTTTTCAAAAATCACCTATATTAGACATGATTTATTTATTTATATTCATACCAGTGTGTTATTTCCAAGAAATCATGAAATTTTTCATTTCAGCCAAATTTCCGTTATACAGAGGTTTACTTCAGTTTTATTTACTGTTTATTGAGTTACAGTTAGCAAATAATTTTTAGTAGTACGTTTAAAAATATACGATATAACCATGCTGAAAGCGAAATTTTGCCCAGTCTCATTCGATTCCTTCTTAAAAAGTTTGATTGCATAATACTTGCGTTACCTACTGTTATAGAAACCTGTTTAAAGAGGATCGCTTATAATTCGATAGGTAATTTATTCATCAAAAAATAGAAAACTTATTTCGATCACATATTTTCTGAATAACATCATCTGCGAATTTCATGATTTAAGATAAAAAATGAATTAAAATTTATACATTTCCAATTTGGAGTGGAAATTAAACCTAGAATTTTTGAAAATGAATAGTGGCGCCATCTCGTGTAGTCAAAGTAATCTATCTGGAAATAAAACTACAGCGAAAACTCGATACATGACGTTAATGACTTTAGCGTATACCAGTGGTTCCCAACCTTTTTTTGACCGTGCCCCACCTAGGCATCTCTAAAATCATGATGCCCCCCCCCCCCTCCCTTCTATATCATATAAATATTGTCACATAAAAAATAAACTTCCATTTTCCCAGATGGATCCGAAAATAGCATTAACTCCATCATAAGTGATTTCACATTCTTTAATTTATCAAAATCATATTTTTTTTAAATTACAAATATGCTTTTAACCTAACTCCATGAATGCAGTGATGCCATGGATTTTCGCAGTTACATCGTTTTATTGTTTTTTGGCAACTTACCTCAAATTTTAAAACTGATAAACAGTCTACATTTTTATTTTCGCAAAATTTCTTGAAAACATTTTCTTATTTTGTATAACATCTGATAGAATTGATACATTTTATAATGGATTTTAGTACTTCATTAAGAATAAGTGATATTTGTTTATCGCCAAGACTGTATGGATAACATAATTCACAAGTAGCATTTCCGGGTTCACACTTTTATCCAGTTTAAAATACTACTTACCTTTCCTCCCATAACATACTTCTTTGATAGCGGATTTTTTTCCCATTATTATTATTTGGGCCCCATGTTTTCTCCAATTTAAAATTTTAAAATGCATATGTCATGAATTTCATATTCTGTATGTGGTTTGCAGAAGAGCCATAAGAAGTTTACTTTCAACACTTTCCTTCCGTGATGCACACGGGGTTTTATTAATTTCATAAATGTAGCACCTCATTTTTATCATTCAAAACATTTTTTAGATTAAACATGCCCAAATAGTCAATTTTAGATATACTCTACAAAATTTCCTATGTAAAATTTCCCTCGTGGGGCATATTACACTATGAATAGATGTACAAGTTTTTTTTTTAAATAAATAGTAAAAAAAAGAGGTGTAATTTACTAAAATAGTATTAAAACCAGAGAAATTAAATGATTCTTTATTAAATAAAAGGTTTCAAATTATAGAAGATAATCCATATAATTATTTCGGTGTCAGTGTATTTTTGAACTTTTAAATGGGATCGTTTCGGAAATAAATTTTTATTCAGTTATTTTTAAATTTTTTCATCTATTATTTCTATTTTTAGACTAAGACACTACTTTCATTAGAAAAAAATGACAGAAAATTTTTTAATAAGAAATCTGAAATTGCCCCACTGAAAAGCCATATTGCCCCCCTGTGGGGCGTACGCCCCACGTTGGGAACCACTGGCGTATACCCTCTCCCATACGTGTACCCTGCGTTTTTTTTACGACTACAGCACTGTGTATAAACTGTTTAGAATGATACTAAATTGGAAAAAAACTTACTGCTACTTAAGGGGACCGGGAAAGCAAAATTCAACCAAAAAATCGATTTTTACTTTTTTATATCATTAAATATCCAACGATGTGTCACACATATTTATATATGAAAAAATAAGTGTTGAAATTATTCATTTATTATTCATTATTTCATATTTCACGACTTTTTCTCAAAACTTGGATTTTTCATGCTTATGTTTCTTTTTTTCAATATCTATTAAACTTAAGAACTCAGATTTTTTTTTAATACTTGTGTTATGTTATATTGTATACTTTAACTCTGGGATTTAATGATTTGTTGAAAATTATTTATTTTACGCAGTAAAATCTTACCAAAAATGCTAATTTAAAAATGATTTTCAATAAATAATTAATAATTAATTTTGAGTTTCACATAGAACGAAAATGGTCTGTCAAAATACGTAAAGTATGTTATTCTGTCTACTCTAAAAAATCTAGATCTCTATCTTTCACAATTTCTGAGAAAAAGGTACACAAGGTTGGTGAATTTAACATGGCGGAGATAGGGCTTTCCCGGTCTCCTTAAAAACATTGCTTGTGCTTGATGAATAACATTATTTTGAAAAATCTGCCGACGAGATCGTAGTCGAGTGGTTAGCGCACTCTTCTCCTACGCAGAGGACTCTGGATCGAATCCCACCTGTGGTAAGTGTTAAAGTTTACTCTAGTTTGGAATGAATGCTATATAATTCAGATGGCCTTTGGTTAGTGGTTGTATATAAAATATGGAGATTAGTTCTTGAAAAATTATGTTTTATCTTTTAAATGGAAATTTTTAAATACAGAAATATGCAAAATAAATGGATTTTTTTCTGGAATTTACATCAGAAAATTTCAATTAAAATATGTAAATTATACTGGAGTCTCGAGGGGCTACAGTTTCCATAT
Source organism: Maratus speciosus (assembly GCA_963932465.1). Classification (NCBI taxonomy): domain Eukaryota; kingdom Metazoa; phylum Arthropoda; class Arachnida; order Araneae; family Salticidae; genus Maratus; species Maratus speciosus. The sequence continues at coordinate 12,330,818 of OZ010795.1, read as the reverse complement.
TTTTAGGGATATATATATATATATATATATATATATATATTTACACCGTATAATGCTTACGAAAGAAAAAAAAGGTGAAAAAATGTTTGTCGAAGTGGTCAAACGTGGATGCAATTCAGACATTTGAAGTGTTTGAAATTCAGACGCATACAAGTGTCTTAAAAATTAAGACACTTTAAAACGTCTGAAAATTGAACACTCCGTTTCAGACACTTAAATGTCTGAATTTAAGACATTTCAGTTTACAGTGTATATGTCATCAATTTTTTCATATATCCCCTTTATACCACATATATTTGTCTCCTTAACATAAAGCATCAGCAAATTGTCTTTACAGTTAGTTCACAGCTCTCGCTATGTAAAATAATTAGTAGGGTGTAATAAGGCATATAAGAATATGAATTGACTTCTGATAAATAAAGAAAATATTCTGTTTATTAAATAAATTTTAATGAATGAAAATTAATGCTGTGAAATACTAAAATATTTTGCTATTTCTAATTTAATGCACAAAAAGATGAATATTACACCTTATAAGAAAATTAAACCTTTAAAATATATGGATGCTTCAGCCAATAGTTCCACTATATTTTCCGAATTCTTTTAAATTAAAACGAGATAAATATTTGAACACTTTTAAAGTTTCACTGATCTGTATTTCGAAAACTTTAGATAATTGAATAGTCCCTAAGGAGAATGCAGCGCTAGAAAATGTTTCAATATATTTTACGTGTCTGTTGCAATCACTTACGGGGTTCTTTTGAAATTAATGAAAAAGCAGGTGTAAATTATTAAACCATACAAATTTGCAAATTATGTGTAACAAAATTAAAAAGAGAACTATGTGAGTCTTGTGTATGATGTAAAGCTGATTGAGAGATATATAAATATACTATTAAATGTAAATACATACACTTATGTTCAAATTATACATCTTTTTAAAAAGTTTTATGTGTGCATAAAATAACACTCTATTATATAATAATTGGGTAGTTTTATGTTAAAAGAGCGCAAATGATAAATCGCCAAATATTGTATCCATCGTCAACATTGGTATTGCATTCATTTCATTTTAAAATATAAGCTTTTCACTCATTTCAGTTAAAACACATAAATTTAATTTAAAATAAGAATGTCTACACGCATTTAAAATACACGTTATTCTCATATTATTTTTTAAAAAGAAAGAACGCCATAAAAAAAATTTTTGATTTCAAAATCGAAGCCATGTGTCTAAGTTGCGCAAAAAGTAAAATCTGCAATTGGTGAGATTTACTCCCGGCTAACATGAACGTACCAACAATGCATATATCAATTTTTTTCAAACAAATTACAGCAGTATTAATTAGCGAGAAATGTTCCATAATCTGCATTCATACCGCAAAAGTCTTTTTTTGATAGAGGTGTTTTTATCAAAGCTGAAGCAGCATTAATGGACAATCATAAAAAAACACTCTATCATTTTTTTTCCAATGCAGCAAGCGATACAGACATTATCCTTACGCCGAACAGAGATCACGAAAAGGAACAGAAATAAATGAAAAATGATAACATTAAACACAGGAACAAAGTGAAGGATAATTAACATGAGAAACACATAAAATCAAGAAATTAAGATACGTAAAGAGTCTCTGGCCTCTCAGTAACGGGAGTAAATACAGTTCTTCGTGAGCGCTGAACAGTCGGTGGTGATCTCGGCTCATTTAAAACGTATTAAATAGTTCTGAAGGGGGTATTCTGGTCTAGAGGAGTAAAATCTGTGCGTTTTGTCGAGCTCGGTAAAAAAAATTATGTATGTATTTACCCTTCACTCGGGGTTCTCGCTGGATTTTGACCAACATTAGGGATTTGGCGAATATAAAATAAAAAAACAGTAGCCAAATGAAAAAAAAAATATATTAGCAAAATAGATTTGGCGTGAAACACTGAAAAATCTATCTTTAATTTCTAATTGTATCCCTTTTTTTGAATATGTTCTAAAATAACCTATTTTTTTGTAATGGCTTAAAAAATAGATATTCGACTGTCCGCTACAGAAACTATTAAAAATAAGTGCATTCTAAATGTCTCCTAAATATGCGTTTCAGACATTCTTTTAGCAGCCTAAATAAGAATTTAAACAGCTATCTTTGATTTACCATTGTGAAAATATACACTAAAAATTATTATGAGATTTCGACTCTAACGATTAAAAAAATTGACTGGGCAATGATACTTTGCATACAAATTATAAATAGTATGATAAATGACTAATTTCAACAACACCTTATTTCAGCAAAACTTTTCTCTATTTGGCGCTTGATGCGAGTAATTTTGGTTGTATTTTTACCGTCGCGACGTGATGCATGTACATATATATAGTTTAACAAACAATAGAAAAACACATATCGCCTAAACCTTTCTGAGTCTTTGACTGTTGTTGAATTCAATTGGTTTTGAGTCAGTATCTCTATAAATAGGTAATAGAGCAATGTAAATGACACGGTGCAATCAGATATTCAGAGCGCCACCAGTTGTTCAGCAACGCGGATAAGAATCTCAACTGTAATGGCACACACACACAAAAAGAGCAGAAAGTGAGTACTCGCAATTTGGTGAGTCTGATTCTTCATTTAATCGCCAAATGAAGCATTTTGTCACGATTTGGCACAATGGAAAACGGCAGCGAGAACCGCCTCTTTCACAACATATTTATTGCTATTTTGAAAATATACAAAATATTTTTTTTGAAAAAAAAAAGAAATGAAAATTAAATAAGTTATTAGCCGGTGAAGTTGGAGATAAAAAAGTGGAGTGTGCTAGTTGACACGATTGCAACTCTTCTGGTCATCTTAAACAATATTAAAAAAAAGATTCTTAATTAGTAAGAATGTCGTTATAGCCCCTACCTAAGAGAAAACAAAAAAAAAAAATATTTTTCGCAAAAGGGCGGCTGTCTGAAAAAAAAAAAAAGGCTTCTTTCGATTCATTTCTTTCATAATTGATACAAAATTTTGATTATTTTGATACAATAAACCGGTAAGAGCGATAGATAGTTATACATTGGAAGTTGGCAGAAAATTTAAAGTAAATCGGTTAAATAGAACTTGAGATATCACGTCAACCCTATTGAAAAAAGTAATTTTGTGAAAAACAGTTTTAAAATTTTGAGAAAAAATTTCAGGCATCCGCAGCGGTCTACAAGTCATAGAATGGTGCGTTGTACTTACATTTTCTCTCGAGTACATCTTCTTAAAAGGTCTAAACTTTTAGAATATGCAAAAAGGAAAAAAAATGTATATTTTTTAAATATATATATATTTTAAAGCATTTCTCAAAGCGTTTATTACGTCTTATTCGTAAATACGAATATTAAATAAATATTATAAATATTCAGGAAGAAAAATATATCGATTTGGTTCAATTGATATTCATTACCCTAATCGAAGAATAACTTATGCATCTTCGAAACTACTAAATTATACTGCAGTATCACACAATTATAATTTATTTGATTTTAAATGTCATAAATTGTAATAACATTCATATCAATATTATGCCTATATTAGATTACAGAATAATATTTAAATGTCCTTACCATAAAAATTAATGTAGAAAATCAGACGTAGTCATTTCAGAATTTGACATTGAAATGTTCCATAGCAAAATGTGAACTCAAATATGTGAACATTTGAATAATAGTTTTTTCATAGACGGTTTTAAGATCTTCAAATACTTTAAATATTCGGAGCGTTTTCAGACATCTGTAATATATTTCGTTTTGACAAATGACTTTTATAATATTCTAGGTTAAACCCAGTCATTCGCAAAAATACCGTCATGAGATATGGGATATGTTTGAATAAATTATTTAAAATTTATATTGTGTATGTTTTGCGTTATAGTCTATTTTACATAATGAAATTGAAATTCAAACAAAATTATTTTATTTTCTGAACATAAAATATTGATTCTTTTTTTATTAAAAATAAACAAAAAAATATAAAAGTGTTTCACGAATAATACCTAATTAGATCCCGATATGTAATTTCTTTCGGGCAAAAATTAAAGTGTCGTCCTTAAAAAATAACGGTTCGTTATATAAGTCAGCCGTAAATATGAGCATGTGCATCAGTGTACTGTTAAATACTGATAATCTCCATTGAAATTTCTTAAACTTCTAAGCATCGCACATTTTCAAATTTTACACTGTGGAATGGGGAAAAACGTACTTTTAACTGCAAGTTGTTTGAAAATTGTATCTCAATTTATTTTTCAGATATTAATTTTTGGTAGTTTATAATGCTATTTCCGTAAAGGTGGCCACTGAAGCATTCCATTTCTATAGAAAGTAAAGAAAAAATAGTCTGAAGATAGATTACTATATCTTTTTGTTGTCTCATAAGAACTGAAAAAAAAATTATAATTAAAATATTGCTATTTTGAAAGAAAATGTAAAGGAATAATTTCTGATAAAAGATGGATCTATTGTAAACTATATTCAGTATTAAGTATCCATATTATTGTTACAAAAAATTAAGACCTATGAATCATTAGATAGCCTGTCTATGATAGATTGTCTATGTCGAGTTTACGACATCGCCTTTTGCTGGGTTTGTGTATTAATCCGCGATAGTGGTGTCCTATGCATACATACTTTTCTATAGATGTTGTTTTACACCGGATCGTCCATGTGTTCTTCTGCGGATGCAAATGACGTCATTTTATATAAAATAAAAGCGTGTATATTAAGTCTTAAAACTGAAAAATGTTTTGTAGAAGTGCATCCTTTTCGCTCCAGCGGCATTGAAATTCTTCGAAAATAACGCACTTGGAATCACAGAACAGATAAAACGCAAAGTTTTGGAAACATTTAGAGTATCTTTTATAGAAGAGCAGTGACTTTTAGGTTAAAATAATATTGTTTTGGAATCAGATTAACCAATATCAGATGAATTTTTTATTGTAACTTTGTAGATTTATTATAAATTAATGAAACGATTCCTTCTTAAACATTTTCATTCATCGAAATTTGGCGGGTTTCACCTCGTAATAATATACTTTTTTCTTTTTCCTTGCACGTAATTTAAAACATCTCATTCAAAACAAAAGCCTATTTCTTATTTTTAAAATTAATAATTAAAAAGTATAAAATTTTGTAAACAGGGCCGTATTCTGTTTTTATTAAAGCATAGTTAATTTTATGACGTAAAATGCTTGAAAATTGTCTTAGTAGAGAGGAATTTCCACAAGATATTCAAATTATACATTTTCAAATAGAAATAAAACTTTTTCTTCATCCAATTTATCTTTTATGCACTTTAACTGAAAATAGGAAAGAATGCAATACATTGGTACAAAATTACATTGAAAATAAGTAAAATCTCATTCTTATAATAATAAATATTAATTTTTAAATACCTTTAAAAAATAAATCGTACTTTTATACTTTAAAGAGCCTGTACCTGTATAGCGGTCATTAAAAAACTGCAGATAAAAAAAAAATATATTGAAGTAGATCTTCTATGTTCTACAGAAAAAAAAAAAACAAAAAAAAACATATTCACCTTCGGGGGAAAAAAAGGTTTATATTTTTTCCAGTATAGGTTTTTAAATCTGCATAATTAAAACAAAACTACTTTTTTTAGTTTACTCTACGTTAATGAAGAAATGTGTAAATTGCTAAAGATTTTCACTAGCAAAGTTCAAATTTCAACATTCGACTTAATTAACTACAAAACCAAAAGATGATTCTTTTAAATTTGCTTCGTTAAAATTTTCCCAACTAATGAACCCCTAGGAAAGAAAAGTTGTTCTCTGAATGACTACTTCAACTTAAAACGGCACTTGTCGATAAACAAAGCAAACATCTCATTAAACTAATTATAATATTAACTTAATTTTGAATCCAAAGCGTATCATAAGTTCTTTTTCATATTATTAAAATTGTTTTAGTTAAATTTCATACCCATAAAACATGTTATATTAGCTAAATATTATAGTTGAACTTCACAAATGAAAAATGAATTATGAAAACACAAACTTCATACATTGATAAAACTTTGATTTTTTTTCCTTGCCTTATGAAACGCGTTTATGGCTCACTGATAAGTTTGAGATATTCTTAATGATAACTTTGTTTTCATACAGGATGATTCAAAAAAGTTCACAGAATGACATTGTAAATCAGACATACAACATGAGTAAAATATCACATAGAAACATAGGATCGAAAACTACGTATTGAATCAAAAATAGACTGTGTTCCAGATTAACTCAATTTGCCTTGACGGTCCTAACTTTCAGAAAACTGAAGTATATTATAATGAAACATTTAACAGACATTCTCACCTTTGTTGTCAATGGGATAACACCCAACAAAAGTGGTAGAAGTTCGCATTCTACGCTCCAGCAGTAGGCTCTTGACGACCCATATTTTGGACTGTGATGATCAATCCATACAGTATCAACGATTGCTTGAGCAACATGTTTTTCGGGATCTTTTCGTTATGTTACAGTGGTGGTCAAAATTATAAGGACAAGGCAAAAATCGCCCAATCTTGGCTTCATTTGGCCGGAAACTTATGCAAAAATAACGGCTGGAAACCAATGAAAAATGAAGAATATTTTTATAAGTTTTTATGGAAATATATGGGAAATTCATAGTCATAAAATCTATTATGGATTTATACAGCCATCTGATATGGACAAAATTATAAGAACAATTGTATCTGTGTGCTTTAAAAATTAAAATTTGCATGTTTTTTGCTATGCACACGGAACTCCCGGGCGATATAAATGCGTAGTTAGCGTTTGCGATCGTCCTATTCAGTTTTTCAGTCATGCCGCTAGGTACAAATCTTTCGAAGTTTGAGAAAGGAAAAGTGGATGCATTTAAACGTTCAGGACTTTCTGTACGCCAAATTGCGACAAGGCTTAATAGATCAAGAACGGTTATTTACAATTATCTTAAATATCCCGGACGGCAAAGTATGGACGGCAAAGACATACAGGTAGGTCATCTTCTGTTTCTATACGGGAGAAAAGAATAATAATAAGGAGAGCTTGCTCCGGAAAACAAATGTCAACAGAAATAAAACGTGAATTGAACTTAGAATGTGTTGCTCGAACTGTTCGACGTGTTTTACAAAAAGAAAAAAAAGGTTCCCTATGGTAAACATATGTCACGACCACCTCTTACAAAAGTTCATTAAAAATTGAGGATGGAGTTTGCCAAAAAATGCATTACTAAGAGTAAAAGGTGGGATGATGTTGTATTTTCCTATGAGAAAAAGTTTAATTTGGAGGAACCAGATGGTTTTCGCTACTTTTAGTATGAGAAAAAGAAATTTTCTCAAAGCGTGTATTTGGAGGTGACTCAGTAATGATCTGGGGAGTTTTCACAACTGGTGGAATTACTCCAATATTTTTTATGCAAGGTAGAATGAATTCTGAGAGTTAAGTTGATGTATTGGGCGGTAATCCTTTACCAGAAGCACCGTTAATAACGAGTGGAGACTATCTTTTTCAGCAGCACACTGCCTCAGTGCATGTTTCCCAAACTTCAAAATCGTGGTTTGATGCTAATTTCTTGAAATTTGATTGTCCGGCCAGAAGCCCTAATCTGAAGGCAGTGAAAATCTGTGGGGTATTCTGGCAAACGAAGTATACAAAAAAGGTATACAATATGAATACAAGCAAGAACTCATGTCCTCCATCGAAAAAGCCCGGTCAAAAGTTTCCATGAAAGTTCTTAAGGAATTGTCAAACTCCATGATGTCAAGATTGTTAAAAGGGGGAGATTATTAAGTATTAGTGTGTTTGAGGCAAAAACGTTCACTGTCCTTATAATTTTGTCCAATTTTTACAATGACATATTTTGTTAATTATGGAAAAATATCCATATTTCGCATTTTCCAATGTTTTGCATTCTTCAATCATTTCTAGCATAAAAAAACATTTTATAAATAAATTTAACTTTATTTAGTTCAGCAATATTTGTTTCCTGTGCAATTTTCTATTGTTTTTATAATTCTGACCACCACTGTATCCCATTTCATACAAAACAAGGTGCCTATCGTTGCATTTTTAGGTGCGTTCGTAATCATATAAATAGGTAGCACCTATAGTCGTCGTTCAGTCCGTCCGTCTGTCTGTCCGTCCGCCTATAGCAGAGCAAAATCTACCCAACTGAATGGGCTGAAATTTTAAATATATAATTCTTGCAAAAGTGTGTCAAGTTATTTCAAATTTCATGAAAATCGGAAGTACAGTGTAATGACAGGGACTGTCAAAAATTTTTCCGTTACATTACGGCCAATGGGAAAAAATTTAGCAAGTGCGTTTTAAGTATGTTACAGACTTTCAAACAGAATGAAATGGATAGGCACTTATAGAGTGCATTAAAATAAACATTCAGTACACTATGCGGTGCAAAAAATGTTTATAAAATTAGTTAGAGTACGAACGCACCTCATTTGCCACGTTGGACGAGCCATTTCCAACTTGTTATTTTTCTCGAAATGATTACCGTCCACCGGGGTTCAGTTAAGATGAATCACCTTGTACTTGAGAGTCGATAAATGGTTTGCGACTCTATGTTCCTATGTGATTGTTTATTCTTGCTGTATTCCTGATTTGCCATGTCATTTTGTAAACATTTTTTTAACACCCTGTATAATTTGTAAGATTATATTTCATTCATATAGTTCAAGATATTTCAAATGTAACGGCAAGATCGAAAAATGTTTAAAAATATAATAATTATAATTAAAAAAATCATAAATTCTAAAAACAAATTACTTAATACCAAAAGTAAAACTCTAGGTTGGCAACGGATGGCTTGGAACATGTCGGCGGAGATAAACTGTGTGTACACATATATCAGGGTATCCCCGAATTCATGGACCAAGCTGCAAGGGGAGGTAACGCCCTCGTAAAACATCCCTTTTGGTACAGCAATGTGGAGTGGGAAACGAAAACTTTTGGCGAAAACAAGACATGCGGAGGAAATGCAAACGAGCGTTTTATTGAAATAACAATGGCAGTAAGTGCTCAATAATGTCACCCTCAACATCGATACATACCTGGCAGCTTCCAGCAAGTGATGGGCCTACCCTTTCGAAGGTTCCAGGTGTATCCTCTATGACACACCCGTTCATTCTGATGAGGACCTTATGCCAAGACCTTCTGTCGTTGCTACAAATGTTCGTGAAACACTTGGAATCTGCGAAAAGGCCTTTTAAGGTATCACTTGCTAGATGCTGCCAGTGTCCCATTGGAGCACTTACTGTAACTAGTTGCCCTTGGCGACCCATTGGGACTCCCTTAAAATTTATGTTTGGAAAAGCATGCTAACCATTGCATCATGTTACTTTATCTCATAATTTGATTGACCTGGACTCCCTTCAATATAATTAATATAATCCCCTAAGCTAATATTAGTTTTTGTTGCATTCAAATATCTCAATTGGGTTGATTTCCTGTAAGCCAGTAAACCCTATTGGTTTACAATGGAAGTCTATGGGAATTGGGCGAAATATTAGAGATACCGCCAAGTTTTTTGGCCCAGTTGGCCAATATCGCCAAGTTGGAGAAAAACATGGCGGCATTTGGTGACACTATACGGTCCCTCCCCCCCTTGTAACCCCAGTTATAGGTATGAAGAAACATTAAATGCTGTTCAATAACCAATGTGGTGCATTTCATTCGGACGTTACCATTAAACAATTATCAAATAATTGCGATTTCTGTGCCACGTACGATAGCGTAATATATATATAGATTGTTATGCCAATAAAACAATCATTTTCATTTCCTCCGCATCTCTTGTTTTCCGCCAAACTTTTCATTTCCGACCCCACATTCCTATACCAAAATGGCTTCTTTATGTGTACTTTATCTTCCCTTACAGTTTGGCTCATGAATTTGGGGACATCCTGTATGTAAAAGAGTACATTCGTTAAGAATATAACAGCGGCCGACTTTGACTGCTACTTAAAGTTAAACATTGTTAAAATTTAATCATTGGTTGAACATTGAAGAGCCTTTGAAAAGAGTGTGAAAGAGGCGCAGTTATTGATCTTATAATTATCTGGGAAATTGCAGCTGTTTTTACCCCAAGTGGCACTCTCAGTACGCCGTCCGTGTTTATAAGGGTTAACATAAGTATATTATATATATAAAATATAGGCTAAAATATATTTCAATACTTTTTTTAACTTTTCAATTTTAACAAAATTTTTATATATAAACAGAATTGCAAAACATTGAAAAAATCAGGAGAGGTGTTCAATGACGGCAAATTTTGTCAAAAAAATTTGTTTAATAGTTGTAGTGAACTTTGTTGCATTGATATAAGAATAAATAATTTGAGAGCTATAATAATTTTTTTAGAAAGAACTGTTCTGGTCATGATTGAAAGAAGGGCATGTTCATAGTAGTTTTAAGCTACAGTTTAAGCTATCTTTCATTAGTTTAATATTCAGTATATAAAACTGTAAAAAAAAATTATAAAATTTTGAACAAAGATCTTCGTTTTATTTAATCGAAGAATTCTATGATAAAATTGAGCGATTTTGAGTGTGATTACAAAACTACTGGTAAAAAGTAATTCACAAATCCATGGAACCATTCGAACTCTTCATATACGAGGGCCACTCAAAAAATAATGTCGCCATTGTTATATTTATTATTTCTTTCACAGCTACTGGACAATCTATGATTGATATTATAGAGGTAGCTTTACTCTATTTATTTAGTATTTTCTTTTTCAGATTGACTGATAACCATGGATTTGAAGCTAAAAGAAAGAATCGTCATGGAATTTCTGGAAAAAAAAGATTGTAAGGTAAAAGGCACATAAGGAAATCTATAAACGCTTAAAGAATGTTTATGGGGGACGCTAAAATGGACATTAGCAATGTAAGGAGTTGAGTGTAGAAGTTTGGAAACAGAGAAACGGAAAATGCAGATAAAGTGAGAAGCGGTCGGAAGACAACATCAGTGACGCATGCAAATCGAGAACGTGCTATTGATTGGATTCGAGGACAGACAGACACGTTACAGTCCAGAATGTTGCTGATGTATTGAACGTCCCGTTATAACTCAACCCAAGGAATAATTGCAAAATCCTGAAAAACAATTAAAACCCTGCTGAAAGCAAAACCCTGGATTTTTCCAAAATAGTTTTAATGGTCTGTGTTAACCGATGGCGCAAATGTGTGCAAATGCATGGTTACTATGATGAATGGTAGTTTTGTGTAGAGGATAGATCGGACTATGATCTACAATAACTTCTGCTATTATATGTTCAATAATAAAGATTATAAGACACATGAGGCATTACTTATTGATACACCTTCGGTATATATGTAATATGTGAACATTTTTAACTGGCAAAAATATCCGTTACTCAAAATTTAAAAAAATAGATATAATTTAATTATCCTTATTACGTGGATGGTTCAATAATTATTGTCCCTAGTGTACATAAAATATTTGTACTGCGATGGTTGATGTGGAATATTGAAGCATAGTGTCTTAGATGCCTATAGGCTCAATTTCAGAGCCGTAGATGCTATATTCACATGGTTTTGGAGGGAGGAGTGAAAGGGGGGATGTGGGGGTGAAAGGCTGACTTTTAGCTTATGAGCCTAGATTTGTGCCAGTGGATGAGACGCAACTACTGTCGTTTGGATTTGGGATCATAGTGATGTAGTCCCATCTCATCCACCGTCACAAATGTAGCGTCATAAGCTCCAAACCAGCATTTCACCCTCACCCTCTCCTTAAAAGCTCCCTCAAAAATAGGTCTTTAAAACTTTACCCCTCCCTCCAACACTATGTTAATATAGCAGCAACGGTTCTGAAATTGAGCCTATAGGCATTTAAGACATTAGGCTTCGATATTCCACATGAACCATCGTAGTACAAATATTTTATATATACTAGGGAAAATAATTATTGAAACACCCACGTTCAAATAAAATCATTCAAATAAAACATTTTCTTCAAAATTTATTATTATATTAAAATTTATTGTTAGGATTCTTGAAATTGCAATTTTCAAATTTGGGAATTTAAAGAATAAAATGTTTTAAAATTGGTTTAAACATGTTCCATTTTTCATTTTAAACAAATCCACTAACTTAAAATTTTTGTAAAATTTAATTCCGTTATTTTGAATGTCTCAATTAAAATGCATCTATTTGCAAATGTGCACCATTTTTGTCTTGAATATTTATGTATGTATGTATTTCCGAACTTTAATATGTCTCGTGAGACTCATAAACAATGAAAATTCTTTGAAGCAATTACTTTAATGATTCTCACGCTGTTTATGATACAGCTTTAATTATTTGAGTATCATTTCTTCGGCGGTTTAAAAATATGTTAAGACATTAGCAGAAAATAATTTTAAACATACACAAATTGCCATACTGAAAGTTAGAGAATAAATTGTTAAAATAACGTAATGCTAGATATATCTAATATACCTCTAACTAGCATAGGCTCAAAATATTCACATGAAATGTATAACTGTATATACTGACATATAAAATTGACTTCTAAACTTTATTTTTCAAATCACAAATATATATATATACAGCATAAAATAGAAATTATATAATTTTGAGGTGTTAAAAATAACATTTTTATATTTAGAAATTTACATAAAGGATGAATAATAAATTATATTAAACATGTTTAAGAAATGAAAATACATAGTTTAAAATCAATTCTGTAATTCGGCCATTCCATGTCATGTGCAGAATAGCTTTTCTGCAAATTACTGCTGCTTTAAAAACGTTATTATATCCTCAAATTAAAATCACTGTATGCTAATAGGACAATCTAGGGGTCTTTTGTTATTTTTAAGGTACTAGGGGGGCTCCGCCCCCCTGCTCGCTATGCTTACCAACACCCGCGTAATCGAATCGCGAAGCAACCGCTATTTTCTAGCCAACCACAGACGTAATTGTTTCGCGTTTCCACTCTGGGTCGCTTCGCGATCCCTTATTTTCTATGCATTAAATTTTTAGATTCCAGTTGATAAAAACGCGCTCCTCCCCAACTCCTGACAATTTTATTTCCTTATCCCCAAGTGCATAATCATTAGAGCTTACAGAGTTTCATAATTATAAGAATTATTAAATATAAAATTATATATATATAGTGTTACGAATACTGTAAATAGTTAATTGTGCTTAAAAATTGCTTAAAATTGTGCTTAAAAATATTGTAAATAGTTCAATTAAGGTCTATTCATAAGCTAATATTAGTTTTTGTTGCATGGAAATATCTCAATTTGTTGATTTTCTGCAAGCAAGTAAACCCGATTGGATTTCAATGGGAGTCTATCGAAATTTGGCGAAATACTGGAAATAGCCCCAAGTTGGCGTCACTTTTGGCGACTAATTTTGGTCGCCAATTTTGGCGATATATCGCCAAGTTGGCGACAAACTTGGCTACATTTGGCGACAGAGCCGGGTCCCCCGCCCCTTTGGTAACCCCCTTATAGCGTCAGATAGCTCTGACCAATGAGATGTATTTCGCGGTATCTACGCAGATTTTCATTGGTCCATTTCCAAAGCGTTACTTTTTTTTATATATATAGAAGGATAGTTTAATTCTAACAACTTATAAGTTAAAAGATATAGGTATTTATGTAAATGCCACGCGCAAGACATTTTTTACTTTTTTCATGATATTGCCCTGAAACGGGCAGATGACTTAGGTCTAGGATTTAAAATGTGGAGATTTTGAAACCTATTAACCTCTTCGCGACAAGTTTCTGTTACAGAATTTTTAATATTTTATCACCGGTTTTTTAAAGCAGAATTTTTTGCCTAGATGAATCGGGAAAAAGCCCCGATTAAATAAGCCAAAATTTACAATAAAAAATAACTGGTTGGAATAATGACAGAATCTGAGCCCCTTATGTGTCACGTATACGCGACGCTAGTCCTCAAGGGGTTAAAAAATCATTCCCTCATTCCCTATCACTTGTGGGTCAGCTTTTCTACATAATATATTACAGTTGTTTAAACAATGGCATTGTATCCTCAAATTAAAACAACTATGCTAATATGAATTTTTTTTTTTTTTTTTTTTAGTGTATAGATTATATTCTAACAAATTATAAGTTAATAGATATATGTACACTTATGCAAGTGCGACGCTCACAACATTTTGTCCGTTTTTCATAGAATGCTTCTATTACAGTTTAAAGCAAGTAAGCCGTTAAATTTTAATTAGCAAACCAAGTAGTTTAATGACATTAAGAAGGAGAACTTACTTTTAAGTAAGCCTACACAAAATTAGATACTAATTTTTTTCCCTTTGAAGTATTGACTGTAAGGTTGCGGAGAGAATTTGGATAATTTTCCGACTATAGATATTTCCGAATTTGCCTCTGAATTTGCAAGCAGATATTTCTGAATTTGCTTTTGCAAATGTATTATGCGTTTTCCAGATTATTTACTAAGACATCATCTTACACCTTATTAATTGGTGAAAGTTTTGTTACAGTATTCTGAATGTGTTGGATAATATTTCATAATCTATGCTTGACGCATTATCTTTTTCTCTTTCATTTTCTAAAGATAGTTCACAAACAACCTATTGTTTGTGAACTATCTAACCTAATCTGTGTGTAACCTAATCTACGTTTCTTTGTGTGTTTAATTATATATCATTATCGATTATTCTTTTAAAATATTTTTTTCAAAAAGCCTTTTGATGACTACAGTGGCTTTCTTTTCATTTTAAAACGTTTTTATGGATTTTTTAAAAATATATATTACATTTCTACAAAAGAAAAAATAAGCAGTATCTCATTTTGCGTAGGCTTACTTGAACAGTAAATTTCTCTTCTCAATGTAAAGAACTACTTTAATGAATTTTTCGAGTTTGTTTAAAAAAATAAGTCATATTTTTTAAAAGTATTAGTTTGAAAATACTTAAACAAATATTTGAAATATTCAATAAGTGTTTTAAAATTCCAAAATTGTTTTTTACGTGAATTGCTTTTTCTATACAGAAAAAAGTTCACATTTCAAATTTGATTCGATATTTCACATTCGAGAATTCATTTTCATTTAGTAAAACGAAAAAAAATAAAGTTAACTTTGAAATCAGACAAGATTTCCTTTTCTGAATATAATGGGAAATATTGTGGAAGACTGTGTCGTGTTATTTTTCTATTAATTTATGTAAAAAGAAAAGACGTATTTCGAATGCTTAAAATTTTTTATTTTCCAAAATGTTGATTTAGTGGTGTATAAAAGCTTTATCAGACTGGGAAGAGAGCAGATCTTTTAAATTCTGAATGAATGCTTTTCATACAAAAAGGGAGAAATCCCACCATGCAGGTTCATGAATTCAGCTTATGTATTTAACTTTAATAAATAAAAAATAAACTGTTAGCATCAGCGTTTTAAACAATTTAAACTTGTGAATATTTGTTTTAAATTACTGTTATGCAAAATAACATTTTACAAACGACTGCGATAAAAATTTCATTTATTTCTGAATATATATCCTATTCTTTTAGGCATTTAAATTAGTTTTTAATTGAAAATTCAACGTGGAATTCTTAAGCAAGATTCCTTGCCGCAATTATCTTAATTACACTCACGCTGTTTAGTTTTAGTCTTTAATTATCTTACGTTCATTTTTCCTAAGGATTCAAATAACAAATGAAGCTGTAAACTGGTTCATATTTTATTTAAGAAAATGAAATTTGTATTATGGATAATAAGTAAAATGACTGTGGAAGAAGAATTGTTTGGAATACTTTTAAAACTAAGATACCTGTAACATTAATAAAATAAGCTGTGTGAATTCTAGAATAATAAGGCATTGCTAACTTGCTAGTATATTACTTTTTACTAGCTGCTGGGTAACACGTTGTCTTTTTATTTATTTATTTATCTCTCATATCATCTTTTTAAATTTTAATTCTTTTTTAAGTTCTTAGTGAGCATTTGCATAAAATTAACTAACATACGAATATTCAGGTTTTAACGTCAACTATATCAGAAAAAATTCAATTTAAAATTCTTTTTTGACTAAATTTGTACTATGTTTTTCAAAATATAACTTTTAATCGAGGGAACAAATACAAAATATTTTACTTCAAGCATACAGATTTTATAGTTAACATAAAAGAAGATTTTAAATTCCGTTTATATGCACGGTCAGAAAAACTCATCAATATACATACACTAATCTATTCCTCATTTTTTAACAAATAATTTTTTGTACTCCTAGAAAACAGGTTTTATCCGTGAATAACTCCCCGAACGCCCAAAAAAGAGGGAGAAATCCCGTTCATTCCTAGCACGCATGCGCATTGGGTCTATTAATACTAAAATCTGAATTTATTTTAATAATGAAAAACCAAAAATTCTATAAATTAAGATTTCTTATTTAATTAAAAAAGACAAAAGGTTTTCGAATTTCAAAATAAATAACAATTACTTTTTTCCTTCCTTCAAAAGTACTCACAATTTATTTTTTACAGTTGAATTTATAAAGTTGTTTATAAATAAATATTCGCATTTAAAATAAACTTTAAATGAACACATTTAAAAGATAGTTTAATTAAAAAAATTAAATGGATAAAATCGATATTACCCAAAAAAATCTTATCGAATAAAAATATAATATTCGTATTTTATCTCTAACAATCTACGTAAAAATATTTAAAATTCATATTTTTATACTATATTAATACTAAAGCATGAAAACTCAAGCCACAATCTCATTAAAGACGAAATCTTCCCAAAATGAATTTCAAAATTAAAAGTTTTTTACAGAAATTTATCATCTGAGGCAAACATATTGACTTCAAAGCGTTTCGCTGCTGTATAACTCTGTGCTAGCGTGCTCGTCTCGTAACGCTGAGCTGGCTGGTTTGAATCCAACGTCAACCGCTTTTGCTTTCTTCAATTGACAGCTATTTTACCTCCTGTAACGGAGAAAAAAACGGATATTCGTTAATTCACGGAACTATGCTGGCAGCACTGCTGCCATTAAAATTTCCGTCAATTGAAAAAAGTTTTTTTGAGAGTGTATTTAACTTGAATTTAAAAATAAACTATCAGCATTAGAGTGTTTCTACATTTAAACTTTTGAATATTTTCTGTAAATACTTAATACTTTCTGTTTGTATTAAAATAATACAAACAACATTTAATAAACTACTGTGATAAAAATTTCATTTATTTCTCAATATACAAATACATGTTATTCTTTTAGGCATTTAAATTAGTTTTTAATTGAAGAATCAGCGTAGAATTCTAAAGCAACATTCTTTGCAGCAATTATCTTAATGCCTCTCTTGCTGTTTAGATTCTTTCTCTAATTATTTTAAACTCATTTTCTGAAGGATTCAAATAACAAATGAAGCTGTAAACTGGTTCATATTTTATTTAAGCAAATGGAATAAGTATAAATAGAAAAAACAACGTTAATTGAGCCAGAACTTTAAATTTTAAAGCATGCTAGTTTCGGTAGTATTAAGCATACCGTCCTCAGTGCAAAAAATAACGGAAATTTGCTCGAATATATAAGAGAGAAGCAGATTCAAGAGAAAGGTTTATTGACCAATAGGAAAGCAGTAGATTACGGGTAAGAGCCAATAGGAAAATAGTTGTAGTGCTATTAAGGTTGTTTTTTCTATTTACATTATGAATATTGTTTGTGTTATATTGTAATATATTGTTTATGTGTTATTTATATTATTTATATTATATTGCTCCAAATATCATCTTACTAATCAAATTAAATTTGTATTATGGATAATAAGTATAATAACTGTGATAAATTATTTATTTGGAATACTTTTAAAATAAGATACTTGTAACATCAAGAAAATAGGGCGTGCGAATTCTACGATAATTAAGGTATTCACAAGTTACTTGCAGAATGTTTTATACTAGCTGCTTGGCAACTCTTTGTGTTCCATTTACATTGCATGAGGTCTTTCGATTACTTGAGAGGGGAAAGAAATCTTGTTTTATTATACATTTCAAGTTTCTACCCCTAACAATTCCAAATAAATTAGAATTTAGAACGTTTTAAGATGGTTTTCCGCTTATTTTATCTTTTAAAAGTTTTGAGAAGACGTTCTTAGAGACTGGTATCAGAAGTTTTTGCTTAGATGTATATTTTTCTCAGATTAGAAAACTTTATACGCTTAGTCCCCAAATTTGCACTATTTTTCCGCAGTTAAAAAAGGGCAAAAAATTATATATGACTTTTCGTAGATTATTTTCTGCCTTTTTTAATTGCGGAAAAATATGGTAATTTTTATATATATATAACTAGGGGGCTCCGCCACCTACGAGCTACGCTCACCAAACCACGTTCAGACACCCCAAACACTTAAAGCACGCTAATTTGATCGGCTTTAAAAAAAATTCGGAAGACTGATTATAATAATAATAAGAACAAAAACAGTGGCGATCTCTCTGTTAACGAGCTGTTTTCGTCTTTGATTAGTGAAATTCTTTGGTCAGAATCAGATCAGTGAAACATTTCAAAATAAGCTAATATAAAATTAATTAATTAAACAGAGTCTTTGTTTCCGGTATTTTTTAGCAACGCTATAAGAAAGTTCTTTTAAATGAATCGTTTTAAATCTGACGTAATTTGCACCAAAGTTTTCTTTTCTTTTTAATATTCACTTACACCTTTGTTGTTAGAAAGGAAATATTATTTGCGCTGTCTTAGAATTCACAACAATAGTTGAAAAGATTATTTCAAAATATGAAATAAATGTGTCGCGCAAATATATTTTTTAATTTAAACTGTTTGGCCATTTTAAATAAGACGTAATTTTCTCCCAACTTTTAACGCATATTAATGAATTTGTTATTTTACAATTTTTTTCTCTTTTAAAATTCCCGTGTAAATATTGATTTTATGACTTAATTTTCAATATTTACATGCTTTTGATACGTAATTATTTAATTCTAATTTGAAAGTTTTTTTCTGTTCATAATAGTTACGTGTCAATAAATTCTTAATTTGATGGAACTATTACTCATTATGCCGTTTTAAAAATTGGGACCAATTTAAAATAATACCCTTTTCTAAAATATATAAAAAATGTCTCTCGAAATGATGAAAATTTGAATTTGAAATGCAAATAAACCCTTAAAAAATGAGTCCAATTAAAAAAATAAATGCAATCTGCACACCGGGAACTTCTAATGTAGTAAATGATCTAAAAATGATTAAATTCTTATGTATAGTTTTTGCACCTGTAAAACTTTTTTAAAGGAACGATTTTGACCCACTTTAACGTTAAATATATCTTAAAATATTTATTCGATTTAAAAACTGTCCGCATCAGCGTGTTTATCAGACGTTTCTCTATAACACCTATTTTCATATTTTTGTATGCAGTAGTTTTCTTAATATTACCGAAAAAAGACCCACTGTCACGGAAAATTCAAAAACAGCGGCGGTGACAGCGTTAGTTACCTTTTTTTAGAATAGAGAGATAAAGATTTAATATATTAAAGATTTAATCTTTCTATTATGACATTAAAAGTATTTCTTAAATAACAAATCAGATTTTTTTATAATCCACCCTATAACAAGTAAAAAAATACGAAATATTTTATTTGTAATGTTTCATAGTCTAATAATAAAATAAAGATAATTTGATATTTAACATCATTTTATATTCATAAGGAAAATAAATTGGCTTCGGGAGTACGGAAATTATTTGTTAAAAAGTGAGGAATAATTTAGTGTACATAGACGAGTTTTTTTTTTGACAATGTACGTGACAGTGTACGTATTTTGTTTTTTCCTAGATTAAGTAACATTTGTCTCTTTTCACAGAGTGCGGAAAATAATAAGTAGTTAATCTATGAAACCTTTGTATCTATCTATATTATAAAGGACAAACGTACCTATGCGTAACGCTGACGTTATTTTGCGAATGGCAACACTTCACGATCCAATTTCGGGTTTGCAATTTTCGCTACTGCAATTTTTAGCTCACAGACTATCAAAGCCAGAGAGCTAATGTGCCCGCCGGTTCTGTATGTATGTGTGTAAGTAAGGCGATAACTCTTGATAGAATTATCCGATTTGCTTCAAAAAAAAAAAATTTCTAAGTTCATTCTGACAAGGCGCTTCCCTGATTAGATTTGAAGGATCATTGTCTAAGTCTAAAGGGGGGGGGGGAACCGGGTGGGGGCTAATACCCCTGAATTTAGATAAATGGTTTTTTTTTCTATCCGATTTGCTTCAAATATGGTATACCAGTTTATAAGGCGCTTCCCTGATGACATTTGGAGGCTCATAGGTTAAGTATAAAGAGGGGGAATGGGGAGCAATACCCCCTTAATTTATTTTTCAAGGGGCATTAATCTGTTAAATAAGAGTAAAATATGCAATTAATGTTAAAAGAGTGAGAGCTCAATGCCATCAATTTAACTGGGCAATTTTCTTTTTTACTTAATCTCCTAACTATCGTACATTTTCAATTTTTACACGATTGTATAGGAAAAAATATCTACTTTCAAATGCAATTTGTTTAAAAACCGTACCTTAATTGGCTGATTTATTATTTTTTTCAAATGCCTTTCAAGCATGAATTTTTTTGTAATTCATCTCTATCACGTGCTGGCTTCATTGCATAATAATGATAAACATTTTGCTAATAAAGCAATAAAAATTGTCCAATATTTATTTCTGACTAACTTGTCATAACGAAATTAAAACTTCCTCTATAAATAAACAAAAGAATAACATAAAAAAACACCCAGAAATGTAATCGAACAATTTAAATTTTTACACCGACATATAGGGGAAAAAAACTTTCAAATGAAATTTGTTTTCAAACTGCATCTCAGTTTACTGATTGTCTATGGTCTGAAAAACAATTTTCACGCATGAAATATTTTTTAATTTGTCTCTATCACGTGGAACTCGATTACGAAAGATTAATTCGCTTACCATTAAAATAATGTAAAGAGTTCAGTATTTTCTTAAGGCTAATATTCCATAAAAAATTAAATCACCCTGTATAAATAAATAATTAAAATAGTATAAATAAAATACAAATTTAAGATACATATAATTGTATTACGCGCTTAAAGCACTCAAATGATCAGAATGGAAAAGACTGCTTTAAGTACCAAAACCTTGGGCTCATAGCTCTTAGCATGCAGCTAATACGAAAATATCGCTTTTGGTACATTTCAAAACTTTATTTGATTGCATAATTGATATTTTTCATACAACAATAGTTTTTTGGTGTTAGTGGACAAGCTAAAAAAGTCCTTCCGGCCAGTGCCGGGAGGAAGAGGTAGCTTTCATAATCCTTATTTAAAAAAAGCCAAATTATATCATTCAAACACACGAAGCTCAATTTAGTGGAAACCGAATATAGGAGATTCAATACTAATTTTTATCAATATAATGAATGAGAATTTCGCGAAATTAGTCAGCTTTATCCAAGCTGCTTTTCTTTAAAGTAACATATATTTGGCTGCCAAATTCGGCAATTTTTTAAAGTGCCTATCATTTTAAGACAACATGGTGGATGAGGCTAAGCAGTGAACTTGGTCGAGACCTCAGTAATTGCTGTGCACATGCTCACTCACATCGGAATCGGTTAATTGCCGAAACGTCAGTGAAGGCTTACTGTGGAGACACGAAAAGTTTTGGTTTCTGTTAGTCTGTCTGTCTGTTCCGCGATAACTGCCGCAAAAATCATCCGATCGGCTTGAAATTCCCTAGGCATGTTGATGAGGTACCCGGACTTAGCTGTATAGTTTTTGGTTAAATTTGGTTCATTCGTTCGGGAAATATGGAACATTTTATTTTTCTTAGAGAAAAATAAATGCTTTTCTATGGCAAGTCAGACGATTTTCAGATTTTCATTTGTTGAAAGAAATGACTCATATGAAAAATGGATTTAAATGTTAAATATTTTATGCTGAAATTTTTAAATAAGATTATTAAATTATTCCAATTAGTTTGAAATTTTGTCAATATATTTGCGAGATTTTTTTTAATTAGGTTTATAATATTGGGGGGAATTTTATGCATGTTTTCCAATAATATAAAGGATTTTGTTTTATCAATTTGACATAATGCATATTTCATTTTTTTTCCTTTTCTTTCATCTGTTGCCTAGCAACGTATTTGGTCCTAATAATATTAGTATAATTGCGTGTATAATGTTTGAGTAAAGCCAACGTCAAAACGGATGAATTAATGCATTTGTATCTTTGCATATAGATGGATTTTAGCCCAGAAATAAGAATAGGCAATATTTCATTTATTTTATTTATTTTATTCAAATATTTTGCTTAAAAATACAAAAGTTCATTATTTTCATAGAGAATAACGTAACATTTTTCCATAACATTTACAAATATTTCTTTAATTGTTGCCAAGAAAATCAAAACCTGGAATAATATTTTCTTTTAAACAATTTTCAATTGAAATGTTTTGTCGTGAAACAGGAAAATGAAAAATAAAATTAAGAATAGAAAAATTAATATGGCGGCATATTGGAAATAAAAAGAAAACTCTCGAGTATTTCTTAATATAACAAGATGAAAAGTTTTGAGTAAGTATACGCATATCAGGTGAATTAGACGTCATTTATCGAAAAAAAAGATGCTGGAATAAAAGGATCTTGGGTAAAATAAAATTAACTATTATTCACGGAGGAAAGAGATAGATGGAGATGCAGTATGCCGTAAAAACAGTTTGCAATGTGATGTGCGTTTTCGCTCAGATTTAAATGCCATCATTCGGCCTAAACAAAACAAGCACGTGGAACAGGGACCGAATTATTTGACTTCATTCGTGCATTTTTCCTGTAAAATGAAAATGATCTGCTTATATTTAAGCAATAAGCATTCTAAGGTAGCATTTCATTGTATTATGAATTAAAAACAGTATTACTAAAAATATTATTCTGGTTTTTTTTTTTTTTTTTTTTTTTTTTTTTGTTAAAGCACGTCGTTGTGTTGTTCCGAATGTAGCGGATTTTAGGGTTACATTTTTGGCGTCACTTGAAGATTTATTGTCTGTGTACGGTTAACATGAATATTTTATTTTAAATTTAAATTTTATTAATTTATAAAAAAAACTTATGCTTATCCTTATAAATCACAGCGTAAAAAAAATCTAAGATGTATACTATAAGCATCAATAAAAAATTACAAATGTAAATTTATATAGACTACGGGGGGTTCAGGGGGGCTCTGCCCCCCTGAAGAAATGCAATTTTTGATTTAAAAAGTTAACAGTATAAGTAGCTCATCAGAATTTCAGAACATCAGTGTATAACCACTTGTTTAACACTTTTAATTTCTGAAACTTTACGAAGTATCTTGTATGCTTATAAATATTTATGTAATTTGAAAACTTTAAAAAGCGATTTGTAGGAAGTTGAATATTACGCAATGAGTGTTAAAAAACAATGACTTGCAAAGATGACGTTGAGGCTTCTGATCTGCAGATTTACTAGTATATAGGAGTGCTGTAGCATGCAAAAAATCAGATTTTTCAAAATATCACCCGCAATAGAAATTGAAACTGCTATATCTGAGCCATTTTTTAAGGTAAAGACAAACAAAAAATGCTCCTGAATCCTTATATCAAGGTCAAATACTTAAGAAAGAAACCTTTTTCAATTTCTAATTTTTTTGCACGTCACTTTAAATATATATATATATTTTAATTTAATGGTCGCCATTTTGAAACAAGATGGCTGATGAATCTGGCCAGCGAACTTGGTCGAGGTGTTGGTGTATAATATCCACATGCCTTCTTACATCGAAATAGGCGAATACGTGTGTTATCGCGTGACAAATACAAGTTCATTTCAAAATGTTAGCCATGCTAGAAATTCAAAGTGCTATAAATCAACCATTTTTTAAGATATAAACAAAAGAACAAATTTTCAGAAACAAAAACTGCTCCGGAATCTTTGTATCAAGGCCAAACACATAAAAAAATCTTTTTCATTTTCCAATTGTTTAATACCTCATTTTGAATTTTAAATTTAATTTTTTTTAAATGGCAACCCTTTTGAAACAAGATGGCGAATGAAGCTGGCCAACGAACTCGGTCGAGACATTGGTATGTACTATGTACAGACCAAGTTACATCCAAATAGGTTCATAATTATGCCTATTATCGCGTGACAAAAATCAGGTCGTTTTAAAATGTCAGCCACAAGAGAAATTCAAAATGCTATTACTCAGCCATTTTTTTTAGATATAGACGAAAGAAAAACTGGGCGTCTATTCTGGTGTAATCGAGTAAATACCGCGAATCGGGATCGGGATCGCCGTCTCATAGCGACCGCCGGGCGATGAGCTATTCTGGTCTCCCCTCGTTATCCCAGAGTGGAGGATGAAACGCAGAATATCCCCTGCGTGCGATCGGACACAGTTGTAGCCAATCAGATGAAAGCGCTCACGTGTTTTTATTTGTTTGGGAGAGGGAAACAGCTGTCTTGCTTTGTCCAGTGATATTGTTATTTACTTGAAAGGAAAAGAATGTTTGGGTTATCTATATATAAAAAAAAAGAGTTGAAGGAATGAATGCCATTGTTTTACATTAGTGTGTGCGTGCCTGTAACCTGTTTAAAATTTCCTGGCCTAAGAAAAAATGTCCATTTGTATTTTTAATTATGCATAAAATACTATTTGTTATTATTATTGAATCAATTTTTTGAAAGAAACTTTGTTCTATTTTAATATCAGAAAATGATTAGTAAATGTTATGGTGAAATAGACAGATTTTTTTTTTCAGACTTCAAAATATTTTTGAAAAATAGAGGGGGCGGGGGGGGGCGTTGTATGTTCTACCAAGCTCTACAAATATATTTGAAGCCGAATATATAATCGATTAAAAAAATAAATAAATAAACATTAAATAGCATTTTATTTATTTGTATCTTTAGACCACTTTTATTTTAAAATAATTATATTTATCACACCAGTACTGAAAGAAAAATATAAATTAGGCCGAATAATTAAATATACTTTAGTTTTACCTTTATTTAAAAAAAAATCTAGGTTTGCTTATAATTATTCTTAATCTCAAATCTACAATAAACTTAAAGAATATATGCATATATAATAAGTATATTAATTTAGCTTTGTACTTAAATGTCTCCCACCTTCCTTTTTAAATTAATTTATAAATTCACCACGATTTAATTATTTTCGTGACAGTAAAAATATTCTAAGGAAAGTCTCTCAAATTTTATTTTCCCTTTATTTTATTTGTTAATATTTTAAATACTTACAGAGATCATCAATAAGTTTTTTTTTTTTTTTTTTTTTTTTTAAATAAGTAATAAAACTAAATATGCTAATGAAAAATTATTGTTGTATCTTTATCAATTCACTGAAAATCTTGGTTCTTTGTGAAAAATATAATTAGAATCAATTAAATCATTAAATGTAAAAACAAATAATAAAATGTTTTTTTAAATTATTATTATTATTGTGAAACGGATCTAAAATATATTGTTTTCTCCGCTCAACAACGCAAAATTTTCGAACACAAACACAGGGGCTGATTAAAAATCCCCATCCAACTGGGCCGTGGCACTGAACCTCTTTGATTTTAGGGGGGTGCCGAACTTGGTGAACAAATTTTACAGAGATAATATTTAAAATCTAATTCGATCTTGTACAAATTATACTGCATATTTTGTGCTATTGGAGTCGGGAAAGATCAAACACAAATAATATATTTATCTAAATATGTATTTATATATCCATATCTGTATTTTAAGACATAGAACACATTTAATTTTTTGTGACAGCATAGGAAAGGGCATTGAATGAATACCAGGCCTTCGTCCTCTCCTCTTTTGTTTCACCAGGCCCTGTACATTCACAGACTCATTTTAAAACATAAAAGCATGAAATTAGCAGATATGACAATTGAAGTGATTAGGAATTAAAAAGCGCCTTCATTTATTTTTATTTTTGAAGTATATAAATGTATTATCTTGAGTTATATGCAATTGTTGTCTTTTGACGACCTTTACCGGGAGTCACTTTTGTAATTTCGGTTCAAAATGCCTACTTTCCCCGCATTTTCTGAAGAATCCTTTGCCTTTATCGAAAAATGGTATATGCTATTCGAGTTCGCAGCTTCTGAATAACAACATCGAGCAATTTTCTGCGTTTTCGAATAAAAATTATTTCAGGAATGTGTCAGAAAATAGGGAGTTTTAATTTGAGAACAGCTTTAATATTATACAGAAAAAAATGTGAACTGTCTTGTCTTTTTGCCGAAACTTTTGGTTTGTTTAAAAGGCCGAAATAAAAGCTTTTATTTCAGAAATTTTTCCATCTTTAAACTTTAAACCTTTCCATGTAAAATGAAAGTATTTTTTTTTCGGTCTGAATTAAATTTGTAAGTAAATTAGTTGACATTTTTTGCAAGAAAAAAAGAATACACAGATTTCCAAGTCAAAGAACTTTTAAAGAATCTGTAAAAGAGCTTTAAGTAAGAAAATAGTATTTTGTAATTAACAGGGCTCGGTGATATATATATATCAGTGAGTATATATATTTATATGGGTATATTTAGAAATCGAATAGCTTATCCTTGAGATATACCATGATATATATCCGATATTTCTTTCAAAATGTCAAGACGTTTGATACTTTCGATATTTTGTATTTTATTTCAAAATTTGATATTTTCAGTGAAAACAAGTGTAAATGAATTTTTCGACTGTTATTAACGGTGTTGTTCTGTAGATATAGAACTTTTGCTCTGATAGTGACTTTTGCCCCCCACCCCCACCCCCTCTCTAAAAAGAAACTTTACGTTTGAAGCTGAATTTTTAGATGACAATAATTACGTCAGACAGTATTTCTTACAACACCCATTGAAAGATAAACTATCTAATTTAGATAAGTTATTTACATCTTCATTTAAAATGATCTTTTCTAATTTTGGTTTACCTCAATTTAAAATGCACAACACATTATGAGATTGAAAAAGCAACAAAATTACAATTATGTTCATTTTTTTTTAATTAAAAGAAATTATTTTGTATTTCAAATTGTGTTTTATACAACAAAATTTTCTTAATACTAAATCTTACAGCTTTTTTTTTTTTTTTCCTTTTAAGCAAATTGGGTCTGTTTTCATTTAGTTGATCTACTATTTTGTTACTTAAGAGAAGCAAAAAAGAAAAAACACACATTTAAAATAATATTTTATTAAGTTTTCATGCTAACTGCAATATATTTTAATTTCTTATTTATATTAAGTCTGAAAATATTTATAATTATCAATAAGTTGACTATTTTGAAAATATCTGATAAATATAAAAAAATATTGGATATTTTTTATATTTCTGAAGAAATCATGATATTTACGACCCCTGGTCATTGAAAAACTATGCCCTCTTTCTATTTTTTAATATTAAACAAGCGCCCAAACCCTCCAAACGGAGCAAAAATTCTTTCCGATTCCTACCCACTGCGATCTCGACCACCTGGAAGCAGTCGGGAAAAAAGCAACCCACTCCGACCGGCGAAATTTCGACTCTACTACACCAGAATAGCAAATAATCGCCAAGGCGGTTCTTCCCGACCGGTTTCAGCGATCCTACCACACCAGAATAGATCCCCTGTTCCGGAATCTTTGTATTAAGGTCAAACACATACAAAAAAAATCTTTTTCACTTTCCAATTTTTTGGTATCTCATTTAAATTTTTTTATTTTTTTATTTTTTTAAATGGCCGCCATTTTGAAACAAGATGGCGGATGAAGACGGCCAACGAACTCGGTCGAGATATTTCTATGTACTATGTACACACCAAAGGTACATCCAAGTCGGTTCATAAATACGCCTGTTATTACGTGAGGAAAATCAGGACGTTTCAAAATGTCAGCCACGCTAGAAATTCAAAATGCTATAACTCAGCCATTTCTTAAGATATAGACGAAACAAAAACTGCTCCCGAATCTTTTTATCAAGGTCAAACACATAAGAAGAAAATATTTTTTCAATTTTCAATTTTTTGGTACCACATTTCAAAT
Organism: Maratus speciosus; assembly: GCA_963932465.1. Classification (NCBI taxonomy): domain Eukaryota; kingdom Metazoa; phylum Arthropoda; class Arachnida; order Araneae; family Salticidae; genus Maratus; species Maratus speciosus. The sequence goes on along the minus strand of OZ010795.1, from coordinate 12,302,762 downwards.
TTAAATTTTTCTTAAAAATTTAAATGGCCACAATTTTTAAACAAGATGGCGGATGAAGCTGACCAACGAACCCGGTCGAGACATTGGTATGTACTATGTATAAACAAAGTTACATCCAAATCGGTTCATAAATAAGCCTTTTATCGCATGACAAAATTCAGGACGTTTCAAAATGTCAGCCACGCTAGAAATTCAAAATGCTATAACTCAGCCATTTTTTAAGATATAGACAAAACAAAAACTGCTCCGAAATCTTTGTATAAAGGTCAAATACATAAGAAAAAATATTTTTCCATTTTCAATTTTTTGGTACCACATTTCAAATTTTAAATTTTTAAAAATTTTTTAAATGGCCGCCATTTTGAAACAAAACGGCGGAGGAAGCTGGCCAACGAACTCGGTCGAGAGATTGGTATGTACTATGTACACACTGAATTACATCCAAATCGGTTCATAAATATGCCTTTTATCGCGTGACAAAATTCAGGACGTTTCAAAATGTCAGCCACGCTAGAAATTCAAAATGCTATAACTCAGCCATTTTTTAAGATATAGACGAAACAAAAACTGCTCCGGAATTTTTGTATAAAGGTCAAATACATAAGAAAAAAATATTTTTCCATTTTTAATTTTTTGGTACCACATTTCAAGTTTAAAAATTTTTAAAAAATTTTAAATGGCCGCCATTTTGAAACAAAACAGCGGATGAAGCTGGCCAACGAACTCGGTCGGAACATTGGTATGTACTATGTACACACCGAATTACATCGAAATCGGTTCATAATTACGGGAGTTACAGTGTGACATAGGTCATATATATATATATATATATATATATATATATATAACCAATAATTAAACATAACCTACCACCATCAAAAACCGTAATATTATGAATTAAAGCTGTAAATATATATATAAAAAAAAAGATTAAATTATTTATAAGAATTATTATGGAAGAAAAATAAGAAAGTGGACACCGACAAATAATGGAAATGCTTATATATTGAATTACGTTTTCAAGGGCACAGAATTCAATGATATAAGCAAAATGGTTGTTTTCTGTGGGAAAAATAAGCTAAAGCTAAAAGTTATTTTCCCCTGTGCCCTAACAACCATTAAAATCAAGTGAATTGATTAAAAATGAAAACAGAATAGAAACAAATAATATGAAATGGAAAAAACAATAAAATATATTTAAATATTTATAGGATATAAAATGGAATAATAAACACCATACCGATTAATATTTTAGAATAAATCCACGCTCACATGGCACCCATATCGTAAAGATTAAGGTTAATAAAACAGTTAAGAAATCACAGTAATTGATACCATAGGATGCAGTTAATACATATTGAAATAAATGTTAAATAACTTTTAATATAATATAAAATTATATAAATAGAAAGTAATTACATAATTAAAATGCACTATTAAATTAATTAAAAACCGTTAAACAATATCGTCAAAATTTAGCCAAAAATTCCCCCTGGTGTAGTAAATTATAACTGAAATGTAGCTGGAAGAAGTAAATCTAGAACTTATCGAAACAAAAAACACAAATTGTGGTGCTGCCATCTAGTATTACATTTATGATTTAATTGTCAAAAGACTTGCTTCAGTTGTAAGCAATTGAATGTAACAATTGTTTTATTAACAGCAAAACTAAAAATATCCTTATATATAGATAATTATAAACTGAATATAAACCACACAATGTATTTAAAAAAAAAAAAAACTATTGTTAATAAAATTTAAAAAGCATACAAAATATTCTATTAGCAAATTTATTTAAACTACACTAAGAATTTAAATAATTCTAGAACATCGATAAAATATAGCATATAGCTATATGCTATAAAACAGAATAAATTCATTAATAATTAATATAAATAATTATTAAAAATAAAAATCTTTAATAAAAACTATTATATATAAGATAATTATAAAATGAACAGGAAATAAAAAACATATGGTAGTATAAAGAAGGTGAACTGATACTTAAATTCCAATTACCTAAAAAGCACAAATATAGTGTGTGGATTATTTTATACATCCATAAAAATCCTAAAAGTATGAATGTGGGACATTCAAAAACAATAAACCGATAATAAATTATATAACACTAGGTGAAAATGAATAAATATTAAAATATCAATAAGAATAGAGGAATAATAATAAATATAATTACCCAATTTTAATCCATACAGTATAACTTTATTTATATTAAATATACTTATATGTATATTAATCACTATAAAAATGGCATACTATTAGTAATTAATATGATATTGTCATTATTAAATTAAAATTTATAACAAATGATTGTTAATAAGATTAAACAATAATAAAGCTAATAATTAATGAAATTCACCAATTACATATAAAATATCAAATCAACATCCTTATAAAATACGTATTAAAAATATAGTAATAATACAACCCCCCCCTTTTATATATATACATATATATATATATAAATTAACCATTGCGTATTATCCAGACAACACCACCCTCCTCCGTACTCTAACATCTACCCACCCATCCATATCAATTTTGAACGGAGGGTGGTTTCGGGGTCTGGGGGTCATGATCGATGAAAATATACCAAAATTTTTTGAAATCGCTTTCCTCCGAACGGCTGCAATAGGTAGCTTTTTTGTAAAGAAAGCTACCTAAAATATATTGCATGTAAAATGTTTATTAGCGCGATCAGTAAGGAAAAAATGGTTTTCACTTATACCCTGGAACCCGCGAAGCCCGGGTTCGATCCCCTTGTCATATATATTAATACACAAAGGTAAAAATTGAAGTATATCAAAATGGAGACATTTGCGCATCCGTCAACTCTTTTTCGAATCTTTTTCAATTTAGAGGAAAGTAGAGCGTGTACCTGCTGGTGCAGAATGTTAAAGCTCTGAGTCTTTGTAGAGGACTGCCCCACCAGTGGCCGAGAAGTTCTGCTCTCAAAGCTGGTATAGGGGAGGTGCTGGGTTCGAAACCATTAGCGGCCGTCGGCCTAATTGTTTAGAGTTTTCTTGGTTTTCTTCAATCCCTGGGATATAATTGCGTAAATACGGCTTAGGTTCCCTTAGAAAAAAACCCACGGCCGTCAAAAATCAACCCTTCGTAGAGGACGCAGGTTCAACCCCAACGCCCAGCAAAATGATTTCTGTAATAGTTTTGATGATAATTCATTTCAATTATGACATTTTTATTAGGAGGAGATGTTATATGATTTTTACATTATTATTATTATTATTTGAATGCTTTATAATTAAATAAAACTTAACACTCAACAATATTAAAATAATAATAATAATAATGTTATATTTAAAATATTTAAAGTGAAATATCTTGCATGTAATTATCATTTAAGTAAATTGAGCTGATCTACCATTTTTGCTATATCTTCTGACCATTATCAAAAATGCGAGTGTGTCAGAAAGGAAAGTTTGACATTCTTTTCCGTAAAAAATTAAAAATAGAACTTAAAGAAAGAAAAATATTCATACAAGAACTATAAAAGAAATTACCTTGATATCTGGGGTTTAATATTTAAAATAATTATAAAAATGTAAAATAAAATTCAAGTAATAAAAAATATATCTTATAAATCGTTAGCTGCATCATCAAGTTTCAAATTTAGGCTTTTTGAGAATGAGACTGATAGAAATAAAACTCATGGCAGCTTTTAATGGTCGTGTAGTTAAAAAAAATAATAATAATAAAAATACATATTGTTAGTTTTTCAAAAAAAGAAAAAAAGAGAGAGAGAGAGACCTTAGTAAGTAAAAATAAATGCTCTACTCAATATCTTTATGTAAATTTCTGATAAAAATATAGCATTATTGGTTGTAAATTATAAAGTTTTTTCACTTCATTGAAAACGATAGACTGTCAGTACCATCTTTCGCCTTAAAGAAACAGGAATCACTTATGCAATATAGAAATTTGTCGCAATTTCAATAATTTAAAAGCAACTAATTAAAAGCTGAAGATTTCTTTAATGAAACATTTAAGTTATTGACCGTCAAATCTTGACGGGTACTATCTAGTTATTATAATGAAATAAAAATGTTTCGTACTTAACCTCCTTTTTTAACCTTGATTACAAATTAAACTTGAAAACAAATTTGATTACAAAATTTCTGTTCATACTTCTGATTTAATGTTCGGTGATTTATATGAAGGAGTTAGGGAACACTGAAATAATTTGAACAGTACAGTGTTCTTTGACTTATTTTACCCTATTATTTGAATTCCTCCGAATAGTACTTTGTCATTTCTCTTTTATATTTTATGATTTATTTCAGAGAACTTCTTTTATGTGAAAATGAATTAATAATTGGGAAGGAGGGAATAACGATGTCCTATTCTTTCAACTATTTTATTTATCACAAAGTAGTATTTCTTATTTTATCCAATAATTTATGTTTGAAAGAAAAATCGCTTGTACTGTCTATTTTATGTGATTAATGTATTCTTCTGCATTTTATTGATAAAAGTATCTATATTTTCTTAACGTGTGAAATGATTGTCATTTTATATTCATATTTTACTTTTCATTATTTTACGCAACTGATGTAGTCATTTGCTGTTTATTAAAGAAAATTATATCTGTATCTATTTTCTTAATGCCAGAAAAGGATTAAAATTAAATTATAATAATTCATCATTAATTCCTACATCTATGCATTTAAAATACAAGGCTGTTTTTTCACTCATCTGCCTTGGCTTTCTACTGAACCAATTTTATTAATTATTATTATTATTATTTTAATGGAAGCTGTTCATTTGTAGATATGCCCACACTAGCTATTTTTTTTTTTAAATAACCATTTTTGTATTTCAATTTTGATTTTAAATATTTGTTATGAAATTTTTTCACAATGGTGGCAATGATCACAATGGTGGCGTCTTATTTTTGAAATGGCGTACTGCGCTTTCTTTTGAGTGTATAAAAAAGTTGTAAATAGGAAAGTTATAGAAAATTTTGTCTTCTTTAATATTGTAATTGCCAAATAATATGCTACGGCAACGGGTCTCGGGATATTTAAAAAAAGTCCCCAAATTTTGTTGTTTTTTGGCCACACAAAATTTAGCCTTCAGAAATTTTGTTGGAAAACTTGGTTTTTCCATGTTGGCATCATTATAAGCAAGTCAGAAAAAAAAAAATCTTCTACCCGACCTTTTGCAAGGTAACCCCTTTATTGGTGCATTTCCCCTGGACTCACCGCCACCTTCATAAATGAATTTTTGTGACCAGGGGCTTTCTTCGCAAATAGTAAGAAAACGACTGAATACAAAAATACGGAAATGGTTTGTATTATAGAGAAATGTTTGACAATCACGCTAAAGCAGACAATATTTAAACGGAGGATTTGTTTTAAGAGATATTTAATGTTAAACTGGGTCAAAATCGTTCCATTAGAAAAGTTTTATTGGAGCAAAAACTATACACAAGAATTTAATCATTTTTCTAAGGATATACATTACAAATCACGGTGTGCAGACAGCATTTTCATTTTTTTTAATGAACACGTTTTTTTTTAATTTTAAATTCAAATTTTCAGCATTTCGAGGAATATTTTTACATATTTAAAAAAGGTCATTATTTTAAATTGCCAATTGTAAAAACAGGGCAAGCTATAATATTTCCTTTTCATTACAAATTTATTGACACGTGACTATTATAAACAGAAAAAAACTTAAATTAGAATTAAATGATTACGTTTTAAAACAGGTTATTATTTTAAATTGCAAATTGTAAAAACAGGGCACAAATATTTCCTTTTCATTACAAATGTTATTACAAATGTACAAACGCCATTTCAAAAATAAGACGCCACCATTGTGAAAAAATTTCATGGCACGTGACTATTAAACAGAAAAAAACTCAAATTAGAATTAAATGATTACGTGTTAAAAACAGAAAAATATTGAAAATGACGTCCTAAAAATAGTATTTACATGTGAATATTAAAAAAGAAAGAAAACTTTAAAATAATGAATTCATTAATGTGTGTTAAAAGCAGTCAATGGAGGAAATGATGTCCTATTTAAAATGGCCAAATAATAACAATTTTAAATTTTAAAATATATTGACACGAGAAATCTATTTCGAGATGATCTTTTTAACTATTGTTTCCCAGTACAGTACAGTTGACAGTACAAATAATAAAAGTTCTTTTATTAAAATAAAAAAATATAAACAAAAAATATAAAAGTACGATTTTAAAATGTTATATATTTTACATTTCATATTAAAGTATGAATTTTGTTAAAAAATTAGCTAAAACTTTAAATTTTCAGTTCTACTGTTTTTTATGTAAAATGTTTCCCAAAACTGATTTTCTGGATAAGGCGAGTTTTGAAACTTACGTCCTCAAATTTATAGTATAATATCCACATGTGTGTCCCCACATTCCCCTAAACTATTCGTCTAATTATGGCTAATTATGAGTTCTTCTTTTTGGAAAGACATACATTAAATGAAAGTAGTCGGATGTAGCCATCCCAAAACTTTCTCATACATGTCAATACTTCCTGAAAAATGCAGCATAGCAGTGCTACCGGTGATTGACACCAAAATTTAATCGGCAACAACTTATCTCAACATCTAACTGAATCTGAAGTTTGATAAAAAAAAAATCATGCATTAGTTCTTGAGATACAGCTATTGCGAAAATCATGAAAAATTTTGCATAGTAGCGCCACCCGTTAAGCTATTTACACCAAACACTAAACAGCGCTAATTTATATATCAGGAACTCACTGAATAGGAAGTAGGATGGAAATTCGTGCTTATTTACTTATTTCTTGAGATTGCGGAAATCATGAAAAATGCAGCATAGCAGCGCAACCTGTTGGGCGATTAACACCAAAAAGTAATCAGCACCCATTTATATCAGGGACTCATTGAATCTAAAGTGTTATTAAATTCCGCTCATTAGTTCTTGAGATACATTGTAAAAATAAATCTGTAATTCTTCAGATGTCAAGTTACGGAAATCTGTATGCATACTAAAACTTATCTGTACGCTGTACAAAAAAAGATGTAAATCCACAAAACTAGTTTTTGCCAGGCTACAGAAAACTGTAGCTTTACAAAATAATCTTCTAAAATTACAGTAATCTTACTAAACTTTTATCGGTAACCCGAATCGCACTTATTACAATTTTTTTGATTTACAATGCAAATGTTACATGAATTTTTGTTGTTGCCGTTACATAAAAAGACCTAGAAATCCCAGTTTCCTAGAAAAATGTTAGTAACTTTACAGATTTTTTTTTTACATACAGCACCTACAAAATTTGTGTCAGATACAGAAATTTTGTAAAAACATGTTTTTCGGGATCTCTGACCCCTAAAACGTGCAAATCCATCGAAAACCGGAATTCAAAAATTTCCATGAATCCCAACACTTTCTTCTTATAACGATAGAAGAAAGTTAATAAAGCGCGCATAATCATTTACAAGCACTGTGTGTCTATCTTAATTATCTGAATCCAAGTTGTATTAATTATCTTTCATTAAGAAGTAATGCACAGTTTTATAAGTTCATGTATAAAATATGCAAAATATTTCAAATAAGTTAAACATCTCATTTTTATTTTAAAGACAGAAGAATTCTTTTCTGTGAAACGAAAGTTGACACGTACTAAAAGCTTTTATCTTGAATCCGCCTGAAATGAAATATTGAAAGCTAGGAAATTCTATTTTAACAAAAATATTTTTCCTCGATTTATTTTTATATTTAATATGTATTTTTTTTTTATCAAACTTATCATTTTTAAAAACCTTTTGGTCATTTTATCACTAATAGCAAGGAAACATTAAACAAGGAAAAATATTAACTAATGTTTGATCATTTTGTGAATGGTTTTACAGTTATTTAACATTTAATCTAAAAGTATGGTTCTACTGAGAAATTGGATATATATGGTCATGTTGCTCTACACTTTCAACTCTCTTTAAAACTATAGCTACTACACTAAGTACAAATAAATAAAAAAAATGCTACACAGTAATATAAGAATGCCTTAAATTTTATAACAGTGGAATACGAAGTATATTTTCTAAAATATTCCATTGGTATCTTGTGTTCTTTATTTTTACGTTCTTCTTTCTTTACAAGAAGAAAGTATTGGATTCGTGAAAATTTTCGATTTCTGGTTTTCGACGGATATACGCGTTTTAGGGGTCAGCAATCCCGAAAAACATGTTTTTACAAATTATGTGTCTGTGAGCCTCTCAGTTTGGGACTCTGTCTGCATGGGACACAAATAGTGTGGGCATTCTACGTCAAGAACTAATTCACGGATTTTAATACAAATTTATATGTAGTTAGCCCCTGATATAAATGGGTGCTGATTAGTTTTTGCTATAAATCGCACAACAATGGGCGCTGCTGCTATTTTGCACGATTTCCCCAATAGCTCTATCTCAAGAACTAATGCACAGATTTTCATCACTCTTTACATTCAGTGAGTCCTTGATAAATATTGATGGTGATCACGTTTTGGTGTCAATCGCCCAACAGGTGGCGCTGATAGGATGCATTTTTCACAATTTCCGCAATAGCTCTATCTCAAAAACTAATTCACATATTTTCATCCACTTCAGATTCAGTTAGACGTTGGCACAAGTTGTTGCATATTTGGTTTTGCTCTGAATCACCCAACAGGTAGCGCTGCAATGCTGTATTTTGTAGGATTGACACGATGTTGGTGATAGTCCTATCTCAAGAACTCATGCACGGAATTTCATATCTTTAGAATCCTCATGATGGGCATAGATTGCCATTTCATTTTGGCACTCTGACAGCGAATTTTGAAGTACATGTATGAGATAGAAGAAAGTTTTGGGATTGACCGTTTTAAGTTAGATTTATTAACCCCTTCGCGACGGGAGCCTTTTACGAAATATTTATTACTTTGCTACCGGTTTTAAAAAACAGAAGTTTGTGCCTATTCAAATCGGGAAAATGCTCGGATTAAATAAGGCAAATTTACAGTAAAATTTTACTGGTGAGGATAAACGAGGATCCTTAGGCCTATTTCCGGCACGTATACGTGTCGCTCGTCCCCAATGGGTTAACGAACAGCATTTTTTATTTGAAAATTAATGAAACAAATCAAAACATGTGTACACTCCAATCAATTAAAAATTAATTACTGTATTAATTGGAGCTTTTAAATAAATAACCTATTTTATAGCTAGTAGTGATAGTTTAAATAGAAAGCACTTGTACACTGTAAAAAAAAATAAAATCTGTAATTTTACAGATGTAAAGTTACGGAAATCTGTATGCTTACTAAAATTTTATCTGCACACTGTACAAAAAAAGATGTAAATCTACAAAACTAGCTTTTGTAAAGCTACAAAAATCTGTAGCTTTACAAAAGAATCTACTAAAATTAAAGTAATCTTATAAAATTTTATCTGTAACTTGGATTCCAGTTGCATAAAAAGTTCTGGGAATCTCAGTTTCCTAAAACATTCTTAGTAACCTTACAGATTTTTTTGATTTGCGGTGCAAAAGTTTACCTGTTACATGAATTTTTATTGGTGCCGTTACATAAAAAGTTCTAGGAATCCCAGTTTCCAAACAAATGTTAGTAATTTTACAGATATTCTTTTACAGTGTACTGCCCTTATCAAAAAGTTTTATCAGATTTACCAAAATTCAAAGACGCTTTTTAAACAAACACTTCTAAGGAAACTCCGAGCTTTGGATCCCATTATACAATAGTGCGATTTGATAAAAGTAGCTGATTGCCAAAATAAATATGCTTGATTTTTTAAGTAAAAGTAAAAATATATAAGCCTTTATAAGCATTCAATGGTCATCTTGAAAATACCATCTAATTTCTTGACTGCAATTCATGCTTTTTCCCAAAATTCTCGTTATAATACGTTAATTTTGGGGAGCAACGAACAAGATTGTGAAAATTTCACTGCTTTTTTTACGCTTGGTAGAAAGTTCAAGAAAATGAGTTTATTAAAAAATATATAATTTTTGCTCTGTTTATATTTTAAGAAATGGAACTGGAAAGAAAAAATGAAACAGTAATTAAGCTATCTTTTTAAATTCATTTCTCAACGTATAATAGTAAATTACACAGTAGAAAGAAACGTGTAATTCTACAGATGTAAAGCTACAGAAATCTTTATGCTTCCTAAAATTTTATCTGTACACTGTGAAAAAAGATGTAAATCTACAAAACTAGTTTTTGTAGAGCTACAGAAATATGTATGCTTACTAAAATTTTATCTGTAGCCCGGCGATATGTTTTATAACATAACGCAAACATGAATCTGTTACATGATTTTTTTTTTGGTTATAATTACATAAAGAGTTCTAGGCATTCCACTTTCATAGAATATTCTTAGTAACATTATAGATTTTATTTACAATGTAGGCAATATTTAACTATCAGTTGATTACAGCGTATTTTTTGTAATATTACTATACGCTTAATTTTTTTCATTTACGATTTATTTTCTATTTTTAAGTCTTTAAAATGTTTTACTATTGCAGTTTTAGAGTACTTTGGCATATGTTGGCGAGTATTTATTGGCGTATGATTAAATTCATTTCTTAAAATTACCATACAATTGTACGAGTCACAGAAAATATTTGGCGATGGGATCACCTACTGCGAGCTAATTGGAAAACGTCGCAAAATTAATGTATTAATAATAATTAATCTGTAAAATTTTTCAAATGCTGTATCGTCATCGAAAACCTACCTTTGTACATAATTTTTGTAATTCTTACCTATCAGGAAGGGGGGAGGGGCTAAAATCGATTTCAAAATTCCTTCTTTACATACTAAAAACGTTGGGTTAAAGAAAACAGTGCGAAAAGAACGAAATATTGTTATTTTTCTACAACAACATTAAATCTTACATTTTGAAAGTTTATTTTTATTTTCTCTCGTTAGCCATGTACTATGATATCATCGACATGAATAACTAACACTCAATATTTTTTAATTGCAAATAATATAGTCAAAGATTTGAATTTGTAGAAAGATGTCATTTAGCTCATTTTAATCTATCATATTAAACCCCCCCTAAAAATGTTAAATTAATTTTCAAAATCTAGATTTTTTAGTTTTATTTGTATTGTTATGAAAGAAATTTGTAAAACTTTGTAATATGTACTTTTGTAAGCAAGCGCTTGAAGATTTTTTCTTATATTTATGAAATAAAATCTGTAAGAATTGTGAAATTCATTTTTTAAGCAACCTCTTGTAGTTTTTACCCGACTGCCAAGAAGGGTTATGTGTTTCACGCGTATCTGGGTATGTGGATTTCTTTATACCCTCGAAACATCCCGACGGCTGGATGGATTTTAATGGATGAGTTCTCTATCGATTCATCTTAACCGTCCGATGTTTATTGGCTAGGTTTTGTTTTTATAAATTCAAAATTGGCGGTAGAGACAAAAAAAAATTATGTACCCTATTGAGTGGCCTATCATTGGATAGGTCTTTCAAAATGAAGACGGTATTTCATTGACTATTTTACAGTCAGAAGCTCCGTTTAAATATTACATGACCTGGCAGTTGTGTAGGTAGGATCTCTAGCTTTGCTGCAACTCTAACCTTCACAGACATCTATAGACCTCATCAAAACAGTGTTTATAGATAGGAACTAACAATTAAAAACAACTTAAAAGTGATCAATACAAGTAAATAATAAAAAAAAAAGGTAAGTAATATAAAAAATAGTTTCACATTGAGAAGAAATAAGTTATTAGTTCGCATTTTATGAAGTCGGGTTTTCTGATTTTTTTAATTTAGTTTTTACTTGTTACTTTTATTGAAATGACAAAATTCTGTAAGAATTGTTGTTTCAGTAATATTCTTCAAAGTTGCTTATCAAAACTGCTTCAAGGACTACAAAAAAGTTATGCCGCTGATGATAAAAAATATAAATCCAGTAAAGAATATTTAAATAAAAAGTTATTTAAAAATCTTAAATATTTTTTTATTTTAAACACTATAGCAGTTAACTACAATTTGTTATTATATCCTGCCCTATATTATATTACTTTAGTGTAAACAATAGAATTTGTATTCCAACCGTATCGTTGATATACATAACCTAGCATGCAAAGAACTTAAAAATGTGGCTTTTATTGGTCTGTTACAAACAAACAAACAAAAAAAAAACTCACACTTTTTTAAACATAAATATAAGCGTAATAAAAAATATTTATTTTACCCTAACGAAACCTTTGGTCAGTTTTTTACTTACAGCATATTCAGAATCAATGAGTAATTCTGTTTTATTTTTAATACGTGTCTGGTTTCTAAATAAGAAATAACCTGCTTCATGTACGAAAAATGATTTTAGGATAGGAATGTAAAATTCATTTTTCGAAAGCACTCCATTGTAATTTCTATTACTTGTTGTTGTTCTTTTGAAAGGGTTTGTAAACGTTGTTGTAGTAATAACATTTTCCATTAGATATTTTAGGTATAATAAATTAATTTTGATAAATAAGTTTTACACACACAGGCGAGTTTAAAAATTATGTCTGTAAACTTTCCGTTGTTCAATCACGAAATCATTAACTATCTCAAAATAAATTACAGAAAGTTTTACAAAAAGTAAATAATACATTTTTAGGTGCGCTCGTAAATATATAAATACGTACAACCTATATTCTTTAGCTGGTCCTGTCTGTCCGTCTGCGGATAACAGCGCAAAAACTACGCAACCGAATGGTTTAATATTTAATCTGTTGCAGAATTGCATCGAGTCCTTCCAATTTTATGAAAATCAAATCAAAACTTAATAGATATTCATAAAAGTTTTCTTCATCCAATTAAATCCTATCCTACGTCATGAATTCAATGCTATCCCATGATAGGTCATGATTCTAAGGTTACCAGGATGATGACGTCTTATTGAAGATGGAGGGCTATCGTTTCCGTATGACTGAATCTTATCCATAGTATCGTAATAAATTTTGTATTAATGCATTTAAAAAAAAGTGCAACAGCTATTGCACCCAGATCTGACTATTTATAAAACGAGTTGTAGTACGAACGCACCTCACTGGCCACATTTGACGTACAATCTGCGATATGTGTTTGTTTCAAATAACCAGGGTTGTGGAGTCAGAGTCGGAGTCATTGAATCGGAGTCGGAGTCTGGCCCATTTTTGAGCGAAAGAGTCGGAGTTGGATCTGTTAAAATTCCCGGAGTCGGAGTCGTTCATTTTTCGCACCGACTCCGCAGCCCTGCAAATAACAGCAAAATATTACGGAAAATATTTATAGAACAAATGTATATTGAGTTTTTGTCATTTGCCTTATGATAACAATCGCTTGTACATCCTGTTTTTAACCATTTGGAGAAATGGTTATTGTCCTCGTCAGGGTAGGAAATCAAAAGCATGAAGTTTTTTATTGGTTGAATCCGCATTTTATTCGTTTTCTGATAAGTCTATACTGTAATCTGTATTTCCCTTTACTTTCAACAGAGGTGGATACTTCTGTTGCCACTATGACAAAAAAGTAACAAAAACTACAAAAAAAAATGAATAACTCAGAAACAAATTGAGGTACAGCTTTCAAACAAATTGCATTTAAAAGTACTTTATTTTCTCTATAAGTCGGTGTAAAAAGTAATAGTGTGGGATGTTTAGAAGTTTAAGAAATGAATTTCATTTAAAATGGGCCGTCAGATTTCCAAGAAATCTGACGATGGAAAAGCCTTTTCCCGACCAGCCAATGAAATGCTTGGATAATACGTAAGTTTCAGGTGGGTAATACGTAAGTTTCAGGAAATCTTGCAATTTTTACGTGTAATGACAGCTATTAATGTTTAATTCATGGCGTACGTAATGTAGGATCAACGCCGTGCGATTTTTTGTCTTCAATTTTAGTCTTTGAAAAAATCATTTTCCAAATGGTCGTTCTAATTTGTTAAATTGCTGGGTTTTTTTTTCTATTGTTGTTTTCAAATAATTCATTCTTGCTTATATATTGCTGTAAAAGTATTTGAACCTTTTGAATGTAATTTTCAAATAGTGAGAAGTTAATTACCTCAAAAGAAAAAAATATTAAAAGAAAAAAATAAATCAAAATAGCAATCAAATTTAGCAAAGAATATTTAAATAAAAATTAATTAAAAAAATCATAAATATATTTTTAAGCAATAGTGCATAAGTACAATTTAATATTAATGAATTTATTTTTATTTTCTGTCATGTGTTATTTTAGCGTAAAATCGACAATTTTATAATTTTTATGGCAACAATTCGGTAGGAATACAAGCATGTCTTAATACGTAATGAATTTAGAAACGTGGCTATTGTTGGTATTTTATAATATAAAAAACCTTCTTTTAACATAAAAATATTTATCTGCCCTAATGAAAACTTTGAACAGTTTTTTACTTACGGCATTTTCTGAATCAATGCGCAATTCAGTTTTATTCTCAATACGTGTCTTTTTTCTAAATTAGAAGTAACTTCCTTCATGTACGAAAAATTATTTTAGGATAGAAATACTTTGTAAAATTCATTTTTCGAAAGCAATCCATTTCTTTTATTTGTTGTTGTTCATTCGAAATGGTTTCATAAACATCATTGTTGTAGTATTAATATTGTTACTTTTATGTATAACAATTTTTTTTTTAAATAAAGTTTTAGACACACACAAACATGTTTAACCCTTAAAAGCACGATATTCTATTTTGTTTCGAAAAAATTATGTATGATTCTCTGAAAGGTTTATTACACAGGAAAAATAATGAAAAAAATCTGAGATACATTTTTCATATAATACGTCAATCTTTTCTTCTGTTGCACATCTGCAATACAATTAAAAACTACTGTCGTGTGGCTGTTTTACGCTAAAATATTGCAAATTAGTAACTATTTTAATAAGTATGTTTCCAAATACCTTATTTTATGTAATTATTTATTTTATAAAACTTAACCTTTAACCCTTTAATTCCCAGGATATAGTGCGTTCTAGAAATGACGTTGTTCAGAGAATCTGACTTCACACCAGAAAGTTTCAATGGTTCATTTTGCTTTATTTAAATGCGGAATGTCTGTAATTAATTAAAGCAAATATTGCTATTTTAATTATCTGGTGTAAATTAGGCATATACGAATAAAAAATCTATTAAATTTAAAACACTGTTGTTTGCATGTATGCAAAGCTGCGCACTAAAGGGTTAAATAAAACGACTGTAAAATTTTCATTGTTCAATCATGAAACAATGAACTATGTTAAAATAAAATACAGAAAGTTTTATAAAAAGCAAATAATATTTTGTTTTTGTTTCAAATAAGAACACATATTACGGAAAATGTGTATGAAACGCATGGATGCATCCCCAACCCAAGCCCTCCCTTCCCGCTTTTCGGTGTCTTTAATTTGTGCAATTTCCCTTTTAAATTTGTCCGGTTTCAACTTTTGATTTATTTTTCGACCTGGCTTTCGCTAGTGTGTCTTTTACTCGGGACGTGGCCGGGGACCTATGAACCTTGCTTCCGCAAAAGAGTCGGAATAAGTGGATGAATAAAGGGCTGCGGACGAAGAGAGGCCGCTCGCCGCGGCGGTTGAGACAATTCTTTGGTGTATGCAGAATTTTTCGAGTCATTTCAAATTTTATGAAAATTAAGTTAAAACTTAGAAGGATATTAATTAAAAATTTTCTTCATTCTATTAAATCCTATCCTACGTCATGAATTCGTGATATCCCCTGTATAACGAAGTTCAGTTGTACGGGTGATGTATATGCAAAAAAAAACTCCAACTCTAAATACGGGAACTAAAAATTTATTTTAAAGCTATTATTAATAGAAAGTTACATAAGGGGATTCTATTTTTAGTGGTTATGGAGAGAGAGACCCTATTTAACAATTGAGCCGGAGCGCGGTTATTAGTGATTTTCAACTCAACAATTGATAATGATTAGCTACTTATAATTGCGCCATGCCGAGAAAATGCATATGTTTTTATACAACCCATAAATCAAGTTAACGTACATGAAAATGATTTCAAAGACCACTTTCGCATAAATGAACTTTTATTTTCTTTGTTTACTTTATTGCAACGGCTCAAAATTTAGCAGTGATTCAAACTGAATTATTTCGAACGTGGGCGTACGTAAATGGAAAAGTAACTGCCATTCTAATATTAAAGACAGCCGCATTTATCTCTTTTTGTTTTATTTAATGACCCAAGTGTTATTGGAAATTAAATTGCTTTTGCGAGATAAGATTATAAATCATAAACTGAAAATTAATGCTTTGAATTAAAGACGTTACAGAAAGGGGAACAGAACAAACATCTAGATAAATTTCCGTATGGTTTTAAGCGTTGAATTTAATTACAGAGTTTAGTTTAACAAGGGGGGGGGGGGAGGGAGTGAAGAACAACATCTTTTAAAAGCAAAAAAAAAATAATAATAATAATAATGTTTTAAATTAATTTTGAAGAAAAAGTTATAGGTGACAGAAACTCTGTCACACCATTATAGGTCATGATTCTAGGTTGCTATGGTCTTATTCAAGATGCAGTCACATTATTTCCACACACGGAAAAAAAAGATTTAGTTAATATAGCCCCAGCTAAAATGTTTGGTTGGATTGACCAAATGTTGGTTCGACTAATCAAATGATTTTGTCCATTCAATAAAATTTTATTAAACTAACAAAATGATTTTAACAGTTCAACAAAAAATATTTAGATGGTGCAAAATTTGGTTAGCACAACTGTTTTTTCGTTGTTTTAACAAAATCGTTCTTTCCGTGCATGACTGAATTTAATGTATAGAATCGTCATACATTTTGTATTCATGCATTTTTGCATAAGAGTGCAACAGCTATTGAACCAACGTCTGACTATTTATAAAACGAGTTATAGTACGAACGCATTTGCCACGTTTGACATGCAATTTCCGATTTGTTTCAATCTGTTGTTGTTTTTAAATAATTCGTTCTTGCCTGGATATTGCCGTAGTAGTACTTGAACCTTTAGAAGGTATTTTTCAAATATTGAGAAACTAAGTATCTTAAAGAAAAAAAAAAAAATATTAAAATAAGACAGTAACTCAAATTTAGCAAAGAATATTCAAATAAAGAGTAATTTTAATCTTTTTTTTTTTACTTTAAACAATATGGCGGTTAAATAGAATTTGTTATTAATGAATTTTTTTTTATTTTTTTTTCATACATGAAATTACTTTAGCGTAAACTGTAGAATCTGGTTATGTGTTTTAACCGTATCGTTGTCATAAAAAATGGTAAAATCATATTCTTAATATGCAATGCGTTTAAAAAAGTGACAGTTATGGATCTTTTAAAAAGAAAACCCTTCTCTAACCATTAAAATAAGAGAATACAAACTATTTCGTAGCCGTAATGAAACCTTTGAGCAGTTTTCGGTTACAGCATTTTCAGAATCAACGAGCAATTGTGTTTTATTTTAATACGTGGCTGGTTTCTAAACAAGAACTGACTTGCTTCTTGTAACAAAAATCATTTTATGAGGAAAATGTAATATTCATTTTCCAAAAGCAATCCATTAAAATTTCTTTTATGGGTTGTTCTTTTGAAAGGGTTATGTAAGCATTGTTACATTAATGTTATTGTTACTTTTTTCAATAGATGTTTTAGGTATAATAAATTATTTTTGATAAATATATTTTTACGCCCACACCAAAGACGTGTGCAAATATTATATCTTTTAAATGATTTTCATTTTTTGATCACAAAACTACAAGGTAAAAAAAAAAAAAAATACAGAAACACATACATACAGAAAATACGAAAATACGAAAAGTACATAAGCAATTTTTTTTTATTTAATGAGGAACAAAATAGTATGGAAAATATCTTTTGAACACATTGGTGTATTTACTTTTTTCGGTGTTTGCCTTCGTCTAAAAATCGCCCTTCTAGTCGTTTTTAGGTGCGTTCGTAATTATATAAATACGTAGCTTCTACAGTCGTCGTTTGGTCTGCCCGTCTGTTTGTCCACATAGAACAGCGCAAATTTAAAACAGCTCATAATTAGTTTATCCATTCATCACTACAACTATTACAGTGCCTTATGAGTTTCATTTATATCTATTCTAGAGACAATGGAATTCATTACATGGCTGCCATTTGTAACTAAAATGAGCATCTCATTTTAGTTACAAATGGCATCAAGCAAAAGATATCAGTTGTCCCAATTTTAGTAGGAAACTACAATTTTCGACTTGGCACACTTAATCATGCTTTTTTCCCAGTTTTTTATTGTTTGTTCCTAAAGATATTGAACCTTTGCAAAAGATCCACCATCCATTGTCATCTTGTTATAGTGACTTCATTGAAATCGTAAGACCAAAATTAAATAAAGCTTGATACTTAAGCATTTATTAATAAATAGAACCTTTCAAATGCATCAGTTTTATTATATATATTTTTTTATTGACTTGTACATGACATTAAAAAAACAAAATGTATTTACATGGCAATGTGAAATAAGGTCGTAAAATTCATTATTGTAAAATCCTTGAATTTGCTGCTTTGCTTTATCTCAAGACTTAAACTATTGTATTAGTAACAAGTCCTGATCCAACCAAGGTAGAGGACCAAAAAGACTTTCTGTATTCCTGTTCATTGGAGGCTCTCTTCCTATACTGTCATAAAAATTAAATATTTTCCGATGCCTTAAAATACATGTAGGAACATGTAGTCTCCTACACACCTGTCTCCATACGTATTTATATAAATATGTACATGACATTCTGAGCTAAAACATCCTACTGTGCTTTTTTGGTGCATTCGTAATTATTATAAATACATAGCACCTATAGTCACCGTCTAGTCCATCTCTCTGTTTGTCTGTACAAAAACTACCCAACCGAATGGCTCGAAATTTAATAGAAAGAATCGTTGCAGAAGGGTGTCGAGTCACTTCAAATTTTATGAAAATCGAATCATAATTAAAAAAGATATTAATGAATAAAAGTTTTCTTCATTCTATTAACTCGTATCCTACGTCTCATGAATTCAATGCTATCCCATGACAGATCATGATTCTAGGTTGCCGTGGTGATGGCGCCCTCTTGAAGAGTCCTATTATTACCGTATGACTGAATTTAATCTATAGAATGGTAATAATTTCTGTATTCTTGCATTTTTGCATCAGAGTGCAACAGCTATGGCACCCAGATCTGCATATTTATAAACCTAGCTATAGTACGAAGTACCCCATTTGCCACATTTGACATATGATTGTTGTCCAAATTTTTCGATTGTAAAATTTTTATTTTACATTAGATTACTGACAGAAATAATCTAAAATATTTTATTCCAATTTTATCCCTTGTATTTGCTTTCATTGCATGCCCTATAAATATATGATAGTTTTGAAAATGCCCATAAGAGCAATTAATTGACCAAAATCTTAACCAGTTAATAGTTTTTTCTTTCTTTTGAAATAGCCATTAAGTTGTATTTAGTATTTTAATAATTACCGAGATATACGTTAATTATGTTTTATTTTCATGTGTAATTCAAATTTTAAATATTTAGATATCAATAATTCATTGCTATTAAATTTAAATCTAATCTTGCAGAGACTTATTCTTTAAGAATACTTTTTAATTTTTCCACTTAAAAAACAATGCTCATCAACTGACACCTTTTTTAAATAAGTTCTAAGCTTGATCAAAATATTAAGAATTTGTAAGTTTTTTAAATGTATTGTGATTTGTCATTGTTTTATTAAATATGAATTTGGAGTCTAGAATTTTATATTCTCTGGAATATGTATGTATTTTTCTTTTAAACATATTCCTTAACTTAAGGAAGATTTCGAATTTTCTTCCGCTATTGCTGAAAAACGGATACTAATACAGCGCTCATTTATAGAACGACATAATAAGTCATATTTATTTAAATTTTTCATTCCAGTATATACAGTCGAACCTCGTTATCCCGACACTCTAATGACCAGAAAATGTGTCGTCATAAGCGGAGTACCGTGGTAACCGGAGTTGAAGAAAAATATGTTTATAAAAAGCTGTATTTTTAATTTATTTAAGACAATTTGTAATTCATAAGTGTTCTTGTAGTTTTAAGCAATAAAACATTATTATTAAACAAAAAAAAAAAAAAAAAAAAAAAAAAAAAAAAAAATTGAAAAGAATAAAAATAAGATTTATGACTGTTTTTTATTGTTACATGAAATACTGATGAATTAAGGTTCGCTTATCCCTAGATGTGTTTCCTATAGTTCTTTTTTCAATATCATACAATGAATTGTTCTCAATATTCGTTGTTTCAGAAATGGATGTTAGATAATTTTTTATCGTTTCAATGCAATGCAGTGCAGTGCAATGCTTCGGTTTTAGTCGGGTGAAAAACGCCATGTAAGCACAAGGAAGCGCTGCCTGGCCAAAACAAAAAGACTTCGAGTAGACTGATACGTCTATTTGGAGCTTAAGTGGTTTATTCACAGTTTTCGGTTTTATTTATTCCGATAAAGGATTGAAGTAAAATTTATCATTTATCTCAATGGGTATTTTAGAAACTTTTGTGAAAAGTTTGGCTAAGACATTTCTTAGCGCTAAATTTCCGTGCTTAGAAGATGGATTATGAAAAAATGGACAATTCTCTTGAACCGTCAGGATATCCGGAGTTGAAAATTATTCAACGACGTAAAATCCGGAGTTTATTTACATTAAAATCACATGCAGAAAATTGGGAGTTTGAAAAACTGACGTGATAAGCGGAGTGACGTGAAAACCGGATGTCGGGATAACGAAGTCCGACTGTATTGCATTTTGCGAATATGAGCTATGTAAATTTTGTATGTTTTAATGCAAAGACTGATCTGGTAAATAGTAAAACGAATGAAATATAAAAAGAAAAGAAATGACTACATATGTACTGTTTTTATTGTTTGAAAGCATTTTTAATGTAAAAAGTAGTTATTTATCTCTTTAGAATATATTCAATCTTATATTATGTAAGAGATACTATGAACTTTTTAAAATATATACAAGAGCAGTTTTATCTATAAACATCAGGATCAGGCATAAAAAACACTTTATTTCAATGCTAAAATATCCTGTTTTATTTTTTAGTGCCAATAATTATAATTATTAGCAAGCACTACGTGTATCATAAACGTAGAAAATGCGTTTACAATAGAATGACATTTAATAACCGATTCAGAATGTCTATAACTAAATGTTTCATTAAAATAATAAACAGCAATCAAATGCTTACATACAATAATATATATATATATATATATATATATACCAATTTGAAAAGCACTAAAATTAATAATTAGTATTTTATAATTGTACTATTAAACAACAACAAACTTCAATAGAGGAATTAAAGGCATTATTAGATTTAACAACTTCTCAAAAATATTGCCATATGTTATAATAAATTCCTATTATTTTATAAAATTTGGTAAATGTTAAATTTGAAAACAAGAGTATGCAAATTTAGGATTTAAAATATTATTAGTAATATTATTAGTAAATAATTTAAAATATTATTAGTAATAAAACAAAATCTTTCAAAAGTTTCATAAATGTAATATGTAAAAAATATTTTCCCAATATAATACTAACTTCTAATCTGAACCCGTTTCGTAATATCATAATAATCGAATATCATATTTAACTCCAAAATAATAATGACGATAAATACTGTAACTGTTATAAATCAGAAAACAGTGAAAAACCGAAAAAAATCCAAGATCACAAGTATCCAACAGCACTGCCTCAACACATTTTCTGTCTGAAGTAACTGAAAAACCGAAAAAAATCCAACAGCACAAGTATCCAACAGCACTGCCTCAACACATTTTCTGTCTGAAGTAACTGGAAATCAATGTTTACATTCTACTATGAATGGAGCCATCTCTGTGTCAGCATTTTGTTTTCGAGCGATGGCAAATGAAGATATTTTACTTCAGAGTATCGAATAAGAAAAAATCGCTTCTAAAATTAGGAAAACAATTCCAGATCAATCTTTTCTATATAACATAAAACTATTTAAGACAAAACATACAAAATCTACAGGAATAAAAGATTAAAATTAAATAAGACTTACCTTTACGTTCCACAAATAACCACTTTAATCCGTATATTTTAATCCTAAAATGGCGGACGTCTTTCTCTTATCTAAAAAAATGCGTTGCTGCTCTGATTGGTTGATAAGTGATGCAATACATGCAATACTCAGTCCTTCCTAGAGCTCTATTCACTCTAAGCAGGTGTGAATAGTCACTCTTTCAGAGGAGTGGCTGTTCACTCTTGAAAAGGAGTACGTTTTAATACCAAATCAGCGTAATTTCCAAGGTTACTTTGTGAAATGGAGTTTTTGAAAACTAAGAAGTGACAATTTGGTGCTTTTCATTATTTTACTCCATATATTGCTTCAAAGTTGAACGGAAAATTTTTAAAGTGTATAATGCCAGGCTTTCACTCTCGTGAGCGGAGTGAGATATTTCACACTCGACTGCGGAGTGACATATTTCATTCTCGACATTGGAGTAAAATATTTTACTCCTTTTTAGGGAGTGGAAAATTCCACTCTTTAAGGTGTGAATTTTTATAAAATTCACTCCAAAAAGAATAAAAATGCCTGTCACTCTTTCAAGGAGTGAATTTTTCACTCCTCCAAATTTTAAAGTATAATGCACGGAATTTACGAAACTTCATATTTGGTTAGACCTTGAGATAAGTTGGTGCGGATTAGGTTTTCGTTTAAATCAATAGGTAACGCTTGCTATTCTGGATTTTTCCCGATTTTCGCGATAGATACAAGTAACTTGCTAAAAAACTAATTCACAAATTTAATTAAACTTCATATTCTGTTACTTTAGTTGTTCTGAAACTTTTGGTCTTGGCACATCCGACTAGTTTTCTTTTGTTGTTTTTAAACAATTCATTGTCTCCCATAGTGCTGTAATGGTATTTTAACATTTTGAATAAAATTTGTAAAAGCTAAAAATTTTTAAGAAAAAAAAATGCAATTTAAGACTAAAATTTAAGACATAAAAAATCGCACGGAGTGGATCCTACATTACGTACGCCATGAATTAAACATGAATAGTGCTATTACACGTAAAAATTCCAAACAACAGAAATCACCTGCGACTCGTACGTATTATCCGCCTAAAACTTATGTATTATCCAAGCATTTCATTGGCTGTTCGGGAAAAGGCTTTTCCATCGTCAGATTTCCAAGAAATCTGACGGCCCATTTTCAATGAAATTTTTTTCTTAAACTTCTAAACATCCCACACTATTACTTTTTCTATCGTCGTATAGAGAAAAAAATGTACTTTTAAATGCAATTTGTTTGAAAGCTGTATCTCAATTTGTTTCTGAGTTATTCATTTTTTTTTTGTAGTTTTTATTACTTTTTTGTCATAGTGGCAACATAAGTAATCCATCTCTGTTGAAAGTAAAAGGAAATACAGATGACTGTATAAACCCATCAGAAAAAGAATAAAATGCGGATTAAACCAATAAAAGCCTTCAGATATGCTTTTGATTTCCTACCCTGACGAGAACGATAACCATTTTTCCAAATGGTTAAAAAAGAAAGATTTTATGCTTAAGATGTAATAGAATAAATATTCAATATTTTAAAGTATGAATATAATAAACATCAACACAAACAGTTTCCACATCAAACGAATGCAGTTTCGAACATTTCATTAGATTAACTCGATGAAAATTACCTCATTCGAATGCATTTTACATATATGTAAAATTTGATGGTTTCAGTTCCATAATTTTTTGGAAATAAATAAACTTACTGAAGAAATGATTAACAATGAAAACCCATTATCATTCAATTCAACTGAATATTTTAATTTATCTCAGAAAAGTACTTCATAATGATGCTGTCGGGAATAAAGCATTCAAAATAACGAGGAGTTAATGATCTGAAAGAGGTTGGCCTTTAGAGAGTTGGCTGCTGCTAATCTATTTATGTGACGTCTTTCTCCATTAGCTATTTTAATTAATTCGGAAACTGCACACAAAAGTTTATGATACCACATTATTTTACATTTTATGCAAGTGAATTATTTATTTCTCTGCGAGACAACAACAACAACAAAAAATTTTATACTCCTCTATTTTGGTGTTAATGCATTGTCATTTCCAAATCATATTTTTTTTTGGGGGGGGGGGGATACACAAATTTCTTCATTATCTTTAAATGATAAATTTATATACAGAATGAAATGCTGCATAGCTGTACATTTTTTCAATAGAATAAATTATACATAAAAAAAATGTTTTAAAGCCAAATTTTTATTATAATGTTCTGAAAAAGAAAAAAATTGTTGTCTGAGAACTGATTGAAATAAAGATATTTAGTAAAAGATAAATTTAAACTGAGATTGTTTTCAGTTTTTTCAAAAAATTAATATAGAATTTTAAATCCAGCTTTCTGGGAAGAAACATCGATGAGCATCTTCCGCAGTATCGAATCCGCAATCAACCCTGCTGGAAACTTAAAGGTGGCGTATTTTTACCCGAAAAACATGAAGCAATCAATCATATTTACGTGATGACATTTACGTACGCTTATTAGCCCCCGGTACGGTATGTTATTTCTTTCTCCCAGCTTATTTTGTGTCGCCTTCAAAAAATGACGTTACCTTACAGAAGCCAGCCAAAAAGCAAAGCAGTACGATGACCTACTCTATAGCAATTTTTAAACTTCTAAGCATCTCACATTTTCAATTTTCATACCGTCGTATTGGGAAAAAAAAGTACTTTTAAATGCAATTCGTTTGAAAACTGTATCTCCATTTATTTTTGAAATATTCATTTTTTTTTTTTTCTGTAGTGTTTAGAGCCATTTGCTTAATACTGGCAACGGAAGTACTCCATTTCTGTAGAAAGTAAAGAAAAAATACTTTAAAATAGTAATTACATATTTTTGTTGCCATTTTCTCATAACAACCGAAAGAAAATGTCATTAAAATACGTGCTATTTTGAAAAAAATATAAACGCATGATTTCTGTTAAAACAGTGGAGCTATTATAAAGTATATTTAATTTTAAGTATCTATGAATCATTTGATTGCCAGGATTTTTTTTTTTCGATTTTCTTGAATGACAGCAACTCTTTGCTGCATTTGTGCATTATTTCGCGATAGTGATGTGCTGTGCATGCTTTACTGTAGATGTTTAAGAGTAGATCGTCAATGTGCAATTCTCAAGCGGATGCGAGTGACGTCATTTTACATAAAATAAAACATGTGCTTTAAGTCTTAAAATTGAAATATGTTTTGTACTGCAGTGGAGTCCCGCTTAACCGAGTTATTTTCTTCTGATGGACTGGTGGCTTCTATTATTATGAAACAGCCATTATAAATGAAGTGTTAGGTGAAGATGAAAGAGCAGTCGTAAAAAGTTAGAACTCTGATTTTCTGGTCAGAATGCAGGGAAAATTGTCATAATTTATTATTTTTTTTTTGGAAAAAAAATTAATTTAATTACTTTTAATTATTACCTTTTTAAAAAAAATAAAAATAACGTTTTATCGCAAACATCAACATAACTTTGTTTTTCTATTTATTGCCTTATTCCAACGATACCGTTTTATCGTCCGCTGCCATAGCAACATAATAAATTAAATTTCATTAAAAAAATGCATAGTAGTAGAAAAATATTTTTCTGAATCGATTAGTTGTTTTTAATTTTGGTTTTAGAATTAAATTCATGAACTCCCGTGCGTAGAACGGGTTAATACAGCTAGTATTTTATAAAATTCGCATCTTGTTGACGAGAGCAGATGTCCTGTTTTTCAAGAGGGTGTGTCGGGTTGTATTGTTTCAAGACGAGTCCACTGAAGACGAAAAATTATTCAACTCCGACGTATCATTTGAGATTGGCTTTTCACCAGGTTGTACACAGATGTGGAAGATTCAGTCTGCTTGTTTAGAATGGAAAATATTCAGAGGATGGAAGAAGAGAGATGTGGATATAATGCCGGATGTTGGCTCATGTGGACCGAAATAATAGACTTATTGTAAAACTGATGATTTATAGATGATGTACAAACGTTTACTTATTAAATTATTTTGGTTATCCTTGTATATAGTTTTTCTTCCAATTTTAGTATTCCCTGTTACCTTATTCCTTATTACCCGGCTGATTGTGATTAGCCGAAAAGTGACCACCCATTTAACAGCAACTGCATATTAAATTTAAACATTTTTCGTTATAGTAGTTGCCAACAATTAAATTGATGCTCCATAAAATTCTTACCGCTACAACTACTTTTATGTTGCAAGATTTCCAAGTGAAAAATGAAAATGAAATA
Organism: Maratus speciosus; assembly: GCA_963932465.1. Taxonomy (NCBI): domain Eukaryota; kingdom Metazoa; phylum Arthropoda; class Arachnida; order Araneae; family Salticidae; genus Maratus; species Maratus speciosus. The sequence continues at coordinate 12,276,402 of OZ010795.1, read as the reverse complement.
AATAGTTTGACTAATTAAAAAAAAGGTGAATATTACGTCATAACTTTTCTATTTCAAGATTTCCACGTACAAAATGAAACTGAAATAAATAATTTGAGGAAATAAAAAAAAAAAAAAAAACACTGAATGTCATAATGGAAATATAATGGAGGTCAGCAAGTGAATATATAGTGTCCTATGAGTTTGAAAAAAAGTCTTGAAACAGGATAAAAACCCGATTATAGAAATACTGGTCTATTTTAACATTTTGTGGTTAAAATTTGTTTTCGCCATTTTTAAATCTATTCTATATATAAACGTCTGTGTATTACCAGAATGTTTAGGTCTGTAGAACTCATTCTTAGTGAAAAACTGAAATAAAGTTTTCAGATTTTTTAAAAATAAAATTCATAGAATTTTTGTACTTGTCATTTGTTATTATTCATAAAAGAATTATTTAAATAGCAAAATACTCGGAAACAACTTTTCACCAAAAGGTTTTAATCTCGGTCTCAATCCATATCACGGATTATATTTACCAACAAGAAAGGTATCCACACGGGCATAGTCAGAAAAATCTAAAAAACTTACAGAGTGTTCTTATCATGTGGATATATATGTTTATTAAAAAAAATTTGGCGGAACCTCGATAGAACTTTCGCAAAATAATAATAAAAATTTCGTTTATTTGGCGATTTATCATCGGTTGGCGATGAAATGAAATTTCGAAAAATACTTTTAGGTATCTTTCATTACAAAAAGCTACCTATTGCAGCCGTTCGGAGGAAAGCGATTTCAAAAAATTTTGGTATATTTTCATCGATCACGACCTCCAGACCCCGAAACCACCCTCCGTTCAAAAGTTGTTATATATATATATATATATATATATATATAGCCATATATATATATTTATATATCTGATCTTTGTCACACTGTAACTCTCGTATTTATGAACCGATTTGGATGAAACTCGGTATGTATATAGTACATACCAATGTCTCGACCGAGTTCGTTGGCCAGCTTCATCCGCCATCTTGTTTCAAAATGGCGGCCATTTAAAATTTTTAAAAAAATTTAAAATTTGAAATGTGGTACCAAAAATTAAAAACTGAAAAATATTTTTTTCTTATGTATTTGACCTTAGTACAAAGGTTACAGAGCAGTTTTTGTTTTGTCTATATCTTAAAAAATGGCTGAGTTATAGCACTTTCAATTTCTAGCGTCGCTGACATTTTGAAACGACCTGATATTTGTCACGCGATAACAGGCGCATTTATGAACCGATTTAGATGAAACTCGGTGTGTACATAGTAGATACCAAAGTCTCGACGGAGTTCGTTGGCCAGCTTCATCCGCCATCTTGTTTCAAAATAGCGACCATTTAAATTTTTTAAACAAAATTAAAATTTTAAATGTAATACCAAAAAATTGAAAAATATTATTTTCTTATGTGTTTGACCTTGATACAAAGATTCCTGAGCAGTTTTTATTTTGTCTGTATCTTAAAAAAGGGCTGAGTTATAGCATTTTGAATTCCTATTGTGGCTGACATTTTGAAACGACCTGATATTTGTCACGTGATAACAGGCGTATTTATGAACCTATTTATATGAAACTCGGTGTGTACATAGTACATACCAATGTATCGACCGAGTTCGTTGACCAGCTTCATCCGCCATCTTGTTTCAAAAAGGCGGCCATTTACATTTAAAAAAATAATTAAAATTTGAAATGTGATACCAAAAAATTGAAAATTGAAAAATATTTTTTTTATGTGTTTGACCTTGATACAAAGATTCCGGAGCAGTTTTTGTTTCGTCTATATCTTCAAAAATGTCTGAATTATAGCACTTTGAATTTCTAGCGTGGCTGACATTTTGAACCGTCCTGATTTTTGTCACCCGATAACAGATTATATAACCGATAACCTATTCATGAGCCGATATGGACGTACCTTGGTGTTTACAAAGTACATACCAATGTCTCGACCGAGTTCGTTGGCCAGCTTCATCCGCCGTTTTGTTTCAAAATGGCGTCCATTTAAAAAATTTAAAATGAGGTATCAAAAAATTGAAAAAGATTTCCTTATGTGTTTGACCTTAATATAAAGATTCCGGAACAGTTTTTGTTTCGTCTATATCTAGAAAAATGGCTGAGTTATAGCATTTTGAATTTCTATTGTAGCTGACATTTTGAAACGACCTGATTGTTGTCACGTGATAACAGGCGTATTTATGAACCGATTTAGATGTAACTTGGTGTGTACATAGTGCATGCCAATGTTTTGACCGAGTTCGTAGGCAACCTTCATTCGGCATCTTGCTTCAAAAGGGAACATTTAAAAAAAAATTATTTAAAATTTAAATTGAGGTATGAAAAAATTGGAAAATGAAAAAGGTCTTTTTTATGTGTTTGACCTTGATACAAAGATTTCAGGGAAGTTTTTTTTTCGTCTACATCTTAAAAAATGGTTGAGTTATAGCACTTTGAAATTTCTAGCATGGCTGACATTTTGAAACGGTCTGATATTTGTCACGCGATATCACATGTATTTATTAACCTATTTGGCTGTAAGAAGGCATTTGGATAGTATATAGCAATGTCTCGACCAAGTTTACTGGCCAGCTTCATTCGCCATCTTCAATCAAAATGGCGGCCATTAAATTAAAAAAAAATTATATAAGTGAGGTGCAAAAAATTTAGAAATTGAAAAAGGTTTCTTTCTTAAGTATTTGGCTTTGATATAAGGATTCCGGAGCATTTTTTGTTTTGTCTTTATCTTAAAAAAATGGCTCAGATACAGCAGTTTGAATTTCATTGTGTGGGTGATATTTTGAAAAATCTGATTTTTTGCTTGCGACAGCACTCATATATATCAACCGATTCCGATGTGAGTGAGCGTGTGCACAGAAATTACTAAGGTCTCGACCAAGTTCCCTGGTTAGCATCATCTACCATGTTGTCTTAAAACGGCAGGCACTTCAAGATATCGCCGAATTTGGAAACCAAATATAACTTTAAATAAAATCAGCTTGAATAAAGCTGACTAATTTCGTGAAATTCTCATTCATAAGGATTTAGTATTGATAAAAATTAATATTGAATCTTCTATAATCGGTTTCCACCAAATTGAGCTTTATGTGTTTCAATAGCATAAGCTAGCTTTTTAAAAATAAGGAATTTGAAAGCTACCTCTTCCTCCCGGCACTGGCCGAAAGGACTTTTTTATGTCGAATACTCTTTAAGATAAAAATGTTTCATACTGAACTTGTTTAAATAAATTTAATGTAAATAGCTTTAGTTTTGCCAGTTTTAATTTGATTTAACAATAGTTTTGTCATATATGTATATATATTTATTTATAATGAATGTTAAATATAAAATTTTAAGAATTAAAACAAAATTAAAATAAATTAAAATTGTTTCAATATCTCAAAATTAAGTCCAATGGAGCACTGTTGATTCAATTTTGTTGCTATGAAAACGACTAATTCTTTGACTTTAAAATGAATAACTGGTAAAAGAATTTTGCTTTTATTTTAGAATACGCTAAAATATATGAAAATATTTTAGGTAGGTTTCATTACAAAAAGCTACCTATTGCAGCCGTTCGGAGGAAAGCGATTTCAAAAAATTTTGGTATATTTTCATCGATCATGACCCCCAGACCCTGAAACCACCCTCCGGTCAAAAGTTGATATATATATATATATATATATATATATATATATATAAATAATTAATAAATAAATACATTAATAAATAAAGTAATGATATTCCAGGTGGTATTGGTCCTAGATGATGGTTAAGCTGGGATGGGATGAAAAATTGACTCGGGAACCTTTATGCGAATCGAACTCATTTATTAGGCGCTCATCATACATCTGATTCGCGAGTCGATCGCCGGTCCCGGAGCCAACAGCATAGATTTTGGGTGGTTACATGGCCGTTAGTTTAGCTAGCCTCTCAAATAGCCAAATTCCATCTTTCTTCGCGCGTGTTCTGGTTAATATGCTGAAGATTCTAATATTTTCCAGCAGAGGGCAGAATTGTTAATTTGGGAGGAACATCTAATTTAATTGGTTCATTAAGTTTTGATTGATCTGTGGTCAAGGCCAGCACAATGCCCAGGGACTGTGACGTATCAGCCCTACCCACAGATGCCTGCAAAAAGCGCTTAGATTAGCAGTTTCACTTTTAAGAATCGTCCTAAAATGATCTCTGAAAGTAATAAGATGTATGTCTGGGAAACAAAGTTACGAGGGGTAAAACTGGTTTTAGAAATAGATTTAAAGTAAGGAGAAAGAAACTTCGGATTTAAATTTAAATTTGGAATTTTAAAGGCTTTTTATCCTTTCATATCCCCCCCTCCAAGTTGAGGTCCTCCCGGAATTGCCTGCAAATCCGGGGGGACTCGCACGGAGAATGGCGAATATAAAAACAGATAAGTGCGACATTACAGATTAGGGTTAAAATTAAATCTAAAGGTAAATTTAAATTAAATGTAACATAAAGATAAGTTTGCTAAGATATGAGGACTGAATTTTTCTGCTGGAAAACATATTTAAAATTTAAATTTTGAGTTGTAAACTTTAAGGAAAAAATTTAACATTTTAAGTTTTTATGCAGTAATATCTAAGTTTGGGATTTGGCTCTCGGGACAACTTGACCGCACTTTACATGATACTTGAATCGTGCCGACTTCTGTAATAATAAATAAAGTAATGATATTCCAGGTGGTATTGGTCCTAGATGATGGTTAAGCTGGGATGGGATGAGAAATTGACTCGGGAACCTTTATGCGAATCGAACTCATTTATTAGGCGCTCATCATACATCGGATTCGCGAGTCGATCGCCGGTCCCGGAGCCAACACCATAGATTTTGGGTGGTTACATGGCCGTAAGTTTAGCTAGCCTCTCAAATAGCCAAATTCCATCTTTCTTCGCGCGTGTTCTGGGTAATATGCTGAAGATTCTAATATTTTCCAGCAGAGGGCAGAATTGTTAATTTGCGAGGAACATCTAATTAATTGGTTCATTAAGTTTTGATTGATCTGTGGTCAAGGCCCGCACAATGCCCAGGGACTGTGACGTATCAGCCCTACCTACAGATGCCTGCAAAAAGCGCTTAGATTAGCAGTTTCACTTTTAAGAATCGTCCTAAAATGATCTCTGAAAGTAATAAGATGTATATCTGGGAAACAAAGTTACGAGGGGTAAAACTGGTTTTAGAAATAGATTTAAAGTTAGGAGAAAGAAACTTCGGATTTTAATTTAAATTTGGAATTTTAAAGGCTTTTTATCCTTTCATATATATCCATATATATATATATATATATATATATATATCTGATCTTTTTCACACTGTAACTCTCCTATTTATGAACCGATTTGGATGAAACTCGGTATGTACATAGTACATACCAATGTCTCGACCGAGTTCGTTGGTGTACCAAATGATGTACCAAATTAGAAATGTTGTACCAAAAAATTGAAAATTAAAAAATATTTTTTCTTATGTGTTTGACCTTGATACAAAGAATCCGGAGCAGTTTTTGTTTCGTTTATATCTTAAAAAATGGCAGGGTTATAGCACTTTGAATTTCTATTGTGGCTGACATTTTGAAACGACCTGATTTTTGTCACGCAATAACAGGCGTTTTTATGAACCGATTTGGATGTATTTTCGTTCATACATAGTACATACCAATGTCTCGACCGAGTTCGCTCGCCAGCTTCATCCGCCATCTTGTTTCAAAATGGTGGCCATTTAAAAAAATTTTTAAAAATTTAAAATTTAAAATGAGGTACCAAGAAATTGGAAAATGAAAAAGATTTTTTTTGTATGTGTTTGACCTTAATACAAAGATTCCGGAACAGTTTTTGTTTCGTCTATATCTAGAAAAATGGCTGAGTTATAGAATTTTGAATTTCTATTGTAGCTGACATTTTGAAACGACCTGATTTTTGTCACGCAATAACAGGCGTATTTATGAACCGATTTGGATGTAAATTGGTGTGCACATAGTAAATAACAATGTCTAGACCGAGTTCGTTGGCCAGCTTCATTCGCCATCTTATTTCAAAAGAGCTGCCATTTAAAAATAAAATAAATTTTAAATTTAAAATAAGGTATCAAAAAATTGGAAAATGAAAAAGATTTTTTTTATGTGTTTGACCTTGATACAAAGATTCAGGAGCAGTTTTTGTTTCGTCTATATCTAAAAAATGGTTGAATTATAGCACTTTGAATTTCTAGCATGGCTGACATTTTGAAACGATCTGATATTTGTCACGCGATAACACGTGTATTTTTAACCTATTTCGATGTAAGAAGGCATGTGGATAATATATAGTAATGTCTGGCCCAAGTTCGCTGACCAGCTTTATCAGCCATCTTGTTTCAAAATGGCGCCCAGTAAATAAAAAAAATATATATTTAAAGTAAGGTGCAAAAAAATTAGAAATTGAAAAATGTTTCTCTTTTTAGTATTTAACCTTGATACAATGATTCCGGAACATTTTTTGTTTTGTCTTTATATTAAAAAATGGCTCAGATATAGCAGTTTGAATTTCTAATGTGGGTGACATTTTGAAAAATGTGATTTTTTGGCTGCAACAGCACTCGTACATATCAACCGATTCCGATGTGAGTGAACATGTGCACAGGAATTACTAAGGTCTCGACCCAGTTCACTGGTTAGCCTCATCCACCATGTTGTCTTAAAAAATGGCTGGCACTTCAAGATATCGCCGAATTTGGCAACCAAATACAAGTTACTTTAAATAAAAGCACCTTGGATAAAGCTGACTAATTTCGCGAAATTCTCATTCATAATGATTTAGTATTAATAAAAATTAGCATTGAATCTCCTATATTCGATTTCCACTAAATTGAGCTTTGTGCGTTTGAATAATATAAGCTGGCTTTTAAAAAATAAGGAATATGAAAGATACCTCTTCCTCCCGGCACTGACCGGAAGGACTTTTTTATATATGAAATTGTTTTTAAAGTAATAAAATTAAATAACAAACAACATAAATATGTAATGCGAAAAAATGCATTTATTAAACTCTTTTATTGTTTATGTTTAAATTCATTAAATACTATTTATACGCATTCTAAAAATCAGTTAACAAGCAATTTTCAGGTGCATTAAAATCGTTTGCTTTTGGCGAGGAAAAGTACTGCTCGCCCAATCGCATGACGCTTTCGTCTTTTCGCGCCAAATACTCGAAAGTATTTTATTTTTTTACAGACTTTCTACTGTACTTCCGCCGCTCAATTTGACTGATCCTTTATTACATGCGTAAGTAGTTTAATTGGTATTTTTTTTCAAAATATTCTGAGAATGCCCAGTAAGGAGACCTTCCTTGTAAGTAGTTAGGTAATCTGTCGTCCGGATTAAATGAAAAAAAAAAAAAAGAGTGAAAATTACGTAAACATTCTTAAAATTCCGGGCAACGCCGGGTACTTTAGCTAATACTTAATAAAACTACATCGTGTGATTTGATAGTAAAGTAACATAATTTTGTGTAAAGCATGTATTTTCCTATGATGCTATATGTCTACTTTCTTAACTTGTAAGAATTCCTCCACAAAAAAAAAAAAAAGATGTAGTTAACGCAAATTAATTATTTTTATCAACGCATCTTATCAACGCAAGACTTCGAAAATTAATTAACACTCCTTATAATGTGTTCCACGTCGTTCAACTTGACATCTTATCTAATTAAAAGAACTGTTCCTAGAGAAAATTTTTGTTGTGTTTTTAAAGGATCTCCCTGTTTGCTTTTTTCCCCGTGAAATGTGTCTAAGCGTCAAGTAATTAATCACCAGCCTGTAACAGTTTTCAGTGATTAGATTAATAATAAGAATGAGGATGTATTAAATTTTTCGTTGTTTAAACAAGTTGGAAATTCCACGTCAAACGTAGCAAATGAGGTGCGTTCGTACTATATTTAATTTGATAAATATCTTTTGCACAGCATAGCGTACTAAATGTATATTTTAATGCACTTCATAAGTGCATATTAATTTCACCCTGTTCGAAAGGCCATAATATCATTAAAATGCACTTGAGATAATTTTTTCCCATTGGCCATAATGTATCGAAAATTTTTTGACAGTCCCTGTCATTAAGCTATACATCCGTATACATACATTCATAAAATTTGAAATGGCTCGACAAAATTTTGCAACATATATTTAAAATTTCAGACCCTTTGGTTGGGTAGTTTTTGCTCTGTTATAGGCGGACGGACGGACAGACAGACGGAGGGACGGACAGACAGACGGAGGGACGGACTGAACGACGACCATAAGTGCTACGTATTTACATAATTACAAACGCACCTAAAAATGCACACGGATTTAATTTAGGAGTAAAAATATGAATTTCCATAAAATTTTAGAGAAATTCTTTTCTGAAGAATTTAGTAAAATAATTGAGCCTGATAAAGTAATTGTGGAGTAAGACATTAATTTAGTATTACATTAATTTTTAACACAGTTGTGCAATTGGTAATTGAATCATAACAGTTAAAAATTTCCAAGTGGGTGAAAAAAGTACCGGCCAAGATTCGAACCAGGGATATCTATCTTGGCTGAAGCCACCAATGCTCCACCAACTGAGCCATCGTTGACGAATACGGAGGGCTCATTCACCTAACTAACCTTTAACGATGAAGCATCTCGTCTGATAACAGGTATGATTTAGCAGATGCTGTGATCGTTAAGGGTTAGTGGGGTGAATTAGTCCTCCGGATTCGTTCAGTTGCTTGAGCATTGACGGTTTTAGCTGAGACATCGCTGGTTCGATTCCCGGGCCGGCTTTTTTTCACCTACTTGGACATTGACAACTGTTATTAATTTAGTACTTGTCCTATAACTGCGTTTAGGGTACGTAGACTTATTAAAAAAGTAACAGGAAGATTTGTGTCAGGTTTAGTTCTACGAAATTTCCTGTAATTAGCTCAAGAAGATATTTTACTGTATTAAAATTCATTATAACCTTTCTCGTAAACTCTTTTTTTTTTATGGGAATTATAATGAAATCTGACTTCCTCTTCCTGGGATTAACTGGTTGAATGAAAATAAAGCATTTATTTTGGTTTCCATTTCTTACAAAATACCAGAATTAATAAAAATGAAAGTTACTGGATTGGTTTAAAGATCTTTTGTCATTAATAACATCGAATGAGCAACTTATGTTGACATCAAAATACACGTCGTTTTAAATATGCAGTCATTGACAAATGTTAAGACAACTCGATGTTTATGATAACATTTTAAACCATTTACTATTCGTGATGACAATCCAAATTCCTTGCTTAAACGCCTAGATACGTTCACCAGGCTTACATTTTTTCTGTCGCAAACAAAACTGCCTTTATTACTTTCTTCTATCTTCAATAGAAGAAAGTATTGTAATCGAAATTTTTTTCGACTCCGGTTTTCGACGGATTGACACGTTTTAGGGGTCAGAGATCCCCAAAAACATGTTTATACAAAATGTCTGTCTGTCCGTGTGCCCGTGGTCCGTGTGCCCGTGGTCCGTGTGCCCGTAGTCTGTGTGTCGCCATTGTACCATCAAAAATTGTATGAAGTTATGCATAGAATTGAACCAAATTTTTTAAAGCTTATGGCTATGGCAAGCAGGTCTTCGCTGAATTTGGAAAAAAATCGCCGGTAGGGGGCGCTTTAATAGCAATTTTTGTGCGATTTTGAATATTGTAGCATCGGAAAGTGCATGAAGTTATGCATAGAATTGAACCAAATTTATTGTGTATGTTTTTGGCCATGGCAAGAAGGTCCTCCCTGAATTTAGGTAAATTCCGCCGGTAGGGGGCGCTGTAATAGCGATTTTTGTTGCAGTTTCCCATATTGTACCATCAAAAAGAGTATGAAGTTACGCATAATTCTAATAAAAATACTAATAAAACTAATTAAGATGAAGTATTGGCATGAGATAGAAGAAAGTTTTGGGATTGGCACATCCAACTAGTTTCTTTGAAGAATTGCTAGGCAAAATAACAGCTATTCGCCGTATAATAGGATCCTCTCGAAACGTTGTCGTTCATAGTTGACCTGGTCGATTGCTTGAAGTAAATTTTCCAATTATTCCATCCTTCACAACATTGTACAGCAGTTTTACTGTATATTTTAATTTAGATGGTATATTAACTGCAAGAGAGCGTTGAAGACGACCAAGAACAACAATGCCTCAAGACGATCCTATCATACAGCGAATAGTTTGCCTAACATTAATAAACTGTATGGAAATAAATTCAGATTTGCTTGCTGCAAGAAGAAATTAAATCTTGATGACTGTATCTAGTTATTAAACACTTCGGTTATTATCTTTTGGTTATTTGGTATCTAGTTATTTAACGCCGCCCATTTTGCAAAATCTGTCCCTAGGTTCCAACTACTTTTTCTCTTCCTACATAATTCTTACAAATAGAAGACATTACCCTGATGCTTATAACTTTGTATATATGTGTTCTAATCGATTTTTTAATTGGTCCGATGACCCTACCTACTTGGCACTCAACATATATTTTTCTACACGTGTGCCATCTCCGAAGGTGTGTCGGAACAATTAAAAAGTTACCTTAAAACACGAAAGAGCGTAAGCAGGCGATGTTGGGACGAGTCCCTGGAAATATAAAGACGTGCTCCGAAAGTTGTTCGGACACGGCACACAGGGTCAGATGTTTTACTCCGAGCATGCTTTGGAATCGGCAGCCAAAGTGCTAACCTTTACATCACATCAATACCAGAACACACACCTAACATATTGACCACACATCTAACCTCCATGAAGTGGAGAATGCATGTTTGAGGTGCAGCTCTTCCTGCGCGAAAGCATGATAAAACTACTGTGACATCGCTCCGCACCACGCGTTGGCGTGTGATTGGCTCTTTAGTGTTAACGCCTCATCACGCGCTGGTGCAAGATCGGCAGTAAAAGTGTTAACCAAGAGATTGGGATTGCCATCACGAATAAAAAGTGTTCTTTAAATTTTCCATAAACATCAAGTGGTCTTAATCTTATGTTAATGACTATCACTCTCAAACGCCAACTCAAAATGACAGTAGTAGATATCGCATGCTTTTTGTTCTGTAAAAATCTATCATTTCATAATAGTTCCAAATGATTTCTCTTAATACGTAGTGTGTGGAAATAGCCTGGCATTCTACAGGTGTTTATATTGTACGTCTGTCCGTAAGTTTAAGAGATACAAATTTGCGGATTGCTCTGTTATTGCTCTGTCATTTCATTTTCTCTGTGCATAGATAATAGGTCAAAAGAAGAAAAAAGTAATACCAGATCAATTTCAAAAGACAAATAGGCTCTGAGAAAAGCAAAAAGTCTATTCGATAAGGAATTGTGATTTGTTTCAATTTATATTAAAAGAAAAGTGTTTGGGGATCGCCTTTCTATTGAAATTATAACAAACTGCGATGCGAGAAACAAAATTGGACACCCTATTCAGAATTTTGTGTAAATCTTACCTTTAGACATTCTATTGGAAGCTATTGGATCAATCAGTTTAGATATTATGGAGCTATAAAAGATAGGAATTCTAACGTTACATTCGTTCGCTAAGAAACGCAAAACAATCTGCAAAGCAGGTATTAGGTAGCTTTCAGTACAAAAAGCTACCTATTGCAGCCGTTCGGAGAAAAGCGATTTCAAAAAATTTTGGTATATTTTCCTCGATCATGACCCCCAGACACCGAAACCACCCTCTGTTCAAAAGTTGATATATATATCCATATATACATATATATATCTGATTTTGTCACACTGTAACTCCCGTATTTATAAACCGATTTGGATGCAATTTCGTGTATACATAGTACATACCAATGTCTCGACGGAGTTCGTTGGCCAGCTTCATCCGTCATCTTCTTTCAAAATGGCGGCCATTTAAATTTTTTTTTAATTTAAAATTTGAAATGTGGTACCAAAAAATTGAAAATTAAAAAGTATTTTTTCCTTATGTGTTTGACCTTGATACAAAGATTCCGGAGCAGTTTTTGTTTCGTTTGTATTTTAAAAAATGGCTGAGTGGCTGAATGGCACTTTGAATTTCTAGCGTGGCTGGCATTTTGAAATGACCTGATTTTTGTACCGCGATAACAGGCGTGTTTATGAACCGATTTGCATGTACCTTGGTTTATACATAGTACATACTAATGTCTCGACCGACTTCGTTGGCCAGCTTCATCCGCCATCTTGATTCAAAATGGCGGCCATTTAAATTTTTTGGAAAAATTTAAAATTCGAAATGTTGTACCAAAAAATTGAAAATTAAAAAATATATTTTTTTATGTGTTTGACCTTGATACAAAGAATCCGGAGCAGTTTCTGTTTCGTTTATATCTTAAAAAATGGCTGAGTTATAGCACTTTGAATTTCTATTGTGGCTGACATTTTAAAACGACCTGATTTTTGTCACGCAATAACAGGCGTGTTTATGAACCGATTTGGATGTGCCTTGGTTTATACATAGTACATACCAATGTCTCGACGGAGTTCGTTCGCCAGCTTCATCCGCCATCTTGTTTCAAAATGGTGGCCATTTAAAAAAAAAATAAAAAAATAAAAATTTAAAATGAAGTACCAAGAAATTGGAAAATGAAAAAGATTGTTTTTGTATGTGTTTGACCTTAATACAAAGATTCCGGAACAGTTTTTGTTTCGTCTATATCTAGAAAAATGGCTGAGTTATAGAAGTTTGAATTTCTATTGTAGCTGACATTTTGAAACGACCTCATTTTTGTCACGCAATAACAGGCGTATTTATGAACCGATTTGGATGTAAATTGGTGTGCACATAGTAAATAACAAAGTCTAGACCGAGTTCGTTGGCCAGCTTCATTCGCCATCTTGTTTCAAAACAGCTGCCATTTAAAAAGAAATTAAATTTTTAATTTAAAATGAGGTATCAAAAAATTGGTAAATGAAAAAGATTTTTTTTATGTGTTTGACCTTGATACAAAGATTCAGGAACAGTTTTTGTTTCGTCTATATCTAAAAAAATGATTGAATTATAACACTTTCAATTTCTAGCTTGGCTGACATTTTGAAACGATCTGATATTTGTCACGCGATAACACGTGTATTTATAACCTATTTCGATGTAAGAAGGCATGTGGATAATATATAGCAATGTCTGGCCCAAGTTCGCTGACCAGCTTTATCAGCCATCTTGTTTCAAAATGGCGCCCAGTAAATAAAAAAAATGTATATTTAAAGTAAGGTGCAAAAAAATTAGAAATTGAAAAATGTTTCTCTTTTTAGTATTTACCCTTGATACAAGGATTCCGGAACATTTTAGGTAGCTTTCATTACAAAAAGCTACCTATTGCAGCCGTTCGGAGGAAAGCGATTTCAAAAAATTTTGGTAAATTTTCATCGATCATGACTCCCAGACCCCGAAACCACCATCCGTTCAAAAGTTGATGTATATATATATATATATATATCTGACCTTTGTCATACTGTAACTCTCGAATTTATGAACCGATATGGATGTAATTCGGTATGTACATAGTACATACCAATGTCTCGATCGAGTTCGTTGGCCAGCTTCATCCGCCATTTTGTTTCAAAATGGCGGCCATTTAAAATTTTCTTAAAACTTTTAAATTTGAAATGTGGTGCCAAAGAATTGAAAATGGAAAAATGTTTTTTTCTTATGTATTTGATCTTTATACAAAGATTCCGGAGCAGTTTTTGTTTCGTCTATATCTTAAAAAATGGCTGAGTTATAGCATTTTGAATTTCTAGCGTGTCTGACATTTTGAAACGTCCTGAATTTTGTCACGCGATAAAAGGCGTATTTATGAACCGTTTTGGATGTAACTTCGTTTGTACATAGTACATACCAATGTCTCGACGGAGTTCGTTGGCCAGCTTCATCCACCATCTTCTTTCAAAATGGCGGCCATTTAAATTTTTTTTTAATTTAAAATTTGAAATGTGGTACCAAAAAATTGAAAATTAAAAAGTATTTTTTCCTTATGTGTTTGACCTTGATACAAAGATTCCGGAGCAGTTTTTATTTCGTTTGTATTTTAAAAAATGGCTGAGTGGCTGAATGGCACTTTGAATTTCTAGCGTGGCTGGCATTTTGAAATGACCTGATTTTTGTACCGCGATAACAGGCGTGTTTATGAACCGATTTGCATGTACCTTGGTTTATACATAGTACATACTAATGTCTCGACCGACTTCGTTGGCCAGCTTCATCCGCCATCTTGTTTCAAAATGGCGGCCATTTAAATTTTTTGGAAAAATTTAAAATTTGAAATGTGATACCAAAAAATTGAAAATTGGAAAAATGTTTTTTCTTTATGTATTTGACCTTTATACAAAGATTCCGGAGCAGTTTTTGTTTCGTTTATATCTCAAAAAATGGCTGAGTTATAGCATTTTGAATTTCTAGCGTGGCTGACATTTTGAAACGTCCTGATATTTGTCACGTGATAACAGGCGTATTTATGAACCGATTTGGATGTACTTTGGTGTGTACATAGTACGTACAAATATCTCGACCGAGTTCGTTGGCCAGCTTCATCCGCCATCTTGTTTCAAAATGGCGGCCATTTAAAAAAATTTTAAAAATTTAAAATTTAAAATGAGATACCAAAATATTAGAAAATGAAAAAGATTTTTTTCTATGTGTTTGACCTTAATACAAAGATCCCGGAATAGTTTTTGTTTCGTCTATATCTAAAAAAATGGCTGAGTTATAGCGTTTTGAATTTCTATTGTGGTGGACATTTTAAAACGAACTGATTTTTGTCACGCGATAACAGGCGTATTTATGAACCGATTTGGATGTACTTTGGTGTGTACATAGTACATACAAATATCTCGACCGAGTTCGTTGGTCAGCTTCATCCGCCATCTTGTTTCAAAATGGCGGCCATTTAAAAAAAATTTAAAACATTTAAAATTTAAAGTGAGATACCAAAATATTAGAAAATGAAAAAGATTTTTTTGTATGTGTTTGACCTTAATACAAAACTCCCGGAACAGTTTTTGTTTCGTCTATATCTAAAAAAATGGCTGAGTTATAGCGTTTTGAAGTTCTATTGTGGCTGACATTTTAAAACGACCTGATTTTTGTCACGCGATAACAAGCGTATTTATGAACCGATTTGGATGTTACTTGGTCTGTACATAGTACATACCAATGTCTCGACCGAGTTCGTTGGCCAGCTTTATTCGCCCTCTTGTTTCAAAAGGGTTGCCATTTAAAAAAATTAAATTTAAAATTTAAAATGAGGTATTAAAAAATTGGAAAATGAAAAAGATTTTTTTATGTGTTATGCCTTGATACAAAGATTCCGGAGCAGATTTTGTTTCTGAAAATTTGTTCTTTTGTTTATATCTTAAAAAATGGTTGAATTATAGCACTTTGAATTTCTAGTATGGCTAACATTTTGAAACGATCTTGTATTTGTCACGTGATAACACACGTATTCG
Source organism: Maratus speciosus (assembly GCA_963932465.1). Lineage (NCBI taxonomy): Eukaryota > Metazoa > Arthropoda > Arachnida > Araneae > Salticidae > Maratus > Maratus speciosus. Next base: position 12,260,909 of record OZ010795.1, on the reverse strand, counting down.
CCTATTTCCATGTGACAAAGCATGTGGATAGTATACATCAACATCTCAGCCAAATATAAGTTACTTTAAATAAAAGGAGCTTGGATAAAGCTGACTAATTTCGTGAAATTCTCATTCATAATGATTTAGTATTGATAAAAATTAGTATTGAATCTCCTATATTCGGTTTCCACTAAATTGAGCTTCGTGTGTTTGAATAATATAAGTTGGCTTTTTTAAAATAAGGTATTTGAAAGCTACCTCTTCCTCCCGACACTGGCCGGAAGGACTTTTTTGTTTTGTCTTTATATTAAACTAGTATGTTGTGGCCATCACAAAACTGTCTTCTATCTCATACATGTCAATACTTCAAAATTCACTATCTCAGTGCCAAATTAAATGGCAATCTGTGTTCATCATGAGAATTCTGAAAATATGAAATTCCGTGCATTAGTTCTCGAGGTATGACTGTCACTGAAATCGTGTAAATCCAACAAAATGCAGCATAGCAGCGCCACCTATTGGGTTATTGACACCAGAAACTAATTATCACCAATTTATGTCAACGTCTAACTGAATATGAAGTTTGAGGAAAATTCGTGCATTAGTACTTGAGACAGAGGTATTGCGCAAATCATGACAAATGCAGCCCAGAAGCGCCACCTGTTGAGCGATTTGCAACAACACATAATGAGCAGCAATATTAATCAAGTTATACTTAAATCTGAAGTTTGATGAAAATTCGTGCATTAGTTCTTGAGATAGAGCTGTTGAGGAAATAGTCCAAAATGCAGCACAGCAGCGCCACCTATTGGGCGATTGACACCAACACGTAGTCAGCATCATTTCATATGAAGGACTAACTAAATCCGAAGTTTGATGAAAATGTGTGCATTAGTTCTTGAGATAGAGCTACTGCGAAAGTAGTGTAAATCCTGCAAAATGCAGCATAGCAGCGCCACCTGTTGGGCGATTTACACCAAAACGTAAACAGCATCCATTCATGTACAGGACTAACGGAATCTGATGTTTTATAAAAATCCGTGCATTTGTTCTTGAGATAGAGCTTTTTCGGAAATCCTGCAAAATGCTACATAGCAGCGCCACCTGCAGGGCGATTTACACCAAAACCTAATCAGCACCCATCTATATCAGGGACTACCGGAATATAAATTTTTATTAAATTCCGTGCATTATTTCTTGAGATAGAGCGCCCACAAAATTTGTGTCACATACAGACAGACGGACAGACAGACAGACAGACAGACTCACAGGCAGACATTTTATAAAAACATGTTTTTTGGAATCTCTGACCCATAAAACGTGTAAATCCGTCGAAAACTGGAATTCGAAAATTTTCATGAAGCCAATACTTTCTTGTAAAAATAGAAGAAAGTAAAAATGGCTCAGATATAGCAGTTTGAATTTCTAATGTGAGTGACATTTTGAAAAATCTGATTTTTTGTCTGCGACAGCACTCGTACATATCAACCGATTCCGATGTGAGTGAACATGTGCACAGGAATTACTAAGGTCTCGACCCAGTTCACTGGTTAGCCTCATCCACCATGTTGTCTTAAAAGGGCAGGCACTTCAAGATATCGCTGAATTTGGCAACCAAATATAAGTTACTTTAAATAAAAGCACCTTAGATAAAGCTGACTCATTTCGCGACATTCTCATTCATAATGATTTAGTATTAATAAAAATTACTATTGAATCTCCTATAATCGGTTTCCACTAAATTGAGCTTTGTGCGTTTGAATAATATAAGCTGGCTTTTAAAAAATAAGGAATATGAAAGCTACCTCTTCCTCCCAGCACTGGCCGCAAGGACTTTTTATTTTTACCATGACTCAAATGCTAACTGGCAGTGTAAGTTGCAATTTTAGATTCCCATATGTGAAAGCTCTAGAAAAAAATTCTATGAAATATTTTAGGTTCCAATATATATTTTTTCTACAATAGTAATTAAAAAATATAAAAAATTGTGAAATTAGTATCCAGAAAATATGTATCGTAATCGTATAATAGAAATTCATTTCTAGAAGCTATAAACATGGAAATCTCAATGACCGATCAAGTAGTTTTGGAGTTATGCTTTAAAAACTATATACATTTGTTTTGTAATTATTAAAAAGAAATTAACATTAGGAGTTTTTAAAAACTAAATTCTTCACTCTTCACCATCAGTACACGAAGGTATATTTTACAAATACAAATATTTTAGGCAAGAATCCATATAGGGTCTCAAAATATGTGTTCGTATAAAAAAATTGCAACTTTGTTACAATTTAGACATGGAGAAGATATCCTAAACCTCACATTCAACATCGATTTAACCCGTAAGCACACGCGCCGAGTTGATTTCACTCCAATCACATTTTTTCTTCGAAAAAAGGGATAAATTGTATGAGGATATTCTGACCTGCCTTGTCCAAGATCAAGTTCGAGAAGGGGGGGGGGGGTAAAGGAATGTAGTTCCTTTGTTAGTTAAGAAGGGAGAAAAATACCTCTTGGGACTGAATAAACCCGAGCATGTACGAATGTTTCATTTCGATACGTTCATTTCTTTCGGGATAGCACATACTAAAATAATTTTAATGAAGAGTAACATAAAAGTTACTTGTAAAATATAAAAAAGATTAAAAAAAGGCTTTAAAAGAGCTACTTGCATACTGATAAAAGGTCAATATCAATATCAATATCAATTTTGTGAAATAATTCGTATTTTAAGATGTAAAATAATTTTTTTGCAAATGTAAAGCATATTTTCTATTTAAAAAAATGTTTTTTAGAGAAAATGCTACAAAATCTGTAAATAGATATTAAAAGCACGATTGTTTTTTTTTCTAAAACGACGTGAAATGGTGCAATTTACAATATACAGGAGTAGATTTGTTTTTAATACGTATTTATCCAAGAATATATCGGGAGACAAAATTGACTGAGATTTATCCCACGCGGGTGTTAACGTCACTAAAATGGGAGCGTGCTCTTAGAGGTTAAAAAAGTCCTTCCGGCCAGTGCCGGGAGGAAGAGGTAGCTATCATATTTCTTGTTTTTAAAAAGCAAGCTTATACATGGTGTATTATTCAAACACACGAAGCTCAATTTAGTGGAAACCGATTATAGGAGATTCAATCCTAATCTTTATCAGAAATAAATCATTATGAATGAGAATTTCGCGAAATAAGTCAGTTTTATCAAAGTTGCTTTTATTTAAAGTAACTTATATTTGGTTACCAAATTCGGTGATATCTTGAAGTTCCTGCCATTTTAAGACAATATGGTGGATGGAGCTAACGAGTGAACTTGGTCGAGACCTTAGTAATTCCTGTGCACATGCTCACTCACATCGGAATCGGTTGATATGTACGAGTGCTGTCGCAGGCAAAAAATCAGATTTTTCAAAATGTCACCCACATTAGAAATTGAAACTGCTATATCTGAGCCATTTTTTAAGGTAAAGACAAACAAGAAATGCTCCTGAATCCTTATATCAAGGTCAAATACTTAAGAAAGAAACCTTTTCTAATTTCTAATTTTTTTGCACCTCACTTTAAATATAATTTTTTTATTTAATTTAATGGCCTCCATTTTGAAACAAGATGGTTGATGAAGCTGGCCAGCGAACTTGGTCGAGGCATTACGATATACTATCCACATGCGTTCTTACATCGAAATAGGTTAATAAATACGCGTGTTATCACATGACAAATATCAGATCGTTCCAAAGTGTCAGCCATACTAGAAATTCAAAGTGCTATAATTCAACAATTTTTTAAGAGATATACGAAACAAAAACTGCTCCGGAATCTTTGTATCAAGGTCAAACACATAAAAATCTTTTTCTTTTTTCAATTTTTGATAACTCATTTTAAATTTAAAATTTAATTTTTTTTTTAAATGGCAGCCCTTTTGAAACAAGATGGCGAATGAAGCTGACCAACGAACTCAGTCGAGACATTGGTATGTACTATGTACACACCAAGTTACATCCAAATCGGTTCATAAATACGCCTGTTATCGCGTGACAAAAATCAGGCTGTTTCAAAATGTCAGCCACAATAGAAATTCAAAATACTATAACTCAGCCATTTTTTTAGATATAGAAGAAAAAAAATCTTCCAGAATCTTGGTATTAAGGTCAAACACATACAAAAAATCTTTTTAATTTTCAATTTTTCGGTACCTCATTTTAAATTTTAAATTTTCAAAAATATTTTAAATGACCGCCATTTTGAAACAAGATGGCGGATGAAGCTGGCCAACGAACTCGGTCGAGACATTGGTACGTATTATGTATACACCAAGGTACATCCAAATCGATTCATAAATACGCCTGTTATAGTGTGACAAAAATCAGGTCGTTTCAAAATGTCAGCCAAGCTAGAAATTCAAAGTGCTATAACTCAGCCATTTTTAAGATAAAGATGAAACAAAAAATGCTCCGGAATCTTTGTATCAAGCTCAAACACATAAGAAAAAAATATTTTTCAATTTTAAATTTTTTGGTACCACATTTCAAATTTTAAATTTTTTTTAAATTTTTAAATGGCCGCCATTTTGAAACAATATGGCGGATGAAGCTGGCCAACGATCTCGGTCGAGACATTTGTTTGTACTATGAACACACCGAGTTTCATCCAAATCGGTTCATAAATACGAGAGTTACAGTGTGACAAAGATCAGATATATATATATACATACGGATATATATATATATATATACATATATATATATATATATCAACTTTTGAACGGAGGGGGGGTTTCGGGGTCTGGGGGTCATGATCGATGAAAATATACCAAAATTTTTTGAAATCGCTTTCCTCCGAACGGCTGCAATGGGTAGCTTTTTGTAATGAAAGCTACCTAAAAGACATAATTCCCATTAGAATGTCTATTTTCTATTTATCTGTGTCTATTTGGCGATAACAAAATTTCTATCAAGAACCGTAAAGTCTTCACACTCATTTTCAACAATAAAGAACTACTGTAGAAGCATTTTTTAAAGCAAAGCAGGAAAGCAAGGCGTTTCAAAATGTCAATTTCACTGTCTCATGCAACGCATTTCAACAACTACCAGAGCAACTGACAGTAAATGAACCAGACAAATTAAAAGAGGAATAAATTCAACAGACCCAATGATTTTACAATTTCCATTTGCTTGTTTTTTCATTCAATAGTATGTTATATTGTAGCCGTATATAGTTTGTTCATTAAATCAGATTAAAATTCCCCATAAAACTTTGATCTCTAAAGTCATCAAGACTCCAAAGATTCCAGCACCATAAAACAACAATTTTAATCTCCCCACCACTCACACACTGGTTATACATTGTACCATTACTAGCAAACCCCGCGGCTTTACTCGCGTAATAGTTGAAATATTACAAGTGATATTGTCATTATTTTTCGTCTGTTCTTAGAGAAAATTTATATTTTATAAGTAACTACCGTGCCATATTTCAAGTTTCTAGGATCTTCAGTATCACAGAAATACCTAATTTTCATTAGAAGAAATTATACTTTTAGAAATAATTCAAAAATTACTAATTAAGCCACAGTTTGACTAAACTTCATTATTACACTGCATTAGGGATAAATGAGACTTAAATTAGTAAGAAGAACTAAAACAAATTTTAAATAAATGATGATTTAGAAGGTATTTTGAAGCTTTTCTGTTCATTTCATACGCTTATTTCAGTATTCATTTGAAGTTTTGAATTCCGTTCTTAGTACACATTTACATATTAAAATTAACCATCATGTCAAATTCCAAGCTTCTTGTCTAATGCTCTACCACCTCTCTGGTGGTAAAGGCACCAACTTAAATCGCCATTAAATTTTGAAATCCGTTTGATATTTCATAATATTCAATAAAAAAAATAATTTAGAAAGGTTTTAAAGGTTTTTTTAGAACGTTTGTTGTTCCAGCGAACTCGAGGCGGTAGTGGCAGCGGCATAAAATAGAGCCTGTGTAGGATCAGAAATTGTCACCATTGATTCACAACCATTAATTTTGGAATCGGTTCATTATTTTTTAAGACCGTGCCATATTTAAAGTTTCTAGCCTCATCAGAATCACAGAAATCGCAGTTTACAACGTTTTTCGCTCCTACAACCCTCTAGCGGTAGTGGCACCGACATAAAATATAGCTTATGATTGAGCAAGTTCTATCACCACCAATTTACAACCATTATTGTTTAAATCCGTATCATAAGATTACATGAAAATTCATAATTTAAACTGTTTTAGAACGCTTTTCGCTTTCTTCATCTTTTTAAATTTGGGATTTTCTTTCGATGGTTCTTAGAAAGCATTTGCATCTTTTAAGTAGATACCATACCAAATTTCAAAATGTTAGACCACTCAGTATCAGAAAAAACGCAATGTAGAACATTTTTTGCTCCTGCAACCCGCAGGTGATAGTGACAACAAAATAAAATATAGCCTATGTTGGAACAGTGACAGTCACCATCAATTTCCAACCATTACCTTTGAAATTGGTTTGCTATTGCCTGAAATTCTGTAAAAATCACAATTTAGAACGCTTTTCGCGCATTTCAACCCTTTTATATTTCGAATTTTTTAGAAACTGTTCATAGAAAACATTCACATCTTATAAGTAACTATCTTGCCAAATTTTAAGTTGCTAGTCTTATGATAACCATTGAAAATTTTCTTTTAAATATCACGCGAGTTTAAGTGGTTAAATCACTCTTCTGAATGGTGGAATGTAAAAAGGCAAATTAATTATATTACTGCGATTGTTGCCAAACGGCAAGCTACAAATTCAGCCTTATTTTAGCGCCACGCAAGAGAAATAGATATATAGATTTACCTCTCCCTATAAATCTGGTTTTATAGAGGCAACATTTCGAGCAAGGCCAGCTTTTTTTTTATATTTTGTGACATTATAAATAACTAGGGTATCGAACCCGGGCTTTCGTTACAGAATATAGGCGAAAACCATATTTTTTTCATTTGAAAACTATAAACGATTTTTTGCATTTAATCTATTATTTAGATTGTCCACTAACAGAACTATAATCATTTCTACCTGAAACATAGAAATTATGTATTCATATAAAGTTTTGAAAGTGATTTTTTCGTATTGGTTTTACGCTCGAAGTTAACAGCCGAAGAAATTGCCAAAGATTTCTATTTGCAGCAGTGGTATTTTGATTCTGATAATTTCAAAGGTTTAAGCTAGCAGTTCGATTGCATGACTTAAATTTGCGTTTTATTCATATTTTATTATTTTATTTATTTGTTGATAAAGTTTAAATTTCGTTATTGAAAATAAGCCGAAAATAAATGCTGAACCATTTATATTAAATTAAATGCAAACGGATTTCTCTTCCGCAATCGTCTGTCTATATGCGATAGAGATAGACTAAAAAAAAATTCATTCATGCGAAATTATTTTAAAAACCATAAAAAATTAGTAAATTTTTATACGATTTTCAAACAAATTACGGCACAATTTTCAAAAAAATTGCATTTTAAATTACAATTTTTTTCTATTCGAAAGTATAAAAACTTAAAATGTGCGATATTTAGAAGTTAAAAAAAAATTAAATAAAAGCAAAATTTAATCGTCTGCTTTTGTCAGCATCAAAATGACGTCAACGTTACGCACGGGGACACGGTTGTCTTTTATGCTATAGAAAGTACTCCGAACAAGAAATGGGACATTTCTAGCAACTCCGTTTTTATAAAAATAAAATTTATCCGCATCCATTAAAAATAATACTTCAACAAGAAAATGTTTCAGATAGTAACTTGACCTTAAATCTAAGAACAATACCATTTTGTAACTTCAAATATAAATTACCTACGTCAAAACTGTTTTAGAATTTAAATGAAGGTAGTACTCTCTGTTCTATGCATTTTAAACCATTTGAATTTCAGTTCCTTATATTTATATTTAAGGATTTTTCTCTAAAATACTTTAGAAGGCAAGTCACGAATTTAATTATGGCAACGAAACAACTTAAATGAAGGCTTCCCTATTTTCTACTGCAAGATGCAGAATATTTGTATTTTCATTGAATTAATAAACAGCATTCAGAAGAACACTTTGAGTTTTTAAATAAGATGATGTGATAAATAAGATAATGTATGTGAATGTGGAGTGTGAATATAATTTATGTATATTTTTACGCTATTGTATGTGGCACAGAAGTCGCGATTATTTGTTAATTGTTTAATGGCAACGCCCGAATGAAACACATCTCATTGGCTATTGAACAGCTTTTAATGCACCTCCATACCTATAAGGGGGGGGGGGTTGCCATAGGGGGTGACCCTGTTCTGTCGCCGAATGCCGCCAAGTTTGTCACCAACTTGGCGATATATCGCAAATTTGGTGGACCAAAATGAGTTGCCAAAGGGGTCGCCAACTTGGCAATGTCTTTAATAATTCGCCAAATTCCCATAGACTTCCATTGTACAGAAAATCAATAAATTCAGATATTTTAATGCAACATAAACTAATATTTGAGGATTCTATTACTAATAAAGGATTATATTAATTGTATTTAAGTGAGTGCAAGTCAACTAAAATATGATAAAAGTAACATGATACAACGCTTAGCATGCTTTCCCAAACATAAACTTTAAGGGTGACCAAACGGGTCGCCGAGGGCGGCTAGTATGTTAAAAAGACAAATAAGATGTGCCAATGTCACAACTTTTCTTTCCCATACATGTTAATATTTCAAAGATTTGCTACACCATGTTAATACTTTAGTGTTATTACTTCAATATTACGCCAGCATCGATATTTATCTTATGTTTCTCATTCATTTTACTTATCGGAGTAAAAACGAGTTAATCTCCAACATAAAATTTAATAAAATCAATATTTTTTGTTATTCTGCTGCTTGAGATTCAGCCGAGTTTCTCGAATACGCATTGCCTCTCGCTGCATGAACAGTCTATGTATAATAGAAATATAATAAATAGAAACGTGCCCAGTTATACTAATGGCATTGAGCCCACAGGCTATTCTCACTAATTGTATATTTTACTCTTATTTTAAAGAATTATGCCCCTCAAAAAATAAATGGAGGGGGATTAGCTGCCCCCCCCCGTTTCCCCCTTTATTCCTAACCAATGAACCTCCAAATCTAATCACGGAATTGCCTTATTAGAATAAACCTCCATACCAAATTTGAAGAAAATCAGATAATTCGGCATGAAAAACCCATTTTACTAAATTAAGCGGGGAACTAACCCCCGTTCCCATCTTTATGCTTAACCACTGAACCTCCAAATCTAATCAAGGAAGCTTCCTTGATTCCCATAGTGTGTTTTTTTTATAAACCATTGGATGTTAAGTCATCCAATGGCAACGACATTCCAGCAACTGATTCTGCCTTAAATTTTTGCAATCAAAGGGAATTGAATGGAAACCCGTTTACAGGGAGATCGCTACAGGTTTTTTCAGTGTAATTCAATCTTCTCTAATCTTTTTAAAAGCGATCAGATTAGCGTGCATTTAGATTTTGCAGTGTCTGAACGGGGGTTGGCGAGCGTAGCTTGCAGGGGGCGGAGCCCCCTAGTTACTAGTATAATATTATTTTGTATCGCAATTTTTAAATAATGTGTTCTAAATAGAAATATCTATACTTATGTATTACCCAGGTCTGGTAGACAGATCACTGAAAATAGTTGTAAATCGCCCATTGTGTTTATAGTAGTCAATTGCCAGTCTTGTTCAAAATGGTAATTTAATGTGCCTTTAATAGCCACATAACAGCGTTAAAAATGATAAATAATATAAAAGCACGCTAAAATAATATAAAACAGTCATTTAGTATACATTTATTAAACACATAGCAGCCAATGGACGGCTTCTAGCAATGAACGATATAAACAATGGTAGTTTTATTTCCAGTAGTTTGTTATACCCAACATAATAAATATAATATAAACATTATGTAATGTAAAAATACTGTATCAATGAATACAATATAGTATAGATATATAAGTAGAAAAAAAAATAACCTTAATAGCGCCAGAATTTTAAATTCAAAAGCACACTAGTTTCGGTAGCATTTACCATACCGTTCTCAGCGCATAAAATGACATAAATTTGCTCAAATATATAGGAGAGAAGCGGATTCAAGTGAGATGTTTGTTGACTCATTACGGGCAACAGCTAATTGGATAAGAAACCGAAAATGTGAAAAATGTTGGAATAAATTAAGTAAAAGAGGTTTCCTAGTAGCTGTTACCCATAATCCCTTGTTTTTCTATTGACCAATAAATTTTTCACTTGAATAAGCTTTTCTCCTGATTATATTTGAGCAAGTTTACGTCATTTTTTGCACTTTACTGAGGATGGGACGCCAAAGGCTACCGAAACTAGTATGCTTTTAAATTTAAAGTTCTGGCGCTATTAACGTTGTTTTTTTATGTACATTATAGTGTGCCAAGTACAATCTCAATAATCATAGTATAGGTATATATAAACTATTCAACATTATATAGTTATGCGTACATAAATACTTCCACCACTGCTTTTAATATGGCGACTAGTAAAATGAAGAAAGATAAATAATTGTCTGAGTGAAGCGAAGGCTAATACACAACGCAGTATTACTTTCCTGTCAAAAACAGCTACGATGGATATTAAAACCTTTCGTCAAGCATAACTCAAAAAATATTTCTCGGATTTCGGTTCTGGTTTTACCAGAAGGTACCTATGAGGGTAACCTACTGAATACTATGAATGATACTATGATACTATGAAAAATAAGTTCCAATTCGTTTAAAAATTATATTAAAAAAACTCATAAAAAAGCACAATAAATCTACATACGTCACGGAAATTTAGTGTATGTCATTTTCACCGGCTGGATGTTTTCGTAGAAAACCGAATTATAGCACATGGAGTAAAGAAAATATGCCCGCACTAATACTAAAGTGCAAAAAAAAATATTTAAATTTAATCAAACAGGAAAATAAATCTGGATTTTTTTTCTATTTCAAAGAAAAAAGCCATAATAACGTAGGATTTCAGATTTTACGATAATCTACCCAATAGCATTTTTTAATCGCCAAAAGCAACCAACATTTATATTTTGCTTGTGAAAATTTGAAACAGTTATTTTATGTTTAAATAAACAATTTTTATTTGTGGAATCATTTATTCTTAATTTATTTATTTTTGTCTTTTTAGTATTTTAAGTGGAATTTGGGGGCTCTGCGGCTGAGTGGTCAAAGCACCAGTCAGCTTATCGCTTGTGCGTAAGAGTTTGTGGGTTCGATTCCCGCTGGTTCCATTGCACACACACTTTGTGTGGAACTCCCAGGGTGTATTTCTCTTGTGTTGTAATATTTCCTTGTGCTATCTTGCCTCCGACTTATAAGCGGGCTTTATGTCAAGCACACAAGTCGTATGTTTGTTATTCAGTTAAATAAATAAATGAAATTTGGGTGCTTGTTAGTTATCCCGTCGACCAATTTCGACAAATTATATAAATCGCCAAACCACCCGCCAAATTATATAAATTGACATAATTTTTATTTTAAATAACTTTATTTAAAATAACTTAATATCAATACTAAAAAATTTAAATATTTTGAAGAACAAATAAATTAGTATAACATTAATAAAAATACAAATAAAGTGTCGAAATTAAAATCACTTGATGACGTAAACACGTGTTGTCAAGTGAATGTGACATTTACGATCAACCAATGTTGGCGTTTAATCTTACAATTTGGCGACAGTAATTTGGTCGACGGGATAACTAACAAGTACCGAAATTTGTACTTTTCCAGAATAGGCGTCTTATAGGTAAAGAAAATTGGTTTGGCGAGAGAAGTAATCTTTTCATGCATATTTTCTGGTAACCTACTCATTCTTTCATGTACCCAAGCAATTTTTTAAAGATTTAAACAATTAATTTAGTGTATATAAGACATTTACGCACAGATGTTACATGCGCACCACGTTGGCGCGATTTTTTTCTGACGCCAATGTCAACGCACCGGGGTACTTAACTGGCGCCAAAGTGTCGTTATTTTGCTTGATGGTAACCTAGATGTTGTTGTTTATTTATTAATAAATTGTTTATTTACTTTTATTTTCTTTTTTTTAATTATATAAATTGTTTTGTTCTATAGTTATTAATTAATCTTTTTATTTATTGTTATTCCCTTTTTAAAAATATATATGTAACTGGTATTAGACAACGAGGTTTTCGCCAAATTGGCGTCAGAAAAAAATCGCGCCAACGTGGTGCGTGTGTGACATCTGTGACAAAAAGGTTTATATGTATTTGTAAAAAATAAACGTAAACGTTCATAGGGTTTGTAATAAATTGTCAGGTTTGTATCTTTTTTGCAACAAATCTCACTTTCTGAAGACAAAACTACATAAAGCTTTAAAAAAAAACAACAACAAAAAAAACGCCAATGCAAAGTAACGTTTTTAAAGTACAGTGAAATTAGTTAAAAACATGTATTTTAAATGAAGTGAATGAAAGCTTTATATTTTAAATGAAATGAATGCAAGATGAATATAGTATGGAAAAAATATTATCAATTTATCACCTGCGCTTGACTAACTTAAAAGTATCAATATTGCAATTGGTACATGCTATGCAAAATGAAACAATTATATTACTAGTATTAAAAAATGCTCTGACGAGCACCAAAAAAGGCTAATATGTTTTTAAGTATGAAAAAGGGTTTGACAAGTGCTTCTAATTGGGCATGAAAAAGGACAAGGGGTCCCTTCTTGGCTGCAGCTCACTGTCAATGCCAACTTTGAAAAAATCATATTTGCGCTTTTTCTATATAAAATAAATTCGCGGTACTTTAGTAAAACTTTCCGTCGTGCTTTACATGTTAACTGCACTGTTGTACTGCGCATGCGTCTGCAATGCAACTTTGCACAGTGCACTGTGTACCATTATTTCTCTATAAATTATACTACACTGTACATTCCTATTATGCTTTTAATTTTTTAACCTCAGCGCACACTCACACTGTGCTTTTGTACTTCCGTATTAAAGATGTCTGCGTCTAATGTTCGTTTATAATTTACATGCATTGCTGTACTGCATAGTACATTGTACAGCCACAGCCACTTGCATATAATTTCAACAATCAATGAATGCATTATACTGTTATGCGTGCATTTGTTTCAGTGCAGAGAGCTGCAACAGTCTGCACTGCACTACAAATCAGTTTTTTTTGTACAGACACTGCGTGCGTGTTTGGTGGCCCTGCATGAGTGTGATACGCTGCAGGAACTAAGGTTTTTGGTGCTATGTCGCCTTACATTCATGTTTAATCAGGCTGCGTCGTTATACTACACATTTTTATCGTAACTGTGGCTGATTTTTTTTTATATGAAAAAAGCGCAAATATGATTTTTTCAAAGTTGGCATTGACAGTGAGCTGCAGCCAAGAAGGGACCCCTTGTCCTTTTTCATGCCCAATTAGAAGCACTTGTCAAACCCTTTTTCATACTTAAAAACATATTAGCCTTTTTTGGTGCTCGTCAGAGCATTTTTTAATACTAGTCATTTAAATTTTTTGATAATAATATATTGAATATAAATAAACCTGAGTTGCTTTTAAATATTCCCAATACTTTTTTTCTTATTTCGCGCAATAATGCACTATTTAACCAAGTAATGCACACTGTTTTAAGAGGTTCAAGGTTTTTAAATCAAATTCACGTTATTTTTATTCATAATTTAATTTACTTGGGCTCCCTTAAATATAATTAATAAAATTCCTTAAACTGATATTAGTTTTTGTTGCATTAAAATATCTCAATTTGTTGATTCTCTCTAAACAAGTAAACCCTATTGGTTTACAATGGAAATCTATAGGAATTTGGCGATATATTTACAAGTTGATGACAAACTTGGCAGTATTTGGCGACAGAACAGGGTCCTGCCTATGGTAACCCCCTTATAGGTATGGGGATGCATTAAATGCTGTTCTATAACCAATGAGATGCGTTTCATTCGAGCGTTGCCATTAAACAATTAACAACTAATCGCAATTTCTGTGACACATACGATAGCGTAATATATATATATATATATATATAGATTATCGAGGAAATCGAAGGTTTAGACCACATCGTATTGTTTAGCTAGACCGGTTATACTAATATCGTTCTCATGTTTTGCTACAATTCCTTTTATTGAACAGTAATTCGCTTAAGCTTCTTACTATTGCTATCACTAAGCACTTTTTCATTCTTAGAAGCCCTAATGCGAGCTAAAATTAGCGCAAACCTGACTAAAAGTAAAACAAAAAGTTAATTTTTTTACAGTAATAAAGGTACACAAAGCACTCTGATATGCACACCTTACTCAAAACTTGACTAATAATACGAGTTATGTAAGTGTTGCCAACTGAACTATTCGGCAGCCTTGGTCGTGAACCGAGATATTGCACGCCAACCGAGTCAAATTTTGATCACTGAAGTTGGACATAAACCGAACTAGTCATAAACAAAGGCGGTCGTGAACCGAGGATCCACTTATATTTTGACCTATAAGTTTGCAAATATGGCATTATTTATATATTCAATGGCGATGATCATTAAGCATCTTGGAGATTTTGGCGATGAAACTCACTGATTTCAAAGTAACGTTCAGAAGTGCACTTGAAACGCCACAGATGTCATATACGCATCACGTTGACCCGATTTTTTTCTGACGCCAATGTCATATACGAACCGGAGTACTTAACTGGCGCCAAAGTTTTGTTATTTTGCTTGATATGGTAACCCGGATGTTGTTTTTGATTTATTAATAAATTGTTTATTTACTTTTATTTTCTTTTTTAACATTATATAAATTGCTTTGTTCTATTGTTATTAATTAAACTTTTTTTAAAATTTATTGTTAAACCCTTTTTAAAAATACATATGTAACTGGTATTCGAAAACGAGGTTTTCGCCAAATTAGCGTCAGAAAAAATATCGCGCCAACGTGGTGCGTATATGACATCTGTACCATACTTGGTACAACTTGATTATCCTGTCGATCAAAAAATTACCGCCAAACTATAAGATTAAATGACAATAATGGATGATAGTAAATGTTACATTCACGTGACATTAAACACGATACACGTGTTTGTTACGTCATCATGTGATTTTTAATTCAAGTTTTGGCACAGATGTCATGTACGCCCCATATTGGCGCGATTTTTTTGACGCATATGTCATATACGCTCCGGGTACTTAACTGGAGACAAAGTGTCGTTATTTTGCTTGATATGGTAACCCGGATATAGGTGATATATTAACGAGGTTTTCGCCAAATTGGCGTCAGAAAAAATCGCGCCATTACGGAGCGTATATGACATCTGTGCCCAAGTTTTTATTAGTATTTTTATTAATGTTTTACTAATTTATTTATTCTTCCGTTATTTAAAATAAAAATTATGTCAGTTTGTATCATTTGGCGAATAGTTTGGCGAAATTGGTCGACGGGATAATCAAGTAGTACCGTATATTTTTGCTGTACATTTTCGACAATATCTCAAGCAAAAGTACCTAAAGTTAAACGAAACCCTAATTATTTAAGGCACAGATGTCATATACACAACGGGTTTGGCGCGGTTTTTTCTGACGCCAATTTGACGAAAACCGAATAGCAGTTACATATTTTTTCGAATAGCAGTTACATATTTTTTCGAATAGCAGTTACATATTTTTTCGAATAGCAGTTACATATATATTTTTAAATTACTTTTTATTATTTAAAAAAGGAAATAACAATAAATAATGAAAAGTTTAATTAATAACTATAGAACAAAAGAATTTATATAATTTTAAAAAATAAAATAAAAGTAAATAAAAAAATAATTAATAAATAAACAACAATAGCTCATTTACCGTATCAGGCAAAAAAACGCCATTATGGCGCCAGTTATGTACTCTGGTGCGTATATGACATCTCTTCCTTATTTAAAATAGATGGAATGCTATTTTTTAAGGTACGCTTAGTATGCGAAGTATTTATATTACTGCATACCATTCGCTTGTGTAAGTTAGGATGTTATGATGATAATAAAAAAAAACTTACATTTAGGTCCTGAACAGAAGCTTGGGATTTACCCTGGTATTTTTCCCCATCAACTCGTTTGTGCTCCATTGTATCTATTACCCCAGTTCAAAATATTAATCAAGAATATTCATATATATATTTATGAAAATTATGCATTATCTGCTTAGGTTGACGTCGATTTCAAAATTTAAAAAATCTATCAGTAGAATTTCAATTTTTATTGACTTATAACAACAAAAGTACACGTGTTATCCTTTTTTTTAAATTATTGTATTGCTTTTTAGGGAGTGGCAACACGAAAGATATTATTGAATTAGAAAATTAAAAACTGAAAAGGAGAGATTGCTATAATTTTATGGAGACATTATAAAAGACAAATTCGATTTTCTCAGCGGCCGTCAAACATACAAAGATTAAAAAAAAATCTATTTTAAGTTTGAACAAGAGGATCAAAATAAAACAAAAACGAAGTTAATACACCCACTGGAACGTTAGCTACACTTTGTTGAATTTTGTGTCTTCATTTTTTCGTTTAAGGTTGAATAAAAAACTACTGAAAGCTACAGTAATTTTCTTAATGCTATCAGTTTATTCGTCTCGTCGAGTTCTATCTTTCAAAAGAAAAATCATTGTCGTATGTCAACTGGTTTGCCAGAAATTTAAGAAAGTCTTTTGCATTTTCTATTTCTTAATCATATTATAGCTTAACGCTACCGCGTTTGCTATGATAACCACTCTTCGTGCAAGAAAAATGGCCAATAATTTGTATTCAGATACACAGGAAAGGTTGACGTCAAACAAGAGTAATACTAACAGCAACATTGTTATAACGGACAGGAGTTATACCTGTAATAGCTAAATAATAATGGCTTTAAGCACACATACCACACAGGCAGTTTTTTACATATGTTTCGAGTGAAGCTCGATCATCAAGGTGCTAATTATTCGTACAAGCAACCGTTACATATACGAAAGTTTAAAAATTAAATTTAAATATATGCAATCTTGCATTTTCTCCCCCCCCCCCCCAAAAAAAAAAAAATAAATAAATAAAATGTTACAGCAATGAAATTTAATTGGAGTTAAGCGAAGCTTTTTAAAATACGATATTGGTTGAAAACCAGATTACGGAATATTCCTATAATATTTGAATTAATCACGGTACATTTTTTTTTAGCCCGGTTCAGATTTTGCCAAGAGTATTTTATTTTTATTTTTTGTCAAAAGCCGCCTTTTTTCCCCGCAAGTGTAACTTGTGTTGATGTTCAAATAAATGTTTTGACTTATGCTATTATCTCTTCTTATTATTTTTATTTATTTACTTATTTTTAATTAAATGAGTCAAATCGTGTTTATAAATTTAATTAATGTGTGTATTTTAAATTAAAAGAATGCATTACGAAAGATGGCGATAAGAACAATATTTGACGACTAGCCGCCTCTGGCGACCAGTTTGGTCGCCCATAAATGTATGCTAAGAATTGCAACATGTTACTTTTATTTATAATTTAATTTGGTACTTTTCGGTTAGCCGGGCGCCAATGTTATATATACATATTTATATACATACATATATGTAAATGTACATATATATACATATACACATATTGTATATATACACACATATATATATGTAAATATATATGTATATACACATACATGTATATATACATATATATGTATATATAACACTGGCGCCCGGCTAACCGAAAAGTACCTTTAATTTATTTACTTAATCTTTCGTCAAAACAGAAGATTCTCACCGAGAAATGAATAATTCTTTAAGATCATGGCAGCATTTCGTAATTTCTTGACGTTATGATTTCATTTTTCTTGTCAAAAAACACCTAACACATTTAGGCATCTTATTTTATGTCCATCTGTATATCAATTGTAATACGTTCACTAATGCGGAGATTTTTACATATTAAGTAATCTTCCGTAATTGGGTCATCTGCCTATTGGCGAATTTGATTTAATACGACACCAGAGGGATCCAGCGTCAGGGTCAACAAAACTACTGTGAATTTACCATTTAAATTGCAAAATTTTACTGAGAAATGATCGTAGCCTGCATCTCAAAGAAACTATTTATGTATAATTCCATGTTAAAATTTTGATGCAGCTCTTCCATCATCAAATAAGCACTAAATTGTAATATCCACCTCAGAATTAACGGGAAATGTAAGTTATAGTGCAAACAAATAGTAGTATATTTTCGAAATATAGCAAATGAATTGTTTTAATACGATTAAATAATAATAGTAATAATAATAAATGATTCACGTTCAATTAATAACGAGTTCAATTTTAAATCTAAAATTTATTTCGTTGATTCATAGGCGAATGACGTCACGAACAAAGCTGCATTCTGCCTCAGGATTTGACAGCTATAAAAATCACAATCTGGTTAATTATTTAAAATTCCTCTCTCGAGAACTCGCTTTACGAATGATTACCTTCGTGGCTTAATACTTTTAATCGCCAAAATGAATGAATCGCTATTGTTTGTTTATTTTGGTGGAATGAGATATTGAGTTGTCAGCCTATTTCAACTGATGTTCTCTCAGAATATATCGATATTTTAATGTAATTTATCGCTGAAACATCAATTCTTTTTGGTACTACTTAGTTATCCTGTCGACCAATTTCGCTAAATTATATAAATCGCCAAAGCACTCACCAAATTATACAAATTTTTATTTTAAATAACGAAAGAACAAATAATGGCACAGATGTCATATACAATATTGGCGAGATTTTTTTCTGACGCCAATGTCATATACGCAACGGGTACTCAACTGGAGCCAAAGTGACGTTATTTTGCTTGATATGGTAACCCGGATGTTGTCGTTTATGCTGCTGATGTTTTTGCGAAATTGGAGTCGGAAAAAAATCGCGACAATATGGGGCGTATATGACATCTGTGCCCAAATAAAGCGTCGAAATAAAAATCAGTTGATGAGGTGGCTACGTGTAACTTGCTTAAAGTCAAGTGAGTGTGATATTTACGATCAACCATTATTGGCATTTAATCTTATAGTTTGGCGCTAGAGTTTTGGTCGACGGGATAACCAAGTAGTAGTAATTTGAACGATCTTTCGAAAAATTTAACTTTTGTGCAGTTTTATTTGGAAAAATAATTTTGATTAAAATTGGCTGCTTATCATATGGAAATAGAAGCTGTCAGACCGTATTTGGAGATAACAGTGGCACAGATGTCATATTGGTGCGATTTTTTTCTGACGCCAATGTCATATACGCAACGGGTTCTTAACTGGCGCAAAAGTGTCGTTATTTTGTTTGATAGGGTAACCCGGATGTTGTTTATGCTGTTGATGTTTTCGCCAAATTGGCGTCGGAAAAAAATCGCGATATGACATCTGAGCCATAACAGTCACATGAGTTAAACTTTTATTATTAGAGATGAAAGAAATGTAGTTTAAATTAGTTCGATATATGTGTTTTAAATTAAAGCTATGTATTCTAAATGAAATGAGTGATAAGTTTATATTTTAAATGAAATGATGACGATGGAATAATATTTGGCGATTTATCACACGTGTCCTTTTAACATAAAAGTGCCGAAATGGCCGTTTGGCGTATAAGAAGTAAAGCGGTCATCCCGGAACTATTGGTGACAGTCAAATGCTTTTATTAACATGATGATGATGATTTATCAATTGCGCTCACCTAAATGCTTTATTACCATGTGTTTAATTCCCTTCATGGAATTTCATTGTTATATGGACTTTGCTTTTTTCAAATGATATAAACGACTATGAAAATAAAACTGAAGATGTATTATACTGGTTTATGTATGTATTTTAAAAAATTCAAAAATGTTGGTATGAAACAGCGAATAGGTTGTCCGAAAGTACTTGTAAATGGTTCCTTTTCTAGGCTATTCTATCTCTTGCCAGGGCCCTTAATAGAGGGAAGAGCTGGTTTAAAATTGATATGGATTTTTTTTCAGGTTCACTAATCTAGATATTTCATCATTTGAATTAGTAACCACACTGTTAAAAACTTGCAGCATTCTGACAGGTCATTTGACCGTTTTTTCCGAAAACGGTTACTCAATCGTAATTTTTACACTATTCTGACCATATTATTGGCAATTTTATGGTCAGAATATAGTTAAATTATGGTTATGAAACCGTTTTTTCAAAAAACGGTCGAATGACCTGCCAAAATGCTGCAAAATTTTTAACAGTGTAGTATCTTATTTTCTTTACTTGCAACAAGTTATTATTAAATCTATGTTCTCGGCAATATCGCTCAGACTAATCCCTCTGAGGTAAGGCCTAGTAAATGTTACTGTAATTAATATTTTTGGCGCCCTTGTGGGTCCAGTGAATAGGTCCCGGCCCTGATAATACATAAGTATCCAGATATCTTCACTCGTAAGGTTTTAATAACCCAGATTTCATTATATGGGCATATTAAAACTCACAAATATCCTTTCCGCCTTTTAAAATATATAAAGCTTAGCGTTCATATACGACAGCGTTTGGAATCGCAAATATTATAACGCTCACAGATAATAATAATAATAATAATAATAATAATAAAACCTTTCCCTGAGGTCGATTAAAAGGAATTAAAAGACTTAAACTAAACCATTTTCGATTCCACCCGAAAAAACACAAATTTATCACTCTGTGAAGTATCTTAATTATGTGACAAACCATTACACACACGAACAACTGCGACTGAAATAAATTTCGGCTAAGCTCCGACGCATGAGATGAAGGCACTAGTAGAGTTATTAACTTAAGTCAATACTGACAGCGGAATAAAAGATATTATGCGGGAATGATATATGGTATTGTGTATTCCTTTTATCGCACCTATTTTTTTTTATTATTACTACAGGAGATAATAAAATCTAATTAAAAACTGGAGAGTGTAACATTAAAAAAATCCTTTTATCGACTAATATTTTAATTTTAATTAATATAGAATTATGCGTTGCGAAATCCATTTAAAAATCCATTTTAAAAGAGAGTTTAAATAATGTTTCGTTTTTAGTATTGGATTCGTGAAAAATTTTGACTTCCGGTTTTCGATGGATCTATACGTTTTAGAAGGTCCTGTACATGATTTGATGGTTTTCAGAAAATGTCTGTATGTGAAAAAAAATTGTGGGCGCTCTAATCTCAAGAACGAATAAACGGAATTTCACAAAACTTTAGATTCAGTTAGGCCTTGATATAAGAGCTGATTAGTTTTTGCTGTATATCGCAAAACAGGTGGCACTGATAGGCTGCATTTTTCTCCATTTTTGCAATAGCTCTATCTCAAGAACTAATGCACGAATTTTCATCCAAGTTCAGATTCAGTTACAAGTTGACTTAAGTTGTTGCTTGTTAGGTGTTGGTGTATATCTCCCAACAGGTGGCGCTGCTATGCTACATTTTTCACGATTTTCGCAACTGTTATATCTCAAAAACTAGCTCGCAGTTTAAACAAACTTAATATATCCCGTTACATTTTCACTTAAATAGATCCTTATGAGACTTGGGTGAATATTGAAAAACACGTGTTGATTTCATACTCTTGGGGTTGGAAATTTTGGGTGCGGAAATCTAAGAGGGATGGGTTCCGAAATTCAATTATTTCTTTCAAAACGAGTCGGATGTATCAATCCCAAAACTTTCTTCTACCTCATACATGTTAATACTTCAAAATTCGCTATCACACTGCCAAAATTAAATGGCAATCTATGTCGCTCATGAGGATTCTACGGATATGAAATTCCGTGCATTCGTTCTTGAGATATGACTATCGCCGAAATCGTCTAAATCCAGCAAAATGCAGCCTAACAGAGCCACCTACTGGGTGATTTATACTAAATCCTAATCAGCAACAACTTATGGTCAACGTCTGACTGAAGTTTGGAGAAAATCCGTGAATTAGTTTTTGAGATAGAGCTATTGCAAAAATCGTGAAAATTCCAGCATAGAAGCGTCACCTATTGGGCGATTAACACCAATAGAAACAACTTGTGTCAACGTCACATTAAATCTGAAGTTAGATGAAAATTCGTCCATTATAGATAGAGCTATTGCGGGAATCGCGAAAAAGACAGCACCGAAGTGCCACCTGTTGAGCGATTTACACCAACACGTAATCAACACCAAGTCCTATCAAGGAGTCACTAAATCTGAAGTTTGATGAAAATCCGTGCATTAGTTCTTGAGATAGAGCTATTGGAGAAATCGTGCAAATCCTGATTCAGCATAACAGCGCTACCTGTTGGGCGATTTGCATGAAAACGTAATTAGTCTCAATTCATATCAAGGACCAACTGAATCTGAAGTTTGAAGAAAGTCCGTGCATGAGTTCTTGAGTTAGTGCTATTGCGGAAATCGGGAGAAATGCAGCATAGCACCGCCACCTGTTGAGCGATTTACACCAAATACTAATCAGCATCATTTTGTATAAGGGACTCACTGAATATGAAATTTTATAAAATTCCGTGCGTTAGTTCTTGAGATAGAGCGCCCACAAAATGTGTGTCACATACAGACTCGCATACAGACATTTTGTAAAAACATGTTTTTTGGGATCTCTGACCCCTAAAACGTGTCAATCCATCGGAGACTGGGATTCGAAAATTTTCACGAATCGAATATATTCTTCTTGTAAAGATAGAAGAAAGTAAAAAAGGCAATACATATATCTCCTTTAAAAATAATTCCAATTCAACGAACCTATATACTTTTTCAATCTTCATGATGGGCACTTAATTTAGGCAGTGTGATAACGAATTTTCAATTATTAACCTGTATGAGAGAGAAGAAAGTTTTGGGATTTGCACATCCGGCTAGTTCTTCTTTTGCCCTATCTTAAAACAGAAACATTGTAATATTTTTTAATACCTTCACTCGGTGGCACATTCTACCAAGAGAAACAAGTATGTTGTGGCCATCACAAAACTTTCTCCTCTATAAATCACATAAACAGCTCTAATTGATATCAAGGTACATCTGAATCTAAAGTTGGATGAAAATTCGTGCAGGAGTTCTTGAGAGAGAGCTCTAGGGGAAATTCTGAAAAATGCAGCACAGCAGCGCCACCTGTTGAGCGATTTGCACAAACACATAAACAGCATTCATTCCTATCGAGGTATACCGGAATCTGAAATTTGTTGAAAATCCGAGCATTATTTCTTGAGATAGAACTATTGCGAAAATCGCAAAAAATGCAGCATAGAAGCATTTTACGATTGTCTCTTGAGCGATTGACACCAAAATACATAAAACTTCAACTCATGTCGAGGACTCACTGAATCTGAAGTTTAATAAAAATCAGTACATTAGTCTGGAGATTGATCTATTGCAGAATTCGTGAAAAATGCTACATAGCAGCACCACCTGTTGAGCGATTTACACCCAATACTAATCAGCACCCAATTATATTAGGGATTCACTGAATGTAAACTATTATTAAATTCCGTGCATTCGTTCTTGAGATAGAGCGCCCACAACATGTGTGTCACATACAGACAGACAGAGTCACAGAGAGACATTTTGTAAAAACATTTTTTTTTCGGAATCTCTGTCCCCTAAAACGTGTCAATCCGTCGAAAACCGAAAGTGGAAAATTTTCACGAATCCCACACTTTCTTCTTGTAAAGATAGAAGAAAGTAAAACTAGTTGGATGTGCCAATCCCAAAACTTTCTTCTATCTTATACATACTATTTCAAAAACTAGTTACACACGTTAATACTTCAATATTATTAGTTCCATACTATACCAACTTTGATTTTCATCTTAAATTTATGCTTCAGTCAATTAAACGGACTAAAAACGAGTTAATCAATATCAGGATATTTGTTAAAAGTAATTGTTTTTCCTTATTCTGTTGTTATCAGATGTTTGCGAATAGCCGGCTTAGCAGGAAGCGAGTTCCCGTCTGCACGAGCCGCCGATGGAAAACCGAACTACAAAAAATCAAGAAAAGCATATAAAAATCGCTATCACAGAGCCACTTTAGCGCGCAATATTTCCAAATTCAAGGAGGACCTGTTAGCCAAAGCCAAAAACATGCACGAAAAAATTTGGTTCCATTGTATGCATAATTTTATACACTTTTCTATGATACAATAAAGAAAATGGCACAAACATCGCTATTACAACGCCCCCCTACCGGCAGATTTTTTTCAAATTCTGGGAGGACTTGTTTGCCATAGCCAGAAACGTACCAAAAAAATTTGGTTCAATTCTATGCATAAATTCATACAATTTTCAATGGTACAGTCATCGCAATTATAGCGCCCCCTTCTGGCGGAATTTTTCCAAATTCAGGGAGGACTTTCGTGTCATGACCAAAAACAAACACAAAATATTTGACTCAATTCTATGTATAACTTCATACACTTTTCGATGGTACAATATTCAAAATAGCACAAAAATCGCTATTACAGCGCCCCCTAGCGGCAAATGTTTTCCAAATTCAGGGAGGACCTGCTTTTCATAGTCAAATACTTAAAATAAAAATTTGGTTCAATTCTATGCATAACTTAATACACTTTTGGATGGTACACTATTCAAAATCGCACAAAATCGCTGTTACAGCGCCCCCTACCAGCGGCGAATTTTTTCCAAAATCAGGGAGGACCCACTAGCTTTATCCAAAAACTTAAAATAAAAATTTGGTTCAATTCTATGCATAACTTCATACACTTTTGGATGGTACAATATTCAAAATCGCACAAAAATCGCTATTACAGCGTCCTCTACCGGCAAATTTTTTCTAAATTCAGGGAGGATCTGCTTGCCACAGCCAAAAACTTAAAATAAAAATTTGGTTCCATCTAAGCATAACTTCATACACTTTTTGATGTTATAATGGCGACAGACAGACGGACACACGGACAGACGGACATTTTCTATAAACATGTCAATCCGTCGAAAACCGGAAGTCGAACAAAATTTCGATTACAATACTTTCTTCTATTGAAGAAAGAAGAAAGTAAAAAGAGTAGAATTTTTTCTATAATCGAGTCAGGTGACCACGATAAATTTATGCATTGCAACGGAAATTTTCAATAGAAAACACGAATGGCACTCGAAGAATTTGTTGCTTTTCGCTGAATGCTTTTAAAAAAGTGTTTTTAATTAATAATAAATACCATAGAGTTATTGATTAGTTTTAAGAACATAAATGTCGAATTGACCGTTCATCTGCTACTCAACAACGAGATAATTGGTAAGTAATTTAAACTTGAAAGGCTAAATGTACACCTCTTGTGGCATTCTTTTCAATTTAAAATTCTACAGATACCAAATAATTTCCATGCACCCTTACTAGGAATTTCAAATTATTCAAAACTCCTTTGTACGTTCATTAACTGAACACAAGTGAATGAAAATGAAACCTTTGAATTTCTAGATGTGTCAGCTTTAATAAATTAACTTGTACATACAAGCGAAGGAATGCTGCATTCTGTAACAAAATTAAATACAAATATTTCAGGCTGTGTCTATATAATCTTTCGAAAATCCTGTTAGTTTGAATGGAGAAAATTTAACTAATTCTTTCACTATTTCGAATGCATCTATGTTTTGAAACATTTCGTTCATTAAAAAGTCCTGGTGGATAGTTCAAAGTGATATTAAATTGGATTTGTTACAATATATTTTACGTATCTACTGAAATACTTTGTATAATTTAAAAAGCATGTATTTTGCTTTTTTTTTTACTTTCTTCTACCTTTACAAGAAGAAAGTATTGGATTCGTAAACATTTTCGACTTCCGGTTTTAACGAAAAGACACGTTTTAGAGGTCAGAGATTCCGAAAAACATGTTTTTACAAAATGTCTGTCTGTGAGTCTGTCTGTCAGTCAGTCTGTCTATCTGTAGGTATGTGACACAAATTTTGTGGGCGCTCTCTCTCAAGAACTGATGCACGGAATTCAATAAAAAATTATATTCAAGTAGTCCTTAATATAAATGGGTGCTGATTACTTTCTGGTGTAAATCGCCCAACAGGTGGCGCTGCTATGCTGCATTTTTTAGAGTTTCCCCCCAACAGCTCTTTCTCAATAACTAATGCACGAATCATTGGTGCTCAATTGGTGTAATTTCTTGTAGTATTTAAATGATTCAATGGACGTGATTTATAGAGAAGAAAATTTTGTGATGGCCACAACATACAAGTTTTACTGAAAGTTGTTCATTTGTAGATTGATAAATACTAGTTACTTTTTAAATAGTTCCATTTTTACTTTCTTCTACCCTCATACAAGAAGAATGTATTGGATTCGTGAAAATTTTCGACTTTTGGTCTCTTCGATGGATGGACACGTTTTAGGGGGTCAGAGATTCCGAAAAACATGCTTTTACAAAATGTTTGTCTATCTCTGTCTATCTGTCCACACAAATGTTGTGGACGCTCAATCTCAAGAACTAATGCACGGAATTTAATAAAAATTTATATTTTGTTAGTCCCTGATAAAAACGGGTGCTGATTCGTTTTGGATGTAAATCGCTCAATAGGCGGCACTGCTATGCAGCATTTTGCACGATTTCCACAATAGTTCCATCTCCAGAACTAAAGCACGGATTTTCATCCAACTTCAGATTCAGTGAGTCCTTGACATAATTTGACGTTTTATACATTTTGGTGTACATCGCTCAACAGGTGGAGCTGCTAGGCTGCATTTTTTGCGATTTCCGCAATATCTCTATCTCCAGTACTAATGCTTGGATTTTCAAGAATCTTCAGATTCAG
Organism: Maratus speciosus; assembly: GCA_963932465.1. Taxonomy (NCBI): domain Eukaryota; kingdom Metazoa; phylum Arthropoda; class Arachnida; order Araneae; family Salticidae; genus Maratus; species Maratus speciosus. The sequence continues at coordinate 12,234,112 of OZ010795.1, read as the reverse complement.
GTATACCTTGATATCAGTTAGCGCTGTTTATGTTTTGGTATAAATCACTCAATAGGGGGCGCTGCTATGCTACATTTTTTCAGAATTTCCGCTATAGCTGTATCTCAAGAACTAATGCACAAATTTTCATCAAACTTCAAATTCAAATGTACTTTGATAGGAATGGATATCATTTCTTGTACTATTTAAATGATTTAATGGGCGTGATTTATATAGAAAAAAGTTTGTGATGGCCACAACATACTAGTTATACTTTACATTTAATTAAAAAATACAAAGAAATTTAACCTGCATTGATGTTTAAGACAACTCTCTAAAACTTAAATTTAATTTGATTGGTACATTCCACCCATCATCAGCATGATTCCACCAGTAAAAATTTCGTCCTACTTAAGAGAAAAAATTAAATGCTTAAAAATAATTAAATGCATTAAATTGATTCTGTTAAAGTGTGTACTCATTTGAGTAGAGCACAGATAACTCAATGAGGAAATAATATTACATAATCTGCGGAAATCAAATAAAATGAACCCCTTCCTGCATACTGTGACATATATGGCACACCCTGAATTTACTGCAGTTCTGCGGTTGTTTTTAATCGCAGAAGTTCTATTCCTCTTTGTTCAATACATCAGTGGATGAGGCATGCTGACTCCTTTCGAACGGATTTTGGCACCAAAAAAATGGCGAGAAATTTATAGTTGTTACTTTGTGTTGCTCGATAGAGGATATTTTTGTTGTTTTTGTGTGTAAAAAAAAAGAAGACTGGACTGAAAAAAATACAGCTGTGTTTGTAAGTATCTTGTGAATAATATATCATGATGGTAACACATTGTAGAAATGACAGTGTATGTAGTACGTAAAAATCGGTACGTGTGCCACATATGTCACACCATGCATTGAGAGCTTGTATTTTTCAACAGCGGTTGAAAAGTGTATTTGTTTATTCACCATCAAAAATGCGAAGTGTCACTTTGTCTGAACAATGACCGAAAATGCTTTTTCATGTTTCACACTGAGTGAAGGTTCAATCAGGGCCGAAACTAGGTGGTGCATAGGGGGCATGTGCCCCTTGCGCCAGAACAAAGGGACGCCAAATGAATATTTTGTTTGCCTATTTTTCTCACATCTATGTTTAGCACGGTATTGTTAAAATCATCCTATCTGGGGTATGCCAAAGCAAAGAAGAATCTAAGGATGATGTGGCATAAGGATCCTGCATAAAGCGGAATTTTTTTTTCCGTTTACAAGATTGTATTGAGACAATATTTTACAAAGCAGATTACGTAGTTCAGTATTACATATTTTATTATTACATATTTTAAATTTTAAAATAAGTTGACTATTAGAAAATTAGTGAAATTCTCTTTGTAAATATACTTCGCGGAGGAGGGGGGCACCAAAATCCATGTTTACCCCGGCTGCAAAAAAGGTTAGTTTCGGCCCTGGGTCATCGAGTGACTGTTTCTTTAACAACATTGTGTCAGTTACTGTAGACTGTAGTTCTCAGTTAAAAATATGTATCAGTTACTGTAGCCTGTAGTTTTAAACCAAACATGTATTAGGTACTGTAGAATGTAGCTTTTCAATAAACGATATATGTATCAATTTCTCTAAATTCATTTTTCAATAAACGATATATGTATCAATTACTGTAGACTGAAACACACATACTCAAATAGATTCATCCGTTCTTTCTCTATATATTTTGAAGTTTTAAGAGTTGTATGGAACTTTTATTGCAGATTTCATTACTATGCAAACTTAGTCGCTAATGCATGGTGTGACATATATGGCACGAACTTAAATCGGCCTTAATTTAAGGTGGATTTGAAAATTTCAAATTTTGAGTGATTTTTGATCATGTTATATTATTATTTAGAAAACTTTAAAATTTTTTTGCATGCAGGAAAAAAATCATGCAATAAGGGGTTAAGTAATCGGTCACAGTACACTGTAAAAAATAAAATATGTACAATATAATCTCAAACAAAAATATACAACTGCCTTTTCTATGTAACCCACGATTCCAAAAACACGTTCTTTATCTTCAGGAACCAACATATTTTCAAGATTTAAAGAAAAAAATACATAAAATCAAAGTTTTTTTTGCCATTGAATTTCGGAAATGAATATCGTAGACTGTTTAGGTGCATTCGTAATTACATAAGTACGAAGCACCTCATTGACATACAATTTTCGACTTTTTAAATTATATATTTATTCTCAAGAACAAAAAAAATTGGAATTTTTTGTTCATTTGCTAGTCAACAATGAAATAATATTAAAGGCCAAGTATACACTTCCCTGGCATAATTTTCAATTTACAAGTCTACATATGCTCAATAATTTCTATGTACTGTTAATAAGAATGCTGAATTGTGAACTAGTTTCTAATTCAAACTAAATATTTGCTAAAAGTAATAAAATTACATTTACAAGGCACTCTCAAATAATTTACATTAATTATACATCTTTTTTTGTAATTTAATCCTATATAAATAACTGCTGCTAAAAATCCATGAAAATTGTGGCTATCACTGAGTCTTAACATGATTTGCCTAAAAATAGGTGGTCATTTTTCTTACAGTCCCTTCCTTGCCCTTATTAAAAATCAGGAATATTCTGATCTTGCTGCAATAGCTATTGCTCTCTTATGGAAAATCAATGGATGCAAAATTTATTTCTATTGTAGTAATTAAATTCAGTCATACGGAAACAACGGGACTCTTAACCCCTTGAGGGGCAAGCAATTGCGTTTGTGTAATGTTGACTTCTGACGGGAAATATTGAAAAATTTTATTTCTAAATAAGGAAAATGATATTCCCTTATTCTAAATAAGGAATTGCCCTTTTTGTTGAAATTGATATTTAAATGCTGATTTCAATTCTGAAGTCAATTTCCTGTCAAAAAATTTTAGACATTCTTTCTCTAGCATATTCTCATTTTTCTAGCATGAGAAAAAACTTCAAAAAAAATCTGTGGTTGCATCTGAAATGATTTTCTGTAAAACTTTAGCAAGAGGGACGGTAAGGAATCTGAAATCCAGGGACAGAGTTAAAAAATAATAACAACCGTAAAAATGTGTGCAGATAAATTTTTTTGCTACACTTAGTCCCAGTTTCGGACAATAGTCCCAATAGAACAATAGTCCCAGTTTCGGAAAAAATGACATCGAATTACTTTTATTGAAACAATTTTATACAGACAGCTCCAAACTTAAAAATCAGCATTAGGAACACGGGACGGTAAGGAATTTCGTTGTCTATTTGGACCCCCAACATCGTCCAAAACGTATTTATCTCGTTCATATTGTTATACAGTGGGATGCAATGGGATGTTTTCCAGTATAAGAAATAAAAAAAATTACAAGAATATGTACTAAAATAAAAATTATTATTCAGGGACTTAAAAGTCAAAATCACTTAAGAATGCCTCAAATACCTTTATTTTTTCCAATCCAATTATTTCCAACGTCTCATCGCTCTGACAATGACAATTTCAATATCTATAATACAGCTTTGGCCGACTATATAACAAAGATCCTTTACAGATTAATTTTTATAAATATCAGAATAATTTATCCATTAAGATTTATTTGCCGTCGATTATCGGAGAATCAATAGATATCATTCTATGCGGTGAGACTATCTGAAATGACTCAGCCTTCACGGAGCTACATAAAATTTGGAAAGAGATGCTCTGCAGATTAATGAAACAATATTATAAGATAATTCTCGTTCACAAATATCCATTTTACTTACCCATCATACGTAGTATAGGGCAAGTCTTGTAATCATTTTGAAAATTGAAATTTTTCTTTGTAAGATTTACACGTTTCAGACACTGGAGATTCAGAAAAGCATATTTTTAGGGGGGAAACATTGCCGTCCGTCTGTCTGTGTGCTGTGTGTGTGTCTGTAAACGCTCCATCTGCCGAACAACTTAAGACATAGACTTAAAATTTGATGTGCAATTAGTATGTAAGAATGAGAAGAAGCCTATTTAATTGTATTAACCTCGATAATCCGAAACTATTTTTTCGGACTCTCGAAATATTCGTTCTGATAAAAAGCATATAAATATTTTTCGAAATTGTTTATTTTAAGGAGTGGATATAAAAGACAATAAAAAAACATACATTTTGCATAAAGAATGAAGTCAATCGGATAATGAGTGGCTGAGATATTTGTAATCCTATTTTTCACATTCTTCGATTTTTCACGACCCTGTATGTTATTCAAATTTAAATTCAAATATATAGTTTAATTGGAAATGAAACGCTTCATCCGACCCAATAAACAGTTAATATTATTATCATTTTTGGAGATTTTTTACGCAATTTATTAACAGAGCATTTGAAGTTTATGATGCCATCAAGCCACGATTTTAAACACTCTATCTACAGAACAACTTGAGATAGAGGATTGAAATTTCATATGAACTTAGAATGTAACAGTGCGTCAAAGCCTATTAAATTTCAGTAACGTTAGTTATCCGTGGATGTGCATTTTATAAATAGTTTACACATGTTTTAGTTTCACATTTTATATTATGCATATCCAGGATGGGTAAGTATTACGCTGGCCCCCAACGACTCGTTTATTGCAGTTGATTTCATTATGCATGAGATCGTGTGATTTTTATTTACCAGTTTTCAATTTAAATTTTCTTTGCGAAAATACTTGTATCCTTATAGATCTTGAGAACGTCGTCGTCAGAGCGATGAAACATGTCGATCTCAATAAATGAATGTATTTATTTGCCTTCTAAATGCTGTTTTATCACTTTTAGCAAATATTAAGTTAGTTTTATGTTTTCAAGTGATTTTCATATATAATTTTATAGTCTCTCATTATTTGAATTTCCTTTGCACGTTTATTAACTCAACGCAAATAAATGAAAATAAATCCTTTGAATTTCTAGATGCACATTAACTTATACATACAAGCGAATTAATACTCCCTGCTGTAACAAAATTAAATGCTTTAACTGTACGAATATTTCGGGTTGTAATTCGGTAGTCTTTTGAAAATCCCTTCCGTTTGGATCGAGATAAATTAACAAATTCCTTCACTGTTTTCAGTGCGTCTCTTGTTTTGAAACATTTCGTTGATTGAAAAGTCCTGCAGGACAGGTTCAAAGGGAAAGTAAATGCGTTTGGATGCAATGTATTTCATGGTTTTACTGTATTTACATTTACACGCTGTATAATTTATGAAGCATATGTGGATTTAAAAAGTAAAAATATCTGGACATTTCCTATTTGTATTTAAACAAGACTCAGGAAATAAGGTTGTAGGAAACGTATTACAAAAACATTATCTATTTTATCTATATAGAAGATTTTATTAATTTTAATTTAAAAATTTTATTATAAGGTTATATGAGGCATTCTCACATATTTTTTACTTTTAGGTCCCTGAATAATAATTTTTATTTTAGTACATATTCTTGTTTTTTTTTTTTTTTTTTTTTTTTTTTTTTTTTTTTTTTTTTTTATACTGGAAAACATCCCATTGCATGATTGCACAACAATATTAACGAGATAAAAAAATTTTGGACGATGTTGAGGGGTCCAAATAGACCACGAAACTCCTATACCATCCCGAGTCCCGGATGCTGATTTTTAAGTTTGGAGCTGTCTGTATAAAATTATTTCAATAAAAGTAATTCGATGTCATTTTTTTATTAAACTGGGACTATTGTTTGATATAAATATATAGCAAAATAAATAAATAAATAAATAAATAACCTGCACACATTTATACGGTTGTTATTATTTTTTTATCTCTGTCCCTGTATTTTAGATTCCTTACCGTACCTCTTTGCTAAAATTATACAGAAAATCACTTCAGATGCAGCCACAGAATTTTTTTGAATGTTTTTCTCATACCGAAGTATGCTAGAGAAAGAATGACTAAAATTTTTTGACAGGAAATTGACTGTAGAACTTAAATCGGTATTTAAATATCCATTTCAAGCATCGTGTCTTTATGGGTAGTCTTAGCGTCCCCAAGGTTTATTCCTGCACTTTTCGAGGTAAATTAATTTTTCTCAAATTTAATCTAATGTAAATAACTGTTGCTAAACATCAATGAAAATTGTGCCTATCACTTAGTCTTAACACGATTTACCTATAAATAGGTAGTCCTTTTCCTTACCGTCCCTTTTTTTCCCTTATCGTTCCCTTTTTTTCTTTACCGTCCCTTCCTTAATATCCTTTTAAGAGAACGTTATACCCAAATTTTGTACTAAAAGTACTACATTGTTATTATTTCTTATTTGAATGTTCTATGCAAATTCATTGTAAATAAAAATTTAGGAGAAAATAAAAAGTTGGAGAGGTAAAATGTCAAGGGGACGGTAAGGAAAATGAAACTCACGAGTTTAACTTAAACCTCAGTTCAATAAAATAAAAAAAATCGCCGCTGCTGACCATTTTTCCTTTATTTTAATTTGTCTATAAGTTTAAAATGTTATTTTATTGAGTTAAATTTCACCCAATTTTTGTTCCTGAAAGTCTAAATTTTGTGAGAATACCTCATATTCTGAATGAAGTATCCTTTGTATTTTAAAGATTTCAAAAGCTAAGACCCTGTGCATAAACAAAGCTCTAAATTTTTGATATATCATCCTCTATATATTTCAAACATTTCAAATGTTGCCTATAAAATTTGTTTAGGCGGCCATCTACAAATGAAAACCAGGCCAAACTTTGTTTTTTTCAGTGTCAGCACCCAATTTTGACACTCTATTTTAAATATTTCTTTCAAACTATGCCTAGAAACGAAATTTCAAGTCATTTGGATAAGTTTTGAATTATAAACATTGAGAACTTCTAGTGTTAAGTTGTATTTTCATATTTTTATTATTATCGCCTGAAATTATCATCCTAATACAATCATTTTTTTGTGCTTGTCACACTAAAAATCCACAAACATAAATACATTGAATTTGTAATTTTAAAGATTTATAATATGAATTCTGAAATTAATATTCGAAAAAAATATGGGTGGCAACCTACAATATCTTAGATAGATTTATATAATATTTCTTCAAGTAGGTTTTGAATTATGCTTTAAAAAAAAGTCAAAATGATAGTTTAATTTAGTTATGGAATTAGTTATGGAATTTTGCACATAAGTTTAAAAAATGGGTAAGCTTTTGCTTTATCATTTATACAACATTTAAATAATATGTATGTCTTTTTTAACGTATTTTTCATTTAACAGTTGCCTAGCCATTGAATTTTATAGCATATGAGACAGAGAAAATTAAATAAAATCAGGCTAATTTTACATTCATAAAAGTTAGATTTTCTGAATCTTTAAGAAAACTTATCGGCTAAGAAATTTACAAATAATCTAAAATTATTAATTGCGGGTTTCAATGTGACAGTTATTATTTTAAGGAAGATGAAAATTTCTTATTTTGGATAAGTGTTATGACGTCAGTTGAAATGGATCGATTCTGCGCATCGCAATATTTTTTCAGTGCTTTTTCTCTGTTATTATCGGCATCATCGTTTAAAGACGTAATTAGGATGAACGAAGCGAATACTCTACTAGGCTACACAAATTACATTTTATCGTACACGTTAGAAAAAAACTATTCAGTATTTTGAATTGAAATTAAACATAAAAATAAATTTGGATCTGTACGTGTGCACAATATTATTATTTTTTAGAGACTAATCTTAAAAAAATTATTATTTTAATTCATTTATTTTACATGATTTTCCATTACGGACGCATTTTTGTAAATAAAAAATGAAACACGTCTATTTTCAGAAAAATAAATAAATTATGGAGTGAGTCCTTATAGATAGAATCATGATTCATTCAATAGTTTCACGATTTCTTTTACAAAATTTTTAAAATACTTTTTTAATGAAAATTATAGCCCATTTTCAATGAATTAAAACTTGTGAAAATTCAATTATTTACATTCCGTTATAAAAGTATTTTTCAGTGTTAAGAATTCCAGTATACAATATTTATTTTTATTAGGTGAAACCATTTACGCAAACGATACTTACGCATTTTAAAAGAATTATATTATGATTTTTTTTGTAAAGTGGCAACAAAAGAATTGTAAACAAAGAAATTAATTGTTAAATTCGTTCTGTCATAAATAAAAAATTCCGAGGAAATTCTTAGTCATTTGGCTGAATTGACATTTCTAAAATTAAAATGCGCCAAAACATAAGATAACGTTTTTGCTTCATAAAGATGCAAAAATACTATAAATAAATAGTGTTACTTTCAAATATTTATCTTATTAAATAATGCTTCGCGAATCTAAACGAAGCACGGCTTTTGCTGGTTGTTATTTTAATTAACGGAAGAACTAATAAATTAGTGAAACATAATTAAAATTACAGATAAAACATCCAATTAAAAATCGCTTGGTGACATAATAAACTGATGTAAATGCATCTGATGTCAATTACACACCCACAATTGTAACCCACGATCATCCATTTTTGGCGTTAAATCCTATAATTTGCCGATTTTTCTGTCGACGGGATATTTTAACCCAATATGAAAATGCGACATACAATACGCATTATACAGTCTTATATCTTATGTTTTAATATCTGTCGTAAAATTTTATGAGGTTAATAGTTTTGTGATAACAAATATTTCATGTTATTTAAAGGTGACATAAGTTTCGAATTTTTATACTTTGTTTTTTACCCGACTGCCAAGAAGGGTGTGTTTCACGCGTATCTGCGTATGTGGATTTCTTTATACCCTCAAAACATCCCAACGGCTGGAGGGATTTTAACGAATGAGGTCTCTATCGGTTCGCCTTAACCGTCCAATGGTTATAGGCTAGGTTTTGTTTTTATAAATTCAAAATGGCGGTAGAGACGAAAAAATATACACCCTATTGAGTGCCATATCATTGGATAGGTCTTTCAAAATGAAGACGATGTTTCATTGACTATTTTACAGTCAGAAGCTCCGTTTAAATACAGAACCTGAAAGTTGTGTAGGTAGAATCTCTAGCTTAACTGTAATCCAAACCTTCATAGGACATGCCTAACAAACCTTATGAAAACAGTGTTTATAGATAGGAACTAGCAATTGGACACAACTTAAAAGCCAACAATAAGTAAATAAAAAAAAATAGGTAAGTAATATAAAAAATATTTTCACATGGATGAGAAATAATTAATGAGTTAGCTTTTCACGCAGTCGGATTTTTTGATTTTTTAAATTTAATTTTTACTTGTTATTATTTACCTTTTATTTCATTACCTTGCAAAATTTCATTTTTTTCCCTTGAAATTCATCACGCTCCATCTTGTAAGGCAGATTCTATATTCGAAATTGTATTGAAAACTATATTCTAAATTCGATATGAACGCATACGTATAAGAAAAGATTTACAAAGAAAAATATATAAATTCAGACATAGTCCATTTCAAATGAAAGGAATAAATTTTCTTGGATTCAGAAGAACATAAAATTGTATCTAGCCACGAATAAAAATATGCAATCGGATCTTACAAGTGACCCATGATTCTGAAGACTGCTTTATATATTTAGAAACCTCGGAATTCGAGATTTAAATAAGAATCGGTTTTTCGAGATTTAAAGAAGCATTTCCAAAAACAAAGTTTTTTGCTGCCACTGTTTTGCGGAACATTTCTTTCTGAAACGAGAACCTTAGAATATTTAAAAATTAACTAATTATGTTAGTTATCCCGCCGACCCAATGACTGTCGCCAAATTGTAAGATTAATTGACAATAATGGTTAATCGTAAATGTCACGTTCCCTTGACTTACACGTGTTTACGTTATCAAGTGATTTTTATTTCGACGTTTTATTTGTATTTTTATTAATGTTGTACTCATTTACTTGTTCTTTCGTTATATAAAATTAAAATTATGCCAATTGGTATAATTTGGCGAAATGGGTCGACGCGATAACTAGCGAGTACACAATAAAGCATTTTCAGCTGCGTCATTGAATTTTTACGTGCAAGAGTGATAAAATAATTTTGGTGATTTTTTTTGGCGATTTCTTCCACTGTTAAATTCTGGTACGAGACGAATACGACGGCATCGCTTTTGGTAAATTTTAAAACTTTATTTCAATACATAACTTCTATATTTCATATAAAAATTATTCTTAGTACACTGTAAGAGAAAAAAAAATCTCTCAAATTGACAGAAAAAAAAGCTGTCAATTTTGGCGCCAGTGCAAAACCGTTTATTTTACAGGAAATATCTGCAGATTTTCATTAAAACAGTATTTTTCTGTAAAACTGTCAAAATCCAATATTTTTGCAGAAAAATTTTTGCTTAAAACAGTTTTTTTCTGTCAAAATTACAGATTTGTTTTATAGAATACAGAATTGTTATATTATTTCGTTGTTAGTTTTCAATCTAAATCATATATTTAATATGAAAAATATATTTTCACTAAAAAGAAAAGGTTTTCACCGATATTCTGTAACACTGGGGGCCCGGTTGGATCCTTTAGTGTCATTTAGACTGGCCAATCGGATTTCACTACAATAGGCAGGAAATGTTTAAAATGGACCATTATCTGTGCATGCATTATTATTCTGTTTTTTAATTTCTAATTATTATCTATTCTTATTCAATTTCTATTATAAATGTTTGATCTTATCGTTTAATGTTTTGTTTAGCAATTCCAATATCTCAATTTATAGGGTTCCGTACTTAAAAAGTAAAAATGGAACCATTATAAAATCACTCGTGTGTCTGTCTGTCTTTCCGTCTATATCACACACGTTTTTCTCATAAACTATGGAACATGGAAAGTTCGAATTTGGCAGAAGTAATAAAGGCCAGTGACCCACCTATTTACAGATTATTAACTATTCGCAAACATACTTAGGAACTACTATGTTGTGGCCATCACAAAACTTTCTTCTGTATAAATCACGTCAATTAAATCATTTAAATAGTACAAGAAATTACATGAATTTAGCACCCATTCATATCAAAGTATATCTGAATCTGAAGTTTGATGAAAATTCGTGCATTACTTCTTGAGATAGAGCTAGAGCGGAAATTCTGATAAATGTAGCATAACAGCGCCACATGTTGAGCGATTTACACTAAAAATAAACAGCACTAAATGATATCAAGGTATACCTGAATCTGAAGTTTGTTGAAAATCTAAGCGTTAGTTCTTGAGATAAAGCTATTGCGGAAATCGCAAAAAATACAGCATAGCAGTGCCACCTGTTGAGCGATTTACACCAAAAATTAAAGAGCACTAATTTATACGTCAATTCATGTCAAGGACTAACTAAATCTGAAGTTGGATGAAAATCCGTGCAATAGTTCTTGAGATACAGCTCTTGCGAAAATCGTGAAAATGCAGCACAGCAGCGCCACCTGTTGGACGATTTACACCAAAAATTAAACAACTCTAATTTATATCAGGGACTAACGAAATCTGAAATTTGATGAAAATTCTTGCATTTTTTCTTGAGTTACAGCTATTACGATAATCTTGATTAATGCAGCATAGCAGCGCCACCTGTTGGGCGATTTTTCCAAAAAAGTAATCAGCACCAAACTATATCCTGGACTAACTGAATCTGAAGTTTTATGAACATCCGTGCGGTAGTTCTTGAGGTATAGCTATTGCAGAAATCATGAAAAATGCCGCATAGCAGCGCCACCTGTTGGGCGATTTTCACCAAAAACTAATCAGGTCCAGTTTATATCAAGGTCTAACTAAATATAATGTTTTGTGAAATTCCGTGCAATAGTTCTTGAGATAGAGCGCCCACAAAATTTTTGTCACATACAGACTCACAGAGTGACAGAGTGACAGACAGACATTTTCTAAAAGCCATCAAATCGTGTTCTGGGCATTCTAAAACGTATAAATCCGTCGAAAACTGGAAGTCGACATTTTTCACGAATCCAATATTTTCTTCTTGTAAAGATAGAATAAAGTAAAAATGAAAGGGAGGTAATTAAGCTACTTGAAATTTTTTTATATTATTATTATTGTGTGGGACACACTGTAAAAATATTCCTGTAAAATTACGGGCAGAGATTTCAGTCATACCCCGTAAAAAAAAAAAAATAATAATAATAATAAAAAATTCCATGGTCAGCCCGTAATTTTAAACGCTTTAAAACACAATAACGTGTTACGTAGCACGTAGCACGTTAGATAGTCATCACAGAATCGCTTTTTTTTTGGCGGGTTAAAAAATAAGTTACGGTCGCGGTTAAGTGACATTATTTTTCGAAACACGACTAAAATGAAGGGTTACACCCTAGCGGAGAAAAATGTATGGGGTCCTACCGTATTTTTGCTAACAGATGGCCTAAAACTGTATGAATATGTGAATTGCCGTTAATTTTCTAAGTATCTAAGGGATACGGCCGCTTATTTAGTGGATCACACCGTTTTTCATTAAATAAGGCTGTTGGCCGTGAAAATTGAAGGGCAAATGCTCAAAAATTTACAATTTTTTCTGAGAGTGTATCGTGTGAAAGCTTTCGTAACGCAAAACTCAAAACTACATTTGTTTTAATTTTACGTTTATATTTTCAGAGATATCATCGAAAATGCAGTGCTAAGATAGGTTCCCCCCCCCCCCCACGCCCGCTCTTTCCAAATAGACTGAAATTAAAACTATGGAAAAGGGGTAGAAGAAGTTTATTGAAACCTTGCAGGAAAATTATTGCAATTACCCTATGTTACATAGTTTTTCAGAAAATCTGATTTTTCAGTGATACACACATTTCCCTTTGTTGGCTCTCAGCAAAGGAGTTGAGCGGCGCTCGAGGCACCTATCGTCACGGAGATATAAAATGATTGTTGATAATGATTTTCAAAACAAATTGTTGGTCATTAGCCGAGATATTAATCCTTAAAAACACGGATGGTTTGGGCCTACATAAAGACATGGACGGCGTACTCTAGGCGTCATCAGCTTTGATAGCCTAGATAACAATTTATTATTCTATTAACAACGATTTTTTGGAATATTACCGTTACTAATTGTATTTACCGTATAGATTCCTCTGGGCGCGTCATACTCGCACTTGATCGATTTTTAATTTCGTCTATCTTTACAAGAAGAAAGTATTGGATTCGTAAAAATTTTCGAAATCTGGTTTTTGACGGATTAAGACATTTTAGGGATCAGAGATCCCGAAAAACATGTTTTTACAAAATGTCCGTCTGCGAGTCTGTCTGTGTGTGGCACAAATTTTGTGGGTGCTCTAGCTCAAGAAATAATGAACGGAATTTAACAAAACTTTAGATTCAGTGAGTCCATGATATAACTTGGTGCTGGAAACTTTTTTGGTGTCAATCGCCCAGCAGGTGGCGCTGCTATGCTGTATTATTCATGATTTCCGCAATAGCCGTATCTCAAGAACTAATGCAGGAATTTTCATCAAACTTTAGATTCAGTGTGTCCCTGATATAAATTGATGTGTAAACTGGCCAGCAGGTGCCACTGCTATGCAGAACTTTTCACGATTTCCCCAATAGCTCTATCTCAAAAACGAATGCACGGATTTCATCAAACTTCAAATTTAATTAGAAGTTGACATAAGTTGTTGCTGATTCGATTTTGGTGTCAATCATCAAACCGGTGCCGCTGTTATAAAGCAGGGAGTATTAACATGTATGAGATGGAAGAAAGTTTTGGGATTGCTTCATCCGACTAGTTATATATATATCATCATTGATTTTCGTCATTTGTAAAAGTTTCAATTCTTATTATTTTAAAATGACATAGAGAATGAGAAATCTTATTTGAAAAGGGCACTAGGATGCAACTTCTGCCGAAAAATGAATAAATCTAGTATGCAGGCGCGTTAGATCCAAAATGAAATATTTCTATGTTTCAAGAAAACACAGACGTAACGAGTTTTCTTGTTTTATTACATGTTTTTCTTTTTGCATCCTATATTTCCTACTGTTTTTCTTTTTCATAACAAAAGTGAGGATTTTATGTAAAATATAACTTTTGTACATTGAAGGAGAAATGCTTGATGGAGGGATCTTTTTTTATATTATTTTAGCCGGATTCTTTCGTTTTAGATCGTTCACACTCAGAATTTTTGTCGAATAGGTAACGAAACTTTCCGCACTTGCACTATTTATATTTTTATTCTAATTATAAGGACTTATCCAAAATTAAAAAATTCCTGTTTTCTCTATCCATCTAATCTTTTGGTTAATATGCACCGAAAAAATACCAAAATCTTCAAAAAAATATTTTTATTCTGTATTTCGGCGCCTATGTAAAAACTTGGTTTATGATGAAAACCAACGGACGCAGTGAGAGGTTTTTTGCGATTTCCTAAAATTTGATTTTCTTAATAAGGAGAATGTTGAATATCATGTCCTCCTATATAGTTTTTACACATCTGTTAATGGATGATAGGTGTAAGAAGAAATTTTTAAAAAAGCAAAAATAGTTTGTTAGACTGTTTACATGTGTTGGCTCTATTCAAGCCGTTTTCTTAACAAATAAATAAAAGAATATTCCAGAATTGTAATTATAGAATCTTCTTATTTATTTGCTTTGAAAATGTCTTGAATCGAACCGAAACGTGCAAACAGTCTAACAAACTATTTTTGAGGGTTTTAAACCTTTCATTTTGATTCTTTTAGCAATTAAATGAAGTATATTATTACAAGGTGTTAATTTTTTATACATTCCGTCCATAAAAAATGTTCAAGTTTCAATGGTATATTATAACATTTTAATTTAGACTATTTACAACAAATTATACATAAAACAGAAGATAAACTAAGCTAGTTTTTCTTACAATTGTGCAATAGGTGCACCTTTCGTGATACGGCACACATCCAACCTAAAGACCAATTCTTCCCACACTTCGGTTGACAAGTCCAGCGTCATGGAAGCCATAACCTCTTCCATTCTGCGTCTCAACTCTGGCCAGTCATGAGGTAACGGCGGAACGTAGACACGATCTTTAGAATGTCCCAAATGAAAAAAATCGCATAGCTCTAACGGGTTTTAAATCTTCAGCCCGGCAAAACGCTTTACGCTCAGCAGTCGCCATTTTGAGTATGTGGCTCTACAAGGGAGTCCATAGCAAATCAGTACTCGCGCATGCGCTTATCTAAAACTGTTTAAGTGACTCTTTATTTGTGATCCTGACCCAACACTCTAAAATGCTTACAGTGGATAGTACTATTAAAATTTATAACTGAGACATCATTTTTTTGAACACCCCGTATATTTACATAGTTTTTACTTTCGATATTGAGCGTATTATTAAAGGTGCAGATTTTCCATACCTTCCCTTCTAATCATTTTCCAAAAGAAGAATGTTGGATGCGAGGAATTTGTTATATTTTTGTTCAGAAAAAGCTTTTACTTTTTCAGCCAGATTATTTCTTCTATAAAGCAAAGGCGTTCCTGTAATGTACTATAGCTGAGAAATGATTGGTAGTTTTACTTGTAAGATTTTTTTTACGTAACTCTTGAACGTCAGAAATGAGATAGAGATAAGTGTAGAAATCTATAGGAACTGGATATCTATATATATATAAGCCGTTCTCTGTGTGTATGTCCTTTATACAAATCTTCAATTTTTGGCCGATTTGCACGAAACTTCATGTACATACGTTTTAGAACATGGAAAAGATCACTGTCTACTTTAAAAAAATCATCAGAACACTATTTATCCCTTTTTTCTACCATCTTTCATAATTTAACATTATAGAAATATGTCTTTTTAAATTTTTTAATTAAATCGTTTCTTTCCTGTTCCCACACCCTAAAAAAAGGACACAATAATATGAAAAAAAAAATAACGATAACGCGCTGCTATATTTTTGCATTTTTGAAATTGACGTCATTTTAAACAGAAAATGCACATTTTATATATATATAATAAAACCTTTAACTACAAGAGCTGTAAAATGACGTAGCACCTTAATTTGATGTTTTTATTTTAATTAAAATATTTACTTTAATACAGATAGTCAAATTTCCTGAAAACAATTTAGGAGCAAGAAAAAAAGAAGCTAGATATGACATCACATTCTATCAAATCTTTTCAACGTGTAGTCAAACTCACTACAGCTATAATCTGTTAAGTTCGTGTTTTATTTTATTTTATTTTTGGCGTTTTAATTTCGTTTGCCAATTTAGTTATTGAATATTACACGAAAACAAGCAAATCCTAAATTATTTACAATGCTTTTGAGCAATTGAGTTAATATTTTGTAATTGGTTTGCAAGCATATTTTTAAAATATGCATGCTGGAAAATTACTTTAAAATGCATAATAAAAAAAATCTGTAAACTGAGATAAACATTACAAACAAATCTTACTGAAAGTACTTTGTTTTCTATAAGACGTTCAAACAATCGAATGTGCGAGGTTAAATTGCAGTAGAGGTTAATTGCATTTAGAGGTTAAATTGCAGTAAAAGGGAAATTAATTGTTGTGTTAAGTTGTTGCCACCGAAAATATGATACCAGCGCTACTCATACACATGTCTTTCTTTATATTATTGCATTAAGAGCAAGCGGGTTCATTTTTCATAATCGGTTTGCACGCACCTTTAAAAATATCCATGCTTGAAAATTACTTAAAAATCCATTAAAATCAGAAAATTTAGATAAAATTTTCAAAAAATTTTCATTTGAAAGAACTTTTTTCTATTCGACATTTTAAAAAATGAAATTGTGTGATGTTTATAATTTAGAAAAATTGCAGTAAAGGCACAATTTATGGGTTACAATTTATGGGCACTGACATAGTGTTTGTACTTTATATATGTACCATACAAACAAGAATTTCACTAAATACTGCGCGATTTGGTGGAATATTTTTTTCGTATTGTGAGGAAAATCACATACTTTTCTCTTACATAACGCGCATTCTGTTATTAAAGCTCAGGAATTTTGCTGTGGTTGCGAGACAATAACGTCATGTTTTATGATTGCCTTTTTAACGATTTGTGCATGGGAATGCACAAGTTTCAGTTATTGTGATTGCCGTGTTACTTCGTTTTAATTTATTTTACCTGGAAAGCTTCTTATAATTGACACGGGCGAAGCCGGGTAGTTCTGCTAGTTTATTGATAAATCTTTAGTGCGATTAATAAACAATCGTTTAAAAAGTCTTTTAAAAAAATTATTAATGAAGACTTCGTACTGAAATCTTGATAAACTGAATTTACTATAATAGGCATAAAATATTTAAAATTGTTCATTATCTGTACATGCCTTATTGTTTTGTGTGTTACTTTCTACTTATAGATTTTGTATTAAGAAGGTCTGATCGCATAATTTAATCTTTGTGTTATAATTCTGGTTTTACTGTTTCAGTATTTGAAATTTAGGATGATTGAGCTTCACCAATTGTTAAAATTTCAATCCTTCACAAAATGCACAATATGAACTTTAAAAAGGTTATTAAAAAGGCGAAAAAATAATAATAGTATAAATGTTACAAGTTAAAGAATATACATTTTATTTAAAATTTCTTAGTACTTTGGGCCTTTAATTCCCTCGGCCATTGTCAGGGAATATTTTTATTATTTATTGCTGTTCCATTCATACAAATACCCCGCTTCGCTTGAAACAGAAGTGTCTATAATTATTAAGGTAGCTGAAAGTCAGTAATAATAAATAGTAAAGCAATAGTTATAGACTCGACTATTTAAAACGCTCCATTTTCAAATCTCTAACTTTTACATTTTTCGAGAACGAACTGTGTGACAGACAGACAGAGAAGTGAGACCCATAGGGTTACGTCAGATGAACGAAACACTAAAAATCGACAATTTTTAGTATGGAATAACACGTTTTCGTATTTTGAAGATCATTCCGTTTTTCCGTACGTTTAATATATTGATTTTTTTTTTAAATGTCGCCAATCCACAGCTCTGTATCGATTAAATTTTAATGAGAATGCCATAACAGATTTGGTTCTAGCAAAAATTATATACCCAACATCTAATTACTATTCATCCGTTATAAGAGACTCCACACTCTAAATTAAAATGTCTGAAATGGAGTGTTCAATTTTCAGACATTTTAAAATGTCTGAATTTTTTCAGACACCTTTTTTGTCTGAATTTCAGACACTTCAAACGTCTGAATCGCATACATTTTTTTGTAAGCATCATACGTAGCCATGTTTGACCACGTTGAATCCTGGAAAAATATTTGGCTGTGGTCCCCCCCCCCCCCCCCAATACAGCCTGATTTTTTTGGTGCTCTCAGTTTTGGTATACAATTTTCGTTACGTTGATAATTTAAATCTTTTACGACATTGTACTGATTATAATCAATATCTTGAACTTCAGGAGTAGAACAAGATTAAAAAACAAAAAATATTTATCTAAATATTAGATTTTTTAAAATTTATTTTGTTTTTAACCTTATTTTACTTTAAAAGTTCAAAATATTGATTATAATCAGTACAATTTCGAAACAGATTTAAAATATAAGCTTTACAAATATTGCACATCAAATTTGGGGGCACTACAGTCGTAGGGGGACGGGGCACTTCCCAGTTTGCCCTTCCTTTAATCAAGAAGTACTTTTGCAAAAAACGCAACCCTGCATTATAGTTGTCTAAATTGAGATGTCCGGTATTCGGGAGTATCCGTTGTGGAGGTTAATGGACATTCTCGAATAGCGAACACCTCTATTTAACGAATACTTTTTTAATCAGCAGACATACATATTTGTATATTTTTACCTCAAAAAAGTAGACATCTCCAATTATCGGACAAATTCCGCGGTCCCGAAGTGTTCGCTATTAAGGGCTTTTAAGGTACATAAATATATATATATATTTTATAATCTTGTCCTACTCTAAAAGTTCAAAATATTTATTATACTCGGTTGAATGTGGAAAAAGATTTAAAATATCAGATGTACGAAAATTGCAAAAATCCCCCCCCCCCAAAAAAAAATGAAAATATAAAAAAATATATTGCCACATAGGCAATTTTACATATACATCACTTGATAATCACAACAGCCATTTAACTATGAATAATGAAAATAAATAAATAAATATTCTACTTTAATAACATTGGGGAAAAAATGACTTTGGTATTTTGTTAAATATATTTGCGTTTTTAAACTTGTCCTACTCTAAAAGTTCAAAACTTTCATTATAATCAGTGCAAGATTTAAGATATCAGCTTTACAAAAATTCATGCAAAATCCCCCCCCCCCCCCAAAAAAAAAAAAATGAAAATACTTATTTAAAAATTATGTTTTTAAAAAATTTAGATTTCCACATGGGCAAGTTTTTATGTAGATCAGAGGGTACTCACAAAAGCTATTCAACTATCAATAAAAACAAATAAGTACATATTCTATATTAAAAACATGAGGAAAAAATAACTTATGATTTCCAAACTTCTTTCGTCTTAAATATATACAGTAACATCTGTCATTTTTGTATTTTTCGTATAAGTGCATATAAATAAAGTTACCATAATTTTAAATACGAAATCTAGTTAGAGGTTTTTACTTTTTCCCATTATAAATTTCAAATTACTTTTTTATTAAAAATAATAAAAAAATCAGTATTAGAGTTGATTGCAAATCAAATACATATGTATATTTTTACAGGCAGCTTCATATAATAGACCAGTCTCATTTACTTTATTTATCTTTTTTTAATCTGCGGTTTTATGCCAGGAAGTAAGAAAGCATTAGGTCATCTTTCAAAGTTTTTTTTTTCTTTACTTCCTTGTGGCCGTCATTTACTGCGAGATAAAAATTATCCATTGAAACTAAGAACTGACATTGAATATATAATTCGTAATAAAAAAGAACGTCATAAGTTTAAAAATATATACTTCTAGAATTAGTGGGGTTTTTTGCGAACAGATTCAAAACTAATTAAATTTCATGCAGGATTTTGTTTAGTACAATAAATAAAATCATAAAATACACTAATTTTACTACTATAAAGAAACTTACTTGAGTTGCTGCAAGAGGTAAGAAATATTCCTCGATTTGAAATTTTAAAAACTACCACAACCACAGTGAGGGAGAAAGACTTTCATCAGTTTAAAAGGTAATCCCATAATACATCCGACTAGCCATATTTAAAGAATGAGATGTTTCATCCTAAAAACAGGACCCGCCAGACAAAAGTTTCTTTTTTTTGCCAGCTTCGACAGGACGAAGATGAATAACACACTATTATTGATATAAATTGATACGAGTTAACACTAAGCCCATTGCACACGCTTTGTAGAATTTCCGGGTGTAATCTTCAACCGTCGTCTACTTCTGTTCTGTGTCTATCCCGCCCTTGTATCGACGACAGCTTCTAAGAGACATTTGATGTCGAGAACACACGTCAGATGTATGTATTCAATAAATAAATACTCCAAGTTAATACGAATTAAAATCACAGTACTTCACATTTCGCCAAAAACGAATTAAAATACACGCGTACATAAAAACAAACTTTGTTTGAATTACAACGTATACCACTTCGAACGAAGACATCTAAAACGCATGCGCAACTGGGAGTGCTAGTGCCCCCTGGTGGTTATTGCGTCGGAAGAATCAAAACGTCTTAAATTAAGACACGTTTAAAGCAATGAAGTGTCTTAAAATAAGACGTTTGCGGATATTTTAGACATTATTCTCAGTTCGTTTACACCATGGTCATAGTAAGACGCTTATGTATCTTAAATTAAGACATCTATAGTGTCTTAATTTTCAGATTAAGACACTTAAGTGTCTAAAATTCTTTTTCAGTCACATATGTGTCTAAATTTAAGACGCTTCTATTTGCAGTGCATAGAAATTCTAAGGCAATCAAGTATGTAACGACTCACTATCATACACCATCCCCAATATAGGGTTATATATCCTGAAAACTTAAACCTCCCAGTACTTTTTCCCTACATGGATTTAATTCAAAGCGCTAGTACTTCTCCTATTTTTCAGCTACCCATTTAAAACATGACGTATGTGAACAAAGTGACGTAATGAAACGAATTTAACGGCAGTTAAATATTTTCCTCTACACAAGTTGAATCAGAGCCACTACGACTTCTACTTCCAGCTACTCTAAGAATTATAGACTCTCCCATTTCAAACTGGTGACGTATTAGTATGAATGGAACAGCAATGAATGATAAAAATATTCTCTGACGATGCCGCGAGAATTGCAGGCCGAAAGTACTAAGAAGTTTTAAATAAAATGTATATTTATATTATTATTATTATTTTATCGCCTTTAAGTTCATATTGTGTATTTTGTGATTGATTAAAGTTTATTTAGTTCCAATTCTTATTACTAAGAATTTTGATGAGACTAAATATCAGAAATAATATTTGAAAAGAACAGATACAACTCTTGTCTAAGGATGAATAAATTTAGAATATAGGCACATTCGATCCGAAATGCAATATTTCTTTCTATGTTTCAAGAGAACACAAACATAACAGTTTTCTTGTTTTATTACGCGTTTTCTTTTTGTATTCTGTTTTTTTTTTTTTTTACTTTGTATAACAAAAGTAAGGATTTTATGTAAAATTTAAATTTGTGTTATATGGAAAGAGAAATGTTTCATATTGAGAACTCTAATATACTTTTAAAAGAAAGTTGTTCTGTTTTTTCAGCCAGTGCGATCATTTTTGAACAAATATACAGAATTTATGTGAGTTAGATACGGAAATTTTACACACCGTCACTATATATTTTTGATTCTAAATATATAGATCTTATTTTCATTTTTAAGCGTAATATTGAAGCTGTTTTTCCGTACTTGTCTTTTTAAAGGAAAGTACGTGCTCTGAGAACAATACACATACAACATACTCTGTGAATGGCGAGTGCATATTCTGACTTAACAGTTTTGGGACCTTGGACATGGCTGCACGATAAATACATTTCTTTCACCGAAACTGGATTTGTTATCATTGTTCGAATATTGGGGAACTAATATCTTCTTTATTGCACTCTTCGGAAATCCACAAATTTTCGCTGTCACGCAGTTGCCGTACAGCTACTTGAAGATATCGTCATATATATGTATGTATGTATGTCATCATATACATGTAAGCGTCACACATGTGTATGTACGTGCTTTTGTGTTTTTGTTTGTATGTGTATGTGCCTACACAAGTATATTTTCATATAAGTGCAATTTAACAGATATATGTATAATACATAAAACTCTAATAAATATAACACCAACTTACTTTTAACAATGATTGGTAGTATTTTGTGCGTCTGCTTTTGTTAAAAATTTTGTACAACAAAAAGTAGAATGTAGTTTAACATAAAAAAGAACCATTCAAAGTACATATATTTTTTAAAACCTGAAATGGCAAATCTTTTCAAAATCCTTCTTCTTTGGCATTAATTAAGTATGCTAATTGCTTTAAAGATTTTCACAAGTCATTGCTCTGCATTCAATTCTTAAGCGAAAATTTCCCAAAGGACAAACCAAAGCGAGAAATACATGATTATTGTTCAAATGTATTTTGTAAGTTTCCTACAAACTTTTAAGCATAAATTTCTTTAATTTGCAGTAATTTTTCTTAAATTATAAATTGGAAATATTTTCAAACATTTGCATAGAAATTATTATATGTTTTGCAAATATAATACTATTTTGAAACAGATAAAATAATGATTAAATATTAATAATGTACAAATTCCCACTTTTTAGCAACTCAAAAAATATAATATACTTAAATACAACTTTTGTATTCAAAAGCATCGAATGAATATAATTATTTTTCAATTAAGGCAAAAATTATGTTATTTCTTATATGTAATCATTTAAATCTTTGTCATTTGAATTATTATTCTTTTTGATATATCAGTAAATAAAACTAATTTAAAAATGAACAGGCAAATATTGTAGAAAAAGAAATTTCATTCCTTATTAGATTTTAGTTAAATATTAATTTAACTTGATATTATTTTACATAACTTTGTCAGAAATTAAGTTGCATGTTAGAGCTTAATAGTTAGAAGTGGTATTTGTAAATACTATTAGAAATATTAAAAATTTAGGGTTTAATTTTTTTTCACAGTTTCACAAAACAGATTATTCATAGTAATATAATTAAGTAAAATGGTTTTTAGTTTTTAAGCAGTTGTACAAAATTCCCCAGAAAGTTATACAGCTAATTTCGAATACCTGAAAAATGTATTTGCAAAATTCCAAGCCGATTAAACTATTTCTATGATCTAAATTTAGCAATTTTAGAGTGATTCATTTAACATTTAAATGCATTGCACAAATGTGGTGCTTTCTTTTCATATAGTGATAAAATTTTTAAATCGCCGGAATAGTAATAAGCCATACAAAAGAAAATTTCAATTTTTTAATTACTTTTTTTTTAATTTTTCCAACGAATTAATTAAGTTAAACAAAACAATTTGGTATACTTCCCAAATATACCTAAAAATTTACCAACCCTAAACACACACATCTTAAAAGATAAAATCGTTTTAATTCTGCGACCCTTATTCAATGCTCGCAGTGTTCCTATATTTTTCAACATTTCCTACCACTATTTCAAATCAAAAACAGTCGTGGTAAATTATTTTAACACATGGAATGGACGTCTACAATAAAGATATCTTAAAATAGTGGCCGAAAAGTGAGTAAATTTGTATATCGAAACTAAATTTATTTTAACGAAGTATTCATAATTTTAAAGGCAATTTTGCAACAATTCCAAAATATTTTATTGCTTTAACCCTTTGAGCTCTGCCGGGTGAATTTTCACCCACATAAAATCAAAATCTTTTAATTTCCTTCAAAAATTCTCCATTTTAATTGCAAAAACTGGGTTTTGTAGATTTTACTTGTCTTATTAAAATCTAGATGGCAGCACTATTCTCTGCAAATATCTAGTAGGTGACCTTAAAAACACTCCAATTTTGAAGGTTTAGAAATTTTGTATTTTTCAAGCATTATAAAGAAATATTTTTCAAAGGAGATAACATTTTTTTCTCTTGGACACATCAAACATTTAATAATAATTACATGCAAATCACTAAACTGAAAATTTAAATAATTACAGGGGATAGAAAAGTAAAGGTAGAATTTTCTACCAGCAGAGCTCTAAGGACTACAAAAATGTGCTTTGTCACTAGATGGCAGCACTAAAATTACATACCAGACAGTGTTTCAGAACCAAAATTTAGATGCTTATAATTTAATTCCAAGGAATTTAAATTTGTGTTTAATTCAGCAGATTGACGAGTTTATTATGTTTTAAATATTTCTAAATAAAAATTAAATATTTTTAAAATCTGTTTTATCTATAAATTTGATTAGTTTGTATTTTTATATTATGATTTAAAAAATTTTAAATTTTGAATTTTCTCATTTAATAAATTTTTTAAATATTTTAATAGTCTTAGAATTTGTTTAAACAATGTAACTGCTTAAAATATGTTGAAATTTCAGCAATTATAGTAATTTTAGAATAACTTTGCGGTGTCATTTCTTGTATTTGCGTGTTTAAATGAATACTCTAGAGCTCTGATGGTGGAAAAACTTCCCCCGTCCCCCAGCCTAAAAGGGGTATTTTAAAAATTTGTTTAATCGCATGGTTCGATTTCAGACAGTCCCCTAATCACATTTTAAGTGTTTTTCTAGCATATTTTTAAATTTTTTAATAATCCGGAGCTATGTGAAATGCTAAAAAACAAAAAAATAGCTTATTAATCCTCACATAAGAATGAAAAAAATTAAATTTGTTTTATACAATTACATTTTTTGATTATTGTAAAATATCTGATATCATGTAACTTTTTCATACTATTTACTTTTGAGCTTTTTTTCTTTGCTCATTATTGAAAATTATAAGAAAAAATGTATATATATGACTTATATTTTCTATTAACAAAACGAAAAATATTTTTTTTAGTAGACTATAGATTACATTTTTTATATAAAATTGTTCTTAACTATACAACAAATTAACACTTTGCAATAATGTACTAATTTTAATAGCTAAAAGATGTAAATTAAAACTTCAAAAACAGTAAAAATAGGTTTATTCGACTGTTTACATGTTTCGACTTTACCCGAATTATTTTCAAAACGAATAAATTAAAATATTTGTGCACGTTTTTTAACACTTTGCAACAAAGTTGAAAAGTATTTATGCATTCAGTTTGTCTGTCCGTCTGTCCACGCTCCCGTAAATAGACTCGGATTTCCATGCAATGGATAAAGGTTATTGAGGGTCACCCAAGCATGTTTGGTTTTGTATAGGAAGTATGTAGGATGAATCGTTCGTTGACAGGGGCACTCAAAAGTATTCCACTACGCTATGGTGTAGAGGGGGGGGGGGGGGGTCGTTTGCAGAGTATTTTAATGACATGACGCTGTTTCAAATGTATTGAAATTGATACAAATCACTGAATTTCATTACGATCCCGTTAGAACAGGGCATTCATAGCATTCTTATATTCATTTACAGGAACACACAAAAGAAATCGCCTACAGTACTGTCTTTGAATAATAATGGTTGGAGTGTACGGTTTAAATTTCGGTAAGCGCTTTTCAATTTACTTAATTTTTTGCATGTGACTCGTTCTATATAAATTCTATACCTCCTCTACAGGGATGCATAAAAGTATCCACGTACCCTTCTCCTTATGAGAGGAAATGGCTGAAAGGGAATTTTCAATTGAAGTCTATGTATCTCTCTTAAGTGAACTCCATTTTAGCATGCCTGTCGTTAATAGATTCAAATCTATAAATCCTATACAGGGCTGCTGAAAAAAAATCGCATCCATTTCCGATTGTGTGTGGGAACAGGTGACATTGGATTTTGAAATGTCTTATGCGTTTCCATAGGGTTGAATGAGACGTCCTATTTTAATTTTTTAAACGGTGCCGTTTTGTGACATTATTCTGAATGTGTTGGAGAGTGTGTCATAATCTATGCTTGACGCATCATTTTTTCTTTCTTGTTTTTTCTTTTACTTGGATGTTTATTTGAACTGACCTGCAATCTATACTATCATACTATCCATCCATTATAAGAGAAACCATACAGATTATAACACGCAAAAAACCAATGCAGTATCATTTAAGTTACCAAAGTTATGGGTCGAGTTACTCATCGGTTATGAAAATAATAATAAACATCCAAATAAAATAAAAAAAAAAAAAACGTGCATAATATGAAAACTTGAACGATGGCATTTCATAGACCGTGCAATTATAGAATATTTTTATTTATTTGTTTTGAAAATGGCTCGCGCAGAGTGGAAACATGTAAACAGTCGAAATAAATATATTTTTACTGGTTTTAAAGTTTTAATTTACACATTTTAGCAATTAAAATGGCTTGTTTTTAACTTTAAATCTATAAAGCCATTTAAGATAACAATTTCCATTCTTAATTTCTTTTCATAGTTTGCGGAAACTACGAAAATTTGTTATACGCTATAAATATCTTTTGTTGTCATTAGATAGGTATAATTTTATGGACCTTAGAAAAGCATCCGAACTATCCTTTGATAGTTTTGGCCAAGATTTTAGAGCGAAAATAAACTGTTATTATCTGGTATAGTTACACAACGTATTTATTGTTTATTATAATGCAAAAACTAAAACGAATAAAGTAATACTAGTAATAAGTAAACTAAATAACTAACGTAATAAGTCGATGTTGAATTTATGTTGTTTCTTAGACAACATATTAAATATATTAAACAAATTGATTATTTTCCTTTAAATTTATTCTGGCATTAACATAATTCTCTTTTTACATCTCTCATAAAAATCTTAAAAACTACGTAATTTTCATAAATGTCGGCATCTTTAACACGCAAACCGGCTTTTAGGGTACATAAAATCTTATCGAAAGTATCATTTTACTGTTTGAGCGCAAATATGCGGTTAAAATCTGATATAATTTTAAAACTCCTTTATTATGTTTTTATGAAACTAGGTTTTATATAAATGATGCATACGACTCAATATAAAAAGTTTATAAATAATCAAAAGCTTAAATTTATTATGTAGATAATGGATTGCATCCATTATATAAATACGTTCTTATCTTTTTAATTCTATACTGGCTTTTAAATAACTATATTTTTAAAACATTTACGGAAACCTGGACATTTTTTAGACCTCTAAACTGCTTTGTCATCACTTGATAGGTATACTTTTAGGGGACAAATAAAAATGTTTTAAAACTATCATTTGGTTGCTTTTGAAAGATTTTAGAGCTCATATATAGGTTATAACCCAATATATTTACAGTAAAACCTCCCTAAAGCGACCACGTTAAGTTCCAATAAAAATGGGTCCCTCTGAGAGGTGGTCTCTTAATGGAGGTCCTGTTTAAATCTAGATTTTAATTCTCGAAAAAATGTAACAATATTACTAAAATTTATTTTTCACGTTAGGATAAAATATGAACATTTAAGAATCCAAACAAAAGTTAATGACATAAGTTAATGACTGCAGAGTTTAAAAAATGAATACATTGACGTTTGCTTTGATTTTACGGTTTTATCTTTTATAACTTTTATTTCCCAGTCCTTTCGAAGTTCAGTCAATAAATACAATTTTTTTTGGACGGTAACAAATAATGCCGATTTCATTCATTGATCTATTTTTTTTTAGAGTTTCCTGAAAGAATAGGGCAGGGGAGTTTATGGACCATCATCCTTAATGTGTCATCAGAGTTCAGTTTATTGCCTACAAAGGTACAAAGGGGTTTAAGCACTTAAAAGTTACCGGAATAAAAAAAAAATCTACACTAAGTTTAGAAGTTGGTTGAATAATGCTCTCTCCGGAATTATTTTTCTAATAAAACCTTCTCCAAGCGACCAGAAAAAAACAGAATTTGTTTCATTTTCTTCAAAGATATGGGTCGCTCATGAAGGGAGTTCAACTGGGATGGTCTCTGAATGAAGGTAAAATGAGTATTGAGCCTATGGGAATCAACTTCGTTCCATGTAAAAAGGGTCGTTCAGGGAGGTGGTCGCTTAATGGAGGTGGTCGCACGGGGAGGTTTCACTGTATATAACATCTTAATTATATTTATATTGAAAGCGGATTTAAATAAAAAGTTTATTATAGACTAGTTGTTGAGGAAGACCTGAAAATTTTCCAGATTTAATAAATTATTCACCATAATGAAGGATTTAATTTTTATATATAATCTAAAATATTCATAACGTTTTATAGTAGCAAATTTATTTAACTGTTTATGAAACAAAAAATATTTAAAAAAACACAACTAGTTAATATGCCTATAGATAGGGTACAAATAAAAAATAAAAAAACACCTGCGAATAATTATGCCACATTTGACACATGCAGTAATAGGTGAGGCATCTGGAACTGTCAGCTAGTGGTCGTAAAAGAAACGGTATCAGTCCTATAAACTTCGATCTAAACGCCTTTAAAGCATAAATATCAACGTTTGATGCTAAAGAACAACAGAGTAATATCTAGCGGTAATATAAAAGTGATAGACATCGCATTAAAAAAAAAAAAGAAAACAAAGAAAATAGAATAAATTACATCTATACACTGGAGGGGGGGGGGGGGGTACGCATTCCGAACGACTTTCGAATAAAAATAATAATAAATAGCAGAAAAAAATTGCAAACTTCAACTTAAAACACTGGTTGAATTGGTCTTTCCGAAAAAGATAAATAAAGCGCATATAGTCCAGGCAATAGGGAATTTTACCTAGCAAAACTAATGGTAGTTCTGGAAATAGGCTTACTTTATGTTTTTGGGGTCGCTGAATCCGAATTTGTAACTTCCCACCAAAATTTCCCTCGGCAACCCCCCAAATTTTGGTAAAAAGCCCCCCAAAAAGGTTTTTATTAAAAGAATTAATTTTTTTATTGTTTTAGGGAAAAAGTATCTAAAAATTCAGAAAGTAGACAAAATTTGCAACAAATTAGATATATGACATTATGACTTAGGATGAAGGGGAAGGGGGAATCTGCCTCGGAACATGCGCCGCAGTGCTGCGCGAACTAAGTGCGCAATTCCACTTAACCGCTCACGCGTTTATATTGGCCCTCCCATTTCCCCTTCGAACTTTCTCTATAAGGTTTACTTTAAGTTTTTTGGGTCACTAAATCCGAATTTTTAACTTACCCCCAAAATTTCCCCCTTCCCGAAAACCCCCCAAAATAGTTGTTTTTAACTTAAATTTCTTACTGTTTTAGGGGAAAAGCATTACAAAATTCAGAAACTAGATAAAATTTGCAACAAATAGGATACATGACATTATGGCGTAGGATAAACGGGGAGAGAGGGGGCTGCCTCGGAACATTCCCCGCGCGCTTTTCTCAAAAGCCAAATTTTTTCAAAAAATCAATTTTTTGGGCGGGGTTCCGGGTGAAATTTTGGTGGGAAGTTACAAATTCGGATTCAGCGACCCAAAAAACATAAAGTGAGTCGAAATCAGGAACTAGTATTAATTTTGCCAGGTAAACTCCCCTATTGCCTGGACTTTATAACTTAGTGCACGTAGCGCCGCAGTGCATGTTCAGAGGCAGCCCTCCCCCTCCCCGTTCATCCTACTTCATAATGTCATATATCCTATTTGTTGCAAATTTTATCTAGTTTCTGAATTTCGTAATGCTTTTCCCCTAAAACAAAAAGAAAGTTACGCTAAAAACAACTATTTGGGAGGGGGGTTTCGGGGGGGGGGGAAGTTTGGTGGTAAGTTAAAAATTCGGATTCAGCGACCCAAAAAACTTAAAGTAAACCTTATAAAGAAAGTTCGGAGGGGAGATGGGAGGGCGAATGTAAACGTGTGAGTGGTTAAGTGGAATTGCGCAACTTAGTTCACGCAGCACCGCGCGCATGTTCCGAGGCAGATCCCCCCTTCCCCTTCATCCTAAGTCATAATGTCATATATCTAATTTGTTGCAAATTTTGTCTACTTTCTGAATTTCAAGATACTTTTTCCCTAAAACAATAAAAAGATTGATTTTTTTAATAAAAACCTTTTTTGGAGGGCATTTTACCAAAATTTGAGGGCGTTGCCGGGGGAAATTTTGGTGGGAAGTTACAAATTCGGATTCAGAGACCCAAAAAACATAAAGTAAGCCAATTTCCAGAACTACTATGAATTTTGCTAGGTAGAGCCCCTATACGGTCTCTATTGCCTGGACTAATATGTTAATTCCGTATTTTTTTAATCGAAACTGTTTTCTTACTGCATGGCGCATTAAGTACGCCGTCCGTGTCTTTAAATGTTGTGTAATATTACACGCTTTTATTGTCGCAGACATTTTGTAAAAAGCAGTAGCATTCAATTTTGTTATTTACATTTTGATGAAAATTTCACGCAGTACCTAAACCTGAAGCAAAAACTGACAAGTCTGAAATTGTAAGTCAAAAGCGGCTAGTGAGATGCGTTCGTTCTATAACTAGTTTTATAAATATCCAGATCTTGGCGCCCTAGCTGTTGCATTCTGACGCAAAAATGCAAGAATACAAAATTTATTACGATTGAATTTAGTCATACGGAAATAATAGGATTCCATCTTAAATGTGACGTAGTCAGCATGGAAACCTAGAATCATTACCTATTATGGGATATCATTGAATTCATCATGTATGATAGGATTGAATAGAATAATCAACATGGTAACCTAGAATCATTATCTATCATGATGAAATTTAAATAAATTACGTAGGATAAGACTTAACAGAATGAAGAAAACTTTTATTACTATCTTTTTAAGTTTTGATACGATTTTCATAAAATTTGAAATGACTTGACAAAATTCTGAAACAATTCTATACAGTAATACCTCGACTTATGTCAGCAATTCCAAGTCGTTCCAAGTCTACCGACGTAAGTCGAAAACGACGTAAATCGAGGTACATTTAGCAAGCGAGGTACATTATAAGCAAAAAATGTTAAGTAACAAAAATTCACCAAAATTTAATGAGCGTGTTCTACTGTATTTTGGGATTATGTTACAGACATTTAATATTAGAAAAAGAATTCGTTTACGTTACAAGAATTTGGAATAAATCAATAAGTTGTTAATTTACAATTAATTCTTCCTCTAGCTGTTCCGTTCAAGTTTTTGAGCATGTGAAAAAATATTGAATTGACAATTGTTTCTTTTTTTTTTCTTAGAAGCTATTTGCAAAGTTTTCTAAGCTTTTTCTAGCTCTTGCTACTCTTTGCTCGTACGAATCAATTTCTTCAAGAACCACCATTTCAGCTTCAATAAGGTTTAGTCCTTCGGTTAATTTTGCAACCCTCGTCATCTTTTCGGTAGGCTCATAATCTTCATGTATATTGTATATGCTCCACAGTTCTTGGGTTCTTTTATTCACTAAGTTCGTGGATTCCGGATAAGGGGAATAGACGCTTTCAGTGGTAACGTCAGATATGACGTTTTTCTTGGATACTGACTCCAAACAAACCGTTGCTATGCTGTGTGTTCTATTTTTACTATATTTTATAGCTATATTTTGCAGCTACATCTCATAGATATACGTTTTAATACTTTATATGCAGTGGTAACATTTTCTACAATTTATATTTAATAAGATATGAAACATAGCAACCGTTTGTTTGGAGTCACTTTCCAAGCAAAACGTCATGATTGACGTCACACTGAAAGCGTCTATTTATGAGTTCAACACTATCTTCAGCATCCATCTTTAAGTTGGGTCCTCGCCCATTTTCGACAATTTCATCAATTAAGAGAGATACGGGATATTTTCAATGTTTTCTTAGTCTCTTAGAAAAAGGGGTCTTAGAAAAGGTCTTTCTTAGAAAAAGGGGCACAGTTTATTCCAAGCATCTCTCATTGTTTTTAGGTGAACTTCATCCCATGAGTCTTCTATCTGACTGTATCTGAGAGGTTCAATTTCTTCCAGAACTCTTTCACTGTCAATTCTGTAACTTCTCTCACTGTTGTATTCACCATTGGCAAACGAACGTCGCATACAATACATTTTAAATGTCTTGATCAACAACTGGTCTGTGTGACAGGGGTATTGGGTGACCTAAAGACAATTTTTACTCTTGGGTCAAAATTCAAAATTTTCGGTAAGTGCCCAGGTGAGTTATCAATAATTAACATCCACTTAAAAGGTAAATTTGGGGATAGGTATTAACGCTTAGCTTCTGGGATAAAATTTTGAATAAACCAATCTTCCAACAATGAGGTGATTGCCCAAGCTTTAGAATTTGATTTCCAAATCACCGGAAGTTTAGACCTCCTGTTATCACATCCAGTAGTTTTAAGTTTGCCAATTACTTTTTTTTTATTTGTTTGTCCCTATCACGTGACTGTCGCAGGAAATTTTCCCTTCATAGAACAAAAAATCTTCAAAATAAAAAAAAATTCCGATGACGTAAATGCGGGGTGACGTAACTCGAGGTACTACTGTATATTAAGTTTCAAACCATTCGGTTGCGTCGTTTTCGCGCTGTAATAGGCTGAAAAACAGACGGACAGGCCACACGACGACTCCATGTGCTACGTATTTATATAAATATGAACGTACCTAAAAATGATGTATTATGATTCCTGAAAAAAATTCCCTTATGTATAAAAATGCTCAGTGAAGAATTTAGAAACTTCGTGGTGACAAAGTAATCATTTCTTATCCTGTTACCGAATTAAAATTTTAAGTTTGGCTGAAAATTCAAATATCTAAATGACATACATTATTCATTACATTCAAATGTACGGAAAGTGTGTTTTAAATATTTTAACTCCCTCTGTATTGTTTACTTTCGTAAAGTGACTTAGTATGCAAAATACAATACACTGCAAGAGTAAAAATATTGTTCTGAAAACAGTATATTTCATTAAAATGTAACTGCATGCGTTTTAAATTGGAGAATTCTTAGAAAATGTTAATTAAAATAAAGTAGATTAAGATAAAACCTCTGCACCAGCGCATAATTGGGAGATCTGTGTGATATGTATTACAGAATTTCTGTGTAAACGAGCCCTATGTTATGTTATTATTTTTACCGCTACGTGTCTTTTCGAAACTTCGACTTTTCATTTTTTTAAATAGTAGTGTCTTTCACATTTTGATGCTATATAATTATTTCTTAACATTATTGAAATAAACATAAGGAGATTTATTTAGACAATGTTCATTATACACAGTGTGTTTTCCTTACTTTACTCGCTTTAAAATATTTTATGTTAAAAAAAAGTAGAATTATTTATTTTTGTTTATATACATTGTGGCACAATTGAACAGAAAACAACATAAAAACAGGAACGTAAAATCGTGCTTAAAGCATAGGTTATGAAATACTTTCCAACATACGCAGGGTACTGTAAGAAAACTTCACAATTTATTAAGGTGAAATATGTCTAAATAAACAATTTGCAATAACGCATATGAAAATTAAATTTCTGCTATTAGTATCACTAGTCGGAAATATATCAGATTTCTTTTTCAGGAAGCCCTGTATATGATCTATATATTAGTATGTATGTGAGTTGTGGTTTTAGAGTTCTCAAAACACACTCATGCTAGCAACAAGATACGTCAGCAACTTCTCATGAGAAAATAGCGATCGCAGAACCGCAGATAGAATTTAACTGCTGATGCACATTTTTGCATCTCTGAGCTTGGGAACAACAGCCTAACTTCAGATTTCATTTCGAAGTGACCAAGATCGGCCGGATCTAACGAGATCTAGACGAGAACCGAAGTCGCTACGAAACCGGACAAGGGTCCGGCAGAGTTCTCCTATGCCGCGGTTGGATTGCCGCAAAACCCTCCCGTAAATTTGTAAATATCTGTATTACTTTGAAGTGTAATAATAATCAAGAACGAGCAAAGACCTTTTATTTATTGCTTATTGCCTTATTCCTCCATCACTTGTATATTATTTAGTATGCTAAAATCTAGTTCAGTGAAACGAATAACACAGTTGAAATTTACCATTAAGCTATTTGTGTGAATAAACGAAATATACATGAGAACTTTTCTGCAACCCTGTTTAGGATCTATAGAATTTATGCATACCCAATAATATATAAAAATAATGCAATTTAAAAACTCGTAACACAACTGAAAATGCAGATCCAGCAATTATTGTTGAATTAATTAAATTATTGTTAAATTTCGTCTGTAGTAAAGTTCTTTTGTGTGTTCCTGTACATGAACGTTAAATTCTATGCACATCATATGTCGCAGGAACCGTGTAGAGTAGCGGCTCGTGGATTATATTTAAAGGGGTTCACAATCACAATATAATCTAGCCGGATGTGGCAATCCCAAAACTTTCTTCCATCTCATGCATGTTAAAATTCGCTATCACAGTGCCAAAGTTAAATGACAATCTGTGCCCACCATCAGGATTCTAAATATAGGAAATTCGGTGCATTAGTTCTTGAGTTAGGACTATCGCTAAAATCGTGTAAATCCTGCCAAATGCAACCTAGCAGTGCCCCCTATTGGGCGATTAGCACCAAAACCTAATCAGCAACAACTTGTGTCAATGTATAACTGAATCCTAAGTAAGATGAAAATACGTGAATTGGTTCTTGAGACACAGCTATTGCGGAAATCATGAAAAATGCAGCATAGCTGCGCCACCTGTTGGGCGATTTACCCTAAAACGTATACAACAACAATTTATATCAATGTATAACCGAATCTGAAATTTGATGTTAATTCGTGCATTAGTTCTTCAGATAAAGATATTGCGACAATCATGAAAAATGCATCATAGCTGCGCCACCTGTTGGGCGATTTACACTAAAATGTAAACAACACCAAATTTATATCAATGTATAACCGAATCTGAAATTTGATAAAAATCCGTACATTAGTTCTTGAGATAGAACAATTGCGGAAATCGTGAAAAATTCAGCATAGCAGCACCATCTGTTGAGCAATTTACACCAAAATTTAATCAGCACCAATTTATATCAGGGACTATCTGAATAAAAATTTTTATTACATTCCGTGCATTAGTTCTTGATAGAGCGCCCACACAATTTGTGTCACACACAGACAGACAGACATTTTGCAAAAACATGTTTTTCGTTATCTCAGACCTATAAAACGTGTAAATCCGTTGAAAACCGGAATTCGAAAATTTTTCTGAATCCAATACTTTCTTCTTGTAAACATAGAAGAAAGTAAAAATACGAAAATATGATTTGTAGAACGGACATAACATAAAGGTTAAAATACATTTGCTCAATATTGAATTCAGAGTCGTTTTTCTCTTGTTGAAATTTTGTGTTCCGAGAAAAACAGTATGGATTTCGGGAGGACTTTCGAAGGGGAATTCCACTTTCCCGGCTGGTTTTCCCCTTGGCATCCTTTGAATTCATTACTGATTTTTTGTTTTCCCAAGTTTAAAAATTTGCAACGAAAAGAATTAAAAAAGCATCCATAGATGGAAAACTGGTACCGTTTTATTTTCTACAAAAGAACGTAGAATCACAATATTGCTTACAATTTACCTTTGAATGTTATTCAAGTACAATTTTTGTAAATTAATTGTAAGCAGGATCATTAGTTCTGAAATATTAATTTTTCTAACTTCCATTTTAACTGTTTGTAACTACTTCTTACATATAATAAAGGTTGTAAGTTAACTAGGTTGAGCAAAAAGTTCTGGGAAATTTGTGAAAGTTGCGTTGTTATGCGCAGATTAACAACAAAAGCAACAAGGACTATTCTTCAAAGTAGAGACCATCCTAGTCCATGACTTTCTTCCATCGTTCTGCCCAAAACCGAATTTGCTGGAAATACCATGGCGGCTCCTTGGAATTAAAAAACTTTTGACATGCTTCTTCAACTCCATTAAAGGATTCAAATCGACGGCCCTTGAAAAAGGTGTTGCATTGATCGAAAGAGGCCATAATCGGATGGAGCCACGTCTTGACTGTAGGCGGGGTGTGGAAGAATTTCGACGCCGTCCAACTGTGTAAACACATCGATGGCTTTCAGAATCGTTAGACCTTTTCTCCAATAATGCCGGATCAACACACGCCAATCATACTGTTCAATAGGCATTTTGGAGCCGAAATTCCTGAACTCCTATAGATATACCACTAGTACTCCTATATACGATACAAATTCTGGTAACTAAAAACAGACAGGTTAAGAATTATTAAAATAAATATCCAACATAATATTCAAATCACAAGAGAAAACAAAACGTACAAGAAAATTACCGCTAAAAATGCTATTCTACCGCACGTTGGAGTTTGTGCGAACGAAAACGAAGCGTCTTCGTCTCTCCCGTTCGCATAAGCTTATTTCGAAGAGCATTTCTCCGCTCGTACGTGCTATCAAGAAAAGGCTGGGCGCTCTCGGTGTTGAAAACTTTCAAATTTTCTTCTCTAAGGATTTGTTATGGATGTATCTAAAGAAAGGGAGATGGGAGGGGTGCGTGAATGAATGATACTTGTATTGGAGATTGACAAAAAATCATAATTTGTTTTATAATTATTTTATTTAATTTGTTAAATTATTTCTTTAATTTCCTTTGGGGTTCACGTGTTCATGTGCGCCAATGGACGAGCCGCCACTGCGTGTAGGTATTTCAGCGCTATACAAAAATTTCAGTATTTTTAAATTAACGCAATGTCATTAAAATGTACCACAAACGATTTGCTCCCTAGACCGTAATGTAGCGGAATTCTTTTGCGTGTTCCTGTAAATGAACCGTAAATGTTACATACTTCATTTTCAATAGCGAACATGCCATTGTGATACCCCATAACATCTAAGAGTTTTATTCCAATCGGACTATATTTGCGTGAGTTGGAGCACAGACAGATAGACAAACCGAATTCATAAACACTTTTTAACTTTGTTGGAAATAAAAAATAATCATATTAATAAAAAATAAAATCATCATAATCATGCTAATAAAAAATAACATTTTTAAATATAAATCAAAGTTATTATATTATTATTAAATTTGAAAATAACAACAAATAGATTTAACAATACTTATCTTAAAAACCTATACACTGTAAAAAAAAAAAAAAAAAAAAAAAAAAGATATTCTACTGGCAATCGAAACACCAGTAATTTTTTCTCATAAATTAAAGGAAAATTTCCGTTTTCCTGGCATTTACGGAGGAAATTTTCTGTTAAAATACGGAAATAGTAGTACAATTTCCGTTTTTCAGTCTCTGTCTCTCTTTTTTTTTACAGTGTACAAACATTTGACAAAATATGTGTTACACCAATTTATATAAAAATGTTAAGAAAATACGTACAATAAAAGAATCTCTTTTATCTTTTTAACGAGGCTTTTTGCGGGAATAGCGCCATAGTTTAACATTTTTTTTTTTTTTTACATTCAGCGTCTTACTCAGCCAAATAAATAAAATATAAGAGTTCTTTTTCTAATTTGATTTTGTTTTTTTTTTTAGGGGAATAAGGCCATACTATAATAAACTTTTTTTCTTATAATCAGCGTATTACTACTCAACAATACTCAGCGTATCTGCAACACTATCTAATTGCGAAAATGTAGTCAGATTTTGTAAGATGATGACATCCTCAGAAATACTTTCTTCAAATAACGGAAATATTCCCGCAGCAGTGCTGACGGAATATTTCATTACTTGAAGAATGTTCTTTTCTTTTTTTCTCTGTTACAAGAGAGAAAAATTTCGCCAATTGAAGAAACTACCGTTCCTCTTTATTCCGTTATAGGAAAGAAATTTTCCACTGTTTGAAACAGTCGGTTAAAAAAAAATAAATAAAAACTCCCTTTTCTGACTGACCCTGCAGTTGAAAAGAGGACCTCGCTACTTCGAGACGAATACCTTAACCATTGAGGCAACAGCCGGTTGCTCAGCTGATTTTAAAATGAAGATAGCGGTTTTCTTCAAATGGGGGTTAGGGTAAGGCTTGATAAATTCGTTGGTTCAGCTGAAAATTTTTAAGTTAAAATTTCCTGGTTGTGAGATAATGATTGGGATTTAAACACATATAGCATAATAAGGAATAAAAATATGAGTTATTAGTTTTTAATTTGATTGTTAGATGTAAAATATGATTGTCGTATTGTTAATTAAATTTGAGAAGAAATGTTTCCTTTTTTAAGAAAAATCAATTCCTTTAATTAGTAACTACTGTATATTTTAAAATGAAAATATTTATTTTTAGAATATATTTTATAAATCTGATAGTTTATAATATATATTTTTTAAATGTGTTTATTTAAAATATGTTTTAAGTATGAATATTTTTTTTATAATTTGAAAAGTGAAATGCGAATAATTTTAAATGAAGAAGAAGATTAATTTTTTTTTTAAATTCGAAATCATTATTTTTGCTTGTTTGATTTTAAATAAATTAAAAATTCCTAATTTATTGAGTTTCCGATTTTTCATTTTAAAGTGAATTCGAACTATTAATAAAACCAATACTCTTGCAAGGAGTAAACGGTACTCCGTCCCTGACAGAGTAAACAAAACGTAAGGACGAAGGATTCCACGAAAAAAACAGCGCCACATATCACTAGTATAGGTGCAGATTCCCAAAATTTTTAAGGCGCCAATGGCTCCTAAACCCAAAAAATCCAGTCGCCACATTGTGAAAAAATTGCATAAAAGCAATAACGTTTATATGGAAAAAACTCAGGAATTCAAAGTGAAAAAAAAACTGTTTAATGTATACACATGTACAACAAAACATAGACTAAATATATCAAATGTGTATATTTAATTTAATCACAAAATTCTTTTAATTTGAGTATAAATTAAGTGTAATATAAATTTTAAACTACGCACAGTTCGGAATGTAAAGTGGGGCGTGATACAGGTTTAAAAGATATGCCGAAGCTAATCAATGACGGTAGTGGAGAATATTAGGAAAACAATATTTCTTATTTTCATTTTGTCCTACAAGAGTACATATAAAACAAATTGAGAATGTGTGAGTATTATTATTTTGCACTATAAAAATCAAATTACAATTCAAACACTTGTTTTTGAAGAACACACAAGAAAAATTATCTTAAAAAAAAAATCTTATCACAGGCTTACCAGGGGTTTCTGTTGCGAATTTTCCGGAAATTTAAGGCGTTAGGTTCCGAAAATTCGGACATAAAAAAATATCGCAAATTTCGACAAATGGTCGCCGAAAAAATCAATTTCGTCAATCGTTCGCAGATAAAATCGCCAATTTTGCAATGGATCGAAAAAAAAGAGCGAATTTCGTCAAGGAATCGCAAAAAACAAGTCTTTCGCCAAGGAATCGCGAAAACCTGGAATTTCTTCAGAGGATCATGGGAAAAATGCGAATTTCATCAAAGAATCCCGAAAAAAAAAAAACGAAAATTTCGTCAAATGATCAACAACAATTTCGAACAAAAGAACACGGATTTCATTAAAGGACCGCGAAAAAAAACGCTAATATTGTAAAAGGATAGCAGAAACAACGCGAATTTCGTCAAAAATTTTTGAAAAAACGTGAATTTTGTCAAAGAATCGTAAAAAACCTCCCAAAAATTTCGTCAAATGGTCGCGAAAAAGAAAGGCGATATTCCCGTTTTTTCTTCGACCGGTTGACAAAGTTCAATTCTTTCGATTGTTGATATTTGCGGGGTATTTTTCTGGACGGAATGATGGAATTTGCCTTTTTTTTTTTTTCCTTGTACCGATTGAAAAAATTAGCGGGTTTTTTTTTTTTTTTCTATCGACTGATTGACAAAAATCATGCTATATTTCATGACTGACCGACGAAATTTGCAGTTTTATTTCCTGAACGATTGATGAAATTCATGGTTTTAACTGGCTAGCGATCGACGAAATTTGCCGGATTTTTCCAGGACGGTATTTATAAAGTTCATGACCGATCGAGGAAATTCACAATTTCTTTTCACGACAGATTGACGAATTGATTTTGCAGAAATCTTCTAAATAAATAAATAATAATTCCAGGAATTCTGCTAATTCGGAGAAGAATTGCCTACCTGTAAGAAAATATCTGGATAATCCCTGAGCTACAAATTTAATGTGTGAGACCCAAACGTATTCTTTTCTCGGCACGAATTTTTCTGCGTCGCAAACTGTGGTACACCACTGCTGTTGAATTGATTCGCAGAGCACATCAAACGTCATTTTTTTCCCGATCCCGCGGACATCGCAGTTTTTAAAAATAAAACAATAAATTTACGATTCCGCGGAAATGTGGCGTCATGTTTAATCCTAATTTTTAATTATGGACAGTAACAAAAGAAGAAAAGCGGTAAATACCGCCTGGTTATGGAGGAGACATAACCCCGCGATTGACAAGAAAAAAAATAATCCGAAAATCATTCGGCGAAAAAGGGGCATCCCTATAAGAAGCATGGCGACTTAGACGCCGAAAGTTAGTCGCCAAAGGAAAAAATTTAGTCGCCACGTGGCGACTGGCGACCGTGAATCTGCACCTATAATTACTAATGGTGATTTTTAAAACTATGCTTTTGCGGGATCCTTCGTCTTCTTCAATCATCTTACAAAATTTCACTCCATTTCCGAAATTATACCGAGCTGCAGAACGCGCTGAGAAATGTCAGTTTAATTAGAGCCGTCGTGTATACTGGCTTAACAAAACTTACACTGGTGTAAGAGACATAGACACTCATACAATAGAAGCCAGATCAGTTTAGATATAATATTATCATATTATCATTGGTAGTATTCTGTAATATTTCAGTTTTTCTTTTGTTATGATCCACATAGCGTTATATTTGGACAATTTCAGTTAGTAAATATTTACTTTCTTCTATCTTTACAAGAAGAAAGTATTGGATTCGTGAACATTTTCGACTTTCGGTTTTCGACAGATTGACACGTTTTAGGGGTCAGATATTCCAAAAAAAATGTTTTCACAAAACGTCTGTCTGTGAGTCTGGGAATCTTTGATCCTGTCTGTAAGTGACACAAATTTTGAGGGCGCTCTATCTCAAGAACTAACGAACAGAATTTAATAAAAAAATTATTCAGTGAGTCCCTGATATAAATGGATGCTGATTAGTTTTTGGTGTCAATCGCTCAACAGGTGGCGCTGCGATGCAACATTTTTCACGATTTCCACACTAGCTCAATCTCCAGATCTCATGCACGGATTTCCATCCAACTTCATATTCAGTGAGTCCTTGGCATGAATGGACATTTTATATAGTTTGGTGTAAATCGCTCAACAAGTGGAGCTGCTATGCTGCATTTTTTGTAATTTCCGCAATAGCTCTATCTCCAGAACTAATGCTTGGATTTTCAACAAACTTCAGATTCAGGTATACCTTGATATGAATGAGTGCTGTTTATGTTTTGGCGCAAATCGGGTAGTGCTAGGCGGCATTTTTTCAGAATTACCACCATAGCTAATTATAATTCAAGAATACTCAAGAATACTCAAGAATACTCAAGCATAACTCAAGAACGAATTTTCATCCAACTTCAAATTCAGATGTACTTTGATATGAATTGTTGCTCAATGGATGTCATTTCTTGTACTATTTAAATGATTTAATGGACGTGATTTATAGAGAAGGATTTTTTGTGATGGCCACAACATACTAGTTTTTCTTACCGTCAATGTGATTTTAAAAGTTCATTTATTTTTTACGTGCCGCTTCGAGAGAGAGCAAGAAGTCCATAAAGTGTGATGCAGTGTCACCTCTTTGAGCGGGTGTGTTAACACATTATGACTCTACTAAAAGTTATAGTATTAAAAATTATAGTATTAAATTATTTATAGTATCAGAAAAAAAAGAAAGTTTTGGGATTGGTACATCCGACTAGTTTTTATTTACAGTATAAAGGGTGCAATATGTTATCTATCGCCGACCTTTAATTTCTCAACCGTTGGTCGTAGACATACAGTTCCAATTACAAAAACGTTTCAAATGAGGTAAATATTCATGCTGTGGCATTATTTAAAGTAAAACATCAATTTGATAAAAATTACGAAAACTAACTTTTTATACGGTACCCCAGTCCTTATAGTTATATTTAGTAAATGTTTACACATATCATAAGAGACATAACACAAAAAGTTTGACATCTGTACTACAAAAATTGACACAGTTATTAAATTTCAAAGTTTGAGATTTTTGCACATGATTTTGTCTTTCATTGGGTGATCAGTTAAAAGATGAATTAAAGTAATTCGAGATCAAAATCAGAGTGTAATGTCCTTTTTACGGCGAAACCACCTTTAGCCGGTATCGCCAAATCCGGGAATCCAAATAGGGTTATTTCATCTAAAAGCTTGAGCTAACTTTTATGAGTCGAACAACATTCAAACGTACCGACTTTACCGGCTAAAGGTAGTTTCGCCGTAAAAAGGACATTAGACCCTGATTTTGATCTCGAATTACTTTAATTCATTTTTTACTGATCCCTCAATGATAGACAAAATCATGTGCAAAAATCTCAAACTTTGAAGTTTAATAACTGTGTCAGTTTTTGTAGTACAGATGTCAAACTTTTTGTGTTACGTCGCTTATGATATGTGTAAATTTTTAGTAAATATAACTATAGGGACTGGGGACCGCATAAAAAGTTAGTTTTCGTAATTTTTATCAACTTGATTTTTTACTTTAAATAATGGCACGACATGAATATTTACCTCATTTGAAAAGTTTTTGTAATTGGAACTGTATGTCTACCACCAACGGTTAAGAAATTAAAGGTCGGCGATAGATAACATATTGCACCCTGTATATTCTTATATGGCGTACCCTCATCCCGGATATTCATATCTTATTCAGAAAAACACATATTTAATTAAAAATATGATAAATAAATTCATTTACTGAATAAATTCACTTTTTTGTAACACTTATATCTACAGAAAATAGATCGTGTGTAACTGTTTTTACTGAAAATTAGCTGTAGCTTAATCGTTGAAAAATTGTGATGTCACAACAGTGCATCCAGTTATCACTGGAATGTCACAACCTGTAATATATGGAAATTGAGGATTAAAAAAGAGCAGCAAATGCGTGCAACATAATTAATGAGGCATGTAAAAGAAATCTGAAAAGAAAACGACAAACTATTATCTTGTCCAAAATAATTTACAGGAACTAAATTTGTTACTTTGTTCGAAACCTTACTAGTGATGACAGTAGCTGAAAATAATAAGCATTTTTTACCCGTAAATCGAAGTTATCATATTAAAATAAACGAATTACAATTGCTTATAAAAATAATAATGAATAGATTTTAACAATATTTATCTTATACGCTACAAGCATTCGACAAAAATGTGTTACACAAATTTATATAAAAATGTTAAGAAAACACGTAAAATATAGGAATCCCTTTACTACTTTGAAAGAGAATTTTTAAGGAGAATAATGCCATATAACAAACATTTTTTTAATATCTTTTTCTGTTGATTAGAATTACTGGGAAATCACACTCTTTTTTTTTATAGGTTGTAATGCTAAAATGACGGACGTTCTTACAATAACTAAAAAAATAACAGGAACGATCTTTCTTTAATAAGTTTATTGATATAATTTTAACTACTAAATAAGTTATTAAAACTTCAGTTACTTTAATTTACTTACAGTCGAAAGGGCTTAACACTCATATTCAAAATTTCCTTATACGCAAGTTATTCTAAATAATAAAACGTAACATTTTACTGTACTAAAGGTTTTATAGACCATCGCTATCTTTTAAAATTGTTAAAACACTATTTTTACCGAAGGACTGAAACAATGTACAACTATGTCTATTCGGGTAAACATTTAACAATAGTGTATTCCTTTAATAAAATTTCTAAGAAAATTCAATAATTTAAAATTCAAAGTAACTTATTAATATTGTAATTATTTTAATATTGGAATAATGCTCTGACGACACCTTAACACTCATATTTTCATCTCCGCAAATTATTCAAAATTATAAAACGTAACATTTTACTGCATTGGACGCTTTATAAAATACCGTTATTAATTGAAAATGGCTGAAACAATGTTTGTACAGAATGACTGAAGCAATATTTACACCGTTAAACATTTAACAATGCTATCTTCGTTTAATTACTTTACTAAAAAATAATTGATATTTTTAAATAGAAAGTAACTGATTAATGTAGGAATTATTTTAATAATGAAAATTATTCAGCTATGGCGTTAAATATTTACAATTTCCTGCACCGCGATATATTTATAAGAAATAAACATAGCATTTTCTTATGTTTAACTTTTTATAGATTAAAAGTTTTATTCAGTCATTAATTCTTAGAAACACCCCATAACAACATTACCGTTATGTATTTTTGAAATTTAAAGGTGAATCACCTGGGAATCGTCACAAAGATGAATCGCGATTCATAACCCTAACGCTGGTGGATTTAATCTCGCAACTCCAGTGTATAGAATTGAAATTTTGCTGTTGAAACATTTCCCAGTGGATCGATTACATTTCAGAAGAGGATTTAAAATTATTTCCAGTATGTTCTAGTTGTCCCTAGTGTTCTAATTTAAGAAATAAATTTACAGCTCTCCCAAGAGAGCTTATGAAACCATTCTAATGGAACAGGTGAATGTGTCTATGATCCGCAGAATGAACTTGGCGATTTTTATTTTTTTCAAAACGCGACAAAATGCCGTTTTTGAAAATGATCGCCAATCTAAAACTCTGAGATAAACAAATAGGACGGTTAATTCTAAAAGCAAAGTGATTTTATCGGTACTTAAAAATAGTTAATGTTTTATAGTTTTGAAAATTGTCGCCATTATGGAAAACGTAAATTTTCTCGTCGTTTTATAATTGCGATCAAT
This sequence comes from Maratus speciosus, assembly GCA_963932465.1. Classification (NCBI taxonomy): domain Eukaryota; kingdom Metazoa; phylum Arthropoda; class Arachnida; order Araneae; family Salticidae; genus Maratus; species Maratus speciosus. Next base: position 12,189,358 of record OZ010795.1, on the reverse strand, counting down.
TTCAAAAACGCATTTTTAAGTATTTTAACGTTGTTAACGTTGTTTAACGTTAAGTATTTTAACGTAAAAATTGAAAATGAAATACAAAATATTGAAAATTACAAAAATAAGTTTCTATTTAAATAAATCTATCTTGTAAATATAGAAAACCAATTATAAAATGTAGTTGATAAAATGGCACTTACATCGTGTAAAAGTTAAGTATTGTGCATTGTCAAAAATGGTACTTACATTGTGCAGAGAAATTTATTTGTAACAGTTTAAAAAGAAAACGCGGAATAATTTTGATTTGAAAGAAACAAATGTAAAATATTTATATACAGAGTACAGAAAAAAATTAGAACAAAAATTGAAAAAAAAACTATAAACCTTCCCGAAACAATACGCTAAACTTTGAAATGGAACATATTTGAAAGGTTGGCGCATTGATTTCTTCTCGTTATTGTACTAAAGTGACAAAAATTTTCGTCACTATAAGGCTAAAGAAATCAAACTTAGAGATAAATAATGCGGATAAAGCAGATTAAGTATGTTATTTATAACTATGAAATGTGTTTTTAAACAGATACACAAGTATACACATATATATACTTGTGTATGTTGCAAAGTATTTTAATTATTAGTCTAACTAAAGAATATTCTAAATTCCCCCCTTTTAATTTCCCTATTTTTCTCTCCAAATATCATTATTTTTTTTCAATAAGCTATGCATATCTATTTTCATTTTAGCATTATGCCAGTTCAGACTTCCCTCTAACAATTCCTCTAAAAATTCTCCCCTTTTAATTTTCCTTTCGAATATTTTTCGATCTGTTTCGTTCTGGATATATTTTGCGCGCTTTCTTGAGGACTGTTTGCTCATTTTCTTCTTTCGCCGAATTGGATTCTGTTAATGGCTAAAAATCTTACGCATTGCGTACTTTTTGTATCCCTACGCACAAAATAATAAATAACTTTGCGCTGGGTCAGAATGAAACTTTTTCAGTGATTTTGACTGCTGAAACGTAAGCTGCTGCATCGAAAAATGAAAGTACTTTCGAATTTAATATTTCAATTTAACATCCGTTTTGAGAGTGCTCCATCAGTCTAAACGATGACCATGTAAAACAAGTAAGAAAAATCATGCGTCAGGTATAGATTATGAAACACTTTCCAACACATTCAGAATAATGTAACAAAACTACACTGTTTAAAAATTTAAAAAATTACGTCTAATTCAACCCTATGGAAACGCATAACACATTTCAAAACCCAATGTCAGCTGTTCTCATACACCAGGGTCGGTGAACCTATGGCACGCGTGCCACTTTCGGCACGCCAAAGAATAATTTTGGCACGGCGGGCGTGGCGTTGATTATGTCTCTAAATGAGGATACAGAGATTTTACACAAAATACACGAACTAATACTAGATCCTAAATTCGATTAATTGCAAATTGAAGAATTTTAATCTTATTCAATATGGTTTCGAACATTTATCAAACAATGAAAATATTTGAAAACTATCAAAAAGGAAAGATTATTATCGATAGTAAATTATGGCAAATTGGAAATTAATTTCAGAACTATTTAAATAAACTGCCTTTTTTTCAATTTTAATAATTTTTTCTACTATTTATATCTGTCATTTTCGCAAATTTGGAATATAAAAAATCAAATAGAGAGTGATTGCCATATCAATTCATTTAGTCTACATTCTGTTGAAATTAACTGTACATGAACATGATATTAATTATTTTTCATCCAAGATACAACAATTAATCACATTATGTTTTTAATTAATTTTAAAATATAATTGCTTCTATAATTATTGCAGTGTAACACTTACATGTATGTTACTCATTTTAGAAAATATCGTAATAAATAATTTTCAAGTAGTTTTGATTCATTATATTTCAATCCACTAAATTTGTTTTTTAGTTGGCACGTCAAGGTCAAGTAAAATATTTTTTGAAAAAAATTTGGCACGCGACTATAAAAAGGTTCGCCAACCCTGTCCTATACCCTAATGTAATGGAATACTTTTGAGTGCCCCGGCAAATGAACAGTTCATCCTACCTACTTCCTATACAATACCAAATATGCTTTGGTGACCCTCAATAACCTTGATAAATTTTATGAAAATCCGAGCCTGTTTGAGGGAGTTAGAGCGTGGACACACGGACTGACGGACAGACAAACCGAATGCATAAACACTTTTCAACTTTGTTGGAAAGTGTTAAAAAGAGGTTGGATTAGAACTGCGTAATATTTATTTAACGGAGAAAACCACCAATGATTCTGCTGTTGTTGTGATTATTTTTATCGCGCGGTACACGAATGTAGTGGTGATGCTGCTTTGAGTATCACATTATATAACAATGATATGCCGCTGTTGAATTATTTATGCGAACTGATTTTACAGATTCGCTCTCTAATCATTACATGTCTGGTTAATATTATGTGTCAATACTGTTTCGATTGAGAAGAGAATATACTTTTCATTGAGATGGAGATTTTTTGCTCATAGATTATCGCTGCAATCTTACACATGTGGGGAATTTCGTAAGTAACACTTGCATCAGACTGAATGTCCCCGATGCTGTATTCCGTTTCGAGATTAAAAAGGTAACGAAGCTGTGTGAAGTGGAAATGCAAAAAAAGTAAACAGAACGAGAAAGAGTTCGACGACGCGGGTTTTGTTAAAAGAAACAGAATAGTTTCGACGAAATAAGATAGAAGATTTAAATGACGTACGAAATCTTAGAAATATTCAACGAAGCTAAGTAAATGAAGCCAAGGCTGTTGCTTTTAAGCTAAATGTAGATTGAGAAGAGATCTTTTAACTGTATTTTTGTTTTGTTTTCGTCTTAATAAATGTCAATGTTCGTCTTAGAAGTGAGTTATGATTTATAGTAAATGGATATAATTAGAGTCTCATCCCACAAACTGGTGTTCAGATGTGCCAGTTAACCCACTAATATTATCCATTTTACAGATTCAAGCCGGATATTATGCTAACAGTGAGTTCATTGTTATTATTTTATTATGAAGTTAGTTGACATACTTGAACTGGAACTTGCATTTAAAAACGAACGAACAGATAAAATTAAATTACTACATAAATTCCTATTTGATGCTGAAGGTGATCGATCTAACAGAGAGAGATTACGTGATTTTACTGGTTTCAGTTTTCAAACCGACAGCATCGAGTTCAAAAATAAAATAACTAAAGTTCAAACTGATTTTTCCTTAAATGACCTGATTACAGTGTGTAATCTACTTTGTATTGCTAACGAAGGATCTTTAAATGATCTTGCAACCCGATTAGTTACATACCTTAAAGACTGGAGCTTAATACAAACTAATATTATACAAAATGAAAGTGACACTGACTCGGAACCCGAACTGCCTTCAAATAATATGACTTCAAGTAATAACACCGAATTATCAAATATTCACAAACACAAGCATATTCCAGTTCAAAATTTTGTGCCATCGTCTATTAGTCTCACTGATGTTGAAAGTGTTGTACCTCCTTTTGACGGAAGTTCTTTTAGTGATATAAATGTCTGGCTTAATAATTTTGACGATGTCACTAATATGTTTAACTTATCTGACTTTCATAAATTCATATTTTGTAAAAGATCCTTATAAGGAAAAGCCCAGTTGTTAGTACAGATAGAATTTCATATCAATTCATATGACAAACTTAAACAGCTCTTAATTTCAGAATTCAGTACCACTTTTAATTCTGTCGAGTTACATGATATATTAAATAAACGAAAATTGCAAGAAAATGAATCGATAGAAAAATATTTTCTTATAATGAAACAATTATGCTCGCGTGGTAACATCAAGAATTCCGCATTAATGCAAATTCTCTACAATTTCGAACCTTGAACATTTAACTATCATATTAACTGGATTAGGAAATACTATAATCAAACCCATGGGTTTTTTCTCTACGGACATTATGATAGATGATTTTAATTATACAACTAATGTTTATGTAGTCCCAGATTATTCCATATCTTTTGATCTTATTATTGGTACAGATGTTATACAACAAAGTATTTTAACAATTTCTGGAAATAATATTTCGATGCAAAAAAATGAGAAAAATGACAATACGTCCAATAATTTTTTGATTAATGTTGCTCATGTGTTAGACGATCTTAATCTTGATTTATCTCATATTACCGATGAAACAATACGTTCAAAAATTTCAGAACTTATTCAAAATTATTCTCCCAGAAAAATAAAGACAACTGATGTTAAATTATCAATTCATCTAGAAAACGAAACACCTGTCACTTGTCCTCCCCGAAGCTTGGCGCCAATTGAGAAAAACTTCGTAGAAAAACAAATTTCTGAGTGGCTCGAAAAGGGAATTATTCGTAAAAGCACTAGTAATTTTTCATCACCTATTGTCCTAGTAAAAAAGAAAGATGGCTTATATAGATTGTGTGTTGACTATAGGAAGTTAAATTCCAAAACATATCAACACAGTTTTTCCCTCCCAGTAATTGATGACATTATTGATCAGTTGCATTCTGCAAAAGTATTTACTACTCTTGACCTTAAAATGCATTTTTTCATGTCGAAGTAGAAGAAAATAGTAGAAAATATACTTCTTTCGTAACACATTCTGGTCAATTTGAATACTTATATATAAATTATGGCCTTAGCGATGCACCCTTAGTGTTTCAAAGATATATTTATAACGTTTTTCGAGACCTCATTAATGAAAAAGTACTTATTGCTTATATGTATGACTTCATAATACCAGCTGAAAACGAAGTCGAAGGACTCCAGAAATTACAACGCGTCCTTACAACTGCATCCGAATATATTTTAGAGTTGAATCTTAAAAAATGCCACTTCTTACAGAGATAAATTGATTTTTTGGGTTACCACATTAAAAATGGTCAACTGCATCCATCTCCCTTAAAAACTAAAGCTGTCCTCAATATCCCAGAACCTAAAAGTATAAAAGATGTACATTCATTTGTCGGACTAACTTCATATTTTCGTAAATTCATGCAAGATTACTCTTTAATAGCTAAGCCTTTAACAGATCTCCTTAGAAAGGACGCTAAATTTCACTTTGGTGACCAGCAACGAAATGCATTTAATCAGCTGAAACACATCCTTTCTTCAAGTCCTGTTTTAAGCATTTATAACCCTAGTAACGAAACAGAAGTTCACTGTGATGCATCTATTGACGGTTACGGAGCAGTCCTCCTTCAAAAGCCTTCTATTGACAATCAATTTCACCCTGTCTACTTTATGAGCAAATAAACCACAGATGCCGAACGTAAATATTCGAGTTATGAATTAGAAGTTTTAGCTGTCATAGAAGCCCTTAAAAAATTTCGCGTTTACATTCTAGGCATTCCTTTCAAGATAGTCACATATTGCAACGCATTTGCCGTTACTATGAATAAAAAAGATCTTTGCACCAAGATTGCTCGATGGGCTTTAATGTTAGCTGACTATAACTATACAATCGAACACAGACAAGGTACACGCATGCGCCATGTCGACGCTTTAAGTAGAAATCCAATATGTATGATCATTCAAAATAATTTTACTCCCAAAATCATACAATCACAGAACACTGACGAACATATACAGGCCATCAAAGAAATTTTGAAAACAAAGCCATATGACAACTATTTCCTTAAGAATAACGTTCTCTATCAAAATCATACAGGTATCGATCTGGTAGTTGTGCCGGATGAATGTCATCAAACACGCTCATGACAAAGGACATTTTGGCCGTAAAAGTTGTGAAGAACTTCTTAATGAAGAATTTCTAATCCCTAATATGTCAAATAAAATTGATAAAATTATAGCAAATTGTGTAACATGCCTTTTGTACAATCGCAAACGAGGAAAACAAGAAGGTGAATTACATCCCTTACCTAAAGAAAAGAGTCCTCTCCAAACCTACCACATTGATCATTTAGGCCCTCTTGAAACAACTAACAAAAATTACAAACATATTTTGTCTTTAATAGATGGATTTAGTAAATTCGTCTGGTTGTATCCCTGTAAAACCACTTCTGCTACCGAAGTTATATCAAAACTATGACAACAAAGTTATACTTTTGGCAATCCTTGCACCATCACTAGCGATAAAGGTCCTGCCTTCACAAGCAAAGAATTTAATGATTAATGTCAAGATGAAAGTATAAAGCACGAGACAGTTACAAAACTGGCCTTCCCCGTGCCAATGGTCAAGTAGAACGACTTAATTCCACCATAATTTCTGTAATCTCTAAAATGTCCAAAGACGAGCCGACCAAATGGTTCAAACATGTTTCTAAAGTTCAACAAGTCATTAATTCAACTTACCAACGAAGCATTAAGAAAACACCGTTTGAAATGTTATTTGGTACAAAAATGAAACAGAAAGATGTACAAATTATTGACTTCTTAAACAGTGCAGTCGAAGAACAGTTCATGAAAGACAGAGATCTCCGTAAAAAAGAAAAGTCCAGAAAGCTCCTTAAAGAAGCCAAGAAGAATATTCTGGAAATTCAACAAGAAAATCGCAAGCACTATAATTTACGACGTAAGAAACCCCGGAAGTACAAGCTTGGTGACCTCGTAGTAATTAAGAGAACCCAGCAAGTACCAGGTTTAAAGTTGAAATCTAATTTTTAGGTCCCTATAAAATAACCAAAGTGAAGTCTAACGACACCTACGACGTAGCGAAAATCTCATCAACCGAAAAGCTCGTGTGCTGAATACATAAAACCTTGGCCTGACGAAAACTGAAGCTTAAAAAAAAAATTAAATCTTTTCTTCTTATGTGTTTATGCAAATTTTATAAGTCAATGCTTTTAAAGAAATTTCCATATGATGTTACGCCACTTCAAATAGACTGAGTGATCTTTCTGACGTACAGATTAATTTTTATTTATTTTTCCCCTAAGAACAGTTACTGGTTTTTGTTTTTGTTTCTTTTTCAGATTCTATTTTAGCACATGTCGCAGCGGAAGCTCCAGTTGTCAGGAAGGCCGCATGTGTTGAATTTCGTAAGTAACACTTGCATCAGACTGAATGTCCCCGATGCTGTATTACGTTTCGAGATTAAAAAGGTAACGAAGCTGTGTGAAGTGGAAATGCAGAAAAAATAAATCGAACGAGAAAGAGTTCAACGACGCGGGTTTTGTTAAAAGAAACAGAATATTTTCGCGCGAAATAAGATAGAAGATTTAAATGACGTACGAAATCTTAGAAATATTCAACGAAGCTAAGTAAATGAAGCCAAGGCTGTTGCTTTTAAGCTAAATATAGATTGAGAAGAGAACTTTTAACTGTATTTTTGTTTTGTCTTCGCCTTAATAAATGCCAGTGTCCGTCTTAGAAGTGAGTTATGATTTATAAATAGAATCTCATCTCACAAACATATATCGCATAAAAGAATATCTTTTTACTTTCTTCTGTCTTCAATAGAAGAAAGTATTGTAATCGAAATTCTTTTCGACTTCCTGTTTTCGACCGATTTACACGTTTTAGGGGTCAGAGATCCCCCAAAAACATGTTTATAGAAAATGTCTGTCTGTCCGTCTGTCCGTCCGTTCGTCTGTTTAATTGACTGAAGAAGAAATTTAAGATGAAAATCAAAGTATTGAACTAATAATATTAAAGTATTAACATGTGTAACTAGGTTTTGAAATATTAAGATGTATACGATAGAAGAAAGTTTTGGGATTGGCACATCCAACTAGTTTTGTAAATGTTTTAGTATATTATTTATGGGCTTTTATATTATTTATAGAGTTCTAATACTAAAGTCGTTCTTCGCATGGCTTATGTAACTGAAAAAGAATTAAAATTTAAGAGTACTTGTTATTAGTAACTAACTGCACAGTAAACTAGTTGGATGTACCAATCCCAAAACTTTCTTCTATCTTATACATCGTAATATTTCAAAAACTAGTTACACATGTGAATACTTCAATATTATTAGTTCAATACTATACCAACATTGATTTTCATCTCAAATTTCTGCTTCAGTCAATTAAACGGACAAAAAAAGAGTTATCATGATATTTGTTAAAATTAATAGTTTTTCACTATTCTGCTGTTATCAGCTGTTTGTGAATAGCCGGCTCAGCAGGAAGCGAGTTCCTGCCCCTGCACGAGCCGCCGATGGACAATAGAACTACGAAAATTCAAGAAAAGTATACAAAAATCTCTATCACACAGCCCCTTTACCGTGCAATATTTCCAAATTCAAAGAGGGCCTGTTGGCTAAAGCCAAAAACATGCACAAAAAATTTGGTTCAGTTGTACGCATAATTTTATACACTTTTCGATGGTACAATAAAGAAAATGGCACAAACATCGCTATTACTGCGCTCCCCTTCCGGCATATTTTTCTCAAATTCAGGAAGGATTGCTTGCCATAGCCAGAAAAATGCACAAAAAATTTGGTTCAATTCTATGCATAACTTCATACACTTTTCGATGGTGCAATAATGCAAATGGCATAGAAATCGCTACTACAGCGCCCCCTTCTGGTGAAATTTTTCCAAATTCAGGGAGGACCTTCGTGCCATGACCAAAAACAAACACAAAAAATTTGGTTCAATTCTATGCATAACTTCATGCAATTTTCGATGGTACAATATTAAAAATAGCACAGAAATCGCAAAAAAACGCTATTATAGCGCCCCCTGCCGGCGATTTTTTTCCAAATTAAGGAAGGACCTGCTTGCCCTAGCCAAGAACTTAAAACCTTTTTTTGGTTCAATTCTATGCATAACTTTATACACTTTTCGATGGTACAACATTCAAAATCACACAAAAATCGCTTTTACATCGCCCCCTACCGGCGAATTTTTCCCAAATTCAGGAAGGACCTGCTTGCCATAGTCAAAAACTTTAAATAAAAATTTGGTTCAATTGTATGCATAACTTCATACACTTTTCGATGGTACAATATTCAAAATCGCACAAAAATCGCCATTACAGCGCCCCCTACCAGCGAATTTTTTCCAAATTCAGGGAGGACCTGCTTGCCATAGCCAAAAACGTAAAATATAAATTTGGTTCAATTCTATGCATAACTTCATACACTTTTTGATGGTACAATGGCGACAGACACACGGACAGACAGACATTTTCTATAAACATGTTTTTGGGGAATCTGTGACCCCTAAAACGGGTACATCCGTCGAAAACCGAAAGTCGAAAATATTTCGATTGCAATACTTTCTTCTATTGAAGACAGAAGAAAGTAAAAAAAAATCTGTAAAGTTACTAAAGTTTTTCTAGGAAACTGGGATTCCTAGAACTTTTTATGTAACGGCAACAACAAAAATTCCTGTAACAGGTCTGTTACAGGAATTTTTGTTGTTGACGTTACATGAAAAGTTCAATGAATGCCAGTTTTCTACACAAAGAAAAGATTTTAAGATATTGAGAGTTAGCACTTTCAACCACAATTTTACATTTTGTGCGTAATTATAGAAAGTAAAATGCAACATTTTCTTATGATTAGCATTTCATAGATTAGAAATATTACTACTCGTAAATTTCAATAAATATTCCAAGGCAACAATGCATTCTTGTATTTTGAAATTTAAAGCTGCATCACCCGGGAATTGCGAGAAAGATAATGATTTATGTCAGTATTGCTTGCGGATTTCATCTCGAAACTCTAGTGTATGTGAAACATTTCCCAGTAGATCAATTACATTTAAGAATATGAATGAAAAATATTTCGCATATGTCCCGAGTGTTGTAATTGAACGAATAAATTTTTAGTTTTCATAACGAAGTTTATAAAACTATTCTAATATTTACGGCATTACTTTAATACAATTTTAATGAAAATGTATTGTCACTTGTGAATCAAGTTGCATTACGGTGATGTGAAACATAAATTGAATAAATGTAATTATTACAAAAATTTGTCTCATCTTGTGACTAATCGAATCTGCATGAACTAGACTATAATATTCTAGCAATGTACAGGGTGACCACCAGAAATAAACGCACCAAATTGAAAATTCAATATCTCATTAACTATAATAAATATGAATGTGAAATGGGGAGATTTACTTTTGGTAGCACTTAGATTTCATGTACTGTAATTCTAAAAATAGTGCAAATTTTCATCAATACATGTCGTTGCAACGTTTAAAACATTAAGAATGCTCTAATAAATTTTAAAAAATTTATTACATTTTCGTATTTTAATCGCTATATATAATAAATAATAAAACTTGCGAAATTGTTTATGCAGTTTTACATGATAGTTTGACCAACATTCTAATTTGAGACGGTGCAGCGCCGTCTATTGACGAAAATATGAAGTACTTTAAAAATTGCAGTATTTAAAATTTAAGAACAACTAGATATAAATGTCACTTTTATCATCTTTAAATTTATTAGAGTTAATCAATAATTGAATTTTAAAACTGAGGTGTAGTCAGCATATATAATTAGTTATTTTGATACTACATTATCAATTGAAACATCTAATATCAATACAGGATTATCTACTTTTGTTGTAATGTTGGTAAGAAAGACAAATATTTCTCAATCTACGAAAATATAATATACAAGAACAAAAGAGTGCAATAACCTGTTCTGTATTATTCAGAAAAGCGTTTTCTATAATTAGAAACCTCTTTCGAGATTTAAAAAAGCATGTATAAAAACAAAGTTTCTTTTGCTGCAGCTGGTTTGCGGAAACGTTTACGAATAATTTTCATAACGTATTAAGGCTGTTCTCAACTGCTCTGCTCAACTAGTGCAAAACGTTTTGACACATTTACAAATTCCTTCTTTAACGGAAAGATATAAAATTGGAAAGATTGATCATGGAAGCGATTTGGAATCGAACTGTGTTTTCCATTTTTTGATCAGTAAATTACGTATTGAGTTGTAAGCGATTTTGATCACGGGACAAACACGATCGCTTTTTCTCGAGTGATTATCCTACTTTCGCACGGAAATTCGGTTCAAAACGCCCACTTTGACACTATTTTCTGAAAGCTCTATCGCGTTTGCAAAAGAAAAACGGAAAAGCGATCTCGATTACATAGTTTCTGAGCAACTACATCTGCTAGTTTCATGCATTTCTGAACAAAAATAAATTAAAACTTATGTCATAAAGTTGCCCTCTTGGATTTGAGAACAGCCTTAACAGGTATTTTTCCGTACCAGAATATCGCTTTTCAGGATGCCAATAATATCAATTGAACATTTTCGACTGTGTAATTGAATTTACACATCCAAGAATGACAAAAAATTATTAATGTTAATAGTAATCCCATGGTATTTAAGCAGGTTTGTCTGTAATAAAGGGTTTGATAAATATGTTTTCTTAAGAATTCTTAGCATCAGATAAACTTATATAACTGTTTGTAAAAGCTGATTAATCTAATATATAAAAATGAAAATTTGTCTGTCTGTCTGTAATATCCACAGTTTGGAAATGAGAATTGTGAAATGTTACGTACATGTGTATTAAAACACGGCCAAGGCAACTAAAGTAATCCGGAATCGAATTAACAATTAAAAATCCACAATAAAATTCTTACCACAACAATTACTTTTCTATTGCAAGATTTCCACGTTAAAAAACTAAATAAATGGTTTTGACGAATAAAAAAAAAAAAAAAAAAGGAATATCACGTCATAACATTTCTACTGCAAGATTTCCACGTGAAAAATTATAATTATTTAATTAATTTGACGAATACAAAATGGAATATTATGTCATATTGGAAGTATAAAGGACGTGGTGAATATATAATGTCAAATAAGTGTGAAAAAAAAGGTACTGAAGCATGATAAAATATCGATTATGGAAATATTGACGCATTTTAACATGATTGCTCCAATGATGAATGGAAATAAGTTCATTTATGGCTGTATTATTTTGCGTTTGTTATATAAATTTATAGATTTTTATATTGGGTTTTCATTTGATTTATGTGTACAACACTTCGACTGTTTTTTTTTTTTTTTATTGTATGTTAAATTTTGAAATTGGTTTTTCAAAACAACATCGCTTAAAATTCCGGGCAACACCGGGTACACTATACACCGGCTAGTACACTATAAAAACGACACGGAAGCGTTTCCGAAAATCAAACTTTCTTGACTGGTAACTCCTAATGTGGGTTTTCAAATTTGTTATTCGTTTTACTAAATTATTTACTTAAGCATCTCGTTACACCTAATTAAAAGGTGACGTTTTGTTGAAGTATTCTGCACATGTTTGAAAGTGTTTCATAATCTATGCTTGACGCATGATTTTTTGTTCTTTTTTATTTGCCTTCGAAATTTTTCGTGTTGCATGTAAAACCTAATGTTATAGACCAGGGTATTTGGATATAAGTTGGAAATTGCACGTCAAACGTGGAAAATGTGGTGCGTTCGTACTATAACTAGTTTTATAAATATATTTTGCACCGCATATTGTACTGAATGTATATTTTAGTTCACTTCATAAGTGCATATCATTTTCATTCTGGTCGAAAGGCTGTCACATCATTAAAATGCACTTGAAAAAAAAATTTCCCATTGGCCGTAATGCAACGGAAAACTTTTGACTGTCCCTGTCATTAAACTATGCATCCGATTTTCATAAAATTTGAAATGACTCGACAAAATTTTACAACCATTATATATTTAAAATTTCAGACCATTCGGTTGGGTAGTTTTTGCTGTGTTATAGGCGGGCAGACGGACAGACGGACTGAACGACGACTATAGGTGCTACGTATTTATATAATTACGAACGCACCTAAAAACAAACAAACAGGGATTATACAAATAAAAATAAATGAATTGTCAGGTTTGCATTTCTTGTATACAAAATATGAAGATTTTATGTTGTATTCACTTTTAATTTACTTTTAACCGACTTCAAGAAAAAGGTGGAGGTTATCAATTCGACGCGTATGTATGTTTTTTTTATCTATGTTGACCGATTGCTACGGAACTTTTTGTCCGATTTATGCGATTTTGATTTTAATTGAAAGAAGGTACTCTCGAATTGGTACCACTTCCATTTCATCGAAATTGGTTGAGTAGTTTTTTAGTAATTAACAAAAACCAATAAACTGAAGGATTTCTCGCAAATTATCTTTCATTGTTGTAACCCGTTTCTCAAAACTCAGCATAAAACTATGTATTCATATACGTTAGCGCCAAGTTGTCGCCCAAACTTTGCGCCATTTGGGGAATTATCGCCAAATTTGGCGACCAAAATAAGTCGCCATAAATGAAGCCAACTTGGCTGTAACTGACTAATTTGGCGATATTCCCATTCAAATTCAGTAATGGACCTTCTCCAATCTGTTTCTTCGCATTTTCTAATCGGCAGTCATATTTACAATTCTGAATTGCCAATCGCGTTCAAAATAGTAATTTAATGTACATTAATTAAATATATAACATTATTTAAAATGCTAAATAATAAATTTCAAATAAAAGGATTTACTGTATTTTGAACTAATGTATTCATTGTCAAGTAATCGATCTTTTTTATTCTATATTCTAAATTAAGGCCACTAAGCGATATAAAGTTTTAATCTATTTGTTCCGTAAATATATAATTATTATAATTTTAAAAAATATATTTTCTATGCTTAAAATCAATATTTTAAATCAATATTAACTTGACTGCATTACTTGCAGTCAAGTTAATAAACACAAATATGATTACAAAAATTTACGTTTTTAAGAAAGTATTAATAAAATAACAGAAAAATATTAACGTAATTTCGCACACCTAATGTTGTCTACACGAATATGCTTCCACAATTTATGAACCATCCTTAATTGCATCTTACATTTGTTAAAAAAATTCATTAATGATCCAGTAATTGTCTTTAATGGAAAAAACCCAACATTTTTGCTTAGGAAAAAAATAGATAAGTAACTCTTAATTACATTTTTCTGTTAAAAGGAAGATAAATCAACAATTTACTTATTTTTTTACATGGGACAATTTTATTCGAATGAATAAAAGAATATATTTTCCTTTATTTATCCATGAATGCGTATGTTTTGTTTGACAGAAAATTGCATTTCTAATAATATTTCGCCTATTTGGAATTATAATAGTAACATATATCTTACATTGTTATTCTTTCCTGAGTTTCTCTCCCTATATATTTCTTTCTGCCTGGAAAGATTAACGACTTTGGGGATTTGAGGTACAACGGGCTCACGGCACTGTTAAATGATACAATTTGTTATATTTAATACTGTTACGAAGTTTAGGATACGTTACAAATGTTTCATATTATTGCATTCCTAACACTATTTAAAATTCTAATTCTTAAAGAATTTTGATTTAAATACAGAAAATTTAATACACACCTTTTTAAACTGGGTAAAGATTAAAAAGTCATACCTGTCCTTACAAAAATTACTTATAGCATTCTATAAATAAAAATTATAAAAAAGTAGTACAGAATCCTATAGAATTATGGCCTGTTTTTTATAAGCTTGTTTAATATAAAGCTATATAAATATCTGTAGAAGTTAAATAGAAATGTCTGGAGATCTATAAAAATATCTATGAAAATAATCTAGTGTTTCTATTAAAATATTCGAATTTAGCCAACAACACACAGCTGTTTCCAGGTGATCACCCTCCCAAGTACTAACCGCGCTCAATATTGCTGAGCTTCACATCATAAATCGCGTTAAGATTGTGTTATTTGTCATTTCAGATTGTTAAAATTCGTTAACCTCACGGCATCGGACGCGGAGTGGTAAATATACCTCTATTTTAATATAGTCTTGAAAAATATTTATAAGTCTAATAAAATTTGCTAAACTTCAAATATAATTTTTTTAATACTTTTATACTTCAGATTAAAAAGTTTGAATAAAAATTACAATATTATGAATAAAGTGAATAAAGTTTATTGAATTAGATGAATTTTTTTATAAAATGAAAAACTAATTAAAGATGAGTATAATTAAGCAACACATTAAGGAATCATGAGAAAATGAATCAATTAACCGTCATTTAAATCATGAGTTCGACTGATATGTTATTACATTACCAATCGAATCACAGACTATTAATTATAATTAGATAGAATTAAGTTTTAATCATATTAAATCTATGAAGTACTATTATATTAAACTGGTGTATTACGAATCTTTTCATTTTAGTATATAGGTATAAATAAATTAGTACACATAAGTTTTAAAAGACCAAAAAAATTCATTTTTTAATAGAAAAAAAAAAAAAAAAAAATCCATAGAATCATTTGCCTATAGAAATTATTTATGGTTTATAGTAGTATTCTATAGAAAAACAGTTCTATAGAAAAAAAAATCTACAGAACTTCTAAGAATTCTGTAGAAACATTTTCTTTAGGAAAAGTATTCTATAGAACTCTTCAAAACTCTATAAAAATAGTATTCTATAGAAAGGCTATTCCATAGAACTTGTAAAGAATTCTATATAGCTGTATGAACTTTCATGAGGGTGTATCTTAAAAAGAGCCTTTTGCATTTTTTCTCTTTTCCAATAGTTATCTAATTTCTGTTTTAATAGTTTTCCATACTACTATCTAATTTTCTATACTACTTTCTAATAATCCAATGAATAATAAATTAATGATGCAGGTAAAGAAGTGCATAGTTGTTAATAATATTTTATTGTATAAAACAAAATTTCCTCATGAATGTTTCCCAAAAACGGGCTTTAAAAACATTGATATTTACATGTTAAACAGTTATTACATTTTATGTCTAATCCGCATTTAGGCCCCAATTTAAATCTGTCCCAATTTGTCTGTTTCTAGGAATTTCATGCAGCCGTTCTTTTGGATCTTGTCTGAACTGTGTTAGACATGTAGCTACGGTGCACTGCTACGGTAGCTGATCAGAGGAGGGCGATAGGATTCAGTGACTGTTTAAACACTATACAGGGTGTCCGGTCTCAACGGTGTCCAATGGCTAATTCCTAAACCATTAGTCATAGACATATAGTTCCAATTACAAAAATGTTTTAAATAAGGTAAATATTTATTTTTAAAGCGATTTAGGTCAAGAAAAACATTTATTTATAAATTACGAAATTTAAATTTTTATACGGTCCCCCGGTCCTATAAGTGATATTTAGTAAACTTTTCCTATTTCTCTAACAAGTACGGCAAAAAAAGGTCCCATTCATCTGGCACTAAAATTCACCGAGTTATGACATTTTCATTTTTATGACTTAAACCACTTTTCTGTAACTGAAAACAGATGAGTTGGACCTAGCTTTCAGGGGTCGTACACGAAGTGCTTAAAGTATTATAAAGGGCGTCCACTCCAAACGATGTTCAATGGCTAATTCCTAAACCGTTAGTTAAAGACATATATTTCCAATTACGAAAAGGTTTTAAATAATATAAAGAAGTATTTTTAAAGCGATTTAACTGAAGGTGCTGCCCCCGTATAAATATTACGGTAGTGTTCATTTTTAGTAATTAACTTTCAGATTGGTTAAAATAATTGAAGAAGTGGGATTCAAAACTCGCCTTATCGAGAAAATCAAATTTTGGGAAATCGCGTAAAACCTTTAAATGCGTCCATTGGTATTCATTGAAAATTTGGAGATTGTAGTGCTTGATTGGTACAGTTATACCAATAGAATAGATTGATACAGAAACACGATTTTTAAAATTTCGGATAAGGCGAGTTTCGAAATTGACGTCTTCAATTGTATTTTGATTTTTTTTTTTTTTTTTTTTTTTTTTTTTTTTGTAAAGAAATGAGTGTGCTTCTTTTGATGATTTTATTTTAAAAAGTTCTATTATTTTTATAAGCTTTTAACTTACGACGTTCGTACGTATGTCTTCCTAATTCAAAATCTGTATTCCAATTTTAACTCACTTCTAAA
The DNA here is from genome assembly GCA_963932465.1 of Maratus speciosus. NCBI lineage: Eukaryota > Metazoa > Arthropoda > Arachnida > Araneae > Salticidae > Maratus > Maratus speciosus. Next base: position 12,172,486 of record OZ010795.1, on the reverse strand, counting down.
TATCCGATCAACATTAAATTTTGCATAATTATGTAAATCCAATGACAATGTAATATTAATACGATTTTAGGTACGTACCATTTATATTTATTTTACAGGACCACTCCAAACATTTCGTATACATTATTACCTACAAACAGAAATTTTAAAATTAAAATCAGTAACATTTATGTAAAGCACTAAGATTCACAATGTAATTTTCCCAAATGAAAGTGCGTTGCGTTTATATTTTTTATACAGTGCCCCACGAAAGATGTCAGAGACATTACGATGTATGAGCAGGGATTGCTTATACATTTTGATGATATTATGCTTTTTTCAAATTCAACTTTTTATTTCTTTATAAAAACTTGTTTGTAAAAAATATTTTAGAGACCAAAATCAGAATGCAATTTATACTTGCTAAACAAAAAATAAATATTAAATGGGGTGAAAATTTTTCCTGTTGGACAAGGAAAATGAGGTAAACAACTTTATTTGTACAATAGATGTGCCAAAACACTTGCGGCCTCAAATCATGCACATACAAATACTTTCTAAGGTTTAAAATGCATATTTTTTTTTCCAACCATGTTTTACCAATTTGTAATCTGATTGGCCAGAGGTTTCGGCGTCAAAGTGACTGATCTTGGGGGTATTCGTGCTTGGCAAGTGCAGAGGCAAGTGTTTGATGGCAAAAGTGATTTATATGCTTTTGAAACTTGCTTAGCGAGAAGTACGGCAAAAAAAGATATAAATTGTTAAATGTTAAAATTTAATAATTTAACATATGTTTTGATTTAACAGTATTTTCCCCTAATTTTTAATTAAAAAATAATCAAAGAAATAACTGCTCTAATGAATATTTGCTGAGGGGAGAGACAGTGGAATTTTCAGAAGGGGTAATGTAAAAATAATAATAATTATTATTTTTTATCATTACAATAAACTGACAAATTGAACAAAATCTTTAAAAAAAGAAAAGTTAATTAAAAAGAGAGAATGCGGGCGGTTATATGATGTCCTACCTTTAATGGATAAATCTGTGCTCTATTAGAACAAAATATTAAAATATTGTAGCAATTTTGTTATGTTTATTTAAATCATCGAAGTAATCGCACAGGTAGAATCATATAATTCAAATAATTGATGTGTAATGTAAATAAAAGTGATATGAGGATCATTTTCAAAAAGTGACATTTTAATTTCCTTAACATATTCAGAGCAGCCATTCAAAAGTTGTGTATAAAAATATATGCATAAAAAAAAAAGTTTTAGATTAGGTAATCTAACTATGTATCATTTTCTAAAGAGTTGTGACTGTTGCTTTTATAATCATTTAACAAAATTTCTGTTTTTTTTTTTTTTTTTTTTTACTTATTTTAGTACAAGTTGTATATTTTGTTTTAATATGTCAGAATGAATAAAAATCTCAAAATATAATTGTAATGTTAATTTACTCTCAATGTTTAATGTTAAATTTTGTATCTGACGATTATTTTTATTTTTAGTAAATTTGTGACTGACCCCTATTTTGCAGCAAAAAAGATGCTCCAACTTTAAACATCTATTACTCGGTCAGTTTTAATCGCAGAGGAATAGGACTTTTTTTTGTATTACTTGTCAGTACAATAGGATATTTTTCCTAAATATCACTTATAGGACCTGGGGACCGTATAAAAATTTTAATTTCGTAATTTTTTAATAAATGTTTTTCTTGACCCAAATCGCTTTCAAAATACTTCTTTACCTCATTTAAAACATTTTTGCCATTGGAACTATATGTCTATGACTAACGGTTTAGAAATTAGCCATTGGACACCGTTGAGACCGGACACTCTGTATATTGTCTGTAGTAGAGACTTCATGAAGGAGCTCAATAGTACTAGTAATACTCGCTTAGGGGTAGCAAGGTAGCATCAACTGATTTCTGTTTTTGTTTTTTATCTATTGCGTGTGTGTGAGTGTCAGACAGTTTCATTTAGTTTCCCTAATGCTCACAAAGGGAAACTAAACGAAACTTTCTGACACTCATGCGCACGCAATAGAAAAAAAAACAAAAACAGAAATCAGTTGATAGTGGGTGCACAACCTTTTTAAGAGAAGGGCCACTTACAAAAATGTCTGGGTTGTCGAGTGCCATATCAGTAACACGGAGAGAATTCTATTTCTGTGAGGTGATCTGTGACCTATAATCAGATAAAAACTATGGTTTCAGAGGGGGTGGGGGGAGTTTTATTCGTAATTTTTTTCGCGCCCGACCAAAGAAATTCGCGAATTTTTGGAGCCCGATCGACAAAACTCGTAATTTTTCCGTGCCCGATAAACAAAATTTGCGATTTTTCGTCACCTGATCAAAGACATTCGTGTCCGACAAAGAAATTTGCAATTTTTGGGAGACCGATCGACAAAACTCGCAATTTTTCCGCAGGCGATCAACGAAAATTTCCGCTCTTAATCAACAAAATTTGCGGTTTTTCGGCACCCGTTCGACGAAATTTGCGATTCTTAATTGACTCACGAAAATTGCAATATTTTCCTGCGGCTAATTGACGAAATTCGCTATTTTCTCTCGCAACTGACGAAACTCACGATTTCCCGCGCATTATCAACAAAATTGACGGCGACGAAATTTGCGAATTTTCCGTATCCGATCAACTAAATTCGCGATTCTTAACTGGCTGACGAAATTTTCAATTTTCCCCCGGCAAATTGACAAAATTTACTATTTTTCCCTGCGACCTATTGACAAAAAGTGCAATTTTTTTTTTCAGTTATGAGTGGATGAAATTGGTGGCCGCACGAGTGCATCTCTAATTTAAGGGGACCTTCTATATTAGGAGACAAAAAAAGCACTTTTTGATGATATTTTGTAAGAAAACTGCATGATGGATCTTTTTGAAATTTTAACAGTTTATTGTACATATCTTAAGGTATACACAAGAATTTTTTTTATTAGTTTTTATTGCTTCTACTCTAAGTTATAAACAAATAGGTTCAACCCCATTTTTTGACACGGCGGGCAAGATTAAAAAAAAACTACTCAATGGACCATCTTGATTTTTTTTTAATTAAATCTTATTTAATTGCCTTCGATATGAATTAAGGCTTTTACTAAAATTATTAAAAAAAAGTTATTAACAAATACGACCGAATTTTTTTAACAATTTTTTTTTTTTTTAAATCAGCCATTACATAACTTTTTTTAAATAAATTTATGGGTTCCTTTAATTTACCTAGAAGCTATACTCACGAAGTTTACGAAAAAAAATTATTTTTGTGTTTCAGATAATTCTACATGCCCACCGTCCAGACGAAATTTTCCAAAGCAGTTGAACCTGTTTGTTTATAACTTAAAGTAGAAGCAACAAAATCTAATAAAAAAATTCTTGTGTATACCTTAAGATAGGTACAATAAACTGTTAAAATTTCAAAAAGATCCATCATGCAGTTTTCTAACAAAAAAATCATAAAAAGTGCTTTTTTTTTGTCTCCTAATGTAGAAGGTCCCCTTAATGTTTATGGAAAAATATATCTTCATTCGCTGTGTAACTATTAGTTCTCGGCATTATATTGTGTCACAAGTACATATACATGTAGTGAAAGCTTAAATAAACTTGTATGAACATTTTTTTTTTTTAATTTGTTTAGAAGTGTGCATTTCATGCAATCTATACGTGTCATCGGTTTAAAATAACCAGTCAAGTGCGAGTAATACTCGCGTAGATAGGATTCCACACAATAAATATATTAATTAGTAACTAGGCGTTGCATTACACAAATATATTATTAAAAGTTGTTATCTAGTTGTTATCGTTTTTACTTTTTAAATACGGAATCCTAAAAATATATTTTTTTTGCATATATGTCAGATTTTATTATTCTAAAGTACAACTTATCCCTGCTCACAGTGGTTAATTTTTAATATATATGTAAATTTTCATACAGAGTTTTACATATAGAAAAAACATACAAAAGCCGCTTTAAAAAAATGCGTGTCTCCTGTACAGTAATCTTTATTTTATGCTAAAAGCTATAAATACCAACAATCTATTCAGTATTTTTCTGTGAAATAAAATTTATATTTTTCGATCCATAAACGATAATCACTTTTGTTATTTACAGATCAATGCAATACTTTTATTTCAAATCATATCGGATTTCTCATAAAAGTTCCTATTTCTAGGAAAACAGTCATGCATTTTACTGACAAAGACTTCCCTTAGTTAATCTGGATAGATTTATTTCTGCTGTGTGAGATCAACGAAATTTGAACATAGGTTGCATAACGGGAACCGGTCGCTGGAAAATGACATAATTTGCTAAAGGGAAATAGATTACCGCAGCTTTAGTTGCATCTTCTTCATGGATTAGTACACATGATTGTAATAAATATGAGCTTGTTAGGAACACGCATACATCCCTAATCTTTGCGAACTGAAAAGTTTTATATAGAAAGACAGAAAAATTTAAGAGAATCTCTGAAAGGAACATAACATTACTTTGTTTTATACAAATATGAAACTATGTGAGAAATCCAGTTTGATTTGAAATTGAAAAAAAAAATGCATTGACGTGTATATAGTAAAGCGAGGAGAGTTCGCGCGGTAGGAGAGATTGCGCACAAAGAGATTCGACGGGAAGGGGTAGAGTGCGCGCCTAGCGACTCCAGGTAGTTGTACAGTAGCATTAGTGCAGTGTCTACATGAATGTGCATATTGATTGTTCCAAGCGTCTTGGATAAAGCAGTGCTATTTTGTTTTTTGTTTTTTTTTCAAAGTAAGTGCTTGAATTTTCATAACTGTTCGTCAGAATTTTTATAGAATGTCAGTAATACAAAATATTTTGAACTTAAACGATTTCTTATAAACTACTAACATGGACTAAGTATGTGAACACCAAAAATTCATTTTAGAAGCGGCCATATTTAAATAAAAGGCCGCGCAATCTCTCCTACCAAAATAGGAGAGTTTGCGCATCTGCTACTTAGGAGAGATGGCGCATTTCCCAATAAGTTTAAGTGCTAGGAGAGAGTACACAGCTTATTGATAAATTTGTATGAATTGCAAATTACGTGTAAAATATATGAATCACTCAATTTTGAAATAATTTCGGAAAAACACATAATTATCAAAACTAAATTTGGCAACAAATTAATTTGCAAAAAAATACTTTTGCAGGATAAAAATTTTATTAATAAATTAATAATACAGTTGTTATTAAATAAATTTTATGTAATTATTTTTGTTAATAAATTAATAATATATTTATTAATAAATTAATTTTGTTACCTAAAATAAATTTTCTAATACAATGTTTTGGAAAAGCATCCACCCATTCCAAGTAGTGTAATGCCATCGAAATCGAAAGGAGACAGAGTGCAACTAATGTTACTGATCCACAAATTACACATGAAAAAAGATTTAAGAAGGATGCCGCTACAAAAAAAACAGCTAAATATAAGTTGCTTCCTCAAAATGTGGGATAAAAATACTCAAAGAAAAAAACCGAAGGTCAGTGAGGATGAGTGCACTGAATGTCTGGAACTGTACCAGGAGACAACTTCGACAACTGACTGGATTCAGTGTATTGCTTGTTGCAGGTGATTGCACGAAAGATGCACGATTTACAACAATAAGTGCATCGATTGTGGACGACGGCATCTTCGGTTAGCAAACAAAATGCAATGAAACTGTGGAAATGGAAATGAAGTAATTTTGAAGTTAAACATGTTATCAACCAGATTAATGTTATTTTGTAATCTTAATAGGGCTTGCTTTTTCTGATATTTTAATCTTCTTAAACTAAAATTTTTAACTGTTGTTAAAATTCTTTCTTTTAGTTATTATTTAAACAATTGGTTGAAATATCCACTTCTAATACAACAATATTTACTCACAAAAACCTTTCAACAATGTCGATTAAGTGTAATTATTATTGTTAACAATTTAATTGTAGTTATTATTAATAACAATCTCTTCTACCTATGAGCGCAATCTGTCCTACCCATGTGCGTGTTCTCTCCTACCCTGTAAGGAGAGATTGCGCAAAATAGTTTTCTTGGTTTTATTGCTGCTGTTCTATTAAATTATAGTATAACAACAAAATAACAATGGAAATGCATAAAAAACAAATGAAGTCAAAATTATTCATGCATAGTTTAGCAAAATATTAACATTTAAATTTATTATTATTATTCTTTTGAAATGTGCGCAGACTCTCCTCGCTTTACCTTACATTGAAAATTATTTAGAATTATTATTGTCGAAGCACAGCTCCGGCTTCCCTGCAAAAATTACACTTATTTTTAACACGATAGTGTCCAAAATATTTGACGCATCGACACAAAAAATGAGCTGGACGTTGGTAAGGCCAAAATCTCGGCGCGTATTGAAAATCATAAATATTCGTCAACCCTAACAGCCTGAAATGTCGGCTCAGAATTTTCCCATAGAGATAACATTGCGAGTTTAATTCTATATATTTGAAGGATAAGGCTTTCTTTTTTTAGTCATATACCTTGAGCTTTTTTTTTTTTTTGCACCAATTTTAATAATTCTTTTTTTTAATGAAAGCTGTTTCTTTGTAGATTTGCCCGCACTAGCTATTTTTTTTAAATATTCCCATTTTTATATTTAAATTTAAAATTTAAAAAAAAATTCTATGAATTTATTTCAAAATGGTAGCAATTTGATTACTTCCATTGTTATAAAGAAAGGAAAAATATTAAGGTTTGCTTATTTTTATTGATGCCATTTTCTCATAAAATTCAAAATAAACTTTCTGAAAAAATTGAACAGAAAATGACGTCATGCTTTAATAAAATACTCATGTTTTCCGCAAAAAGCTGTTATGATTCAATTATTTTTCATTCATTGAGTTTGAGACGCTTGGTGAAATACTTCAATGAGGCTGTACCGTCGTATAAGAACTCACTTAAGAAAGATTCTTAATTAGAAATTAAAAGAACTTGGCGTTCGTTTTTTTTTCAGAGTTTTATTAGACGACACGGGACACACACATAACAAGCACACGTAATATTTACACGGCAAAAAGTTAATCTTTTTCGGAGCGAGACGCTCCTTTCGGCAGGACCGAGAACTCGACCGTCTGGGGTCGTGTCACAGCAGATACTCCTCTCTCCACGGGGACTTGTTTTTCTCAGCTCAGTTTATCTCCTAGATACCTCACGTGGTCTTGACTCATCTTAGTCAACAAGTTCAGTTTCTAACATTTCTACGCAGCACTTTTTCTCCAGATATTTACATGATTAAAACTGTTTACATGTACCATCTGGTTTTTTGGTGAAACTGACATGTGAAGTTATAGCAGGCATCTGGAGGTTCCAATTAACGATGTTTATTTCGTTAGGGGCATCTGGTCTCTGAGTCCTCAGATAAAACGTCACAGTCCCTCCATGCCCTATATAAAATTTTCCTTAAGGGAAAAATTTCCACACTCGGGTGCACAATCATAGTGAAATTCGGAGTTAATGCTATCCCTAACAATGCTATCTACTCCAAAATTAATAAAATTTTAAAATCAAAACATTTATCAGAAGTACTTCGTTACCATGGAAGGGGTTCAGCATAACACACAACAAACATAATAAATACAGTAACAATAAACACATTGCAATTGCACACCGTTATATAATAATACTAAGATTTATAATAAGCGCTGAGACAATTTTATAATAAACCAGAACCTTCATTAATAATTTTCCTTTAACACAATCAGAATAGATAAAAAGTTTGAAACATCACAGGTACTTCCAATAAAAATTCGCTCTCTCATGTTCACATGGATAACCAACAGTACTAATATATAGATTTTCCTTATATATATGGATAATCTTAAGAAAGAATTCTAATACACTAATAAAACCAAACACTTTTAAACCTTTTATATACAATAAGTTACTTAAAAGAATTTTAACACAATAATAAAACAAACACTCAAACTATTCTTAATAATATATAATCTCTATATTCTACACAGACATATAGCAACACAATCCTTCACTAACGGATTTAAAAAACCTTTTTAACATAATCAGTAAACTAAAATTTCAGTACTTCTATCATAAGGTTCTTCTTACCCTTTACTTGTTCAAAACAATAGGTTTTTTTTTTTTCTCACAATTTAAAGGAGTTTAAAAGAATAATATTAACAATTTTAACATTAAGAATCAAAATGTATATTCTAACGATTTTGTACGTAATACAATTAATAACCCAAAATACAAGTTCCAATTCAAATTACAACTTCTAAATTTCAACTTATTAACTTTCTCAAATTACAATTTTTTTTTTCTTTTTCCCAAGCCAAAAAATAAAAGCATTTATAATCTAATATCTAAGATATCCAAGAATAGTTATATTTCTAATCCTCTTACTTCTAAATACTGAAACAACAGTCTTTCATAAAAACACTTAACTCTTCTTTTTAACATATGAAATCCTTTCACGTTTACTTTATAAGTTTCATACAATGAACAATTTTTTTTTTAACTGGGGTGTATAAAAATCTCTTTTCAAAATAAACACATATTCACACACTATAACTAAATAACACAATACATAAGTCACTCTTAGCAAAACAAAACAAAATAAACAAACCAAAACATCCCTAATCTATACTCTCTGTCTAAAACTCTCTTACATATCTGATAAACAGAATTGTTTTCCAAAAAATTGAAAACAGATACGGGATTTATCTTCTCGTTCTTCTTTTCCGTCCGAGACGAACTGACCCAATTCCGCGATCGGAACCCATTTCTTCGATTTCCCTCTTTTCGTCTCTCGCACTTCCCGCTCTCGAACCGGGATTGTCGCCACAACACCGCCAGAAAAATTCTTCTCTCTGACCAAATTAGAGATCTCAAGGGTGTTTTCGGGTAATCTGCTACTCGATTTATCACGTACAGGAAATTTTAAAATTTGTTTTCCTTCACCAATTTCATCAGAAATAACCTCTAAGTTATTCGCCGGTACAATGGGAGTTTCACTAACCTGTTCTGAATCAAATTCTTCCAAACCCTTAATTTTGGAATTAGCGTTTATTTTTTTGGCCTGCTCGCGATTTTCTGATGCCTTATTTATCACTTCGGGTTCAATTTTCGCACTGCCTTTCAAACTCTCTCCAGTTTTAAATTTACCCAACCCTGCATCCTCAACTTTATTTTTTTCTGGCACCCTGGTATTTGAATTATTCCCCCTCGCGTACCAGCGATCCGATTTTCTCAATTTAAATAAACGCCTACAAATACAAGGTGTCAGCAAAGCTTCACAATTTAATTCCGGCACCAGTGCTGCCGTTATATAAATCCTAGGTGAATTTTCCTGGTTCCCGTTCCACAAAGAAACTGGAACCTTCGCCAGATCTGCTCTGCGAATTTTTCCGATGGCCGGAACTAACTCGATCTGTTCACCCGTTTTATATTGATCTGGAATCAATTCGCCTCGAAAAACCGATAACTCCGTACCCGAATCCTTTATTCCCTTAACCCTTCGGCCCAAAATATTGATATCAATGAGTGGTAATTTACTTTTGCCTACGGCCTTCTGTTGTTTATCCCAGACACATCTAGAATTTAACTTCTCCACTCCTACATAGCTTACTCTAGCTTTCGCTCCCGTTTCAATATCTTCACTCGTATTCCGCGATCCCGAATTTTTACTCAATTCTGGACAAAAATTCCGCAAATGGTTCCTGGAGTTGCAATGGAAACATCTACGCTCCACTCTTTTTTCGAATGCTTTCTCCCGACTCATGGTACCGCGTTGGGCTGACGCACTAGGGAGGAGAGTTTCATTCTTCGTTTCTACCTGTTTTTCATCCGATTTCGGACGCGTATTTCCATCCTCTGCGTACCGATTTTTCTTAGATGACGCTCTGACACTCTCATAACCATCCAATAATTCCACTATCGCTGCTTCAGTCTTAAGCTGTGGCCATTTGTCAATGAAGTGTTCACGCATTTCAAACGTCGCACGCCGTTTAATCTGATCGGTGATCAAAAGGTCTTTTAGTTCGTCTAAAGAAGTTATTCCTAAACCTGCTAGCCATTCATTTAAATAATTTCGGATTTCGAAACCGAAATCCTGCCAATTTAAAGATTGCGACTTCTGGTGGCTAACAAATTTCTGCCGAAAACTCTCTGGGTTTAATTTAAATTTTTTTAACAATATACCTTTTACGTTATCGTAATCTTCTGACTCTGTCTCGAGTTGTCTGGCAATAATGGAAATAATGTCTACTGGCAGAAGCCCAATTAAATGAGAGACCCAATTTTCCTTCGGTATCCCAACCCGTTTTGCTTGGCGTTCAAACAGAACTAAATACAAGCTAATATCTGTTTTTTCTGGATTAAAATCCGGGATTAATTTTTTTAAGTTCTGTTCAGGGGAACGCGAATGTATATTATTTGCATTTACTGAAGACGGGGCAATTCCTTTCTCGATTTTTAGTTTTTCTAACTCGAATTTATTTTTTAATTCTAATTCCTTTAATTCTTTCTCTTGCTCCAATTTTTCCTTCCTAATGGTTTGATCACGCTCCCATGTCTGTTTACGCAACATGTCCTCCCTCTCGATAGCTTGTAACCGTGCGCGCTGACTTTCTTCCCGTTTTAATTCCTCCTTAGCTGTCTCCAATATAGTCTCATACAGAGCCCGTACTATTTCTTCTTCATACTCCTCAGATTCTAGCACCAAGTGCGTTAACTGAATTCGAGTTTCGTTTCCGGTCCTGGCAAGTTCCAATTCATCCACTAACTTTTTTATATGTTCCTTTTTTCCTTTACCCAGGAAAGCCATATCTAACCCTTTTTTTTTCAAACAAAATTTCTCTATAAAAAGGTACTTCTCTACACTAATACAACAACAAAATATATATATATATACTATATTAACAATAATCACAATCAATCATAAAATTTCTTTCAATAACACAGCAATATGTAAATACTGACTCACTTCCATGACTAGTACCTGTTCAATTTTTGTCATTCCCGTTTTTGAATTTTCCCAACAAAATCAGCAATTTTAAATAATTAAAAATCACTAAACATTAACTCCAAATTCAAAATTGTGACTTACCCCAGTGAAGGCTCAGACACTAACCGGTAATCCACTTTTTTTCTTCAGCCGGGTGGCTCACTGAACACACTTTCTTTCTGACCTTAAGGTCCACTAACACATATATCCAGAGGCACGGAACACTGAAGATCCACTTCTACCATCACAGTTTTGTTTCAGGCCTTGGCACCCTAAAATCACAGAATTATCTTCTTTTTTTTCCACTCTTCCGCAATCCTTTCACCACCAACAGCACATTCCTCCGATAACGATCTTCTTCCTTCCTTCAGCAGGGGGGGGGGGGGGTGAAAAGCAACACCCTTCTCTTCTGGACGATGTCCGATTCTCTCAGCCGATCGGGGTGAAAATCCGAACTGTCTTCCTCTCTTCCCAAACCGAAACCTGGCCTCCTCCTCTTTTCCCGCACGGAAATTTTCACGGTTTTTCTCTTCTTCCAACACACGGGTACTTTCCTTTATTTTTCTTTTCCAGTATCAGGACGGATCTCTACTTTTTGAAAGAATGATCTTCACTTAATCCTTCCTTCCGTGGGTAACAAGTGCAGGTCTAAAGTGCAGGCTTATACTAAAAACTAGCTAATTTTTTGTGTGTGCGTGTGTGCCCAAACTTTTTTCGAACAACTCGCATCCGACTTCTGACAACCAGCTGTACCGTCGTATAAGAACTCACTTAAGAAAGATTCTTAATTAGAAATTAAAAGAACTTGGCGTTCGTTTTTTTTCAGAGTTTTATTAGACGACACGGGACACACACATAACAAGCACACGTAATATTTACACGGCAAAAAGTTAATCTTTTTCGGAGTAAGACGCTCCTTTCGGCAGGACCGAGAACTCGACCGTCTGGGGTCGTGTCACAGCAGATACTCCTCTCTCCACGGGGACTTGTTTTTCTCAGCTCAGTTTATCTCCTAGATACCCCACGTGGTCTTGACTCATCTTAGTCAACAAGTTCAGTTTCTAACATTTCTACGCAGCACCTTTTCTCCAGATATTTACATGATTAAAACTGTTTACATGTACCACCTGTTTTTTTTGGTGAAACTGACATGTGAAGTTATAGCAGGCATCTGGAGGTTCCAATTAACGATGTTTATTTCGTTAGGGGCATCTGGTCTCTGAGTCCTCAGATAAAACGTCACAAGGCAAAATGACATCATATTTAAATGAAAACGATAATTTTCTCTGATAAAAGTAAATATTTTTCTACGAACATCTCTAAAAGATATAAATTTCTGAAATCTTACTCGCCGATACAGAGATTAGAATCACAAGTCAATAGTGCGAATGTTCACATGCAAAGTCGTAGTTGACAAACTTGATTTCAAGTTTAGAAATATATGTATTAATCACATATTGCGCATTGTAATATTTTTGAAATGGTGAATATAAATATAAGAGATGCGTATGCAAATTATGAGACGGTGAAAATAACATAAAGTTTAGATTTTACGCGAAAAATAATTCCATGATTAACTTAAGGTGAAATCATTTTTTTTTAATTTTCAATCGGTAATTTTAAACGGCTCAGATGTCATATACGCCTCATATTGGCGCGATTCTTTTCTGACGCCAATGTCATATACGCAACGGGTACTTAATTTGCGCCAAAGTGTCGTTATTTTGCTTGATATGGTAACCCGGATGTGCTGTTGAAGTTTTCCCCGAATTGGCATGGGAAAAATTTCGCGCCAATATGCGTATATGACAAAAAATTATTTAAATTATCAAGAAATTAATATGTTAAAATGCGTATATGATATCGGTGCCTTTTAAACATAACAGCCTCAATGGGTAATTTCATCAAAATTATATATCTTGATTAGGTATAATAAATAATGCAGTTTAATTTTTTAGTATTTTGAACAGTCGAAGTGTATGGAATTAGTATTTTGGTAACTTTAAGTTAAAAAGGTTTAAGAGACTAAGTGGTAACCTATGTATGAGTTCGTTTTTAAACAATTTCTTTCGTCGAAATTTGACGAGATTCATCACGTTAATAATTAAAACATTACCTCCATTGCTGTAAATTATGTATTTTTACCTCATACGTATCGTTATGGAGTCGAATGTTGCAGTCGATGCTTATACATTGGTAACCTGAGATATAAATTGACCCCCCCCCCCCCCCATCTTTCAGAAGTTTTACGTTCTATGTATGTAAACACCACTATTTTTTTCGAACTTTTCATTCTTTGTAAGCTTCCAAATCGATGCAATTCATTTTAAATTTTAAATTAAGAGAAGCGAAAAGAAAATCGAATAAGAAAAATACGATTTTGGGCATTAGTCGAATGGCTACGAGTGATACTCAAAGAAATCGAGGAAAATATAATGTCATGTATGCATTACTTATATGTATGTACTCTTATGAATGTATGTTTGTATTCAGACGAATGTATGTTTCTATTGGGAAATTCTCGTAATCGGGTTGGTAGACAAATTCATAATTTACTGAGCATTGTTTGATGCGCAAATTTAACAATTTGGTAGCTGACCCAATTACTGACGATTACTCTTTTTTTATATATATTCATCGTAAGTGAATATATTTCAACTGAAATGCAAGTGAACATTTTGAAGTAAATGAGATAAGCATTTTTTTGTCAAGATGTACACCAGAAAACAGAAATATGTAGATAACAAAATAAAAAATTCCTTACGGGTTGGAAAAGGTAGCATCCCTATTTCTTGGTTTTAAGATTTTAGCTAATTTTACTGGAAAACACGAAGTTAAAATGCGAAGAACCCGGTTAGAGAAGAATCATCAGCACTGAATTTCAATGGAAATTTCGCCAAATTAGTCAGATACAGCCAGATTGACTTAATTTGTGACGCCATATTTTTGGTCGCCAAATTTGGCTATATTCCGTCCAAATGTCGCGAAGCTTAACGATAAATGCGACGTTAATGTATATGACTATGATCGCTTATGCTTATGATCGGAGAAATGGATACAACAATGAAAGATAATTCGTGAGAAATCATGTTCACTAAAACTCATAAATTAATCACTGATTTTTATTAATCTGCTGCCTAGATTTAGTGTACATTTTAAGAAATATACATATTTTATATGTGCAATGTTATACACAGTACTTTCAAAAATGACGGTTAAAAGAAAGTAATTCAAATGTATAGAGTTGTTCAGCTTAATTCTATGTGGAAAAGTCGCATAAAAATAACCCAAATGCTTACTAATATTTTCATAATAACGATATAACAACAACTAAGATGAATAAAGGTATCATGTTTGATAGAGGAGTATAGCAGACTATCTATGAGTGTGTGTTACATATGTGTTACAAACCTTTACCTGTTGCCATATTAAATAAGTGTGGGCTGTGCCAGACGAGCAAGTCTTTGAAGGAGCTTCTGAATTATTATAAAGAACAACAAATTATGCTACCTTCAGTTATGCACTGAACAGCTTTTGTCTTTGCAAACAAAGGTTACAAATTTCCCTAAATCAATTTTTATTATTGGAAAAGGAAGAGCTGTAAAATGTACAAAAATCAAAGAAAATAGTAAAACAATCATAGAGCAGTTAGGATCAGAAGCTATCATTCTTTTGGCAATAACAGGTACTGCTGCAATTAATGTCAAAGAAAAGGTAACTCACTCAGTGCTTAAAGAGCCAACGTGTTATAAATAGGTCGCTTATTTAAAAAGTCACCAATATATCTACAGCTCACAATGGATACAGTGTTATTTCTCATTATTGACGAATTTTCAATGATAAGATGTCGTCTTATGGCTGACCTTGAACAAAGATATCGCGAAGGTAAAATAGATAGCATTTAGCCTTTTAGAGGCTTATTTGTTTAAATCCTTGGACGTATTAGGTAGTTACATCGCGTAAAAGATATCCCTCTATATAAGAGACATTCTTTAAAAGTCATTTGGATTCTTCGCGGACAAAAAAATGCTTAAAGCTTTTTAAAAATGTTTCACATTAACAAACTCATTGAGACAAAACGACGATCAGCAGACACAGTTCCGAAAGACTCTGAACTCACTTTGCATGAGTCAAGTTTTTGACTACCTCTCACCCCTTATGCAACGACGCAAAGATATACTGCTTTCGGATAACTTGAATGATTTGAAGGTGCCATATGTTTTCAAAACCAAGCAAGCTAAATAATATAATCAAGAAGTACTTCTTAAATCAAAGCAAGGACCAATATACAAGATTTTTAGCAGATCATAATGATTAAATAGCAAGATGGAGTGAAGATGATCACGCGTCTGGACTTCAGTTTAGAGTTTCCTCAGCAGCTGGATGCAGGGTTATGCATTATGCTACATATCAATATCTGAACGGAGTAAGAATTGGTAAACGTAAGTACGATGAAAGATATTGCCTATGGCCCACGTTTTCAACCTCGAGGTTTGCCGCAGGCCATAATAGTTGATTTTGTTGAGTATCATGAGCCATTTCTAACTGTTTTTTTTTTTTTTTTATCAAACCTATTTGTAAATATTGGAAAGAAGAAAAAGCCTCATTCGCACGAAGTTAGTCACCTTTACCTGTTGCATACCTTTCCACCATACATAGATCCTCGAGTTTAACATTGTCAAAAACTGCTGTGGATATCCATCTAAAGGTGTTGTCACATAAAACAACTTATGTCATTTTTACTGTAGTTTGTCATTTAGAGAAAGTTCTAATGGAAGCAATTTTCGCTAAGGACAGGCTTTACCCAAATTAGAAGTATGGGAGCACTTGCTGACAGATTAGAATTTGTCTATTACCCAAGGCAACTGACGACTAAGTTAAACACTTTAAAATGAGGTATCGACGATTGTTATTTCAAACTTACTTTTATACTATTAAACAGCAATCTAGAAAATAAAACATTTTTTTAAATAATATCTTTTATGTTTACGCGCCTCCATGCTCCGACATTTCGGCCTGACGGATACTAGTTTAAAAACCTTCGTATTTGCATATTATCTGGGAAAGGAAAGATGCAACTGTAGTAATGTGTCCAGTCATTACACCGTTTTTAAAAATAACGGTTAAATAACCATAATTTAACATTAGGGTCAAAAACATGGTCAGACATAATTAGGTTCACGTAATCGTTATTTTAAAAACGCTCAAATGACTGCACAGTTTGTCGCAGCTTTTCAACAGTGTTGTATCAAAATTTCTCGTTCCCTTGTGCCACCCTGTACATTTTTCTACACGGGGAGTCTCACGTTATTTAACCATCTGTTGTATAGGGAGTTCTTCTGGGATAAAATAACATAATTTATTACGCAGAAATAGAATATTGCAGGCTGCTATATAGCTTCTTCATGGTCAAAAACACGTGACGAGGGAAAAGTATGTTTTGACATAGCTTTAGTTTTGAAAAAACATCTATCTATTTATATTTAAAATTCAAGAGTAGAAAAATGTAGGTAACCATTCCGAGGCCAACCTATCCATCTACATATTTAAAATACAAGGATGTTTTTGTAGTCGTCTGCACTGAGTATTCTACTGAAGCGATTTTGCTAATTATGTTTTAAATGAAAGCTGCTCATTTGTAGACGTTGTGTGCCCACGCTAGCTATTTTTAAAGATATTCCCATGTTTATATTTTAATTTTAATGAAAAAAAATTTTATGATTTTTTTTTCAAAATGTCGTTATTAGTGAATGCAAATTCATATTTATAGCGACATAGTGTCTATTGGGTTTATTTTATCTTTATGCATAATATAATTTGCTTTATTAGTTTTTTTTTATTACAATTAAATATAAAATATATTTTTATTGTAATAAACTGTGGGGAAGAATAAAAGTACGTATATAAAGTATGTTTGAAAAGTTTGCGCCAGTGACGTTATGCTTAGCTTGAAATGTATTTTAACATTAATAAAATTAAAAAAAAAAAAAAAAATATGGTTTTGTCAACACGGCTACATTTTCACTGATTTTCCATTTCTTAATTCTAAAGATTAGATTCGGAACCTTTATTGGCCGTTAAGTTATTTCAGAAATAGAATAATGAGTAAAAAATATATCCTCATTGGTAGAAATCATTTGTCATTTTTAAAACGTACTCTTGTACAATATAAGCCTTTCAAATTTAAAATTTCCATGCTGCTCTTTGTATGAAGTCTTATGAAAATCTAACGCATCATTTTTGACGGGGGAGTATACACTAGCATTTTAATAATTATGTTCTGCATATCCGCAATATTATAACGAACTATCTAAAATTGTAACGTATTTTGTTATTTGCTACTTTTCCCCGTAATTTTCAGTTATTTTTTCTAAAAAAGCAAATAAGCATATAACGTCTGCATTAAAGAAGTACATAATATCTATAGAGTTATTTTTAGCTTAAAGCAAAAAGTATCGCCAATTTATTCAGTATTTTAGCCATGAAATAATTTCTTTTCGATTAATAAAAGTATTATGTTCGTTGTTAATTATCATTTCTTTTAGTATTAGACTCGAAATAAGACTTTTCATAAAAATTCTCATTCAAGGGAAAACAGTGATGCAATTTTTTTTCAGAGAAATCCCTGGTTTAGTTCAGATAAATCTCTTTTACCTCGGAAAGATTATTGACGTTCGGAGATTTGTTGCATAAAGGGTTCACGTCAGGGGAGAATGACACAATTTGTTATCTTGAAATAGAGTGTAGCAGGTTAATATACAGCTTCTGTATGGTTGAGTACACGTTCTTAAATGAAAACCTTCTTTTTTATATGTGCCTGTAATACACTATTTAGATAACATTCCTTTTGAAATATGCATTGTGATGTTTGAAGATAAATTAAAAAAAAAATAGTTTAATATTTTTTTAATTCCGAATAAATATATACATTTATTTTTTTTTCAGATTAAAAGTTAGTATATTTTAGATATGAGCCGTTCAGTGCACAAATTGATTCTCCATCCAATGAAAATGTTCAGTGTAAACAGTTGAAGTTATTATAACTATAAAAATGTTCTATCTATATAATATTTTTTCTCAGGATATTTTGATTGAACTCATTAATTTTCTTTTAAGCATTTTTTATCACTGTATAAATATATTGAAAATTTTCAATGTCCCTTTGTTTAAAAAAAACGCCACTTAAAATGGAGTGAGTCGGATTGTCTTCTGACCATCTCATATGATATCTTATGAAAAATGTAATGCAACATTTATGCAACCGCACAGTTTCGTAAAAGTAAGGTTTTATAATTCCATCCTGTAATATGAGACGTTCAGAAAATCCTACGCAAGTTCTTAAGGCTAATTTTAATGACGCTGGTATATTATAATAAATTTACTTCAAATTGTATTAAATTTCTTACTACTTCAAAATGACTTGTGTTGTGTCATTGGCATAAACTGTTTAATTATTAAATCTTTCTTCCATTCTTTAGATTAATTGTTATATTTTCTCTTATATACACAGCTGTAATTATCATTACATTTAAGCATGCTATCATCGGAACAAAAACCACCATTCTTAAAATTGTTACTTCTGTAAAATTGTTAGAATATTGTAATCATAGCATTACATTAATTTGATATTGATTCAGTTGAAAGTTTTACAAAATATTGTTTATTTTACTGCGATTGGTTCTTTGAGCTAGCTTTCCAACTGCGCTACCATTCTGTCATGGGCCTTACAAAATCTATCAATACATGTTGTTTCTCTTATTTCAGTTGTTGTAATTCTTGTAAATATGTTACTGAATGTTTTATCCCGCCTCGTCTTTTGTCTTTTTATTATTAATATTCACTTCATAAAAGAAAATATTTTCCGCTTTTTATAGGAAGACCCCAATTCTTTATTTTCATATTCTAATTTCAACACTGGAATTTTTAATTGCTTTGAGCTGTAAAAAATAGCTTCGAAATAAAGATATGCTAGAACAACGAGTACATTTCAGGTATAACTTAAAATTATTTAATTAATTTTTTAAAAGACTTCATTAATGTAGCGTTTTCTTAGTCATTTCTGCACTAAATTTTCACAGCTCTCTGTATAAAAGAAGCGCTCTATGCGAAAAACGAAGCGAGTTTTTTCTTCCTATGATCTCCTTTGAACACCAGCATAAATAATATTTTCACGTTTTGAGCACTTTAAAGCTGCATATTGAAACACATAGTGGAAAAAAGTACCTTTGTACTGTTAATATAACTGAACCCCTTCTCAACAAAAACTTTAAAACTTTTAATCCAGAAAAACAAGAACTGAAATATTCAAACTCAATCTGACTCTTTTCTTCTCTTTCGATGACATGTATGTGTTTTTCCCCTTGCTCATCAATTTCTGCTGCTAAGTGCTGTTTTAATGTAAAAGCATATGCCTCACCTCCTTTTTCTCCCTCTTTGACACATTCTCAGTAACCTTTTTATCAATGCATCTGTAACGACGTACATATAAGTCTGCCCCGTCTTTCTTTTTGTTATCTGAAAAGCTATAGTGAATATATTACTCAAGATGCTTCTGACTCTCCATATTATTAAAATGAGAAATCTTCATGATTACACATAAAAAAAGATCCTAAATTAATATTTCACATTTTTTTTTCCTCTTGAAATAAAGTTTTAGCCATCACCTCTCCGCAATGAGGAGAAGGAATACCGTGGAATGCATCTTGACTCTTATGGCGGATCTTTCGACATCGGGACATCAGTTTTCCTTACCTTATTTTTCTTCTGAAATATGATTGAAAATAAAATAGAGGTCCCTCCACAAATATTTATAGTATATTTATGTCATGTGCATTAGTTGCATAAACCTAGCCTAGCCTATCAGGACTAAAAATCGATTACATAAAAATCAGGTTGAGTTAACCCTTTATGTACTGAATGATGAATTCATGAAAATTTTATCTTCTAAAGCATTTTTCGTGAATTGTTTAAACTAAATTAGAAGATTTACGCAATCATTTAATAAATTTTAGGAGGATTGAAGAATTTAGAAGGATTCATTAAATTTGAAGTTATAAGGATTTTATGCAATATTTATAACCCCACTCAAATATTTCATTTTAAATTGTTTTTCTTAATATTCTGTAGAATTAGGAAATGTACATTTATAATGTTCTTGCAATAGAAATATAGAAATAGTTCCGAATTCAACCCCCCCCCCCCAACGCCAAGAAAGCTGAAAAGATGCAAAGGCAAAAGAAACCATGATTTTAAAAATATTTTTTGTTTTGTGGAACCAGTAATGCTTTTAGAACAAGATAACTATAATTTGGATAAAGTACCTATAGTCCAGTCATTTGGTAGAAAATAGGGGAAAGTTTTGGTGTAGTTTTGATATTTGGTGCCTTCATGTTTTTTGGGTCGCTGAACACGAATCTGAAGTTTGCCAACAAAATTTATCCCGGGAAACACGTTTTTTTGGCAAAAAACTGGGAAAAAAACGGGATTTTCTTTGTTTTTTCAAAATAACTTCAAAATTATGCATTTTACGCAAAAGTCTCCAGTGCGTAAGTTAAAGAGGCTAAAATTGCCTACATTTTACGTATTAGAAGTTTTTTTCTCTGATCAATGGTTTAGCCGAGACAACGCCGCAAAAATGGGTGTGAAAATAAAAAATTTTTGAAAGAACGGGAATTACGGCAGTGCACGGTGGGTGATATACCGATTCTAGCTGGCCAAAATTATTTTTGGCGTCAATATAGTCGCATCGCCATGAAATTGAAAAATGTTATTGATATTCACTATTGAATGTTAGGTGTTGTAAAATGTTGTGTGTAGCAGTCATGATTTCGTTACAGGG
The DNA here is from genome assembly GCA_963932465.1 of Maratus speciosus. NCBI lineage: Eukaryota > Metazoa > Arthropoda > Arachnida > Araneae > Salticidae > Maratus > Maratus speciosus. Next base: position 12,151,669 of record OZ010795.1, on the reverse strand, counting down.
ACATTCAAAAGTATTTCATTATATTACGGCCCATGGGGGAAAATCATTTATGATGGTTTTTAATAATGTTTCATAATTTCAAACACTTTGAACTTTATATACATATCTATGAAGTGCACTACAAGATGATTTCTTATAGAATATGGTATGGGTAGTATTTCTCGATCATTTACAGGGACAGTAAAAAGAATTATGTTACATTACGGTCTATGGAGAAAAAATTTTTGTGGTGTATTTTGTTCATGTTACACCTTTTCAAAAGTATTTAAATTGATATATACCTCCAAGGTGCTCTATAAGATGCTTACTATTGAATATGATGTGCCATTGATCTTTCATATACAGGGGCATACAAAATAAATCAGTTATCTTTTTCTCTGTATGAACAATAATTGATGGAAGTGCGTTTTCAGTAGTGGAACACTTTTTAAAATTTTCAAAATTGCATACTATTTAGCGTGTATAAATTCTATAAATCATACATAGGGCTGCACAAGACATTTATATACCCGCTTATTGCCGGAAATTGCTAACGAGGAATTTTCAACTGTGCTATGCATTCACTAACAGTTCTAAATTTTAGCATATTGTGAATTATATGATAAATCTGTAGTTCATATACAGGGATGTACAAAATTTTCAGCTATTTTTTCGATTTTGGTTGAAATTGTGTTTTCAAACGTGTTATATGTTTTACAAATTATTACTTAGACATCGTTTTTCACGTTATTAAACTATGAAGTTTTATTATAGTAGCCCGAATGCGTTCAAAAATGTTCCATAATCTGATTGGCGCATGATTTTACGTTCTTCTTGATAATTTTAATGATACTTTCTTAACGGCATGGAAGCTAAAGTGATAAAACTATTTTTGTATTATTATAACAAATTCTAAAATTTCTTTTTCTAAAATTTAAGGTAGCATTAATGAAAATTGCTGTGTTGCATATTCTGTTGTATATTCATATTTATTTCTGCACAAACCTTACAGGAAACCTAACAGGAACCTTATGTGTAAAGATAGGGAATCATAAGATATCATGATTAATATGCATGAGAAAATGCCTACATTATGTTTTGCATTGTATCAAATCTGAATTTGGAGAATTTGTCTGGATCAATTTTGTAACCACTCAGAATTTGCAGCTAAGTAATATCTTTTAAATAATTTTGTCCCGATATATCTACGTACAACTGGCAATTTTTGTCCAAATTTGGTCATAAATTTAAACATTTCGCTCTTGCAAAACTTCATGTGCTCTACATTTTCCTCTATAAACAAAATATTTTCAACCAAATTCACATTTTCGTTACATTTTAAATCTTGTTGCCGTTGCATAATGGTGCAAAAGTGTATTTATGTGACTAACTTAAATTCTGCTGTCCTTGATAAAAAAAGGAAAAAAAAATTGGTACTTGAACTAAAATGTTAAGAAAAAGTCATGCCAGAAGGTATCAAATATTTTTTATTAACAAAACATTTATTTTATACTGTTGGTAGTAATAAAAACACCCGCTAATTCCATACGTCTATTTTCTATGCTGTAAATGTCGGTGAAAAGCAGGGACCATCAAGTAAAGAAAAGCGGAAATAATAATTTTTTGTTTTTTAAATAAATGTACTTACTAATGTACATGTTTATTTATAATTAAATAATGATTCACAATGAGTCGTCTTATTTATTATCAGCAACTTCCTTGTAAAATGTAGTTATTCATATAATCTTTAGTATAATTTATAGTCAATGCTTGTATAAAATGGTCAGTTTTAATGTTAAATCTACGTACAGCGGCGTAATTCCCATTTTCTCTGAATATTTTGATTTTCACTTCCCTTTTTGTGGTGTTGTCACGGCTAAACCATTGATCAGAGAAAAACACTTTTAATACATAAAATGTAGGAAATGTTATCTTCTTTAATTTATGCATTGGGTACTTTTACGTAAAATGTATAATTTTGAAGTTATTTGGAAAAAAAAAACAAAAAAAATCCCGTTTTTTTCCCGTTTTTTGCCAAAAAAATGTGTTTCCCGGGATAAATTTTGTTGGCAAACTTCAGATTCGTGTTCAGCAACCCACAAAACATAAAGGCACCAAATATCAAAACTACACCAAAACTTTCCCCTATTTGTCCTTTTTGAGCACCTAATGCCTGGACTACTAATAATTTGGATAAGGCACCTATAACTCATTCTAAACTGTATTACAACGAATCGATGTATTAAATGAATTTTATAACAAGTTACTTTAATGGTACTTATAAGTACCGTCAGTAGATAAAGAGTTAATCAAAAGAGTTTAAAAACCACCATTGAAAATGTTTTTCCTTCTTTTCTGATAAAGTAAAAAATAGGCAGTAGTTTTTTTTTTTTTTTTTTTTTTTTTTTTTACATAGCATATACATAAATATTTGTAGAGCAATACAATACCTATCTAATCTTTTCAATTTTATCTGATGAAAATAATAATACCAGCAATATAGTCTGTTTTTTCTAGCGGAGCAATGTTTTCTTTTTACATTGCATAAATAAAAGGTCATTTTCGTTGCTTATACATTAATGTTAAAATCAAAGTTCACCTTCGTGAAATAACAGCAACGCAATATTGCATTCACAGACGAGAATGAGTGAGTCTAGAAACATCTCTTCCTTCTCTGCGAAATAAACGACATCGGGTGATTTACTGAACAGCGAATTCAAGGCGCTGGAAGATGATAAGATTTGTTGTTCAGAAACATATACACTCTCAGGTTAATTGACTGCAATTTCATGGCTGGGAGGAAATGTTTGAAACTAAGAAAAGCTTCTTTGAAACGGTACGTAAAATACACATGCTATTATTCTTCGAAAAATATAGTAGTATATTAAAAGAAAGTTTTGAAAAACAAGAAACTAGAGAGCAGGAATTCTGCTTTTTCAGAATTTAGTGTCGCCCCCGGCATTTCCATTACTTCATTTTCTTCTGATGGACTGGTGGCTTCTATTATTATGAAACAGCCATAATAAATGAAGCGTTGGGTGAAGATGAAAGAGCAGCCGTAAAAAGTTGAACTCTGATTTTCTGGTCAGAATGGAAAAAAAATGGCCATATTTTTTTTTTTAATGTACTCTTTTTACGGCTGCTCTTTCATCTTCACCCAACGCTTCATGGCTGTTTCATAATAATAGAAGCCGCCAGTCCATCAGAAGAAAATAACTCGGTTAAGCGAAACTCGGATAATCGGGTCTCTACTGCAAAATATATTTCAATTTTAAGACTTAAAGCACACGCTTTTATTTTATGTAAAATGACGTCATTTGCATTAATATAGATACTTAAAATTAAATATAGTTTATAATAGCTCCCTGTTTTATCATAAATCCTTCATTTATATTTTTCTCAAAATAGCACGTATTTTAATTAATTTTTTTTTCAATTTTTAAGAGAAAATGGCATCAAAAAGATATAATTGCTATTTTTCAACAATTTTTTCTTTACTTTCTACAGAAATGGAGTACTTGAGTTGCCAAATTGAAACAAATGTCGCTAAAAACTACAAAAAAATTAATATTTCAAAAACAAATGGAGATGCAGTTTTTCAAACAAATTGCATTAAAAAGTACTTTTTTTTCCAATACGACGGTATAAACATTGAAAATGTGCGATGGTCAGAAGTTTTAAAAAATGCTGTAGAGTATTCAATCGCACAATGAAACATCGGCTTTTGTTTTACGGCTTGCGTATACAAGGTAACGTTATTTATTGGAGACAAAATAAGCTGGGAGAAATAAATAGCATACCGGGGGCTAATAAGTTTATAGAGAAATAGTTTCGATTGCTTGCACAAGTGTAGTAATCTACGTTAATATTATAAAGGTGTAATCTCGTTTATTTGTTTACAGGGGGTAATTTTTGGAACTACCTAACCTATTTCAAAAATTAATGGTGGCAAAATCCTTGTGACCCTCTTTGCTCCAACATAGGCAATATTTTATGTCGGTATAACAACCCCCAAGGGTGTGCAGGATTAAAAAAGGTTATAAAATTGCGATTTATCTGATATAGTTCAGACTAGAAACTTAAAATTTGGTGTGGTGGTTACTTTTAAGATGTAAATGCTCGCTAAGAACTGTTCTTAAAAAGTTCGAAATTTAAAAGTCTGAAATATTCTAAAAACGTTTAAAATTACGTTTTATTTTAAAATGTTAAAGACGAAAAGCTTGAAATTTGACTTGACTGCTACTTTTAAAATGTTAATATACCCAACAAACAGATTGTAAAAAAAAATTAAAATGCGCAGGGTGCAGGAAAAAAAGCATTCCGTGATACTTCTGAGCTAAAAACTGGTATGGTGGTTGCACTTAAAATGTAATGCTCTCTTAAAACGGTTTAAGAAAAGTTCAGAAATTAATAAGATGAAATAAATGAGAAATTTCTAAATTACGATTTATTTGGAATTATTAGGGCTAGAAACTTAAAGAAACAGTACAAAAAACTGGATTTGTTTTTCTTCCAATCAATCCTCATTTAATTTAAATACAACACAACGCGTTGCCGTATGGCTAGTAGGAAATATTATTCAAATTAAAAATTAAGAATTTCTTAAAATAATTTAAAAAGAAAATAATTTAAAATTTTTAATGCTGCAAACATAAGCTACAATGTAATAGTCATTAAGATATAATTCGCTACTTATATTTCTTATATACCACATCTCACTACATCACTACATTTTCTTATATACTCCTAAGACTCGTTTTTAACACTTCCAATAAAGTTGAAAAATGTTCATGACTTCGGTTTGTCTGTCCGTCTGTCCGCGCTCTAACTCTCGTAAATATAGTAGGATTGCGCTGAAATTTTTGGATGTTATTGAAGTTTACCCTAACACGTTCCCTATTTCATATGAAGTTTGTAGCATGTTTAGTTCATTGACAGGGACAGTCAAAAGTATTCCGTTACATGACAGCCAATGAGAGAAAATCGCCTAAAATGATTTTTAATGATGTTACGCGCTTTCAAACATAATAAAATTGATATGCATTTATGAGGTGCATTAAAATATGCATTCTGTAGAATATACGGTGCAAAGAATAGTTATTATTCATTTACAGGGCCGCTCAAAAGAATTCCATTACATTACGGCCTATGGGGAAAAATCGTTTGCGGCGTATTTTAATGATATTACACAATTTCGAACATATAGAAATTGATATTTATCACTGAAGTGCACTGCAAGGTTCTTATTATACAACGTGGTGAGAATAGAATTTATCGTTCATTTACAGGGCCACTCTAAAGAATTCCATTACATTATGGTCTATGTGGAAAAATCGTTTGCGGTGTATTTTAATATTACACTATTTTTAACATATTGAAATTGATATTTGTCATTGAAGTGTACTGAAAGGTTCTTATTATACAACGTGGTGAGAATAAAAGTTATCGTTCATTTACAGGGACAACCAAAAGAATTTAACTACAGTAGAAAACGAACAATAATTGAACTATATTGAAGCCAACGAACGATAATTGCTGGAAGTGCGTTTTCAATTGTGGTTTGCGTTTTTAAATTTAATTATTTTTTTTAATTACTTCTTTTGTATAAATGCTATACATAATTTACAGGGCTGCCCAAAAGTTTGCAACAACATCGTTTATTGGCGGAAATGGCTAAGTGAAAATTTTCAATTGTGCTATGCGTCTAACTTATAGCATACATATTTGTAGATCATATACAGGGGTGCACAAAAAATCGTATATTTTCCCGACTAGCCCCACCAGTGGCTGAGAGGTTTTGTTCTCGAAGCTGGTAGACTTGCGGTGTTGGGTTCGAACCCAATCGCGCCCGTCGGCCTAATCGTTCGGAGTTTTCGTGGTTTTCTTCGAGCCATGGATTTCCATGCGTAAATACGGGTTAGGTTCCCTTAGAAAGACCCCCACGAAGGGCACTACCCCCCTCGGGCCTATATCCCTAGTGTAGATAATCGGCCGTCAAAAAATCAACCAACCATTCATTTTCCCGACTATTCATGGTAATAGCAGAGAAGTTTTGTTATAGTATTCTGAATTTGTTGGAAAGTGTTTAATAATCTATGCATATTTCATTCGCATGATTTTTCGTTCTTGTTTTTTACATGCATAGTGTCTTAGGTTAGAATTATTTTTTATTTTTATAGTACTTTTATAGTATATTATAGTATAGTATAGTATTTATAGTATTAGTAATACATAATTACTAATTTTTTACCCGTCCTATTTGACTTGTTTTAACCAAATATTTTTCTAACAAATTAACGTATAATGTAGTATTCGAGAAGAATTACTTCTGCTTCAAATGTATATCTTCCAATGGGCTCATATTTTATTTTTAAACAAATTCCGAAGCGTTTCTTGACGGAAAAAGTATATCCTATGTAAACCGCAAGTCAAACGGAAACAAAATTAATTAACTTCCAACTCTATAAATGTTAATTTTCGGAAATTAATCAGCATCGCTTACAATGTCTTGAAAGGCGTTTGACATCTTACTTAATTAGAAGGAATGTTTATCCAGAAAATATTTTGCTCTGTCTTAAACGGTTAATCTGTTTTCTTTTTTTCATTGCAGTTAAATCTGTCCAAGTAACACATATTTTATCATTAGAAGGAGACCTTTTTACAGTAACTAGATTAATAATAGAGACGACGAATGATAATTTTTTTTTTGTGAAATTTTCATAGGAATTTGAAGGAAAAATATGTAGTTTAATGAGATTTCAGAAACTAAACATATCACAAATTAATTTGTTAAACAGAAGTAAATACGTGCTTACTTTTTTTTTTTCTATTTGATGCGAAATATTTTTTAAATATTTTTTTCCTGTTGCTAGATTTAGCATTATAATTTTGTTTATATTTTTGTTAATATATAACTTAAAAAAAAGGAGCATGAATATGAAATATTTTCTAAAAGAAATAAAAGAAAATGTCGCATCCAAAATGCAAAATAAATAAACGGTCAAGTGCGAGCATTACTCGCGCACAGAGGATTCCGTAGAATAAATATATGAATTTGTAATTGTATTATTAAAAAAAAAAAAATGTTGCTAAAAGAATACTAAGACTTTGCAAAAAATTATACAACGTAGGGTTGGGTATAACTGTATATATTAGAAAAGTGTAAATGGGCATACCATGAAAATTCAAAGAGATATGGAACCTAAATTATATCAAATATAGCTATTCGTATAACTCTTCTTTTAATATTATCCTAATCTATTTAGGATGAACTTAATTCGGTACTAACAATAAAAGCAGTGCATAGGTAAACTTCATTTGTCATTTTATGAAACTAAATTCAGCGTAGTAATAACCTTTACTTATACAGTGTAGCTAAAACAAAACCTTTGTTCAAAGTTTAAATTTTGCATTGCGCTAAGCGCGCTTCGAATTGAGGTCTCAAAGTTGCAATGCCGCCTTGGTCAGTGCCGCGTTTTTCCAGATAGGTGTTTAATTAACTTTTAAAGTCACTCGAGGCGTATTGAGAGATACAATCAATGCAAACTATCGTGAATCCCACAGTATTTATGCGATTCATTCTAATTAAATCTTTCGAGGGCAATGCCCTTAAAAAACGGACACCTAATTTTAATTCCAAAACAGACAAACGGCACCAAGAATATTTAATTAAAATTTTCCTTTTATCATGTACGTGTAAATAAGCAAGTTCGTATTTTCTAATTCGTTTATAAATTCTGGTGTCAGTTCATTATTTCATAAGTTTATAAATATAATTACTCCGTGTCTGAAAGGATTAAGTGGCCGCAGGACTCTTAAAGCTTCAAAATTTAAGAAATATTAATTTTTTTAGATGTTAAACTCCTATCTTTTCTGAATATTTTGATATAATTCTTTCCTTGAAATTCCCATTAGAACAGAACTTTTGGCTTTTAGAATTATACCCGCTCAATAGCTGAAGCAGCGTTTCCGAAACTTTAAAGTCATTATTTTCCTAATGGCGTTTTTTGGGCATAACGCGCAGGATACCTCAAAAACTTCTGAATATTTTTTCATGAAATTTTCAAAGCATATATTTCATGTTAGTCTTTATAAACTGAACCTAAAATTTCCTTTTTATTGTTCAAAAAAATATTTTTTAGGTGATGTTACTGTTAAAATTTTCAAAATTTTGTATTAGCTAAATGCAACATTGCATTAAAAATATAAAAATGCTTTAAATACAAATTTATTTAATTTGAGGTAAATTATTACAATCTGAAGTATAAGTAAGCACCTAAATTTTCATTCTAGTTGCAATATTTATTTTGTAATCCTGCGCGTAAACTGTTATGCCAATTTTTTGTTCGACAAATGTCTAACAGTTTCGAGCCCCCTATAAATACTAATTCTGTATCTTGCAATTTTTTATCCCAATTAAAATTGTGTTTTAAAATAATATACATTTTAAGACATTAAATGTTGAAAATGGTCTTTTTTCATTTTTTCCACTTTTTAGAGTCCCGAGACCCATTAAATTAGTATGTTTTTAACAATTTGACGTTTATTACTTTTATACTGTTACTGGACATTACATTACACATATATATATCATTAAAAGTTGTTAATTAGGCATAGAGTACACAGCCCCTGTCCTCGTGTATGTCCAAACTGACCGTACCTTTAAGGGTTAATATCTCGGCTCATTACCGATGAATTTTTTCGAAAATCATTATCAACAATGCTTTTATTCTTCTGCAACGATCTTCAGCGATGCTCAACACTTTTTCTGAATGCCGTAAATCGAAATTTGTGTATAACAGAAAAAAGCTAATTACTCAAAAACTATGTGACCTAGGGTAATCGCTATAATTTCCCGGCAAGGTTTACATTAACGTCTACTACCTCTAAATTTTTCATAATTTTAGTTTCAGTAGATTCGGAATTAGATGGGGGGGGGGGGGACATATTTTTGCGCTACATTTTCAGCAATATCTCTGAAAATAGAATACTTAAAATTAAAAGGAATGTATTTTTGAGTTCAGCGTTACAAAAGCTTTCACAGGATACCCCCACATGATATGCAAAGAAAAGATTTTTTTCTTCAAGTAGCATAATTAGCCCCCTACATTTTTACTAAATATATTTATGAATGTTTATTAATCTGAAAATATGTGGGTCAATGGTCTTTATTACTTCCCCGAATTTGAACTTTCCACGGTCCATAGTTTACGAGTAAAATGGCTGTGACAGACAGACAGACACAGGAGTGATCTTATAATGGTTCCGTTTTTACTTTTTAAGTACGGAACCCTAAAAATGGTACAAACGAAAAATTTGGACAACAATTGTACCTCGAACGTGGCAAATGGGGTGCGTTCGTACTGTAACTATTGTGATAAATATTCATATCTTGGGGCAATAGCTGTTGCACTCTTATACAAAAAAGCATGAATGTAAAATTTATGACGATTCTATACAGATTTAATTCAGTCATACGGAAATAATAGGACTCCATCCTAAATGGGACTTCATAATCATGGCAACCTAGAATCATGACCTATCATGGGATAGGATTGAACTCGTGACGTATGATAGGATTTAATAGAATGAAGAAAACTTTTATGAATATCTTTTTAAGTTTGGATTCTATTTTCATAAAATGTGAAAAGACTCGAGATAATTCTGTATATTAAATTTCAAACCATTCGTCTGTGTAGTTTTTGCGCTGTCCTATGCGAACAGACAGACAGACGGACGGACGGACCTGACGACCCGTACAGGTGCTACGAATGTATATAATTACGAACGCACCTAAAAATGAAAGCAATGCACGGAAACTTGTGTTCCAGAATGATAGGAACCAATTAAATACCGTTTAAAATGTTGTTTCATTAAGATAGTTCCCCTTTTCTTTAGAATCGCATCAAAAATCATTTTTAGCACTTGATTTACTGGAAAGAGATGTGTAAGCCAATATCACGTCACTGAAATAAAAAATTGCTTATTTTAGTTCACTTTCGGAGTTGATTAAAGGAGAAGAGGAAAAAAACCTTTAATTGGAATTAGCAGTTTTAAACTTGCCCACATTTGCAGACGATAACGCATTGTAAGCACTGTTATTAGGATGAGCGAAGCGAATCCTCCACTAGGCTATGTAAATTACATTTTGTCGTACACTTTACAAAAAAACTATTCAGTATTTTGTCTTGAAATGAAACATAAAAATAAATTAGGATCTGTAGATTTGCACACTATTATTTTTTTACAGAATAATCTTAAAAAGATTATTATTTTAATTCATTTATTTCACATGTTTTTCCATTAAGGACGCATTTTTGCAAATAAAAAAGGAAACACGTCTATTTTCAGAAGAAAAAACAAACCATAGAGTGAGTCATTATCGAGAATCAGGATTCATTCAATAGTTTCACGATTTCCTTTATGAAATTTTTTAAATATTCTTTTTAATGAAAATTATAGCCTATTTTTTATGAATTAAACTTTGTGAAAAATCAATTATTGACATTCGATTATATAAAAGTATTTTTCAGTGTTAAGAATTCCAATACACAATTTATTCTTAGTATGTGAAATATTTTACGCAGACGATACTTACGCATTTAAAAGAATTACAGTATGATTTTTTTTGTAAAGTGGCCACGAAAGAATTGTAAACAAATAAAATTAATTGTTAAATTCGTTCTACCATCCATAAAAAATTCCGAGGAAATTCTTAGTTATTGGGCTGAATTTACTTTCTAGAATTAAAATCCGCCAAAATATAAAATAAGGCTTTTGCTTAATAAAGATGCAACAATAATATAAAAAATTTTGTTAATTTCGAATAGTTATCTTATTAAATAGTGGTTCGCGAATCCAAACAAAGCATGGCTTTTGCTAGTTTTATAAATAGGCAGATCTTGGTGATATAGCTGTTCCACTCTCTTGCAAAAAGGCATGAATACAGCATTTATGACGATTCCATGGATAAGATTCAGTCATACGGAAATAAGAGGACTCCCACTTCACTAGGACGTCATCACCATGACAACCTAGAATCATGAGATATCACTGAATTCATGACGTAGGATAGGATTGAATAGAATGAAGAAAACTTTTATTCATATCTTAAGTTTTAATTCGAATTTCATAAAATTTGAAAGGACGCGATAACAATCTTCTACAATTCTACCTATTAAACTTCAAACCATTCGTCCGGGTCATTTTTGCGCTGTTCAAGGCGGGCAGACGGACAGACAGACGGACCAGACGACGACTGTAGATGCTACGTTTTTATAGACGTTATATAAAAACGTAATTATATAAAAACGTAGCATCTACAGTCGTCGTCTGGTCCGTCTGTCTGTCCGTCTGCCCGCCTTGAACAGCGCAAAAATGACCCGGACGAATGGTTTGAAATTTAATAGGTAGAATTGTAGAAGATTGTTATCGCGTCCTTTCAAATTTTATGAAATTCGAATTAAATATTCGAATTGAATCGCGATAATTTTTTTTTTTTTAAAGGCTTTCTTGTTTTAGGTAACACACCTAAAAAAACAAAACAAAACAAAACAAAAAAACGTTTATCTCAAAAGTCATACCTAATTTCACGATTGCAATGCATGTTGTTCCATTAAGATAAGCTAATTGGGCGTAAGATCTGATTATGGAAAATTCATCGCTTTTATGGTAGAAAGGGTGAACGAGTGAAGTTAATCAAAGATATATCCTTTTTGCTGTATTTATCTTTTAAGATATGGGAATAGGACCTTATTGGGTTCATGTATATAAAGATGAAATTGAGTCATCCATTCTAACTCACTTCCTGATAAGCTAGAATTATAAAAAAATATTTAAACAGGAGTGTTTCCGATTATAGTACAATATGTTAAAATTAAAAAAAAAAACTTAATTATAAGTTACTTTTAACTCAGTTTACTTTTTGTTGACTTGAAGACCAGAGACAACAAAATTGCAGCAACAAACAAGGTTCAACTCATTGTGCGATTCATTCGTGCATGGCATCATGAGGATGAAATGGAACAACTGATTCCGAAATACATCCAAGGGATGCCAAGACGTATAAAAGCAGTCATACCTGCTAAAAAGGGACATAGGAAGTACTAAAAGCCATGAGTAGACATCTATGAATATGTTTACTGTAAGTAAAGCATATATATTCAACCAATATTAAATGTAATGCAATAAATTAACTTCTAGGCTGATTTATGTGTCAATTTTCCTTTACCATAATAATTTGGCCTGTACTGTATGTAGCAGATATAAAAATAAACTTAGTAAATAATGTTTAATTTACTTATTATCGAAAAACAAAATTTATTTTATATTTTATTGATCGAATCTAATAACCTATTTTGTGTTCTTGGGCTGAAATAAGCAAATAAACAGAATAAATACGTAAATCTTGTAGGAACCAATTTAAAATCATTTTATTTTGATATAATTTAATAAATTTCATATAATGCATTTATATGATTTCCGATTCACATGAATTTATTCATTTCTTTCAGGCGACGATACAAAATTTACATTTTGCCCTTCAAACATGTGTGCTAAATGAATAGATCTTAAAATACCTTAACAGTCGATATAAATTTCATGACTTGCTTTTTTGGGAAAAAAACCCTCTTAAGAAATAAGATATTATATCAGACTGTAAATTCTGAATCTTTTATGCAATAAATTTCAAATTTATGAAAATATGAAACGAAAATGATATGCATGACAGATATTCAATATCTTTGCTAAGAAAGTATTGGATCCATAAACAAGAAGATTGCAATACAAGATAAATACATTTCAATCTTTTGCATAATGGGATATTGTACTTTGATATAGATTTTGCATTTATCTTTTCCGAGAAATAAATGCACGGTGAGTGAACTCGTTAGAATTTCAAAGAAATCTGACATCGTCATTAGTAGAAATATTTTCCTAATATTTTCTTGAGATTAAAAATCTACATGTTGGAGTTAATGCTTCTTTTTTGCAATCGTACAAAATTATATTTGAGTATTGCACGGTAGCGCAATACTTATTTATTTTCAGTGTCACTTTTCAATATTAATTTAACATAGAAAAGCCTATGGAGCTCAGAACTTTTTTGACTTTTTCTTCCCACCTTTTTGTTCCTGATGCCACATTTTTTTTTTAATTCTTTACTAATTCTAATGATATTATAAAATTAAAATGTAAAAATGTTTGTTTGACGTCAGGGTCAAAACAGATGATAAAATGCTTTTACATATGGGTGAATTATAAGCCAGAGAGTAACATGGGCAAATTTTTATTTACATTATTCAAATATTTTTCTTAATAAATTTCAGATTTTGCTTTTTTCATTGAGAATTCACGGACATTTTCCCTTTAAAATTTAACGTTTTTTTCTTCATTGTTGCAAATAATTCAAAAGCCGTAATAATAATTCTTTTTAGTTGAAAAATCCAAGTAAAAAATTAAACTGATTTTTTTTTTTTAATTAAAAATATGAACGGGGCGTCATAGTGAAAATAAAAAGGACATTTTCAGATAAAGTTTTTGCTTTGGTCAAATTTATGTTTTAGTAAAAAATCTCAAAAGGATAGCTATTTTTACGTAGGTAGTGTACTTAGTGAAGAATTACATAACTTTAATTTTAAAATATAGTTTTTTTTTCAAGATGGGAACTATTTATGTCTCCAGTTAAACTTAGGTAATAAGTTTCTATCTCTTCATCATCCCTTGGGAGGGAATAAGATAACAAAATTTAAGCAATACTTTCTTTTTTAATTTTTTACTGTACCACAGTATTGTTAAATATTAGCAGCAAGGATTCAACACAATTTATTTTTATTCATAGCGTTCCTGAGTGGGAAATAGGGTATCTAAATTTATGTGATATTCATTTTTTATGTTTTGATTATACATTTTTTGCGTTCAGGTTGGAAGTTTTTATCCAAAGTACAGCAATCTGCATTACTGCAGCGGTGAAATATTCTGAATTACAGGCATCCCTCGATTTACATATTATTCGATTTACGTAAATTCACAGTTACGTAATAAATCTCGAAAATTAATTTATGAACACACTAGCGCGTTTGATATGCATTTGCATAATTTCGATAATTATTTTATAAATAAAACGTGCAGATAAAAACCACAATCATAGCGTAGTTTTATATATTAGTGGGATTTATATGGAATACCCAATCAAATCTTTAACAAAACAAACTCAAATCTAATTAAAATGTGACAAAAATCTGGTGTTCAATCAGGGTCGTACTGGCATAACTGAGAGGGCGGTGGCAAAATGGATAAAAAAGGCGCCGATTGCCTTGCAAAAGGGCGCAAATGCTTATATATATATATACATACACATACACACGCACATACTATATAAATTATGTATAAAAAATCACTTTAAAAATATATACGAGTATATTGCTATAGCGAAAACTTTATTCCTAAAATAATTATGTCACCCAAATTAGTATTTTACACTATAGAAATGTAATATGCACAAAAATAGTTCCCCGCAAGACATTGCACTTAAAAAAAAATCTGATGTTAGACCAGTGTTGCCAATTTAGAGGTATTTTTTTCCACCACATTTTTCTAAGAAAGCTATCTCTATTTTCGAATTTCGCTCACCTTATCTAATGAGTTAATTCAAACTTTACCCCGAATATTAGAATAACAATCTTCATACAATTATCTCCAAATGGAAAATAAAATATTAAAATAAAACAAACAAAAACAATTTCGTTGGTCCAAAACTCAAAAGTGCAAAACATTATTTAATACAATTCAATAATATTTTATATAATACAATCTCTAGAATACAAATATGGTGTATAAAATTTCAGGAAAGTTATTTTTGTTTAGTTCAAGAGTGACGTCTATTTTACGTGAATTATTTTAAAAATATGTTTTATTTCTTTATTTTTTCAACATTCAAAAGATATCATAGATTTTTTTTTCTTTTTTTTTTAACTATGGCCATTTTTTCCCATTCTGATCAGAAACAAAATTATGGCCATTTTTTTTTTTTTCATCCTGACCAGAAAAAAAAAAAAATGACCATTTTTTTTCCTTTTCTGACCAGAAAATCAGAGTTCTAACTTTTTACGACAGCTCTTTCATCTTCACCTAACACTTCATTTATAACGGTTGTTTCATAATAATGGATGGCACCAGTCCTTCAGAA
Source organism: Maratus speciosus (assembly GCA_963932465.1). Taxonomy (NCBI): domain Eukaryota; kingdom Metazoa; phylum Arthropoda; class Arachnida; order Araneae; family Salticidae; genus Maratus; species Maratus speciosus. The sequence continues at coordinate 12,136,503 of OZ010795.1, read as the reverse complement.
GAAAATGATCCATTCCAAAGGTATAAGTTCGATTGAAAAAAACTATTTAATACTTTGAGCAGAAAGAAGAGGCTTCACCTGCAATTTTTATGACACTAATAGAATCCCATAGCTGCCAATGTGTACGGTTTAGTTACCTCTAAAATTTAACACAAATTTTTTCCATATTTAATCGTTGACAATTGTTAGACTTTTTAAACTGAAATTCCGGAAGTGACAGCCAATTGTTCCCTTGCGACGACATTTCTGTGGCTTCAACTCGTAAAACTTGGCTAAAAGTGCTATCTTTGACAACATTTTCTGAATGAATCTTTGCTTTGCCTTTATAAAACAAGTTGGAAATTGCTCGTCAAACGTGGCAAATGAGGTGCGTTCGTACTATAACTAGTTTTATAATTATTTTTTGCACCCCATATTGCACTGAATGTATATTTGTTTGCACTTCATAAGTACATAGTCTGCAACATCATTAAAATGCACTTGCAATAATTTTTACCCATTCCCCGTAATGTAACGGAAAACTTTTGACTGTCCCTGTAATTAAACTACACATCCGATTTTCATAAAATTTTAAATTGCTCGCTAAAATATTGCAGCAATTATATATTTAAAATTTCAGACCATTCGGAAGTCTGTAACATCATTAAAATACATTTGCAATAATTTTTCCCATTGGTCGTAATGTAAAGAAAAACTTTTGACTGTCCCTGTAATTAAACTATACATCCGATTTTCATAAAACTTGAAATGGCTCGACAAAATTTTGCAACAATCATATATTTAAAATTTCAGCCCATTCGGTTGGGTAGTTTTTGCTCTGTTACATGCGGACGGACGGACTGAACGACGACTATAGGTGCTACGTATTTATATAATTACGAACGCACCTAAAAATGGGAAACTCTAATTTCCTGGTATCTGAACAAAATCGGCAAATTTTATATTTTTACGAATATTAATGCAATTTTTTTGTATTTACGAATGAAAATGACTTCGCGAAAGTATCAGAAAAGTAGTTAGTTTGGATTTGGGAATAGCTTTCAATATAAAAAATTCTCATAACGACAGTGATGTAGTCGTAAAAAAAAACAGAGAGTATACGCTCTAAGCAGAGGGTATACGCTCAAGACAGAGAGTAGACCTTAGAGTATATATACAATAGATTTTTTGAGAAACAGAGGGTATACGATGTTCCTGAAAAATATCCAGAAGGTATACCGCGTATACCTCCGTATACCCGCCACTACATCCCTGCATAACGAGGATGTGATCGCCCCCCACCCCAAAAAGGAAATCCATGACCCGCTCTAAATGATGAGCTGAATCCGTCCTTGGCTTTGTCGAATATTGATTGATTAAAATCTCGGAAACGGAATCGAAAAAAATTCCGCTTTATACAGGATCCTTATGCCATATCATCTTTAGATTCTTCTATGTTTTGTCATACGCCAGACAGAATGATTTTAACAATACCGTGCAAAACGCAGATGCCAGAAAAATCGACAAACAAAATCTTCATTTGGCGCTCGGGGTACATGCCCCCTCTGCCCCCCCTTAATTTCGTGTTCATATTTGAACCAGACCACGTTATATAAAGCACTTCCCTAATCGATTATTTTAACTAATATTGTCTGAATAGAACTGGTAAATTTTATGCATTTACAAACAGAAAATGTAACTTTGATAACGTGTCAATAAAACAGCCAGTTTGGAATTGTGGACGAAGAAAAATCGTAAGATATAAAAATTGATATTATACCGATATGACCCTTACCTACAAAAAGAGGTACATGACACACAGACTCCACCTCATCTACAAGGAAAGATGGATCCACCCGTGGTGCAAATCACAAATGCATAGACGCAACTTTAATAAACTATATTACTAAATAAAAGTTATACCATCTTTTTCGGTTTCAGTGTAATTAACAGTTTCAATAGTTTCATAAATGTGTTCTGATTAGTTAAAATATTTATTTTTTAATTTTGTGCAATTTAATTCAGCATTTGTAATAGAAAAATGTAAGATCTGTTACTACATTCCCATTTAATAAAATAAATAAGTTTTGCGCCTCTTAGTACTAATAACATCTGTTACTTCAATCTTAGTTTTAAACATCGTACTATAGATAAGATTTTCTTTCAAATTTTTGAAAATGGTAATTCTTTACATAAATAATTAATTTATTTTTTTGTACACAGTTGTTCAAAATGAAAAAGAAATTCAGTAAACGTAATTTATGTTACAACGATTTTACATTTTTTATTCCAAATACAACTTTAACTAGAATAAAAATCATGCGCCATGCATAGAATATGAAATATTTTCTAATACTATCAAAAATATTTCATTATAATTATTTTTTTCTTACAAGGAACAGCGATGCGTTAATAGACATTTTAGAAAATACTTAACAAAGTTAAAAGCCTTATCTCAGTAATTACTGCCTAGACTGAAGTAGTCCCTAAAGACATTAAGGGACTACTTCACTCACGGGAACTGAATTCGCTTACTAATGTTAATCCTATGGGAGAAGTTTTTAAAAAGGTATATCTTTTGCATGTCAAAATTTTTAAATGATTTTTTTTTTTTTTTTTTTTTTTTTTTTTTTGCATTGGATAGCCAAGGTCGATTTTCATAATGCCCGTTTTTTTACTTTTTCGATTTTGTTCGCAGTCATTTTTTATGAGGATAGGTCGACTTTCGAAACCGGTTCCGAAAGTAAAATTATCTAAATTGGAAAAAAAAAAATACAAAGAAAATCGAAAAAAAAGATTCGGCTTTTGTAGAGATTGGCCTCAGCTATCCAATGAAAAAAAAAATCTTTTACAAATATTAAAAGTCAAACAAGAAAAAAAAAAAAAATCTTCCATATGATTAACATTAGAAAGCGGGTGTGAAGAATTTGCGAGTGTTAACATGCAAAATCTTCAGTAATATAATCCTTGTATTTTATGCATACCACACAGTAAAACTAAAAGTCTAATTAAATAGAACAACGCTTTTCACTAAAAAAAAGGTTTTTACCGTTCATTGACGACAATATTTGTGTATCCATGTCTTTTGTGCAGTCCTATGTATGAATTTATTTATATTATATTCACACAGTAAGACTTAGTTGTGCTAAGAAACAAATAACACTCTTGAAAATGCATTTTCATCAAATCCCGCCTACATAATTCAAATATTTTGAATTGTTGCACTGCATATAATTTGTAGAATTCATTCCACAGAATTTAATAAAAATTAGTTGAGATTGAAAAAGCACATCTTACAATGTTGCTTATAGACTGTTAAAGAAAATTGATATGATATATTCCCTATGCTTTCTGTGGATGACGTTATCTCCCTCCTCAATAACGTATATAAATTTCAAAAAACGCTTTTCAAACAATTACTGTCATTAGTGAATTCAGGAGGTGGCCCGAAGGGGACATTCCCCCGGAAGATTTGAGATTTCGTGTTTTGAATGGTCAAAAAGTGCAATCCCCCTCGGAACTCTATAATGTCACCCTCAGTGCCACAGAAATCCCCCCCACCCCGAGGAAAGTGTCTGAATTCAACACTGATTATTGTAAACCGAGATTAATACAATGTAATTTATTTCTATATTCCTGTAAATAAACGAAAGAAGCTACACGATACGTATTCTATATGAAGCGTGTTGTTGTGCCCTTCAGTTATGTATATCAATTTCTTTGTTTGAAGTAGTGTAACATCATTAAAATACAAAATATAGAATTTTCTTTCCATAGGAACGGAATATTTTTTTATGTATACCTGCAAACGAACTATAAGTGCTAAACACTTCATTTTCATTAAAGAATCTTTGTAGTAAATAGTAAATCATAATAATGTATATAAATAGAGTGGCAATCCAAGTTTATTTACGGGCAATCGGAATGACGAACCAAAGTCATAAACTTTTCAACTATGTTAGAAAGTGTTAAAATGTTGTAGTTTAATTTTGTATTGTTTATGCTACTGCAAATTTTATTGAGATTGCAGACATTTTCAAACAATATTGCCGTTATTAAATAAAATCTATACTTTATTTTAAAACAAAGTATTTTAGAAATATAACAAATAAAACGCATATTAAAAACTCCTAAATTAAACTTCTATCAGCTTTTTTTTACAAAAGGAACTAGTGAAACATATTACTATTTTTTTTTCTGCACACCTGATATATTTTAATCGGTGACTTAGGAAAAAAAAATACACAAACATAAAAGAAAAACAGAACTAAAAATAGTCTTTTACAGGGGCTTCAGGAGAACAGGCCCTCTCCCTCATGAATAATTCTTGGTATCCTTTCTTTTACTGTTCAATTACTTTAAATCCTATGCGAAGAACAATCTTTGTTATTTTTTGAAATTTTCGAGAGGGAAAGAAAATTTAGTTAATTAAATTTGAAAATCTAAAGGGGGGCAATTCTGCTTAACTACAATTTCTGGCACCCATGTTTCCTTTCCATCCCATTGTACAAAAGATATAATTTCATACAAAAACATACTGATATTTGGAAAATATGAAACCCTTATCAAAGATTCATGGTATAACATAGCATATAATTAAAAATATTATTGATCAAAACTCAAAATATGCTTACGATTCTCTTGCATCGGACTTTTGATCTTCAATTGTGCTCGATAATTTCGTATCTATCATCACGGCATTGTTATACTATCATCGACGACCAACGTTTCGAAGAAATTATAAAACTTTCCAATTTTGGCTGCCTATATCGTTTCATTGTTATTTTTTCCTTCAAAAATTGAAATTTTGATGCAAAATACTTATGGCTAGAATTAAAAAAACAGATACTTCAGAGATATTCGCTGGAATTCAAAATAATCCAATGCTTGTAGTTTATTCCTGTCTAAAGAAGTAATCTCCGAATAGTAAACTAAGAAATAATTGTCAATGTGAATGATACAGGAAGATAGGAGAAAGGGGGATAATGATTTTGTGGGATTCTTGGCACTGCAATATATCAGGAGTTGTCGGTCTGCATTGGTGTCCCTTTTGTTGATTTATTCTGTATTCGATTGCAGACACCATACCAGTCATCTGAGGACCCCTACTAACCAACAGTATGTGGCAGATATGACAATTACCCCGAACGTCTTTAAATACCTTATTTACTGACTAATGGAAACATGCTGTTGTTAATTACCATGTGAGAAAAACATGATCAGTCTTTCAAAACTGAAACATCTGGAAATTTTTAAACGGAGACTGCGGTGTGTAAAGATCTTTTTCAAAGAGCTTTTGTGGTCTTTCTCTTTATGTTAGGAAAAGGAGGAGGATAATAGTTTTCGATTAGAAAATTCCAAGTAAAACTAATGTATGCACTTGAAGGAACTAATGTTAGCGCGGTATTTCAGATGTTTCACTACTGTTAATTATGTTGAAACGGCAAGTAAATATCCCTTTCTCCCCAATTCCTTTCAGTTTGTTTTCTGAATACTCAAAGAAAACTCATAGTTTTAAAAATCAATTCTTTACTTCATAAAATTCTTAATTTATTAATGTGCTTTTTATTTTAAACATTTAATAAATCAGGAAGATCTGCGTCCCCTCGCGCCCTTTGCGTCCCCTCGCGCCCTTAGCGTCCCCCTTGAAAAAAAAAGTAAGGGGACGCTTGAAATAAAATAAAGTGGGGGGACGCCGTCCCCTGCGTCCCCCCTCGACTACACCACTACATACATGAGAATTTAATCATTTTTAGATCATTTTATACGTTATAAGTTCCCGGTGTGCAGATTGAATTTATTTTTTTATTTGACTCATTTTTTGAGGTTTTATTTCTATTTTAAATTTAAATTTTCAGCTTTTCGAGAGATATTTTTTATATATTTTAGAAAATGTTATTAATTTAAACTGTTTTCAATTGTATAAACAGCGAAACAATAATGTTTACTTCAAATTAAAAATTTATTTACACGTGACTGTTGTAAACAGAAATAAAAACTTTAAAATTAGAATTAAATGATCACATGTTAAAAGCAGGAAAATTACGTCATAAGAACCATATTCACACTTGAATTTTAAAAGAGGAACAAAATGTTAAAATAAAAAAATTATTATGCGTTAAAACTTGTAAAGGGAAGAAATTACATCATATTTAAAATGGCCAAAAATATAGTAAAACAATTTAAATTAAAAAATATATTTGCGCGAGATATTTTGAGATAATCTTTTCAACTATTATCGTGAATTCGAAGACAGCGCAAATAATATTTCCTTCTAACAACTAAAGTATTTTCACCTGAATATTAATAAGAGAAATAAAACTTTGGTGTAAATTACGTCAGATTTAAAACGATACATTTAAAATGAATTATTTAAAAGAACTATCTTATAGCGCTGTTAAAAAATACCGGGAGACAAGGACACTGTTTACTTAATTCATTTCACATTAGCTTATTTTCAAATGTTTAACTAATTGTTTAATTAAATACGTAAACAGCCATTGAATCTCTTAACAGCAGCAGATTTGGTCTTAAAAATCTCCAATCCAAGGAAAACGAATGGAAACCCGTTTACAGAAAAATCACTACTTTTTTTTTTTTTTTTTTATTCAATATTTTTAAAGCCGATCAAATTAGCGTGCTTTTTGGATTTTGGTGTGACTGAACGGGGGTTAGCGAGCGTAGCTCGTAGGATTTCAATTTATCAGCATCAATTTATGTGTGTATTTGTGAGGAGTGTGCGTGTGTGTGTGTGGGGGGGGGGGGGGGCTTGCTATTACAAAAACACGATACTACTTTTTTTCAAGTTATTTTTGCAGAGGCGCTGAAAAAAATCTGGCCAAGTGACCAAGGGCGCCATGATTACAAAAACACGGTATTGGTTTTTTTAAACTTATTTTTACAGAGGCGCTAAAAAAATCTGTCCAAGGGCGCCATGATTACAAAAACACGATGATAGTTTTTTGAAAGGGATTTTTACAGAGGCGCTGAAAAATATCTGACTAAGGGCGCCGTAATTAAAAAACACGATATTAAGTTTTTGAAATTTATTTTTACAGATGCGCTGAAAAAATCTGACCAAGGGCGCCATGATTACAAAAGCATGATATTAGTTTTCTGAAAGTTATTTTTACAGGGCGCTGAAAAAAATCTCACCAAGAGCGCATTCATTACGAAAACACGATATTAGTTTTTTGAAAGTTATTTTTACAGAGAGGCGCTGAAAATAAATCTGACCAAGGGCACCATGATTACAAAAACACGATGATAGTTTTTTGAAAGGGATTTTTACAGAGGCGCTGAAAAATATCTGACTAAGGGCGCCGTAATTAAAAAACACGATATTAAGTTTTTGAAATTTATTTTTACAGATGCGCTGAAAAAATCTGACCAAGGGCGCCATGATTACAAAAGCATGATATTAGTTTTCTGAAAGTTATTTTTACAGGGCGCTGAAAAAAATCTCACCAAGAACGCATTCATTACGAAAACACGATATTAGTTTTTTGAAAGTTATTTTTACAGAGAGGCGCTGAAAATAAATCTGACCAAGGGCACCATGATTACAAAATTACGATATTAGTTTTTTGAAAGTTATTTTTACAGACAGGCGCTGAAAAAAAAAATTCTGCCCAAGGGCGCCATGAGTACAAAAACGCGATAATAGCTTTTTGGAAGGCATTTTTACAGAGGCGCTGAAAAATATCTGACCAAGGGCGCCATGATTACAAAAACGCGATATTAGTTTTTTAAAACTTATTTTTACAGAGGCGCTGAAAAAATCTGACCAAGGGCGCCATGATTACAAAAGCATGATATTAGTTTTCTGAAAGTTATTTTTACAGGGCGCTGAAAAAAATCTCACCAAGAGCGCATTCATTACGAAAACACGATATTAGTTTTTTGAAAGTTATTTTTACAGAGAGGCGCTGAAAATAAATCTGACCAAGGGCACCATGATTACAAAATTACGATATTAGTTTTTTGAAAGTTATTTTTACAGAGAGGCGCTGAAAAAAAAAAATTCTGCCCAAAGGCGCCATGAGTACAAAAACGCGATAATAGCTTTTTGAAAGGCATTTTTACAGAGGCGCTGAAAAATATCTGACCAAGGGCGCCATGATTACAAAAACACGATATTAGTTTTTTAAAACTTATTTTTACGGAGGCGCTGAAAAAATCTGACCAAGGGCGCCATGATTACAAAAGCATGATATTAGTTTTCTGAAAGTTATTTTTACAGGGCGCTGAAAAAATCTCACCAAGAGCGAATTGATTACGAAAACATGACATTAGTTTTTTGAAAGTTATTTTTACAGAGGCGCTGGAAATAAATCTGACCAAGGGCGCCATGATTACAAAATTACGATATTAGTTTTTTGAAAGTTATTTTTACAGAGACCCGCTGAAAAAAAAATCTGTCCAAGGGCGCCATGATTACAAAAACACGATGTAGTTTTTGAAATTTATTTTTACAGAGGCGCTGAAAAAAATCCCCCCAAGGGCACCGTGATTACAAAAACACGATATTAGTTTTTTGAAATTTATTTTTACAGAGGCGTTGAAAAAATCTGACCAAGGGCGCCATTATTAAGAAAACACGATATTGGTTTTTTTAAACTTATTTTTACAGAGGCCCTAAAAAAATCTGTCCAAGGGCGCCATGATTAGAGAAACACGATGATAGTTTTTTGAAAGGGATTTTTACAGAGGCGCTGAAAAAAAAAATCTGACTAAGGGCGCCGTGATTAAAAAATACGATATTAAGTTTTTGAAATTTATTTTTACTTAGGCGCTGAAAAAATTCTCTCCAAGGGCGCCATGATTAGAAAAACACGATAATAGTTTTTTGAAAAGCATTTTTACAGAGGCACTGAAAAAAATCTGACCAAGAGCGTCATGATTACAAAAACACGATATTAGTTTTTTGAAATTTATTTTTACAGAGACGTTGAAAAAATCTGACCAAGGGCGCCATTATTACGAAAACACAATATTAGTTTTTTTTAACTTATTTTTACAAAGGCGCTAAAAAAATTGTCCAAGGGCGCCATGATTACCAAAGCCGCCTCTGACAAAGGGACCAAATGAAATTAAAATGAAAATCTCTTGTCTTAAATTGGCATTTTTTTTGTTTTGTTTTTTGTACTTTCACAAAAAACAGAAATACCAAACTACCGGGCAGCCACCCAGGGCGCTGAATATTTGACAGAAAATATACTAAATACATCATTAATACCAATATAAATTTATGTAGAAGTTACTATTCTTCGGGGTACTGAATAAAATCTGGACCAGGGCGCCATGACTATCAAAGTCTCTGTGAATGAATCCATTTAAAATGAGAATATGTTTCTTATACAGTGTTTCGTCGTTTATGCTTGCACAAAAGGCAGAAATACAAAAATACCTCACAACACCAGGGGCGCTAAATACTTAGACGCAGAAAATGTGCAAACGTATTAGACGCAGACTTATTAGACACTTATTAGAAGCATTCCTAGAACAGAAATTACTTAGGCGTATATCTAAATAAGTGAGTACTTAATATTATTTTTCTTAGAATTTATCATTAGTACAGGCTTTGAAACAAAGTCTGGTCCTGGATACAATGTGTAACAACGGCATATCTGATTGTCGATAACTTATGTTATCTCGAAATTGGTTTATCTAATTGTCTTTGATCACACATAGTTTGTTTATGCTATACTTTAAAAAATAAAAAGCATTACTTTTTAATTTTCCAAATGAAAATCTTTGAAAATTTTATGCCTTTCAAAATGCGTGCTTAAAAAAAAAAGAAAAAAAAAGAAAAAAAAAAGAAAAAAAAGAGAAAAAAGTGACGATGGGCGCACCGGGCATTTGCCTCGTTGCCCGGTGGGCCAGTACGACCCTGTGTTCAATCATAGAAATTCTCTTATGAAGAAGAACGAGTGTTTTTTTTTCTTCTGGCTTCACCTGTTCGTTTAATATTGATTAAAAGTTGTTCAAATCAATTCATCAATGTTAAAGTTATAAAACCCGCATTTCATATGAGGTTTTTTACTTGAAAAGTGTCCTTTCAGTTTGTTTTTATATTTTTTTAGCTTATATCCGAGGAAATGCTACTGCATGATTCTTTATTCAAAAAATAATACTGTATAAATAATATATATCTACCCTATATATATATATAATCCTAATGAAACGAGTTTATGAAACGAATATATGAAACGCCTGAAATGTATCGATTCTTTGAATCGACCGATTAAACAACTGATTTTGTTTCACGGCGATTTCTCCTAAGATATGGAATACTTTGCGATGAAATTAACACCAAAAATCCGTGTTGATCCGCAGATCTCAAAACTGGTATTAGAATTTTAAATTCGAATTAGTTTTCGAAATATTAATTTTTTTTCTAATTTTAAATACATTTTTTGTAATGATGGTATAGTAAGGTTTTGATTTTGGGATTGGGTGATGATAACTCTTATGATTTTTAGATATTGCGATGGAAGTAAAAGGAATAAACATGACATTGCAACTAGACTATTGACTTACGAGAGTCTGCTAAATAACATATGCATATGAGCAACGTTAATTATCGGCAATATATTCGCCACAATGGTTATAATACTGCAATTTGGCGTACTTCTCTGAAAAGTTTGTTATATATGAACTGTGCTATTTTGGCATACTTAACGCGCACTTTTTGTATTCAAGCTGTATGTAGACGTATTTTAAGTCCAGACAATAGCAGGGGCTCATGAAGGGATATCGGAATTTTGTGACCGCGGTTTAAAAACCAAATAAGGAAAGGTTTATAAATTTTTGATTAGCGAGCAGAACTAAGAACTGATAGCGGCTTTCATCGAATACTAAATAGGGTCATGAAAAGATCTGGTTCACAATCGAAACTAAAATCATGGCATATGGCTTTTAACGGTTAATTTAGGATGGGGTCCTATATGTATTACGAAAATAAGAATAGGGAATGTGTATGTATGAAAAGGGATAATTTATCGTATCTTGAAATGTAATTACGCTTACATTAAAAAAGAGAACATATTACATAAACGAAAAGGGGGGTTTCTTTAAGTTATTATAAGATAGGACAGGTAAATAAATTATGATAAGGGGAAAAGATTAATATATATGATTTGATATCATAGATGGCAACTCAAATTTTAATCATAACAGAAAATTTTTTTTTCATAATTCACAAAAGGTTAATATTTTAAATTAATTTGGCGACAGCCCATATAGCACAGGAGCTCCCAGATTCCTCCCCGGGAGCTCCAACTCATCCCAAATTGCTCCCAAAATTAAAATGACAAATGCAGGCTCTCCTGAGGAAGCTAATTTAAGGATATCCTGGGGAGTAACGTCCTGAGAGATTCCCGAGGAGCAACCTCCCTGGGACAACATTCCTGAGGATGTACCTAGGAGGCCACCTTCTAGGAAGACCTTCCTGGGGACATCCCTGGGAAGACCCTCCTGGGGACATCCCTAGGAAGTCATTTATTTGGTATTCAATAGATTTTTGTTAAAAATAACAAATATATATTTATAATTTGACTCTGAAATATAATATAAGATATGTGTGGTTGTGAATAATAACGTGGAAAGACGCAAACCAAACATGTTATCCAATAAACTATAAAATAAACAATGTGAGCGATGGAACAATCATCTTATTAAACATGGTAATACAATATACATTTGTATTTTAAAGAAAGTTTTTCTAAAGATATAATTTTAATAACTCAGAATGGAAATATGCATTTTTCCATTGAAGCAGTTTTTTTTAACTGTAATCTTCGAAAATATCTATCCATTCGCATCAGCACTTCGCGCACTTCAACTTGATATAAGCTTTTGAAGTTTCATCTCAGCGAGCGAGCGAGCTAGCATTGCATTTCCTATTTCCTGTTGCCTTCGATAAACGCTAGTTTTTGCTGATAAAGTCCGACTCTTCTTTTTTTAATTTAAGAGGTAAGTAAAGTTTATTTTAATTTTTCATAGAGTAGTATTTATGTAATATGTAAATTCTCATTTGATATCATGATTGCGCAGTAAAATAGTAGTATACTCATTTCCACACGTGTAATACAGTCACTTGGAAATATGATCATTTGTACGTTTATTTGGGTCTTGAGGTCTTATATTGATTGCAAATATAATTTTAGATTCCAATTATTTAGGAAATTAGAAAAAATGCGAAATAACCAGGGAAAATCCTTGGGGGAAAAAGAATCCTATGCAATTGGAAAAAACAGCAAAGTTTAGTTTTTAATGAGACAATTCATTTATTTTCGGAAAATTTTTCATTGTTTTTATTTCATAGTCTAATATAATTTGTGGTACTGTAAAGATTTTAAAAATAGTAATTAAAATTTCAGGAGGGCAGTCTATGCAGTTTTTTTTTTATGGTGTCCATTTCGCAAGTTATTTTTGTGAAAAATACAGTGGCTCACATTTGTTTTCGGACACTTGCGTTTTTGAAACTTACTTATAAAAAACATCATCTAAATATTAAAGGATCTACTTAAAAAATTTTTCATACAAACTTTATTTTCTCTATAATAAAACACATAATGTAATGAAAATAAATTCAAAACTTTTTTTTCAAAAAATTAGTCTACTGAGAAAGGGCTAAAAACAATCTCACATAAGTAATTGGACACTTTGAAGATTCAACAAATGTAAACAAAAATATGCAAATAATCAAACATTTTAATACTTTGTTGGGTATCCTTTAGCTGAAATCATACTTTTAAAACGTTTTGGCATGAATGCAACTAGTTTTTTGTGTAAGAATGTTCAATTTTGTTCCATTTCTCTGTTAATACTGTTTTAAGTTGTTCTTTCAAAGAAATATCCATGTTTTCTACTTTTCTCCAGTTCATGGCGCACATTTTCAATTGAGTTTAAATCTGGAGAATATGGTGGAGTCTTGATAACTTTGGAACAGTTGTACAGCAGCCATAAGCGAACATTTAGGGCTGTATGTTTGGGATCGTTATCTTGATACAAGTTGCATGCGTTTTAAATTCCAAGTTTTTGGGCAGATATTTTCAAGCTTTCTTTCAGGATATTTATATACTTATATTGGTCCATATTATTTCCAATGGAAACTAAATTTCACATACCAGAAGTAGCAAAACATCCCCAAACCATTATGCTTCCATATCCATGTTTGACAGTTGACAATACCTTTTTTCAGATTGACCTCTTCGTTGGGCTTTCTCCACACAATTATTCGACCATCAGACCCAAATATGTTAAATTTTGATTCATCCACAAATATCACGTTTTTATAAAACGATACATCCTTGTCTAACATGGATTTTGCAAAATCCAAACGTAACTTTCTTACTCTTTCATTAATGAATTTTTTTCTTCTGGCAACTCTACTGTTGTATCCATATGATCTGATAACTTGTCTAAACAGTTTCAGGGTTTATTTTTATTGCAAATCTGTTTTCTAATTCTGTTGTAAGTTTCACTGCACAAATTCCCAGTCTTTTCTTGATTTTATGCATAATAAACCTTAGATTCCTGAGAGTTAGCTTGTGAGAAGCTCCTGATTTTAGTGCTTTTTCAACAGTTTCACGTAGTTTCCATCGTTTTATAATAGCAAAAACAGTTGAATGATTCACTTTAACAAGTTTTGCGATAGTTCTGATGCTTTTACCATCTTTAAAATGTTCTATGATTAAATCACGAATGGAATTTGATGTAACGTTGTAGCGTCCGGCCATGTTCGCTTCAAATATAGAAATGTAAACAAATTTACACGAATTAGTAGTAATTTCAAATGCAGACGATAATATTTGATATATATTCCATTTATAATAAAAAATAAATAACAAAAAATATCGTCTGTCAAAAAATTTAGTAAATCTTTCAAGTGTCCAATTACTTATGTGAGATTGTTTTTAACACTTTCTCGATAAATTAATTTTTTGGAAAAAAAGTTTTGAATATATTTTCATTACAATGTGTAGGTTTTTTTATACGGAAAATAAAGTTCATATGAAAATATAACTAGATCCTTTAATATTTAGATGATGTTTTTTATAAGTAAGTTTCAAAAACACAAGTGTCCAAAAACAAATGTGAGCCACTGTATATTTTGTAATGAAAGATGAAATCCTCATTGTTACTCAAATTCGAGCCAAGTATTTATTAATCATATCTTCTGCTAATTTTTTCCTTTCTGGTAAGCATGTTTTGATTGCAAATTACATTTTAAAGCCTAGCAAAACAAAAAGTAGTGATAATTTTGTGAAGGGAACTATTTTAAGGGGAATTTTATGAAGGAACCTATTTCATTAAAAAAAGAATGAATTTAAATTTTGTAAATAGGCCTGTTATTTGTTAAATTGGGATTATCAATTCGTTAAATCAAAATTTTTTGTTCCATTTTCGTCAGGAGCATTAAAAAAATGCACTAAATCGAGAAATTCATTAAATTGGGGGCCGATTGTATTTTGTAAATCTTTAATATATGATTAATAATTCATCTAAAAAAAACTCCCTCCCCCCCCCCCCCCTCCAAAAAATAAATTATTTTTTGCTCCCTCAACTCACGAAGTTAACCTTTTTTTAACTTTTCTGCTCGGCTGACTTAGTTCAGGGCTTGAAATTCAACTTTTCCCCAGAATATGAATCTTCCTCCCAACATTTTATAAATGGAGGCGAGTTCAACTGTTCGTGGAGGAGGAGGGGGGGGGGGGAGATAACCCAGTTATTCTTTGTGTCACCTAAATAATTACGGTAATACTGACATAACAAAATACTATAAATCAACAATTTGGAATAATTAACCGAAATGTTTATTTTAATTAAAATAAAAGAACAAAATCAAGCTTTATCCCCATATCTATTTTTCAACTTTCATCCAATGTCAATTGACAATTGGGTCGTAAATTTAGATTTTATCTGATTTTCTGTGCTAAAGCTGCTTTCACAAGGTACACTTTTGACAAACACAGAGCAACTTTTATAACTTTGGAAATAAGTTTAATCTCATGGTTATTAACAGAGACCCGGAGCCGGAGCGCTCCGGAGCTATGTTTTCCCTGGAACTGGAGCTCTAAATTTCCCCCTGCTCCAGGGCTCCTTTAGTTTTTAATATTCTTTTAAATCTTTTTTTTCCGTCTTTTAAGTTTCCAGGCTTAAAATATTTTAATTACACCATTTTTCAGTATTCTAATATCATTTTTTTTTCTTTTTTTTTATTAGAGACGAAAAACTTTTCAAAACATGGTAACCCTACTTTACTTTTACTTTCTACTTGAGCTAAATGACAAAACTATTTGAAAACAAATATGGCCGCCTGTTGTTTACATGTGTAGTTGTACAATTTTGGTTGTTTGAAAAGTGTAGAAGAAATTTAAGATTTTTGTGTTTAAAATTCCACCAAACTTTCTATTTTAAAAGTAAAAGCTAAAAGATGTCATGTTGTCTGAACAAGCATTTCAAGTTTCATGAGAAGAAAAATGCATTTTGTCAGATCTTTAATGAAGGTAAAGGAAGAAAGAATTTGTGAGCAAAAAATTAAATGTGTAAATTAAAATCTGCAACTCAAAAGGTTGGAGCCGAGCTGGAGCCGGAGCCACAGTATTTTATCTAGGAGCAGAGCTGGAGCCGGAGCATCAAAAATTGTTCGGCTCCGGGTCACTGGTTATTAATAGTGGTGTACCGAGTAGTACTTTGGCCGAATACTGAGTACTCGGCCGAGTACCGAATACTGAGTAGTTGTGTAATAAGGGAAAGAACACTGATGTGCACATAATGTGAGCTTAGGTGTACATGTATATAAATATACCTGTGTACATATATAAATATATATATATATATATATATATAATCTGTGTGCAATATAATATAATATACATATATAGTATATATAAATTAACTAATTAAATTTGAAATTTATTTGTGCACCTTTTAAAGACAATTTTTGACAATTCAAAACAGTAGCAAAAAAGGAGAATTGACACATAACAAAAGTACAATTATTAACCAATATAAAATAAAACATTCTTCAACCCTCCAATTTATTCCGATACCTGAAATCTGTCTATCAAAAATAAGAATGTTTATTGGTTACTGTCACAATTCATTGAATAATGCAAAACATTTCGTATTTATTTTGTAACTGTACATTATTTTCTTTTGATTAAAAATAAGAGGTACAAAAAGAGATGCAGGCTATCTTAACAGAAGACTTATGTAAAACTGACACTCAATTTGCATGATGGGGGGGGGGGGGGACTATTCCGATTATATGCAACCTTGCAAAAAAATTCTTATATGCACCTTCGACCACTGGTTTAATCTGAACGTATATTTTCAGATTCAGGCCAAATTTATAGTAGTAAAAGAAATGCCCTGTCCACTGATAATGTAGAACGTTTGGTGTTTTTGCACCATAATTTGAAATATAATAAATTTAACTATTAATTTTTTTATTACATTTATTGTATTTTCAGTTACTTTATCCAAAATAGTAGTCTTTTCTGTTTTCCTATATATTTAAAACGAACTTATTTGTATAAATGTGAAACTAAATTTTAATCTGGAATTATTTTATGAGGATTTTTGTTCTTAACTTTTTCTATATTTTGTAGACATATTGTTAAATACCAAGTAAATAGTTTTATGAATTATTGCATATATTATACATTGACATTCGAATAACTTTTTACAGATCAGTTTTAAATTCATATGCTTAAAAAATGAAATTCTTCCAACTATTCGGTATTAGCCGAGTACTCTGCCAAAATTTTGCCGAGTATTTACAGAGTACTCAGTACGGCTCTAGTTATTAACTTGTAAATGGAGGGGGTGGGGGGTCAGAAATTGGGTTAGTAGCCAGTGGCCAGTAGACTGTTTTATTAGTGGCCACTTTTTAAAGTGTCCAACTATAATGTTTCAAACTTTCTTGACATCTAAATAAACCATAATTGTATATAAACTTATTTTTCTATAAATCTGAATATTTTATACCGTCCAACGGTTCATGACAGGAATCGGGAATAAGGAAAATTTCCTTAAGATCAGAAAGCCTGTTATCACATAATTGTTTTTCTTTTTTTAACATATTTATGGATTATTTGTATATGTTCATAAACACACATTAATCAAATTTATTTACGTTCTTTATATAAAAAATAAGTTAACCCGGCAGTTCGCGCGCTGTGAAACGTAACACGAGAACGGGCATGGGGTGTCAGCACACCCCAAACATATTAAATAGGCATAAATATGAAAAAAACTTTAGAATTCTGTCTGTTAGTGAAATTCATGATAAGTACACTCTTTCTCGTGAAAAATGATAGCTAAAATGTTAAATTATCGTTAATTAAAAAAAATAATAAACAATAAATTAAAAGCACTCACAGACAGCAGACGAATATTTTCTGACGTGGGGTGTCAAGTACCTGCCCTGCCGGGTTAATCAAAATTCCAACAACGTGTATTAGGGATGCACAACGTGTGGCCTATGATTTCATCAATGAATAGTGCAAAAAAATGCAGTTTTTGCTCGTATGTCGCAAAAAAAAGTGAATTTCATTAATTAGTCATATGAAAATCAAATTTATCGATCTGATGCAGGAAAATTTGTGAATTTCGTCAATTTATTGCAGGGAAAATTTTTGTGAGTATCATCAGCAGGGTTGCCGGCTTTTAGCCAGGCCTCGTTTTAACCACTTAAAAAAACAAACAGATTTTATTGAAAAAAGGCAGATTTTATTTTTAAAAGTTGGTTTACAGCTAATTTATATTAAATTTGAATCAATTAATTTTCAGTACACTTAAATATTTTCTACTAAAAACATTATAAATTTCTATTAAATTTTGCAAAATAAATAAGTCTTTATAACTGCTAGAAGGCAACTGTGAAGGAATTATGTCCGAAAAAAAAAATTATAAATATTGAAAAGAATAGAAGTTACTCTTCAAACTGGTGTTTTGAAATTTTATATTACATAGCTCCACATTATTTTAAAGATTATATTTAATTAAACAGTGACAAAATGTAACACATCAAAATGGAAAAATTCTTATGTGGCCATATGGAGAGATTAAGTTACAAATGCTAAAAGAGAAATTAGAGAGGATATAATATTTGAGGAAAGTTTGGTACATAAGTGTGTAAAATAAAGAGCAATTAAATTTAAATAAACACAACATATGCTATTCATAATATTGTTTTTAGTGAGAAATGGTGTTTTTATTGTGACTATATATGATTTTAAATGTTTATGAGAAATAAAATAGGACTTGTATATTAATTCTTAAAATTAGTTAATAATAAAACATGTAACTAAGTAACCATTCTCCTCTTTAATTTTATAAAGCATTAAAAAAAGGGGTGTGAAAGGGGTAAATGGTCAGTGTAAACCAGATAAAGCAGTTGGTATGGCACTTTTAAAATTTAGCTGACCTGATTCCCCGTGGCAGAATGTGCGTGACGAGCGTTGCAGACGTTTCAAGGCTCCTGCAGACCAAAAACTTATAATACACAGCAGAAGAAAAAAAACCCCGGGTGAAAGCGTTTGCTAAGTGAGAACGCGGTCTGAAAATAAAAAATAAATAAAAATCTCATCGGTCCGAACATTTGGAAATAAAAAAGAAATCACTGAAAAATATCGCAAATTATGACAAGTGATTGGGAAAAAAAAAAAGCTTTTTTCGTCAATCGTTCGCAGAAAAAATCGCCAATTTCGCCAAAGGATCGCGGGGGGGAAAAGGTAATTTCGGTATATGATTGCGGAAGAATGCGGATTGCAGCAAACCACAACAGAAAAGGTGGATTTTGGCAAAGGATCGCGGTAAAACACTAATTTCGTCAAAGGATCGTGGTAAAACACTAATTTCGTCAAAGGATCGCGGTAAAACACTAATTTCGTTAAAGGATCGCTGTAAAAAGTGAATTTCGTCAAAGGATCGCTGTAAAAAGTGAATTTCGTCGAAGGATCGCGGTAAAAAGTGAATTTCGTCGAAGGATCGCGGTAAAACTGTAATTTCGTCGAAGGATCGCGGTAAAACTCTAATTTCGTCGAAGGATCGCGGTGAAATGCGAATTTCGTCGAAGGATCGCGGTGAAATGCGAATTTCGTCGAAGGATCGCGGTGAAATGCGAATTTTGTCGAAGGATCGCGGTGAAATGCGAATTACTTCAAATGATCACAGAAAAAGTACACATTCGTCAAAATATCGCTGAAAAAACGAGAAGTTTGCAAAGACTCGCATAAAGAAACGCCGTCAAAGAATTGCGTATGAAACACATTTCGAGAAATGATCACGGGAAGAACGCGAATTTCGTCTAAAGGCCGTTGAAAAAAAGAAAGTTTAGTCGAATGATCACAAAAAAATGCAAATTTTGTCTAAGGGACATTGAAATAATGAGAATTTCATCACAGGATCGCAGAAATAACGCAAATTTCGTCAAAGGATCGCGGAAAAAAAACGCAAATTTCTTCAAGGACTGCGAGAAAACGCAAATTTCTTTAAAAGATCGTGATCGTAATTTTTTTTTTTTTAATTTTATACATCACTTGCAAAAAACATTGTGAATTTTGTCAATTTGTCACAGGAAAAAAATCGCATCATATGAAACTAAAAAGTGACAACACAGGGGTGGCGATTGATTACACTTTTTTAATTTCACTTTTACAACTCATTGTAACAATTACTTATTTTTAACTGTGCCTGGCTTTTAAATCTGTTAAAAGCTAACATTGAAAATCCAATTTAATCATTGGTCTTAAATTGATTTAAGCAAACATTGCAAGCCTCAATGGTCTCAGATTTAAGAAAAAGATGGGTTTTTTTAAAAATTTATTTTTTGTAAAAATTATTGAGTTTGAGATTTTAGAAATTATCAAGATATATGTTTGAAAATTGAAAAGAAAAGGTAAAATTTAATTCTTAAATTCCAAATTAATTGAATTTTAATTTGTATACTTAATAGTCTTATGATGAAAAATTAAATTTTCACATTTGGGTATTATTTAAAAATATATTCTTCATTTTCTATTATTCTGTAATTTAATTTTCACATTCTGCCATTAGAAATACAAAATAAAAGCCCGTTTTAAAAAATGCACATTATAATTTGTTTATAGGTCCATAATTTTTTGGTTTTGGTTCTTCAAAGGTGTAAAATGTCCTTGGTTTTTATTTAAAGAAATGTGTACACAAACCCTTATTACTTTTTATAAAATGGAATTGTGTATATCATGCTTAGTTAAAGCTAAAAAATTGGCATTGCCTTTTTTTTTTGGCAGATCCTTTTTTAATGAATTTCCATATAAAAAGTTGCATAGAAAAAGTTGCAGTGTTGATTTTTCTTTTAAGTTTGATACTCCTCACCAGTTGAAGATTGCATTCTATTTCTTTCTCTACGAGTTGTTGAAGTTTTAAAATTTTCCATACATTTTGCAGAAAAAATTTCTGTTTCATTGAAAATTTTGAATTTTAAGATTTTTTAGATTTAGCATCAATATGTTTTGGGTTTCTTTGAATTGCTGATCTATATTTTCCTTCAATACAAGGATTTAAGTTAAGTTCACATTCACAGAACATAGGCTATACAATGCAACACAGCATTTAGAATAATCAAAACTCGCGAATGTTAAGGGATTACTGTATTTTAAACCCTGACTAATACTATTCTTTAATGATTCAATTTATTATTCATTAATAGTATGTTTTGATAAATATTTTTGTTAAATAGGATATTGGCAGAAATGTTCAAGAGAAAGAAAATAACATATTCAAAACGACATGTCCGCCGCTTGATTAACAGGGACATATCTCGGTCATACTCAACCCCTACCATGGCAAAGAATTTTTAACTTTTTCTTTAAATTTTCTTTTTACATTCACGTGTTTTTAATTTATCCAAAAGGGATCAAAGACCCTGTGGCGGGAATTTTTTTAATTGTCAATTTTGTTAAATGTTTGTAGAAATAATATTTTTGAATAGTTACTATTTTTTAATTGTTGTATTATTTTATTGCTTCTGAGTATGTTTAAAAATTGTCTTAAATGGAGAATTCTGTCAAAAATTTTTTAAATTTAGCTTATTTCATACTTACATTCTGCAGCGGGCGAATGTAAGCCATGGACCTCAGCCATCCAACAACAAAAAGAAATATTTAAAAGTGTGCAAATGCAAACGAGATATTAGAAAAGAACCTTCCCATTGGTTTAACATTAACTCACGTGTAAGGCTCCTGTCCCTACAGGCGAAGACACTCGCGAACTAATGCTAACCCTATGGGGAGGTTATTTTCTAATATCTCGTTTGCAACTAGGAATTTTTAAATATTTTTTTGCATTGGATAGCTTAGGTCGATCTCTACATCGATTTTTTTTTTTTTTACTTTTTCGATTTTGGTTGCAGATATTTTTTATTCAGTTACTTTCACTTTCGAAACCGGTTCCGAAAATGAAAGTGTCGTTCTAAAAAAATATCTGCAACCAAAATCAAAAAAGTAAAAAAAAGGAGAGATGTAGAGATAAACTTCAGCTATCCAGTGCAAAAAATTAAAAATGTCGAAACAAGTTTTTAAAAGGAAGAAATTTGTATTCGGGTATGGGTTAAGGGACGAGGAAACTTTGAAACGAAAAATGTATGTACTTTCATTTTGAAAAAACATTCTCAATATATATAGATATAATTTCTTGTAACAATCAAAATAAGATGTTTGTGTTGGTAGTCGCACCCCTCAATCTCTGTGTCTGGGACGCCTGCCCCCCCCCCCCATTTCACACGGGCCTGATTGATTTATGTCAAATTAAATTATAATTTTAGTTATCAAACCAAATTAACTTACATTTATGCATAAAACTGTAGGATGCATTATGAATAACTGGTGAATTTTTTCTTGTTTTTTGTGTCTAAAATATTGTTAAAATATTGAATTTATACTATTGTTTAAAAGACAAATTAATTTAACTGCTGATTAGTTCTTTCTAAGTAAAATAAGAATAGTTTAAACTTCTGTTTGCGGAAGGATAGAAATTATATTGTGAATGTACTTAAGAAAAACCGCATTAAAAGGGAAAAAAATTAATTTACACAATAAAGAAAATTCTTGTTATTTTACATATTCTTTCCATGTGCTTTATATATACTTGAGATGAAATTGTGATGAGATGAAATGATTACTTGAGATGAAAAACTTAAAAATAATGGAAGTGCGACGCTTATGCCGGAACAGCATGTACAATGCTTTTTTTCTTTTCTTTTTGCCAGGGCCGGTAGCAGAAACAGTGCAGCACCGAAGCAGTGCTGCAGATTAATTTAACAGATTAAAAATAAATTTTGTGTAAAAAGTAAATGTTTTTTACATTCGAAAGGGGAATTCGGTTTTAATGTCTTAGTAAACATTATCCTCTTTTCAATAAAGTCTAATTCAGAAAACTGGAGGGGGGTGGGGGGATTGAGTGCATGTAACATAATGTGAGGGATTGGAAAGAGGACTTTTTGCTGAAGTTAGCGGCAATATAGGACTCAGTAGGGGCGTGGGGTTTTTCTGCAGAAAATTTTTAAGAAATTATTTGAGTTTGCAAACAGTTTTACATTTTATCTAAGTCTGATTGTCTAATCCATCAAAATTTTCTATCCAATGCGATTGTCCAGTAAATTAAAGAAATAAAAATACATTCTTAGATAACAATTGCTTGTAATTAATTTACCAGAAACTAAGAAAAACTCATGAAACTCATTTCAAATATCATGCCTGCAAGTTTCCTGTTTTTACGTTTAAAAACAAGCCCTAAAATAGAAAGTTTTCGGTTCTTGGGCGGGAAAAAATAGTTTTATGAGAAGTCTTAAAATAGTTTCTTTTATTCGTTTTAATTTGCAAAATAAATTTTTCTTTGTTATTTTAAATGTCTCAGCCATATGTTGGGTATGTACTTATGGTGAAATTTTCCGAAAAATTCAAATCCACCGAAAACTTTTCTCTATATTTAATAGTTTAAAAAAAAGAAACTTTTGATTGGATATCAAAAATCTACTACCTCTGATAATAAGAGGAGGCTATATCTATTGACCATCACCCTGCAGATCTCTGTTGAGGGTCTAAGGTTACTAGCCATTTGCTTGCACTGCACCAAATTCTCGCCAGAATCCTTCTTTGCAAATAAATACATTTCCTTGATTATTATTAGATATTTATCATAAAAATGAATATATGTTAAGCTCAATCGATTTTGATTAATGAGTCTATCATTTTTCATATGAAAATGTGGGAAAATAAGAGATTTAATATGCCATTTCTTTCAGATTCAGTACAGAACTATTTATTGTCACGGACTTACACTCCTCTGTAGTATAATCTCCATTGACAACTAAGGTTTTCCCCAACCTGAGATGAATATATAGCAGATGAGAATTTCAGGAGTATTTTGGTCAGTATATTTTTAATCTTTATATTTCAACAAGATTTTATGGTTAATATTTTAAGTGATTTGAAAAATTTTCACAAGATGCCATAGTTTAATTAGTTTGAAATTTTGTGTAAAACTGATTATTTTAACAACTTTCGATATAGTTTGAAAGTTTATCCCCCCCCCCTCTTTTATTTAAACTTTCTGTTAAAAATTATAGAATGTTTTTTATAAATTATCTTTTTTTTTTTCAATATTTCTGGTTAAATTGTGGTCAAATTCAGAAATGAGTCTCATTGCAAGTGAAAATTTGTCACATTTTGTTGGTAATTTAAATTTTCATGAGCAGTTTCATCGTATCTTGTGGTGATGTTCCTATTAATAAATTAAATCAATAAATGGATTGACTAATAGCAATATTAAATCGAAAAGTTTCAGTACTTGTAAAGTGACTATTAAATTGCTTGCAACGGCCTGACTATTAAATTGCTTGCAACGACCACTTTCCTATGAGAAAATTGTAAAATTTGGGGATTGGGGGGGGGGGGGGGGGCGAGGAGTTAGAAATATTTTCAGTTTTTGCCAAAGGGAAACTTGCACCCATGCTGACCAATACATTCACAGGCGAATTGTACGTAAAGTGAAAACTGCAATGATTAAGTGGTTAATAAAATGGATGTAAATTAAAACTTTTATTTAAATGAATTTCATTCTACTGTAGGTAAACAAGATATACCATTTACAACTAGTCACAGATGTTTAAATAATAAAATGATATGCTGGTTAAATTCAAATAGATAACTTTTTGATTTTGTGTATTTTTGATAAAATAAAATTTCTTTGAGTTCCCAATGATTGAGAAGTTTTGGTCAAATATGTGATCTTGGCTAACATACTGATGTAATTAATTTAGCCCACACAGTTTAATTTTTATAGGCATAATTAAATTTACTTAAGATTTGTTTATGGTTACCTAAAATAAGATGCATTTGTATCTTCAGTTGAAACATATGTGGTAAATTTCTAAAGAATAACAATTTCTTTCATTTGGAAGAAACTTCCCAGCCCTGTTATGCACCTGTAGTATAGAACCCTTATAAAGACAACTCTAAAATGACATTGATTACCTTTTCTGCGGATATACTAGTTTAATAAGCTTCTGTAATTAATTAGTATCATTAATGTTAATTCAAGTTTTTATTGCTATATTTATATATAGGTTAATGAGCTCAGGAAACTGGGTGGTCTATATGCAAAAATATTTGCATTTTCACCTTGGCAACGAAACTGATTTGTCTATTTTATATACATATTTTTTGCATGCTAATTAGTCTTTTCCAATATCTTTTAAAAGATGCACATGGTATGAGTTTTTTTATATTTAACACAAATTATGGTGTCCTCATGATCAGGTCAAATGTCCTTATTTTCTGTAGATAGTGCGTTTATTGAAGGCGAATTACCCATTTAAAAAAATTTAAATGATCAATTAGCATAACCTGACCAGGTGGCCAACTGAATCCAATTAGCTATTCCGTCAGATGTAGATAAATGTTAGAATTTAATATTTTTCAGAAAATGGGGAAATTTTCTGGTCACACAATATCCATTGGCCACTGTATGAAGTTGTTAGACTAAATTTTGAGTTCAGATTTAAAAAAGTCCTTCCGGTCAGTGCCGGGAGGAAGAGGTAGCTTTCACATTCCTTATTTTTAAAAAGCCAACTTATATTATTCAAACACACGAAGCTCAATTAAGTGGAAACCGAATGTAGGAGATTCAATACTAATTTTTATCAATACTAAATCATTATGAATGAGAATTTCGCGAAATTAGTCAGCTTTATCCAAGCTGCTTTTATTTAAAGTCACTTATATTTGGCTGCCAAATTCGGCGATTTCTTAAAGTGCCTGCCATTTTAAGACAACATGGTAGATGAGGCTAACCAGTGAACTTGGTCGAGACCTTAGTAATTGCTGTGCACATGCTCACTCATATCGGAGTCAGTTGATATATACGAGTGCTGTCGCATGCAAAAATCAGATTTTTCAAAATGTCACCCACTTTAGAAATTGAATCTGCTATATCTGAGCCATTTTTTAAGATAAAGACAAACAAAAAATGCTCCTGAATCCTTATATCAAGGTCAAATACTTAAGAAAGAAACCTTTTTCAATTTCTAATTTTTTTGCACCTCACTTTAAATATATATTTTTTTAATTTAATGGCCGCCATTTTGAAACAAGAAGGCTGATGAAGCTGGCTAGCGAACTTGGTCGAGATATTGATGTATACTATCCACATGCCTTCTTCCATCGAAATAGGCGAATACGTGTGGTATCGCGTGACAAATACAAGATCGTTTCAAAGTGTTAGCCATGATAGAAATTCAAAGTGCTATAATTCAACCACTTTTTAAGATATAAACAAAAGAACAAATTTTCAGAAACAAAAACTGCTCCAGAATCTTTGTATCAAGGCCAAACACATAAAAAAAAATCTTTTTCATTTTCCAATTTTTTAATACCTCATTTTAAATTTTAAATTACATTTTTAAAAAAAAATGGCAACCCTTTTGTAACAAGATGGCGAATGAAGCTGGCCAACGAACTCGGTCGAGACATTGGTATGTACTATGTACAGACCAAGTTACATTCAAATCGGTTCATAAATACGCCTGTTATCGCGTGACAAAAATCAGGTCGTTTTAAAATGTCAGCCACAATAGAAATTTAAAATGTTATAACTCAGCCATTTTTTTAGATGTAGACGAAACAAAACCTGTTCCGGAATCTTTGTATTAAGGTCAAACACATACAAAAAAATCTTTTTCATTTTCCAATTTTTTGGTATCTCATTTTAAATTAAATTTTTTTTTAATTTTTTTAAATGGCCCCCATTTTGAAACAAGATGGCGAATGAAGCTGGTCAACGAACTCGGTTGAGTTATTTGTGTGTACTATGTACACACCAAGGTACATCCTAATCGGTTCATAAATACGCCTGTTATCACGTGGCAAAAATCAGGACGTTTCAAAATGTCAGCTACGCTAGAAATTCAAAATGCTATAACTCAGCCATTTTTTAAGATATAGACGAAACAAAAACTGCTCCCGAATCTTTTTATCAAGGTCAAACACATAAGAAAAAAATATTTTTTCAATTTTTTGCTCAAATTTAAATTTTTCTTAAAATTTTAAATGGCCGCCATTTTTAAACAAGATGGCGGATGAAGCTGGTCAACGAACTCGTTCGAGACATTGGTCTGTACTATGTATAAACGAAGTTACATCCAAATCGGTTCATAAATACGCCTTTTATCGCGTGACAAAATTCAGGACGTTTCAAAATGTCAGGTTCGCTAGAAATTCAAAATGCTATAACTCAGCCATTTTTTAAGATATAGACGAAACAAAAACTGCTACGGAGTCTTTGTATAAAGGTCAAATACATAAGAAAAAAGTATTTTTCCATTTTCAATTTTTTGGTACCACATTTCAAATTTTAAATTTTTTTAAAAATTTTAAATGGCCCGCCATTTTGAAACAAAATGGCGGATGAAGCTGGCCAACGAACTCGGTCGAGACATTGGTATGTACTAGGTACACACCGAATTACATCCAAATCGGTTCATAAATACGAGAGTCACAGTGTGACATAGGTCAGATATATATATATATATATATATATATATATATATATATATATATCAATTTTGAACGGAGGGTGGTTTCGGGGTCTGGGGGTCATGATCGATGAAAATATACCAAAATTTTTTGAAATCGCTTTCCTCCGAACGGCTGCAATAGGTAGCTTTTTGTAAAGAAAGCTACCTAAAACTGTCAACCAATAATACTTAATGAATATTTGGCATTTTTTATATTTTTATCTTGTTTTTTCGACGCAAATGAGATATTAGCAAGCTCGATAAGTGTGTTATACGAGGAATCGTCATACATGAAAAAATACCATATGTGTATCGTTAATAATGAAAATCGGGGAATTCTGAAAAAGACAGTCAGGGAAATCATGGAAAAATCGGGGAACTTTTTTTTTTTTTACGATTTCTGTAGACACCCTGCAAGAAGTTGTATTGGGGGCAAAAAGGTTGCTGTTTTTGTGATGAAGGGCTAGAAGGGTGCTATTTCTTAACCAAAGCGCAGGCAGGCTGCAGCCACCTCTCCCTGAAACTGTCCAGGAGATAATCTTTGTCCTTATTACATTGTAGCAATCTAAAGGTACAGACTTTCCAAAATAAAGTCAATGAATGAAAACACAGCTTTAGTTTTCTCTAAATACATCTGGTCATTATACAGGGTGTTGCTGAATTCGACCTACGCATTCAGAAGGGTGATAGTAGACATCAAGAGGATGAAAAATTGTCATAGAACAAGGGATCACAAACAATTTTTAAGGTGGAGAAAATAGCAAACATAGTTATGAAGGATGTAACATTGAGAGGAATGAAAAAGGCCAGTAATTAGTAGAAAAAAATTTGATGTAAAGCAGGATTACAATGGCATTACAGTTCAATGTCAGAAAGGTGATGGTGAGACTTTTTATAGTTTTTCCAAGTTGCAGTCACAAATGTCATTGAGGCCGACATTGACAGATGAAGAATTGCTGGATGCA
Source organism: Maratus speciosus (assembly GCA_963932465.1). Classification (NCBI taxonomy): domain Eukaryota; kingdom Metazoa; phylum Arthropoda; class Arachnida; order Araneae; family Salticidae; genus Maratus; species Maratus speciosus. Next base: position 12,108,489 of record OZ010795.1, on the reverse strand, counting down.
TATACTTGGTGTGCTGGTGATCACTGCTGAAGCGATAATAATTTGTGTTGTCAGATCGTCCAGGTCATCCACACCACATCTGTCTGATAAACAACCAATTTCAGATGGTTCCAAATGAAAAAATAGAAAAGATTGATCGGCATCTATTTTTGTGATTGTCACTGGCTAAACATTGTTTGCAATCCCATATTCTATGGTAATTTTTCTTCCTCTTGTCTCCTCTTTGATTTTGTCTGTCGAATTCAACAACATCCTGTATATCATAAATGTTCAACTGGACTCTATTGTAGTATTATCATGCAAGTATAATGGAAATTTAATCTTGTATTTTTTTTTCTTCTAGATGTTGTTAGTTTATTTTTTCCCACTGCTACGAATGAAGACCTTAAGGAACCCATACAGACATGGCTACGGCATTGCAAAAAGATGCTGCAAAAGAGGAAGAGTGCCGAAAGTTGAATTGTTGTACATTTATTATTTTTTTTAAATAAATTTTATAAATTTAAATTGCTTGGTACTTACTAATTCTTTTTTAGATTTTCTAAATATAACGTGGTTCAAAAATTTTTTTCAATCAATGTAAGAAAATAGATTTGTTCACCTTACATGTGTAGTGTACTTTTTTTTTCCTTTTTTCTCCATGTAAATGAAGAAAAGAACTTCGGTTCTTCAGTAACTCTTTTTTTTCTTAATGCAAAGAGAAATTCAGCAGATTAAAGTAAAATCTCGATATTAGCATTAAAATTTTTATAATTTATGCAGATAATAACCAAACCATTCAAAATAATATTTATCTTGAAAAATTAATCATTGTACTTCATGTAAGTTCATTAGATATAGTTGGATAATCGGATAACTTAGGAAACTGTCTTCAATTCTGTTTTGATTTAATGAACCTATTCATTTATGGTTAGTTTATTTGTTTTTAATACTTTCTAAGTTGCAAAAAGAAATTAACACTCATATGTACAGTTATATTTAATTTTATTGTATAAATAACTTAAAGTAGTATAAATTTACGAGTTTAGCTCCAAAAAAATTTCCTCTTTTTTTCCGTATTTCCCACTTTCATGTCTGAAGACAAGATAAAACTAAAAGCAAATTTTACTTTTAATTTAGATTTCAACTGGAACAAAATTATGTATCTTGCATACAAATATTCACTTACATACATGCTTCTATATTACTGTAATTTCCGGTGTATAAGCCGCAGGTAATTTAAGTCTGTTTCAAACCGGAAATTTTATTTAAAAAAGGTAGTCAAATAATTGTTAAGCAGAAGCAAGATACATTTTATTTAAAAACAATTCTGGTAGAAAACGGAATTCTCTGAGCCGCGGCTTATACACCGGAAATTTCTGTAACTATATTAAAATTTCCATATAAATAGCAAGTTAAGTACTTTTTTTTTTTTTTTTTTTTTTTTTTTTTTACTTCCAAATAGTATATTTCAAGACAATTTCATAAAGCATGAATTAATATTAAGAAATCATGTCATAACAAAAGTTGGCAACTATGTTTAAATTCATACAGATCACGAAAGTGCTGATTTATTTTATTTGTCATGACATACCACATGAGACATAAATAATGTTAAAAGTATGTACAACGTAGACTGAACTGCAGTAGAGTTTCTACATCACCTGGAAAAGTCTTGGGACTTTAGAAAATTGCTTATCTTCAATATTTTGTCCAAAATCTGTTGTAAAATTTAATATTTCATGGTGATCATCAAATAAGTGCAAGCTTTTTTCTACATGATGATATTTCGTTTAAATCACCCTCATCCAGAAATTCCTACATTTGCCATACTCACCTCTACAGTTTTAAAACTGCAATGCACATTTTAGTATTTTTGAATAATGCAATATTTATTTTACCACCAGCATGCACAGTGAACTCGCCACCACTAAAAATTTCTTAAATACTTGTAGTATTTCATATTAATTATGTAACTAGCACTTTTTTAATGTCACTAATCTGACATAAAAAAGAGGGGAGGGAATGTGTCAAGAAAAATAACATCTTAAGAACCTACTGCATTTGCATGCTGCTATTAATATTGTGGTGAGCATTATTTAAAAATGTTTGCATTTCACTATTTTGAAAAAAAAATCACTTAACCTACCTCCAAAAGGAAATATCCTCATTTAAAAGAAAGAAAAAATGTGCAACCAAAATCAAAAATGTAAAAAAGTTCCTTTGTAGAAATCAACCTCAGTTATCCAAAATATGTTGGAATGCACTCGAACCATCTTAGCCCTTTCTCTTCCCTTCCACCGTTTCCCCAGAACTTTTAGTTTGAAACAAGTAATATGGTAAAGTTGCTATTTAAATTAAAGTTAAAGAATCTTTTTTGCCTAATTCAAAAAGCACTTTTTTTAAAAGATTTGCAGAAGCTGGTATAGTATTTTATAGCAGAAAATAACATTTCTAGAAAACTTGAAAGCAAAACTTAAATTTTGTTTTAAAATTGCATTATGTTTTGATTGTAATGCAGCATTGTGTATCAAGTTTTCACTAGGACATAAAGGAGGTGCAAAGGGAAGTAATTTGAATTCCTAAAAATATACTACGACACTCTAGTACAGACCTTAATATGCTAATTACTAATTATGTGTTTTAGTGTTTTCTGAAATTGTATGAACATATGCAAGATTTAAAACCAGATCGGTGAAAGTAGCTAATTTTGTGTGCATGGAGGGGTGTCAGTTTGTCAGATACAAAGGAATATTAGTATATGATGGTAAGTAAATTTGCCATCAAAACAAAAACATCCCTTTAGAAAGCATTGTAGTGCTTTTTTTAAAGGGCAACTTCTCTAGATTTTCATTTTAGAGCATTTAAGAAAATGTGACATGTACCACTTGGTCTTTAAATGTCTCGTATGTGCTATTAAGAACGAAAACTATAAAATTAACTTTTATAAAAAAAGGCGGGATTAGGTAGTGTATTGCAATTAATTTATGTTCTGATTCTATTAAATCAATTCTGATAAAATATGCAAAAATTTTAGCATTTAGTTTGATATTTGTGTTTCACATTTAGTTTGATATTTGTGTTTCACATTTAGTTTGATATTTGTGTTTCACATTTAGTTTTGATATTTGTGTTATACAAGCTTGCTGCACTGGAAACTAAAATTGGGTGATGCCACTCTGCCTCTGGCATAATTTAGAATAAAAAGAAAACAAACACAAAAAATCTTTCTGAAAGTGAGGGTTTTTTTAATTAAATTTTTCTTTTTTAAGCAACAAGGTTAGTCAACTGAAAGTCTTAACATTATAAAGAGTGTAACATCCTGTATTTCTTTCTAAATAAATTACCCTTTTTTCTTATACAGAAATTTTCTATTATAGTGAGCTCTGAGAAATATGCAAGACTGAAAATTCAGTTTAAAAAAATGCATATAATGTAATATATAACCCTCTCCTTCCTCAAAATGTAAAATAAAAACTTTTTTGCGTTAAATTTGTTATTCTGCAATAACAATACATTAAAGTAAAAAAAGAAAATTAAATAAAAAATGCATAAGACCGTTTGAAAAAACTTTTCCTAGCCCAAAGTAGCACATCTTTTTTGCACTTTTAAAAGAGTTTTTTTTTTTAACCACTTCAATGTTTGTCCCGAGATAACTCGGGGGTAAAAGCACTGTTTCCCCATACCCTTCGCCGCTGAAGTGGTTAATCTTGCACACTATATTTAATTGCAGATAGGCTGATATCAGCCTATATATCTGCCACAATTAAGTATTCCAAATTTCTTCTTTGCTGCCTCCCATATTCATCCTGAAATCCTCCTGTGAACGATTCGCAGGTTTATAACCTTGAAGTATCCCAAAATCTTCCCTGTGATACATCCCATAAACTTCCCGGGGAGTTTTTATGACCTTGAAATATCCCAAATTCCTCCTAAATTGCTTCCCATACACTTCCTGAGGAGGGTTTTAAACCATACACTTGTGTGACCTTGAAGTCTCCTAAAGTCCTCCCAATTTCAAATCCTCAAATCTTCCTCAGATCCTCCTGGGGAGGAACGTTAGGGAGGTCCTGGGGAGCTCTCCAGGATGCTATAAGGCGGACATTTACGGTTCCTGAGGACCTCCTGATGACAATTTTCAGCATCCTCAGGGATGCCTTGGGGATGAGGATAGTGGATTGTCAATACTCCCCAGGATATCCCTGGGAGGCAAATGTGCTATATGGGAGTTGGGCCTCCTTTAAATCTATGCTAAGAACAATGCTTTTTTAGTATTTCGTTATCATTTTATTAAATACAAAACTTTCATTTAAAAATGAAACATTTAAATTGATGGCTTTCACTTCTTTTTTAAAAAAGAAAAAAAAAAAAAAAAAAAAAAAAAAAAAAAAAAACGAAAAGAAAAATATTAGACACAGATGTCATATACGCACCGGGGTACCTAATTGGCGCACAAATGGCATTATTTTGATAGACATGGTAACCCGGCTATTGTTGTTTATTTAATAATCTATATCTATACTCATATTATAAAGAGGTAAAAATTGTTTATTTGTAGGAGGTAAGCTATGGAACTACCGAACCGATTCCAAAAGTAATGGTATCAAAATGATGGTGTTAGTCCAACTTAGAACATAGGCTATATTTTTTGTCGGTGCCACTACCCCAAAGGGGGTGCAGGAGCAAAAAACGTTCTAAAAGCGCGATTTTTGCGTTACTGAAGGGCCTAGAAATATGAAATTTGGAATATTAGTTATTTATAAGATATACATGATGTCTAAGAACAGTTCTTAAACGATTCGAAATTTAAAAGGGGTGAAAATGCGCGAAAAGCGTTCTAAAAAACGTTCTAAATGGTGGTTTCTACACAATCTCAGGAAATACCAAACCGATTTAAAAAATATTGGTGTCAAAATGATGGTGACAACGCTTGCTCCAAGATAGGCTATGTTTTATGTCGGTGCCACTACCCCAAAGCGGGTGCAGGATCAAAAAACGTTCTAAAAATGCGATTTATGTGTTACTGAAGGGCCTAGAAATATGAAATTTGAAATATCAGCTACTTATTAGGTATAAAGGATTTCTAAGAACAGTTCTTAAACGATTCGAAATTTAAAAGGGATGAAAATGCGCGAAAAGCGTTCTAAAAAACGTTCTAAATGGTGGTTTCTACAAAATCTCAGGAAATACCAAGCCGATGAAAAAAAATAATGGTGTCAAAATGACGGTGACAACCGTTGCTCCAACATAGGCTATGTTTTATGTCGGTGACACTACCCCAAAGGGGGTGCAGGGGAAAACGTTCTAAATTGCTGTTTTGCGTTACGGAAGGGCCTAGAATCGTGAAATTTGGAATGGTAGTTAGTTATACGATATCAATGATCTCTAAGAGCATTTCATAAAAAAAATCGAAATTTAAAAGGGGTGAAAATGCGCAAAAAGCGTTGTAAAAAACGTTCTAAATTACGATTTCTATACAATCTTAGGAAGTACTGAACCGATTTCAAATATAATGGTGTAAAAATTATGCTGACAGACCTAGCTCCAAGTTAGGCTATATTTTATATCTGTTTCCGCTACCCCTGAGGAGATGCAGGAGCAAAATGCGCGAAAAGCGTTCTAAAAACGTTCTAAATGCCGATTTGTCAGTGATATCTAAGGAAGAATCAAACGGATTTCAAAAGAAATGGTAGGACATTGATGCTGACAGACTCTGCTCTAACATAGACGCTATTTTATGTCGGTATCACTATCACCTAGACGTTGCGGGAGCAAAAAAGCGTTCCAAATTTCGATTTTTGTGATCGGTACGGGCTAGCAACTTAAAATTAGGCAAGGTACATATTTATTAGATATAAATTATCTTTAAGAACAGTTTCGAAAAAATTAGAAATTTAAAAAGGGGTGAAAATGCGCGAAAAGCGTTCTAAAAACGTTCTAAATTGCGATTTATACTCAATTTCAGGAAATACCAAAGCTATTTCAAAAGTAATGGTTGCAGTTCAATTGTGATAGTCCCTGCTATAACATAAGTTATATTTTATGTTGCTGTCACTACCATCTGAGGGTTGCAAAAGCAAAACATGTTCTAATTTGCATTTTTTGCACAACTGAGGGGGTGTAACACTTTGAAGTATGGCATGGTATTTACTTACAAGATGCAACTGCTTTCTAAGAACAGTCGAAAGAAAAATCCAAATTTAAAAAGATGAAGTAAGCGAAAAGCGTTATAAATTACAATTTTTATGCAATCTTATCAAATACTAAACCGATTAAAAAAATAATGATGACAAATTGTTGGTGATAGAACCTGCTCAAAAATAAGCTATATTTTATGTCTGTGCTACTACCACCAGAGAGTTGCAAGAGCTAAAAACTTTCTAAATTGCGATTTCTGTGATACTGAAAATTCTAGAAACTTTAAATATGACATGGTAGTTACTTATAAAATATAAATGCCCTCGAAGGACTGTCGAAAATAAATTCGAATTAAAAAGGGGTGAAGCGAAGGGGAGGTGTGAAAAGCATTCTAAAAAAGTCCTAAATTACGATATCTATGCAATTTCAGGGAATATAAACCGATTATAAAAGTAATAGTTGCGAATCAATGGTAACAGTCTCTGATCCAACACAGGCCAATGATTCTACCACCTGGGGTTTGCAGGAACAACAAACGTTCTATAAAAGGCCTTTAAAAGCTTTCTAAATTACGTTTCTGTGGAATATTAGGAAATAACAAACCGATTTCAAAATTAATGTTGGCAAATTAATGGTGATAGTTCCTAATTCAACATAGCCCTTTCTGTTGAGAGAGATGGTAGGACTTGGGATTTGACATGATAGTTAATTTTAAGATGTAAGAAGAGGGTTTCAAAAAAATTTAAAACTTCAAATGAATACTGAAATGAGCGTATTAAATGAGCATAAAGGTTTCAAAATATTTTCTAAATTATCATTTATTTAGTTTTATTAATTTAAGTCTCATTTCAGCCTAATGCAGTGTTAATGATGTTTAATCAAACTGTGTTTTAAATAGTAATTTTTGAATTATTCTTAAAAGTAATAAGTAAAAATTTAGTTAGTACCTACGAATAAAAATTAGACATATAAATATCACTTGGCATATTTCATATATTACGCGAGCAAAACCGCGGGGTTTGCTAGTGAATGTATATTTACTTTTATTTCTTTTTTACTTTCTTCTATCTTCAATAGAAGAAAGTATTGTAATCGAAATTTTTTTCGACTTCAGGTTTTCGACGGATTTGCATGTTTTAGGGGTCAGAGATTCCAAAAAACATGTTTATAGAAAATGTCTGTCTGTCTGTGTGTCCGTCTGTCCGTCTGTCCGTCTGTCCGTCCGTCCATCTGTCCGTCTGTCCGTCTGTCTGTCGCCATTGTACCATCAAAAAGTGTATGAAGTTATGTATAGAATTAAACCAAAATTTTATTATAAGTTTTTGGCTATGGCAAGCAGGTCCTCCCGGAATTTGGAAAAAAATCGCCGGTAGGGGGCGCTGTAATAGCGATTTTTGTGCGATTTTGAATATTGTACCGTCCAAAAGTGTATGAAGTTATGCATAGAATTAAACCAAATTTTTATTTTAAGTTTTTGGATATGACAAGCAGGTCCTCCCTGAATTTGGAAAAAATTCGCCAGTAGGGGGCGCTGTAATAGCGATTTTTGTGCGATTTTGAATATTGTACCATCCAAAAGTGTATGGAGTTATGCATAGAATTGAACCAAATTTTTAGTTTAAGTTTTTGGATATGACAAGCAGGTCCTCCCTGAATTTGGAAAAAATTCGCCAGTAGGGGGCGCTGTAATAGCGATTTTTGTGCAATTTCGAATATAGTACCGTCCAAAAGTGTATGAAGTTATGCATAGAATTAAACCAAATTTTTATTTTAAGTTTTTGGCTATGGCAAGCAGGTCCTCCCTGAATTTGGAAAAAATTCGCCGGTAGGGGGCGCTGTAATAGCGTTTTTTGTGCGATTTTGAATATTGTACCGTCCAAAAGTGTATGAAGTTATGCATAGAATTAAACCAAATTTTTATTTTAAGTTTTTGGATATGGCAAGCAGGTCCTCCATGAATTGGCAAAAAATTCGCCGTTAGGGGGCGCTGTAATAGCGATTTTTGTGCGATTTTGAATATTGCACCATCGAAAAGTGTATGAAGTTATGCATAGAATTGAACCAAAAAAAATTTTAAGTTCTTGGCTATGGCAAGGAGGTCCTCCCTTAATTTGTAAAAAAATCGCTCGTAGAGGGCGCTGTAATAGCGATTTTTGTACAATTTTTGTGCCATTTTGAATATTGTACCGCCGAAAAGTGTATGAAGTTATGCATAGAATTGAACCAAATTTTATGTGTTTATTTTTGGTCATGTCACGAATGTCCTCCCTCAATTTGGAAAAATTCTGCCGGAAGGGGGCACTATAATTGCGATGTCTGCACCATTTTCATTATTGTACCAGCAAAAAGTGTATGAAGTTATCCATATAATTGAACCAAATTTCTTGTGCATGTTTCTGGCTATGGCAAACAAGTCCTCCCTGAACTTGAAAAAATTCCGAAAGAAGTGGGCGCTATAATTCCGATCTCTGTGCCATTTTCATTATTGTACCATCGAACAGCGTATAAAATTATGCATACAATTGAACCAAAATGTTTGTGCTTGTTTTTGGCTTTGGCCAACAGGTTCTCCTTGAATTTGGGAATATTGCGCGGTAAAGGGGCTCCGTGCTAGCGATTTTTGTATATTTTTCTTGATTTTTCGTAGTTCTATTGTGCATCGGCGGCTCATGCAGCGGCGGGAACTCGCTTCCTGCTATGCCGGCTATTCGCAAACAGCTGATAACGACAGAATAAGGAAAAATTAATAATTTTAACAAATATCATGATATAGATTAACTCGTTTTTAGTCCGTTTAATTGACTTGAGCAGAAATTTAAGATGAAAATGAAAGTTGGTATAGTATTGAACTAATAATATTGAAATATTAACATGTGTAACTAGGTTTTGAAATATTAAGATGTATAAGATAGAAGAAAGTTTTGGGATTGGCACATCCAACTAGTTAAATTTATATAAATTATTTTGTTCTATAGTAATTAATTATTTTTTTGCTATTTCCTTTTGAAAATAATAGAAAATAATTAAAAAATACGGTACAATGTAGTAGCTATTCCGTCACCCAATTTCGCAAATTATATAAATCTCCAAACCACTCGCCAAATTGTACGGATTGACAAAATTTTTTATTTTAAATGACGAAAGAACAAATAAATTAGTATAACATTAATAAATATAAAAATAAAACGTCAAAATAAAAATCACTTGATGACGTAAACACGTGTAACTTGCTAAAAGTCAAGTGAATGTGACATTTACGATCAAGCCTTATTGACATTTAATCTTATAGTTCGCGATAGATTTTTTGTCGACGGTATAACTAAGTAGTGCCAAAAATACATATGTAACTGGTATTCGAAAACGAGGCTTTCGCCAAATTTTCGTGAAAAGAAAAAAAAATCATGCCCAACATGCGGTGCGTATATGACGTCTGGCGAAATATTAAATTATGTAACAAACCATGACATTTAATTTCAACTTCAAATCAATGTTTTAATTTACCACTCGAACAATAAAAAAAAAATGCTAACTGGCGAGTTGAAAAAAACATATTGGCGAGATTTGCACCCGGCTTTTTTTTTTTTCTTTCGGCACAGATGTCATATATGGCCCCATATTGGCGCGATTTTTTTCTGACGCCAATGTCATATACGCAACGGGTACTTAACTGGCGCCAAAGTATCGTTATTTTGCTTAATATGGTAAGCCGGATGTTGTTGTTTATGCTGTTGAAGCGTTCCCCAAATTGGCGGTGGAAAAAAATCGCGCCAATATGGGGGCGTATATGACATTTGTTCCAAACTTTCATATGAAAGGCGAATGGATCAGATAGTATTTGTTTATGACATTTGATGACTTGAACTATTATAATATAGATGAAATGATGGGGATAGAATAAAATTTGGCGACTTATCACCTGTGCCTGGATAACATTAAAGTATCAAAATGGCACCTAGAGTATAAAAAGCAAAGTGTTCCGCCCGGAACTGTTGATGATAGTTACATGATTTAGGCTATTGTTATAGAGATTGTTTTAAAATATCGGTTGACAAAGACTCTGAATGCTTAATTCATTTTATTTTAGCTTCTTTTCAAATGTTTAACTGATCCTCTTTAATCAAAAACGAAAACAACCATTGGATGTCTTAACAGCAACTGATTCGCTGTTAAATTTTTGTAATCAAAGGGAATTGAATGGAAACCCGTTTACAGGGAGATCTGCACAGCTTTTTCAGTATAATTTAATCTCCTCTAATATTTTTAAAACCCATTAGATTTTTATATTTTCAGATTCTGCGGTGTCTGAACGGGGGTTGGCGAGCGTAGCTTGCAGGGGCAGAGCTCCCTAGTATATATATATATATATATATTCATAAATAAGATACTGTACGAAATTCTAAGTCGTTAAAAATAATCGTCGTTTTTATCGTTAATACATATCGTTAATATATATACATATTATTGTAGTTTCTTACGAAATTTTACTTGAACAATTTAAAAATTCGACTTACGTAAAATTCAAATTACGTAAAAGTTTGCGGAACGCATTACTTACGCAAGTCGGGGGATGCCTGTATACATTTGTAAACTGCATCACACATTGTGATGCAATACCGCATACATCAAAGCCTGATGATGATACCCTCCATTCATTTTAAAAAGACTTCTTATGAATGCAGTAGTTATTAAAAAACTTGACATATTAAACAAAAACATACTTTGAAGAACAAATTAGATAAAAAACAAGCCCGAGAAGGGACAGATATTTCATTCAATTAGTTCTATATTTAAAATTAAATTTTTGTAACAAATAAGTTAAGCCAATTGAAGATTAAAAAATAAAAGTAAATTCATACAATAGAATACATAAAACATCCAAAAAAATTTGATCCCGTTCAAATGAAATGGAAATAAATCTTAGACCTTTTTTTAAAGTTTTGTATTTTGCATACAGCTTATCTTTTTATGTACGATCGTCATAAACATAACACAAAATCTGCAATACAAATATTTTCAATTAAAAATGGTAGAAGTCTAAGATTTATTTCGATTTTATTTGAACGGAATCTAATTTTTTAGGGTGTTTTAAGTATCATATTGTATGAAATTTTGATTTTAATTTTTTAATCTTCAATTGACGTAACTTATTTGTTACAAAAATTTAACATTAAATGTAGAACTAATTGAATGAAATATCTTAATTAAACGAAAACATAATTTGAAGAACAAATTAAAAAAACAAAATTTATTTCCTACATTGTTTAAGCCCGAGAAGGGACAGATATTAAGTTATTTCATTCAATTAGTTCTACATTTAGTTAAATTTTTGTAACAAATTAGTTAAGCCAATTGAAGATTAAAAAATAAAAATAAAATTCATACAATATCATACTTAAAACACCCTAAAAAATTAGATTCCGTTCAAATGAAATCGAAATAAATCTTAGACTTCTTCCATTTTTAAATGAAAATATTTGTATTGCAGATTTTGTATTATGTTTATGACAATTGTGCATAAAATGATAAGATGCATGCAAAATACAAAACTTAAAAAAAAAGTCTAAGATTTATTTCGATTTCATTTGAACGGAATCTAATTTTTTAGGGTGTTTTAAGTATCATATTGTACGAATTTTATTTTTATTTTTTAATCTTCAATTAGCTTAAATAATTTGTTACAAAAATTTAACATTAAATATAGAATTAATTGAATGAAATACTTAATATCTGTCCCTTCTCGGGCTTAAACAATGTAGGAAATAAATTTTGTTTTTTTAATTTGTTCTTCAAATTATGTTTTTGTTTAATATGTCAAGTTTTTTAATAACTAATGAACTCAAACGAACGCATTTCAAAATTAATAGAGAGTATCATCATCAGACTTTGATGTTTGCGGTATTGCATCACAATGTGGGATGCAGTTTACCAATGTGTAATTCAAAATGTTTCACCACTGTAGTAATGCAGGTTGCGTTAGCATGACAAAAACTTCTAATCTGAAAGTAAAAAATCTATAATCAAAACATAAAAAATTAACTTCACTTAAATTTAGATACCCTATTTCCCACTCAGGAACGCTATGATTGTAAATGCAAATTGTGTTGAATCCTTACTGCTAATATTTAGCAATATTATAGCTGTGACACAGTAAAAAATAAAAAATAAAAGTTTTACTTAAATTTTTAAACCTCATTCTCTCCCAAAGGGTGATCTAAACACATCCGAAAATTATTACCTAAGTTTAACTTGGGGTATAAATAGTTCTCATCTCGGAAAAAAAAAAATACATTTTAAAATTTAAGTTATGTAATTCCCCACTAAGTTCGCTACCTGCGTAAAAATAGCTATCCACTAGAAACTTTTTACTAAAATATAAACTTGACCAAAGCAAAACTTATTCTGAAAATATCCTTTTTATTTCCACTATGACGCCATATTCACCTTTTTAATTTTTGAAAAAAAAAAAAAAAAAACTAGCTCAGTTTAATATTTCACGTGAAAATCTTTCAACTAAAAAGAAATAAATTATTATTACGGCTTTTGAAATTTTTGCAACAATGAAGAAAAAATGTTACATTTTCTATGAAAAATGTCCGTTGATTTTCAATGGAAAAAGCGAAAATTGGAATTATTAAGAAAAATATTTGAATAATCTAAAAAAAAATTGGCCCATGTTTCTCTCTGGGTTATAATTCATCCATATGCAAAGGCATTTTACCATTCGTTTTGATCCTGACGTTAGGCAAACGTTTTTACACTTTAAATTTATAATATCATTAGAATTAGTAAAGAATAAAAAATGAGTGGCATCAGGGACAAAAAGGTGGGAAGAAAAAATGAAAAAGTCATCATCTCCATAGGCTTTTCCATGTTAAATTAACATTGAGAAGTGACACTGGAAATAAATAAGTATTGCGCTGCCGCGCAATACTTAAATATCTGTCCCTTCTCGTGCTTAAGCAATGTACGAAATAATTTTTTTTTAATTTGTTCTTCAAATTATGTTTTTTTTTATTATTTATTTTTATTTAATTCGTAATGCATAAATATTAAACAGTATTTCAATAGAAGAATCTTTTCAGAAATGTTGCCTAATATCTGATATAGAAGTAACAATGCTATTAAATCTACAAATAAAATATTGATACAATTTAAACTTGCATTAACCTCTTCAGTTCCGAAGCTACAATACAAATGCTTATTCATTGTTTTTTCCAAAAAAAAAATGACATCGTAAATGACAGAAAAAATATCTTTTTTGAAATGGATCCTTTAGGCGCTTAGTAATTTAGGTTAAAAATGTGAATCTAAAATTTCAAACACCTTAAAAACTTTCATTTAATAACCATTAACCTAAATTAATGCAATCACAAATTTAAGAGCTTTACACAAGTCAATAATCTACAAATCCTCAAAAATTTTTATTGAAAAAGATTTAAGTTAAATGCTTATGAAAATTTCTCACTTTCTTGGTCAATACTGTCTTTTGGGCATTATTAGGCATTCTGCAAACACAGATACAAACAGCATTTATTTTATGTGGGAATCAACTTAGATGGTGCCACTTATTCGTTTCCTTTGAACGCAAAAAACATTCAGCTATAAAGAAGTTATGTGAAAATGTAAAAAAATCGGGCATTTTAGTTTTTATAAGGAAAAGAACAGGGTTCCCCGTATGGGGCACCAGGGACCGAAGAGGTTAGTAATAGAATTCTTTGCTATTACATTCTTTGAGGCTCCTCTAAAAACATACGTGTGTTTGAAAAGAAGATTCTTTTTGCTACATTTAATAAATGACGCACAACTTCATTTATTTGTAAAAAATAAAGATTTCAAGATGACACAGTACATTCAAAATGGTCAAAATATTGATATTTTCATTGGCTTAAAGTATAACTATATCTCTTAAAAATATACTGGTAAAATTTCAAAGGTGTATTTTTAATAATAAGGAATTTGGCAGAATTTAAAGGGACCCTATACACACTTAGCAATCCTGTTAAAATTAGATCACTAGTGAACATACCCAAGGGCATAGTGAATTATTTATTTCTTCGTATGCGAGAAGTCAGGGTATAATTTAACCGTAATTGTTTGAGTTAATATGGCCATGTGAAAAGACTACAGGCGCATATACCAAAGAAGGAGGAAAACAAATACAGTTAATGAATTAGCAAGGAAATTTTTTTAAGTTTGATCGCAGACGCAGAGATGCCTAAAAAATAAGCGGCTTACTTATAAGGCTGGCTGTTTTTAAATTTTTAAACTAAATGAATATGAAACTTCTTCAAGCTTTCGCATGATACTTATTATTAATAAATAATATTTTATATAAATAACGACAAAAGACTATTTTCTCATTTTTAATTTTTCGGTGATTAATGATTTTAAATCATTACTTCACTTATTATAAGTGACTAAATTATAACAAGTGTTTATATATACTTTAAATTTATATGTTTGATAAAACTGCGCATAAACTTCTGCCAAGTTAGAAGTTTAAACAGGTTATTTTTAAAATGAAAACTTTAAACTGATTTTTCTCCGTGTTCCTATTTTCCTAACTGGCTTGTTCGAAAAATGCTGAGGCTTTTTTTACTAATTAAGATAGAGGTTTGAAAATTTTTTTAACTTGTTTTCCATGGTGTATTTAATATTTCTGTGCATGTATTTTACATTCTAGTTTATAGTTATTTTTTTTTATTTGTTTAAATTATGAGTTTGTTGAATTTACTTGATTTTTTACTATACACGAGGGACGAAAATTCATATTACATGTAATGTCCCATATATATAAAAATCTATGCACAGTTTTATGCAATATAAAATCTAAGGAATGTGGGAAAAATTCTGAATCCGAAATATTTATATTTTAAAAAGTAGTTGGGAGTTTTAAAATGTTAATTTAAAAAATCGGTCAAGTGCGAGTATTACTCACTCATAGAGGGTTCCGTAGAATAAATATATTAATTAATAACTGTAATATTACAAAAAAATCGTTTGCCAAAAGAATTTAGACTTTACAACGTAAGCGTGTTTCGAAAGGAGGTCGCAAAGTTGCAGCGCCACCTTGACTCGTACCACGGTTTTCCAGATAGGTTTTTAATTCATCTTTAGACACGATTGGCTTATATGTAGCGCCACTGAATGCAAACTAGTCACGAATCCTCAAGTGATTACGTGATTAAATCTAATTAAATAAGTCTGTTTTTAACAATTTAACTTTTATTGCTTTTATACTACTACTGAGTATTGCATTACACAAATATATCATTAAAAGTTGTTATCTAGGCTTTAAAAGACGATGATACTTAGAGTACGCCGCCCGTGCCTTTATGTATATCCAAATCGTCCGTGTCTTTAAGGGTTAATATCTCGCTTAATAACCGACATTTTTTTTCGAAAATCTTTGTCAGCAATCCTTTTATACTTCCGCGACGTAGGACCTCGAGTGCCCCTCAACTTCCTTGCTGAAAGTCCGCAAAGTGAAATTAATATAACGGGAAAATGCGATTTTCTCAAAATCTATGTGACCTCGGGTGATCGCTCTAGTTTTCCTGCAAGGTTTAAATAAACCTACTACCCCTCATATTTTCTGGAACAGATGTCATGTATTCCCGCGGCTGCCGTCTTGGACTTTTTCTTGGCGTGAAAACCCCCTTTCCACCAAGTAGTAAATATTGCCAGGCAGCGATTTATGCGCATGTTAGGCTTGACGAAAATAAAATATAAAACATCGCCAACAAAAAATCGCCAAGAAATCTCAAACATCCAAGATAGCGGCCGCGGGAATATACAGCATCAAAGCCTTTTTTCTTAATTTTAGTTTCAGTAGATTCCGAAATAGAGGGGGGGGGGGAATATATTTTCCTTAAATTTTCGACAATATCTCTGAATATACAGGTAACATTCACTGATCCGGCATGCTGGATAATCCAGCACGACTTTCGGAAGAAAATAGTATTGATGGGAGATTCTCAAAAGGTGGGATCATTACACGTTAACTATATGTAATTTTTAAAATTTTCAAATTTAATTCCAATTTTTTTTAATAGTATTGTATACTGGTATATATAGTATACTGGTCTACAAAATTATACACAAACATTAAAAGACAGCAACTATTCTGGAAAATTAATTATTAAAGCATTTAATTAGCAGTTGTGTACGTTACAAATTTTGGACTTTTTTTTCGCACGTACGTTACAGATTTTGGACATTGCTGACAGATTTTGGACGTTGCGCTTAGTATTTAAAAAATTCTTAAGACTAAGAATATAGTAAATGTGTCCTATAATTGTATGTGTATACATATATATATGTATAATTAACTTTTTGTTATCCAGTAATAATAATAATAAAATCAAATGTTAATCTCTGATATTAAAATATTTACTACTTCTTTAGAAGTAATATCTTAATTTTATAGGAATTACACATTATGCAAAAAACATACCTTTACATGATATTAGAAGTATCCAACATATAATTTATTCCTTTTTTTCTCAAAAAAAAAGCAAGTTATACTACCATTTTTTTAATGCACATATCTATAATTTCTTTATCAAAAGAAAAGTCTCCTCTTGCTGTCACCGGGTGAGGTGGATTTGGTGATTTCAACAAAATATCTTCATATTTTAAATTTGTGCTTTTTTTTTAGATGGATAACGAAACCTGTTAAAATCAATGTCTGCCTGAGGAGTCAAAAAATGTATAGAAAATATTTGTTCACCCTTATCAATGCTGATCTTTTCGATAATACCTGGCCATAAGTTTTCATCATGAATTAATACAAAGTACCAGTCACCAATGTCAATCTATTTTCAACTGTGAGGAGTCAATTGTAGAAACAATATTTTTTTCATCAGCTTCACTGGTAATGCATTCTTCATTGTTTTTTACAGAGATTCTAAAAACCAGATCTATTTCTTATTTGAATAGTACCAAATTTGTTTGTCGTGTGTACGGAGTGAATCTCTTGAGTAACTTTAACAGTTTTCGCTGGCTGTCTCCTATACTTTGAATACTATCAATTTCTGTTTTTTCTTTTTTTTTTTTTTTTTTTTTTTTTTTTTTTTTTTTTTTTTTTTTTTTTTTTTTTAACCAAAGTTACAACACGAAGTGGCTTAAACTTTTTATTTGCCTCGCATTTTGGTGGGGGAGCAAAGAGGAAGAATGGAATTTTAAGGATATGGCATTCTTAAACCTTGAATTTAAAAGAAAAAGAACTCAAGTATAATAATTTAACAAAAAAATATTTATTTTATTTTTTAAGATGTATGTTAGAAGAATGGACTCTGTCATAATATATTTATTTATGTATTTAGAAAATTAAAATTATTAATGTTTAGATCGTTCTACGATTTGGACATTGTTATTAAATAATCTTTTGGGGTACATTTGCTACAAAGAAAACTTTGCAAAATACATAAAAACACGTAAGATCACCGAAGAATTACTTTTGAAATAAAGAAAAGAAGTTTACCATTCATTTTAAATCATACTTTTAAATAAGCATGCCCGAAATTTCGTAACGATCGCAGCGGTCGCCATTTTGTGTCTATCGTTACACACATTAGTTGAGCATGCTTCAAGTCAAGTTACATTATTACACGTACTAAATACACTTTATTTATACAAAACACGGTAATTATTTACGATAAGACATTATAATAAATATCTTTTTATACGTTTCAGGACACTAAATCATCTTAAAAAATAAATTTACCGAAAATAAAATCGGCGTTTCCATCGTTACCCGATTCGGACATTCCACTTTCTTATTTGAGAAAAGTGCATTTATTGCAAAAAAAAATCTTATAAAAAAACATACAAATAATTTAAATTTTTAAAAAAATGATTTTAAAGTTAGGAAAAAGAGTTTAAAGTACTTACTTGATGTATTTTTCGTGGAAATGATAGCTTTGTGGCGTACGTTACTTTTGGACATAACAAAATATAGGAAAATTCTTTATAGAAAAGTCCTTCTATCTTCAAAAAAGCAATAAATCAGCCTGCCATCTCTTAACGAAATTATCAGAAAATCATCCGTTTCCTTTATGCATTCGTTGTTTACCATTAGAACCACCTGGAAGCAAGTTAAAACTCTTTTACTTGGTGGTACAGTGGAGCAGTTAACGTTATGAATGTCCAAAATTGGCCTCTTTAGCATAAAATAATAAAATTTTAAGATATTTATACAAATCTTTTACAATAAATTATGTCATTTTCTGTCTCTGAATAGAATTAAAAACTCAATGTAAAAAAAAAAAAAAAAAAAAAAAAAAAATTAAAGTCAATGATAACTAAAGTTATTTTTGAAAGGTTTAACGTTATGACGTGTGTCCAGTGCCCACCTTTTGAGAATCGCCCTCATTGTTTAATCAATCCTGATGTTTATAATAATCTGATGAAACTTCAGAATCAGGAATGAAACAGAAAACTTTGAAAAATTCATGACGTAAACTTTGGCCTGAAGTAATGAACGAAAACGTTCAAGTTACTGAAAGCGATGCATTTAACGATGGACTAGAAGATGTTTTAGGTTATCTGCCTTTAGCGAACTCCAACTGAATCTAGAAGAAATAAAGGAGTGGGTTGAAGCACGTTTTGATGAGCCAACAGAGGAAATTTTGACAGATGACGCCATCATGAATGATGGTTATGGGTGAGGATGTGGAGGAATGATGTATTATCAACCCAACAACCCCGAAAGACAATCATGAAGGTGATGTGGACAAGACAAACAACGTCAGTTAGAATAAAGCAGCTGATGACTTGAATACATTTATCAAGTTTTCTGAGAGCAGCAATTCGTTCAACAATGCGGAAAGTATGAAACTCCACATCATACGAAATGACTTCCTAAGAAAAAGAAGACTACAAAACAAACTGATATTCGAGATTTGTTTAAGAGGGCTTCTAAGAGTAGGTTAACTGTGTAATGTCTACAAGTGCACGTTTTCTTTTTATAGTCATGTACATGTTATACTTTACATTATTGTTTATTCTATTCAATAAATTATACTCATAGTAAATTTTTTGAGTTGCATTTTATGTCTTATAAATGCATCAGGATCATGTAATATTGCGTATTACATAAAAACATAGTCAAAAAACATATATTATTAGAACTGTTCCATTGTCCTAAGTTAAATCGTATTCTGTGCTATAGAGTAGGGGAGAGTTGTACAAAACTGGGTAGTCAGGTAAAACCGGGCAGCACAGATTCCTCCTTGATTTATACATTTTTCTATCGGCCAAGGCAAGGAATTGCTTGTAGAACATCATTACGTCATTTGTAGCTGAACGAAGCACTACTACGTGCGGTCCTTTTTTTGTGTGAAGGATTTCGTTTTAATTTCTCATAAAGATTGTTTTGTTTGATTCTACGTTTTTCGCATATATTCACTGTTTGTGAGCATATTAAATATCGGTTAGTATTATATCTAATTATTTGCTTTCCTGCTGTTATTTTAACATTTTTACTGATTTTTTATTATCGGATTGAGAGTACTGACGCCATGTTTTTAAATCTGTGTCATGTTGGGGTAAAACCGGGTATATCCGGTTTCGTCCTACACTCATGGAATGATTTAAAAAAAAAAATTTTTAATTGAGCTTTAAATCGCATTTTTAATGCAGTTAAGTGCTGTTAACCACTTAAGGTTTAGTAACCCCATAGCACCTCTAATCTAATCTCATACTGCGAACAACAGGTGGGGAAGTGGTTAAATTTTAATCCTGGGCCTGGACTATCTGTAACAATTTACTAAACTATAAAATTATTCAAAGCAACATTTTTGAGAGTAGCAGTTGCAAATACTGCAAAGAGAGAGTTTGAGAAAACAGGGATTTTTCTCTACAACAACGATGTTTTTCCAGATCATCGTTTTGTTTCTTCGGAAATGTCAAAGACACCCATGAAAGTCAGTGATAAACACACCTAGGTCTACGCAGCCATAGGTTGGCATAGCTGCAGCAATAAATATTTCTGAAACATCACAGGGTAATTGAACTCAGCTTTCCACATATTAAACGGTTAAAATCACATATCCAACCTCTTCCATCGACATCTCAGATTGTGTAGCCCAGCAATCTGCATTTCGAATTTAGTCTAAAATGTTATTACCCTGGCCCCAGGAAGGCTTTAGAATTGAGAAAAGAGTTGACAAAAGAAGGGGAAAAGAATTTTGACTTCCTATAAATATTATATATTCCTTTTCGTCCTATAAATTAGAGATGTATACAGATATTAAGAAGAAAAAGCCAAATAGACTGCAAAACGAAAAAGGAAGGTTAAAGGAAAAAAGATATTAAGAATCAACAGAAAAAGAAATCAAAGAAAGGTTAAGGAGATATCCTCGGAATTTAAAGAAGATAATGAAGCCTATTTGTTTTGTGATGAACCTTAACCAATTCTAAATCCAAAGAAGGTTTGATACAATGTTTGAAATGCCACAGATGGGCAAACGAAGCATATAGTAATGAAGACAAACAATGTTAAATACATTTTTGATTTTTGCAGTTAAAATAACTCTAAAACTTTCATTGAAAAGGAGGTAGGCTTAAAACAATGTAGGAAATTTGCCACAGACTTATTTTTGGCGCATGAAGGAACACATGTTCAATTTCCTTTCGTTAAAAATAGCAAAAATGTATCTTTTTACTATGTTAAACAAGAATTTTATGACCAAAATGTGTTCTCAAGGAGTTTCTAATGGGTACCCGGTTTTACCCAACCAGTGGAGTAAAGCAGGATTTTTGCATATATCTGAAAAAAGATATTTTTGTATATAATCAATTACATTTTTTATAAAATAATATGTTTTATTGTAGCCAAAGATTAATTTGATATTAAAAAAGGTGTTCAGAGTTTGTTTTCCCATTTGAATGCTTTTGAGAACAACAAATATTTATGGTACCCGATTTTGCCCCACCTTCCCCTAATAGATGATTCGCGTAACCTATTTCATAATTTCAATGAATTAGTGCAAAATATTTTAATATATTTTAAATTATTTTAAGTTGTATTTTGCTATGAGCTCAAATTCGCAGCAATACTTACTTCTAGATATACATACACATGATATCGCCATCCTTAGTGTGAGTTTGAGTACCATTATTTTCGAATAGTTATCTTTGCCTTGTCTAATTGCTGCTCCCAAACCTTGAAGCAAAATTCGCGCATAAGTAAATAACGAAGAAATGAACATAAAAAAATAATTTTCTTTTCCATCTTTCAAGCTTCGATAATGAATGAAATTCACGACTCGAGTTATATCCCCTCCTCCCTTCTTGGTGCGTTTTTTTATATCCAATTCTTTTTTCTCAGCATTCAACAAACAAAGTTTTCTTTCCTTTTCTGAAATAAATTTGAATAATTATACTGATTCTTACACATTTACGACAGCCATTTATTTTAACAATCTTTCTTTAGAATATTTTTCCTTTTTCATATTTTATTAATCTAGAGAACTTTTTTTATCTGCCTTTTTATGGTTTAATTCAAACAAACAAATAAACAAAAACAAAAAC
Source organism: Maratus speciosus (assembly GCA_963932465.1). Lineage (NCBI taxonomy): Eukaryota > Metazoa > Arthropoda > Arachnida > Araneae > Salticidae > Maratus > Maratus speciosus. The sequence goes on along the minus strand of OZ010795.1, from coordinate 12,086,835 downwards.
AAAAAAAAAATGGAGAAATCGTCATATAGCGTTTTTATTTAAATGATCATTGACAAAAAAATTCATGTAAAAAGGCAAAGCTAAAAACTAAACATAAAATATAAGTTCTATTTCAATTTTACAAGCTGCAGTAATGAACGAAATCCATTTCTTTATGACGTTTTCTTTTTATCTTTCAAGTTCAATTTTTTTCGGTCAATATTAAAGAAATACATTTTTTTTCTTTGCTTCTAGAATAAATTTGAATTATTTTAATGATTCTTCCACATGATTCTCATTAGATTTAATGACCTTACTGGGAAGTTTCTCTTCTCTTCTTATATTTTATTCATCTAGAGAGTTTTTTTTATCTGCTTTTTTCGGGTTTAATTCAAAGAAGAAAAGGACAAATTACCGTATCAAGAATTGAAAGAGCCTAAAATTTATTTTTAAAGGATGAATGAGTCGATAAACAATGTATTTTTTATAAGAACTTAATGATTTTTAAATAATTAATAAAAAAAATGTTTATTTGCGCTTTTATGCTTAATATTTTTTGTACAAAAAAAATTAAGGTAAAAAATGCCTAAAAAAATTATTGCATGTACAAAATTAATTATGATATTTATTATATATTGTGTACATTAATAAATACAATGTGATTTTGTATTAGAAAAAAATTAAGCAAATTCACAAATCGAAGCATAAGGAAAGAATTTTACACAGAAAAAACAAATTTCATGTTTTCTTTTTTGTTTTTTGTTTTCACAATTTAATGTAAAATTTGCAAAACACTGATACTAAATGTTTTAACCTGAACATTGAAACATTTCATGATTCAGCAGATTTATGAGCAGAACAGCAATTTGTGAATCACTGAAAAATAATGAATTATTTATATCGTTGATTTACTTTCCCTCTGGGTGCAGATTTTTTAAAATTGGGATTTAACAAAACCTGCGACGTCAGCAAACTACTGTGTATACTGAAATAGGAAAAGTTACGGTACTTTCGAAATACAAAATAAAATGTTTAAAAATATTATTTTAAATTCAAACGTTTCTTTTCCTTTTAAAATTACGTTTATATTTGTTTACGCCTCACATAAATTATTGAATTTAATTTCAGCATGTAAAAAGCAATTAAATAAATCATTATAAATATTTTAATAAATTTCAATTTTATTGTTATTTAGGAATCAAAAAAATTTTAACTAATATCGTCTTATTATATCTTGTAGGGGAAAGTACCGAAAAATGAAATACCTTATGAGTTGCTTTTCCGACTGAATAATTAGAACGTACGCGTAAATTGCAATAATATCATTATAAATGTATGTAATTAGTTTAACCTATTTTGAATAATGAATATTTTCTAGAAAAAGTCAAATCACTGGATCTTAAAAAAAAAAAGAACTTTCAACCAGGACGCTAGTAAAGAAATGTGACTTTTACGAAAATAATCTGTATTTATTACGAAATTACGAACAATATCTGTTAAAAAAAACAGAAAGTGCGTCCATTGCAGTCATGAAAAGTGATTTTCAAGACAAAGGTTGAATGTTTAGAGAAAAAATTGTTTTATTTTACACTATCTTTACGTTTATGCTTATTTTTTCAAAAAAGAATAACAATTGTATTAAAATTCATCATTTGCATTATGTTAAAAATTAAGTGCATAAGACCAGGAAACAACTGTGCCGGGAACAAAAGATCCCTATCGGGTATAAAACAGAGGTGACAGCAAACCCCTCCAGACGGAGGTACCTGCTACCGGTCCACTGCACGCCACCGTGGGCACACCGAAGGAACCCGTCAACGTCTAGGATTCTCCACTAGAAGTCTCGCCGCAAGCAGGGACCACACCGGTAGACCACGACAGTCGCAGCCAAAGCCCCTATTGCAAGGCAGAGAACGCCTTCAGGGAGAACTCTCAGAAAGTAACACGAATTCTCGTCATGCACACAGAAAAACCCTTCGCTGTCACCCCGTCTGAAGCGCACCGCAACGGTGGCCTCAGACGACTCGTGCAGCAGGCAACGAGACACAGCAGCGCTCCGTCCCCAGGAAAACTCTGCTGCCGGTCATCTTCCGCATTTAAGGGGACGCTGCAATGAAACTTCCCGACCGCGAAATCCCCTGTTAACCTATGGGGAAATTTTGAAGCGCGATCACGCATTACCTAATATAATTATTAAAATGCCGTTTTCACCGTCGGAAAATAGACGTCAGATGACGATGGTGTGCGTTTTTGAAAACTGTCTACGCAAATTTTAAGAATTTTTAAGAAGATGATAAAATTTAATCAAATGGAAATTTCGAAGTTTATAGGGATTTTTTATGTACTTAAAATTTACGGAGATATTTTTTAAAAAGTAATATAAAAAAAAAGTCAATTCCTCCAAAAGTCAATAGATCAATAACAGAAATTTTTTCCCCCATTCTTCAATAACTGCTTGAGTGGCCCTTAAGATGCCTTGGTCAAGAAGAGAGCTCTATCGGCCAACAATCGAATACATTATTGAAAATTAATTAATTAAATTTAATGAATGAATTAATATTTGAAAAACTGTATTAATATCAAATTGTCATCCACTGCAAGTTTAAAAAAATGTATTTGAACTGGAGTGGATGAATAATAAGTATTTTATGAACGATTGAAAATTTGAACAAGATATATATAGGGGAGAGTGTGAACTCTTAGTAGGAATTGAAAAACGCACATCATCGGCATCTGACGTCTACTTAACGGTATTTTAATAATTATATTAGGTAATGAGTATTCGCGCTTCAAAGTTTTCCCGCAGGCTAACATGGGATTTCGCGATCGGGGAGTTTCAGGTGACTGAGTTAAAAACACAGAGTAGGATGGTCACTCTCTTCGCTGACCGCATAGAGAGTAGCTACGTTCGAGTTTTGGCACCCTTCTAATCGCTTTCGCTACACTTTGCCAAGAATTTCTGTCCAGGTACGAGAAAGCACCTGCCCCCAATACCTCAGCTACCCGTCTTCCTCAGGAGGAGGACAAAGACCCCCACCCAGAAACGCCAGTCTCGGTCTCCCTCCACACCGCACGAGGAAGAAACACACATTTCTCTTTTGCTCTCTTCCTTTTTTTTCCCACTTCAGCAAAATTTCAGATCAACTAATAGTACTATAAGTGAAAACAGATACAATTTACTTTATTCGCTTTTTTTTTTAACTATATGATTCAGTATCAAGAAATCATAAATTCATAAAACAAAATTTTAAATACAAAATAATCTTTTCTGATTGAAGAATTTGAGCATAAATGAAGACTTGTCTTATTTTTTATTCCCTAACATGTTGCACAGTTTAGACTCAACTAAACTAAAATCAGAAAAGATTCTTTTCAAATGAAGCTGTGTATAACGTATTAGAATTAGACAGTTTATTTTTCAACGTCTGTTCTGAAGTTATTGTCTCACCTAATTATTAGTTTTACAGTTAAAAATAAATCTAGGCTTCTCATCATCTTCCCCAAATAAGGGGCAGAGTGAGGTCCCTCCTGAAAGGATGTCTGCCACCCACCACCGGTGGCCGGTCACCCGCTGTTATAGAGCATAAATACGTTATTTGGAAATATACAACAGAATCAGAGGTTTTGTCATTTATTAACACTATTTCTACCAAGAGGTGTCAAAAGACATCTTTCAAATGTTGTCTTAAAGAAGGTGCTCTCTAAGTTTAATCATTTCTTCACAATTAATTTTTTGACTTTTCGTACAATAGTTGCTAAATTAATTGAGCTCTATCATGTTCCTCCAGCTCATCCTGGATCTAAAAATATGCATAGGGGTACTATACCTATTTCTACCATGAGGTGTCAAAAGACACCTTAAGGATTTCATAATTTCTAATTTTAAACAATTTTACACATAAATAGGGGCACCATTTTACAGCATTCTATCAACTATAATCAGATTGGAGAATTCTCGATTTCAGTTGTAATGGAAAATACAAAAGTTGCTGCAAAACTCCGATATTCCCTTGTTTTCCGCTATCTTGCATTTTAGTGTAGATCATTGCAGTGACTCGTTCTAAAAACTGAATAACGCGTTTTGTTCTCCAGTTCTGGTAGTGAGTTCAATACACTTGAATTTTGTTTCCATTCGTGTAAAAACTGTGGTATTGAATAAGGAAAGAATTGTATTACACTGGTGTCTTTAGGATTACTGTTGTTGCTACAAAGATTGAATTTTTATACATGAGACTGAAAGTTTGTTAAGTTAGTAATATTAAAATGTTTAATTTTCTAATAAAAATTAAAAATAATGAAGAAGATAATATTTTGTAACTGTTGTCTTTGTTGACGTAAAACATGTTTCGTTACATTTGTGTATATGTGTATTTTGTAAATTGTTGAATTAAGCTATGAAATATTAATCAAATGATCTCTAATAAATACGCGTCAATGAATATTGCTCAAATTATCTATTTTTAACTGATAATTTGAAATCCCAACAGCGTTTCGCATTGAATCGCACAGGTGTCAAAAAATACCTTTTGGTAGAAATAGGTATATCGTGGTAGAAATAGTGTTAAAGTATAATGAGGATTTAGATTTTTTTTTTAAGTTAATTTGAAAGTACTTTTATTACGTACACGTAAAAAAAGAATTTTATATATATATATATATATATATATAAATATATATATATATATATATATATATATATATATATATATATATATATATATATATTTCAATAGGCTACAAAAATTAATATCAAAATTTAGCCTTTTTAAAATGTACACAAGAATTTATTGAAAAATCAAGACAAATTTAAATCACTTCTGTTTATGTTTCTTTTAATTCAAATAAAGTTATCTGTTTTGAAAATAAACTGTTAGAATAAAATATCTTGACTGAAACGAAGTATGAAAAAAAAAGTTTCTGTTTCGTATAGTTTAATATTTACTTTTTAGAGAATCTAAACCTTAAAACAAATATTTGATTTCCACAAATAATATTGGAGAATTATTGAAATAAAATGAATTATTTCAAGTGGGTGTATAAAATAAATATTTAATATTTTACATTTTTCATGAAAGTCGTTTATTGAACGCATAACTCTTCTACTTATAGATGGACCTGGATTGTTCCCAAAGGCTGCAGGGATATTTAAATATAATTTTCAGAAGTAAAGAATCATAAAAATATTATATTAAAAAATATTTCTGATTTAATAGTCAATAGAAATCTGTGAGATGAATTCATATATATTTTTAATAATTGCCAACATAGTTGAAAAAAGTTTATAAATTGTATCCGTCTGTCTCTCTATGCTGTAACTCACATAAATAGACCCGGGTTATATGTAAGGGCTTAACAGGGCATGTTCGTTATTGAGAATGAAGTGTATAGCATATATGTTTCATTTACAGGGAAACTCAGAAGTATTCCGTTATAGTGTCGTCTATGGGCAAAATCCTTTAAGGTATATTTTGATGGTGTTACTATATTTTAAACGTAATGAAATTTATGTACAGTCGTGGAGAAAAAAAGCAAACACCCCTACTAACTTCGCAACAAGTTATTGTAGAATAAAGTTTCTCATAACAAACAATTGGAAATAAAGTCTACTTTTAAATGATGTATATAAAATTGGCTTAGGGGGCCATCTCCATATCAAACAAATACAAACTTTGATTTTTAAATGGCAATACCCAATTTAGACACCCTAAATAATTTCTGTACCCTTTAATTAGCGTAAATTAAAATTTTTATGAAATTCGTAAGGTTAGTTTCCTGGAAATTCATTATTTTAAGGAGGGCGATCACCTACAGCAGCTCGATATTGCTTAATTTTAACACAATATTAAAATTTTTTGGAGCTGCCCATATTTCTTCAAATTAAACAATTTTTTAAGAGTCAATTCCGCAAATCTTTGTTTATGTAATACTTTAAATATTTTTAAGGAAAAAATAGTTAGAATTTAGTTCAATGAAGACATACTCATTAAGGATTTTCAAAAAGGTGATTTGACATGCATGTGTTGTGCGCAGGATTATAAAACATATATTCGATAGATCCACTTAATATTACATGCATAGATTCTTAAAATGTTGTACTTTAACTTCAACCTAAAATAATATTCAAATTTACAGATGAAAATATTTTTTCAAGCAATTAAACCATAAAATACACAATTTATGATAAAATGGAATTTTCGGTTTTTCATTTTAAAAATACATTCGAACTTTGGTATTAATGCAACCAACACGCATGCGTGCAAGGAATAAACGGAATTTCCCCCTCTTTTTTAGACTTTCTGGAAGGATTAACGAAAAAAAACATGTTTTCTAGGAGTATGCAAAATTATTTGTTTAAAAATGACAAATAATTTAGTGTAGGGGAGGTAGGGGAGGTTTGATACATAGGGAGGGTTGATACACTGACAATTTTTCTCAACAAATGGCATTAAGAGCCATTTTAACACATGTGAAGTCTTCTTTTATTTGCTGAAGCCATCATTAGCTGGACTAATCAGTGAAGAAATGACAACTTTTCTTTTCTTTTAATTTTGAAGGTTTTTGGAATGTCAATGTAAATTTTTTCATTTGCTGATTTTCTTTCATAACTCTTATTATTGTGAAGATAATATCTTGTAATTTTTTTTATTTATAAAGCACATGGTTAGGATTAGTTTTACTACAAAGTAGATTACCATTTTGCAACTGCATTTGTACAAAGTGATTGAAAATCCAATAAGGCATAATAGGGAGAAATGCTACACTTGTATATTTGAAATTTAATAGTTTTTTTAAGTTTGCAAACTAATATAAGACTGTGATATTCATTATTGTTTTACAGCAAGAGCTACTGAAATTGGTAAGGAAGAACAAAGAGACTATTCATAGACATCATGTAGGTTACATAGAAAAGCAGTGCGATGATAGATGGTTAGTTCGCTTTGCTCGTCATGCAGAAGGGAAAAAGTTTAAATGGCCTGAAAGGGAAAATCTTTCTATAATTTACGAAGGGCAAATTGAAAAAACGTTAAATCTACCCGAATTTACTTATCAAAATGATAGAGTTATTAGTTTTTCTTTTAACCATTTCAGGGGACGTGGTATGTTTATGAAACACTTAATTTTAATTCCCAAACGCCACACTGGCACCAGCATTTTGGTAAAATATTTTCCATTTAGTATGAAAGTGAATATATATCCCTTTTCTTATTTCTAATTATATTTGTTGGTAAATTCCGGTGCCATTCATTTATTCAATACTTTAGCACTGAAAATGCTTTGCCCCTGAAAGGGTTAAAGGAATCTTAAATGTTCTAAATTTATGTTAAGTTGTTTGCAAATAGCAATGTTCACTTCATTTTTCCTTGCAGCTAGATTGCTAGAGTTTTTTTTTTTTTCATTATTTATTTTCTAAAAAGTGTATTAATAGAATTGTTTAAATAATAGCAATAGTTTAAACATTTTTGTAAAAAACATTTCTGAAACAAAAATATGTCAATGCCATTTCATTTCAAATTTTACTTAAATATTTCAAGATATATCATAAAAAATTGTATGACGCATAAATTGAATTGTCTGCATTTTTAGGTAGCTTTCTCTACAAAAAGCTACCTATTGCAGCCATTCGGAGGAAAGCGATTTCAAAAAATTTTTGGTATATTTTCATCGATAATGACCCCCAGACCCCGAAACCACCCCCCGTTCAAAATTGATATATATATATATATATGACCTATGTCACACTGTAACTCTCGTATTTATGAACCGATTTGGATGTAATTCGGTGTGTACATAGTACATACCAATATCTCGACCGAGTTCGTTGGCCAGCTTCATCCGCCTTTTTGTTTCAAAATGGCGGCCATTTAAAAATTTTTAAAAAATTTAAAATTTAAAATGTGGTACCAAAAAATTGAAAATGGAAAAATACTTTTTTCTTATGTATTTGACCTTTATACAAAGACTCCGTAGCAGTTTTTGTTTCGTCTATATCTTAAAATATGGCTGAGTTATAGCATTTTGAATTTCTAGCGAAGCTGACATTTTGAAACGTCCTGAATTTTGTCACGCGATAAAAGGCGTATTTATGAACCGATTTGGATGTAACTTCGTTTATACATAGTACAGACCAATGTCTCGCCCGAGTTCGTTGGACAGCTTCATCCGCCATTTTGTTTAAAAATGGCGGCCATTTAAAATTTTAAGAAAAATTTAAATTTGAAATGTGGTACCAAAAAATTGAAAATTGAAAAAATATTTTTTTCTTATGTGTTTGACCTCGATAAAAAGATTCGGGAGCAGTTTTTGTTTCGTCTATATCTTAAAAAATGGCTGAATTATAGCATTTTGAATTTCTAGCGTGGCTGACATTTTCAAACGCCCTGATTTTTGTCACGCGATAACAGGCGTATTTATGAACCGATTTGAATGTAACTTGGTCTGTACATAGTACATACCAATGTTTGGACCGAGTTTGTTGGCCAGCTTCATTCGCCATCTTGTTTCAAAAGGGTTGCCATTTTAAAAAAAAATGTAATTTAAAATTTAAAATGAGGTATTAAAAAATTGGAAAATGAAAAAGATTTTTTCATGTTTTTGGCCTTGATACAAAGATTCTGGAGCAGTTTTTGTTTCTGAAAATTTGTTCTTTTGTTTATATCTTAAAAAGTGGTTGAATTATAGCACTTTGAATTTCTATCATGGCTAATACTTTGAAACGATCTTGTATTTGTCTCGCGATACCACACGTATTCGCCTATTTCGATGGAAGAAGGCATGTGGATAGTATACATCAATATCTGGACCAAGTTCGCTGGCCAGCTTCATCAGCCATCTTGTTTCAAAATGGCGGCCATTAAATTAAAAAAAATATATATTTAAAGTGTGGTGCAAAAAAATTAGAAATTGAAAAAGGTTTCTTTCTTAAGTATTTGACCTTGATAGAAGGATTCAGGAGCATTTTTTGTTTGTCTTTATCTTTAGAAATGGCTCAGATATAGCAGTTTCAATTTCTAACGTGGGTGACATATTGAAAAATCTGATTTTTTGCCTGCGACAGCACTCGTATGTATCAACCGATTCCGATGTGAGTGAGCATGTGAACAGCAATTACTAAGGTCTCGACCAAGTTCACTGGTTAGCCTCATCCACCATGTTGTCTTAAAATGGCAGGCACTTTAAGAAATCGCCGAATTTGGCAGCGAAATATAAGTTACTTTAAATAAAAGCAGCTTGGATAAAGCTGACTAATTTTGCGAAATTCTCATTCAAAATGATTTAGTATTGATAAAAATTAGTATTGAATCTCCTACATTCGGTTTCCACTTAATTGAGCTTCGTGTGTTTGAATAATATAAGTTGGCTTTTTTAAAATAAGGAATATGAAAGCTACCTCTTCCTCCCGGCACTGGCCGGAAGGACTTTTTTTTTTTTTTTTTTTTTTTTTTTTGTTTTTCAATTTACATAACAATGTATCAAACCTCCCTTGCTAGTGTATCAATCCTCCCCAGTAATGGGGAGATTTGATACAGTAGTAACCATTCAAAATAATTGGGATATATTTTTTGAATGACTATTTTTTAAATTCACAATATTTTTAATAAATGCATAAAAGGTCACTTTATAAGAAAACATGAAAAATTTGTTTATAAATAGCTTTCTAAGGGTTGTAAAAAATTAGTAAAAAAAAAAGTGTATCATACCTCTCTTACCTCCCCTATATAAGAAAAATTTTCTGACAGTGTATGGAATTGATTAAGAAATACAGTTGCTTTGAAAATATTTTTTATTATGTGTAAAATTTATTTTTATTACATAAAAGTTCATTGTGAAATAAATTTTTACATTTTTATTTTAACTCTGTAGTAGGGCTTAAAAAAATTCTATCAGAATATCTTTCGTTTTCTACAAAATGTCCGCAGGAATAGTTTAAAAAGAAAAACAAACTTGATTTTTTAATTTCTGGTTAATTTTTTTCTTACATTGAAAGCAGTACGACATATTGCACAAAAACAATATTAGAATAAATTATCTTGTTTGAAATAGAGTATAAAAAAATAATGTAAGTTTGATACTGATAATGTGTTTGATAATGTAAGCTGTTTTTGTAAGTTTGATATTTACATTTAGAGAGCTGAAATCTTAAAACAAATATTTGTTTTCCCACAAATCGATACCGGAATTACTAAAAGGATGTAAAATAATTTAAACAGGTACAAATATTACAGGTAACAAATATTTTACAATTTTCATAAAAATAATTTATTTTTGTTACTCAGTCATGGAACTCAACAAAATATAAAAAGTTATAGACAAGCTCAGTATCAGAAAGTAATCTTCACTTCAAAAACTTTCATTTAAAGAGTGATGCTATAAATTTTGATTAACAAACATGTATATTTGTTCTTTATGGGAGAAAAAACTAACATTATCAAAATAAGATCATGATCCATTTATGTATTAATTCCTGTATTTTTACAAAGACAAATTTTTCTCATTGTTGTAAAACATAACAGTAAGATTATCATTCAAATCCTAATGACGACTGATGTCAAACTGCGTCTGTACATAAGAAAAGCACCTAAAAATGTTTTAAACCCTCTTTACCATCATAGTTTGGTGTATGACTGAAACAGAAAAAAAAAGTCGTTTCTCTGAAATACCTTTAAAAATAAAAATAAAAAAAACAAGCTTTTCAATCATTTTAAGAAGATGTATAGTGTATTTCGGGCTAAATTGGCATAATATATCTATATTATAATGGACTAACTTGACCGTGCGTAACGCTGACGTCATTTTGACGGTGGCAACATCAGACTATTCATTTTAAGCTTTATTAACTTTTATTGCCATTTTTTAAACTTCTAAATACCGCACATTTTTTATTTTGATTCCGTCGAATACAGAAAAAAATACACTTTCAAATGCAATTTATTTGAAAACCATATTGGAATGGACTCAATGTTTATTGTTTTTAAATTAATTTTCAAGAATGAATTCTTTTCAAATCTATCTCTATCGCCTGTAGACGATTACGAAAAGTTTGCTTTATATTTCATAATGAAATTAAAACATCCACTAATCCATCAATAAAACAATAAAATATAAATAAAACGCAAATTTAAGACATATCATCGAATTTTAAACTTAAAGGACTGAAATGAACAAGATCAAAAAAGCTGATTCTTAATAGCGATCTTAAGCTATTTCTTCGGCTGTTAAATCTTGAAGGTAAACCAAGGTGAAAATATCGCTTTTACTACGTTTCAAAATTTTATTGGAACGCACTATTGCTATTTTTTTTATATAAACTAGGGGGCTCTGCGAGCTAACCTACGAGCTAAGCTCGCTAACACCCGTGCAGACACCGCAGACTCTAAAAGCACGCTAATTTGATAGGCTTTAAAAAGATTTCGGAAGATTGATTTATAATTTAAAAAACAGTGTCAATCTACCTATAAACGGGTTTCTATTCATTTCTCTTTGATTGCGGAATTTTAAGCCCAAATCAGCTGCTGTTAAAAGATACAATGGCCGTTTTCGTCTTTGATTAAATAAAATCAGTTAAACATTTCAAAATAAGCTAATATAAAATGAATTAAGTAATCGGAGTCTTTGTCTTCCGGTATTTTTTAACAAAGCGAAAAGAAAGTTCTTTTAAATAAGACATGTTAAATGAATCGTTTTTAATCTGGCGTAATTTTGACCAAACTTTTCTTTCTCTTTTTAATATTCACGTGAAAATACTTTTGTTAGAAATGAAATATTATTTGCGCTGTCCTAACAAAAATAGTTGAAAAGATCATCTCAAAATATCAAATAAATGTCTCGCGCAATTTCTAAATTTAAACTGTTTTGCAATATTATTTTTTGTTCATTATACATAATAAGTGTAATGTGACGTAATTTCTCCTATTTAAGACTTCTAACGCATGTTAATGACTTTATTATTTTACAATATCCTTTCTCTTTTAAAATTAGCGTGTAAGTGCAGTTTTTATGACGTAATTTCCAATAAGTTCCTGCTATTTATACCTAATTATTTAATTATAATTTGAAGGGTTTTTTCTGTTTATAATAGTCACGTGTAAATAATTTTTTTATTTGAAGCAAACATTATTGTTTGCGCTGTTTATACAGATGGCAACAGTTTAAATGAATACCATTTTCTAAAATATGTAAAAAATATCTTTAGAAATGCTGAAAATTTGAATTTAAAATAGAAATAAAACCTCAAAAAATGAGTCAAATTAAAAAAATAAAATAAATGTAGTGTGCACACCGGGAACTTCTAACGAATAAAATGATCTAAAAATGATTAAATTCCCATGTATAGTTTTTGCTGCTATAAAACTTTTTTAGTGGAACGATTTTGTCCAACTTTAGCTTTAAATATCTCTTAAAATAGTTCTTCGATTTGAAAACTGTCTGCATCAGCGTGTTTATCAAACATTTCTTTATAATACCACCGATTTTCATATTTTAGTATGCAAAATTTTTCTTAATATTGACGAAGAAAGACCTCCGGTCACATAAAATTCAAAACCGGCGGTGACAGCTTTAGATACTTTTTTTTTTTAGAATAGAGAGATATGATTCTTAGTATTGTTAGTAGACATTCTAAAAATATATATTAAATGTAAAAAATCTATTAGAGTTACATAAAAAAAATAGGCCCTTCTCACCACAGTCTTTGAGATTATTGGCTGAGTTTTTCGTTCATTTTTGATTCATTGCCATTCTTTTTTTCCAACAACGTATTTTAACGATATATAAGTATACTATGTCAAAAACCGCTTGCAGAACCTTTCGAAAACTACCTCATTCATCTCTATGTCTTTAGTATGTGAATGGAAAAAAGAATGTTAACATCAGAAATAATATATAGGATGGTTTTCATCTCTATTCTGTAACCCGGGAAGAGCGGGTTTATCCCCTTGTTTATTTATAAATAGTAAAATCCATCTTTTTCTAATATTAAGATGTATTCTATTTCATATAAAAGAAATAATTTGAGATGTTTATCCATTGAAATATATCAAGAAGCACTTTTCTAAGAGTTATGAATGCATAACATGAAGCATAAGAGAGGACGTTTTTGAAATTTCCTTTAGCAAAAAATATTTAAAGAAAGTTTAATCTCCCAACGCAACTTTCGATTTCCAATTCACGACTTGCCGTTTGAATCAATGTCTCCGTTCACTCTTTTCGCAAAGCTCAGCTTTCAGATTTTCTTTGGATTTTAAAAGAACAGTTTGATGAAGTGTGAAAACAATTCTCTTTTCACTCTCTTTTAGTAAAAAGTATGAAAATAAAAGAAGTTCTTTTAAAAACCACTCTTTTCTAAATATTCACTGAAAATAGTGTCTGATTTCATGTTTTCCCCCAAATATTTGGTAACGAACTCGATTCTGAAAAATTAACTGATTTGTTTAGGCTTGGTAGAAATCGCTAGCAAGTGACAGAGGGTAGGAGTATAGGGGAAAGTAGGGGAATGGCGCTCACTTAAGGGGAAACATGAATAGCTAGACAAATTTAGACAAAAAAAATCAATGTTTTATTAACGAAATATAACTCCAAGGCATAAGGAACAGTTTGCAATCAACTAATTTTCATAAAAGTTTTAGGAATTTTTTTTATCGTTTTATTGAAATAACCATCGATTGAGTGGTGATGCCCGACCAGGGTAGGCTCATTGCTCTCAGAGTTTGAATAATACAATTAAGTAAGACAAAAGTCATTTATGTAGTTGTGTGGCCTGTTCATACCACTGCAGACTTTTTGAGACTACTTTACACATATTGTGTTACACATAGAGTGGGCTACTTTCTTAAAATTTAGGTTTTTTAATTTTCGCCACTTTTTTGAAATCGTAAAATTTTCCTTGTTAATTGACATATTAATTAAGGTGAAATCAGGGAAATTTTACCATTTCAAAAAAGCGGTGTTAATCAATAAATTTGAATTTAAAAAATGTTGAATACTGACAACACTTCCTCTGGAGTTCCACGCGAGCGTCATTACCCGTTATCGCCATGTTGGGTTTTAATGCATTATAATTGGCGTAACAATGCACTACAAGAATAAATAAATGCATGAAAGTACAGCTAAATGTATATATTTTGTAGACATAATGAGTAAATTAATATTTGAAAATAAGAGTGTTCACTTACCTTCAAGTTAGATGTTGTAGAATTTTATAATAAAACAACTGCAAACTAATAACGTGAGGACACAAAAATACTTTCCTGCCGACGGTCACTCTATCCTTACTGGGAACTTACAACGAAGTTCGCTAGGTGCCGGTACCGATCGCACGTTTTCAATTCTGTTCTGTTTAGAGATATTGAGTGAGCGGGATTGCCCTTCTGAACGTCATTACCCTACTTTCCCCTATATAATTTTTACTCTGTTTCTTTTTAAGATATCTGCCTACGTTCGAAGCAATTTCTTTTTTAAACATATACTATTGAATAAACAAACCTATATTAAGTTCAAATGAAAAAACAAAACCCTAGCAATATTTTCATAACAGTTTTGCAAAATTAGAATTTTTTGTCATTTTTTATAGAATTTCGGCACCCAACCTCAAACGACTGCAACCAAAATTCCCAACCGAAAGAGCATAAAACATACAGCTGTTGGGCGGTAAACACCCAAGCTGAATAAGGATCTATTTTTGTAAAAATGTAACTGAACATGAAGTTTGATTAAATTGTGTGCATTAGTTTTTTGCGGATAGAGCTATCGCGAAAATCCTTTAAACTGGAGCCTAGCTGCGCGACCTGTTACAGCAAAGTCTAATCAGTAATCCATTTATATCAAGGTCTAACTGAATCTAAAGTTTGATGAAATTCCGTACATTAGCTCTTGAGATAGAGCGCACACAAAATAGGTCACTTATTGCACTTATTACAGGCAGACGCACAGACAGACATATTCTAAAACACTGAAATCGTCTTCAGGACTTTTTAAAAACGTATAAATCCACCGAAAACCGGAAGTCGAATTTTTTTCCCGAATCCAAATAATTCAAATAATTCGGAATTGTAAAGATGGATTTTAGGGGAAAGTAGGGTAATGACGCTCAGAAGAGTACCCTCATAGCATGCATGGTCACAGTGACGTCATTGTGACGTCACTGTAAGTCACTGTGGTCACGTCACATCTGTGACCAAAATGCCACCACTCAGTGATGTCACATTGTGACTGAGATGTGAACTTCTTAGAAAACTTTAAAAAATTACAAAAATTATTAAAAACATGTTATTTACTGTAAAATATATTTTTCTGCCGGATTAACAAATTTTTTAAACCGTGGTCCAAGTTGCATCTGTGCCTCTAACAAAAACTTTTTATTTTCATATAACATAAAATGTAATTAATTCATCAGCAACACAAAACGATTTCCTAATTATTAGAATTTCATATTATTAAAAAAATGTTTTAGGTAAGCAGACTTCGACTTATCTTTTATAAAGATTTTTGTAAATGATCATCTGTTATACTAGAAGTTTCTCAAAGAGTAGTCGAAACATTTCTGTCGTTTCAAACTAAAAACTTTCTATTACAGTTAAGGCTGCAGCTTTTAATGAGCACGCAGAAAGCGTCTTCAAAGTTCAGTCATACATGCATTTCTTGCTTTATAATTTGCATTCAAGTCATTTTTTTTCCTCTTAGTGTTTCACTATTTTAAGTATTTTTTTTTTATTATTCTACTTCTTTCAAACGTTTAAAATAGAATTGACATTTTTCGAATATAAAATTAATGTACAAAATTTAGGCAAAGCCCACGACATAATTAATTATTCATGTTTTATTTTTTGTTTTCAAAATATATCTTTAAAAATTATTTTACAAGTTTTATTCTACAGAAAATTAATATTAAGAGAATGACAGATTGACAAAGAAAAACTCATCTCTTCTCGATAATCTTGTTGTATTTTTTAAGAAGATATTTTATATATATTACCTGTGATACAAATTTTACTTTTAAAAAAAAGGAGGGAGTCATCATTATTACCATTAAATTAATGTGTATACATTTTGAAAATTTAAGCAATGTTTTATCTAGTAAACTCTAATTATGGATAATATTATTATTATAATTTACGTAAATGAAACTTTACAATTCAATAAAACTGATAAAAATAAAAGATGAAATACAATAAAACATTTTCAAACAGGAAATTGAATTAGAGACAATTTGACAAAATTATTACGCATTTAATTTCCTTCCGAAACTGTGGTATAGAAAAACAAATAAAACCAAAAAGCATCTGCTTCGAACTTCGAAACTTAAAAATCGTCTGCATTTGCACTATTTCAGTTGTTACCACTCGACCGCAGAATAACGGATAAAAGTAACAGTGAAATTTTTTAGAATAAATGCGGGACACTGGACAGTTCTGTGGACACTGTGGACACTGAAGTTCTGTGGACACTGGACAGCATAGATGTGTTGACACGGATTTAAAAACTGAAACAAGAACGTTCTCAGGATCCAAGTTAGTTCAGCTAACAAAATATAAACCCGAGAAAATTACGGTAGCTTTGACTTGTTGAAGATGATTCAAGTCATTGCTATCGTACTTATAATCGGATTTAATTGGTTCCCCAAAATCAAAGTATCACGTACAACGTCAATGAAATTAGGTATGTAAAAATATTATTTTCCCTGTTTGCTTTTTTTTTTTTATTACAACAATTTTAGTTAGTTTCTCATTAACATGCTGTAGAACATAAATATTTCATTACATTTATTTTTTATTTTGCTGAAATATCTAAAATATTATTTTCCTTGTTTGCTTTTTTTTTTTTTTTTTTTTTTTTTTTTTTTAATTACAATGATTTCAGTTATCTTCTAATAAACATGTTATAGAACACAAATATTTCATTACATTTATTTTTTATTTTGTTAAAATATCTAACTTCCTTTTGAACAGCTTTGATCAGATTATTAAAATTAGTGATTTAAATTGCATTTTAATCTGGTTTATTTTCTTATTTAAATATTGGGTTAAAACCACATGGTGGCATAAATATAAAAGTATATGAACAAGTATTATCATCAATCATTAACATAATTAATAGACATTTAAAGATAATTAAATTATTTAAAATTTTTGGATGTTATTAACGTTTACCATAGCAAGACCCCTATTTGTAATGAAGTTTGTAGCATGTTATTTCATTTACAGGGACAGTCAATTGTATTCCATTACATTACGGCTTGTGGGAAAAAAATCGTTTCAAATGATTTTTAATGATTTTACACGCTTTCAAACAGAATAAAATTGATATGCATTTATGAAGCGCACTAAAATGTGCATTCCATAGAATATGCGATGCAAAGAATAGTTATTGTTCATTTACAGGGCTAAAAAAGGAATTCCAATACATAATGATATAGGGGTGGAGGGAATTGTTTGCGGCGTACTTTATTTATGTTAATCTATTTGATATGTAATGAAATTGATATACGTCGTTGAGGTTTACATACTATGAATTATTTCATGTATAATACGAAGTGTATATAGCATTTACAGGGACACACAAAATATTTCAGATATTATATTGTATCCGAAGTACTGTTCATTAGCGATGATTGCTAGAAATACATTTTTAATTATGATATACACTTTTATGATTCACTACATTTATGCATAGTATATGGTGTATATATATATGCTATAATTCATATACAGGAATATACAAAAGTATTCGAAAGGGTTACTGGGTATTGCTTAAAGGAGGTTTTTAAATAACTTATGCATTTTAACGCTGCACTGTATTTAATTTACTAAGAAATGTTTGTAGTATATAGATAAAATGATATACAGGGTCACGCAAAGAATTGGATACGTTGCTATCTATGAATTATAATTTCTGGAAATGTAATTTCAGCAGTTTTAAGAGTGTTTTAGCTTGAATAAAATTTTAACTAAATAGTGGCGTGTAATGAAGGTTCTAGGTAAACTACAGGGTTGTACAAAATTATTTAAGTATGTTTCCATATATTAGTATAAATTGCTGAAAGAGAATTTCAACCTGTTATGCATTTCCTTGATAAACTAAATTTTTCCATTATATAGTATATATATATCAATCTACAGATCAAATACAGGACTGTTTAAAAGAATTAGAAAACATATTTGGCTGTGGATGGTAGGGTGTCAACGATTTTAATCGGTTGATTTAAATCAGCGATTAAATCATGATTTTAATCAACCGATTTTTTTTTTAAAAAAATCATTGATTAAAATCAAAAATTTTCTAAATGTTTAAAATGTCAAAAAAAAGTTTTAAAATCTAACATGAACATAATTTGAAAGTTTCTACAGGTATTTTGACTTATTAATAAACAAAAAAAGAGCTTTAAATAATTGTTTCTAAGCTTAATTCATTAGTATTGTAAAAAAATTAAAAACAGTTGAGTTTGTAAAAAGCATTGTTTTTAAGTTTTTATCCAAATTAAAACAGTTTCATTTAAAAATGATATTTAAATCTAACATAATTTGCAATGTCATAATTTCCTTTAGGTAATCAATTTATGCATTATTTTATATAAAATACACATAGCAAGTATAATTACATTTCTACAAGTAAAAGAATAAATAGTAATTAATAGCAATCTCAAGTTAAAGAAGAATGAAAGAATGACATCTGCTCAGCCGCTAAATTGTAAATGAATGCATAAGAGAAAAAGAAATAATTGGCATAAAAACGCTAAGCACAGCAAGAGCTTCTTTGGTATAGGTTGAATAAATGTTTATTATTATTATTATTTTTTTTTTTTTTTTTTTTTTTTGTAACTCATATATATTAAAAAATTGAACCATTGAAAGCTAATAGAGGTAATAATGCTGTTACTTAAATATTTTGAGGATTTCAGATATTAGTGGCTAACTTATATTTATTCTATATGAATGGGTTTAACTCATTTTCATTTTTATCTTTTTTTTTTTTTTTTTTTTTTTTTTTTTTTTTTGTTTAGCATACACGTACATGTGTGTAAGTATAGATTTTGGTGGTTTATAGAAATTTTCCTAAATACAAATGCAAAATGAGCTGCAAATAATATTTGTTAGTTTTGTTATTTGTGCTACTAACTAATGAATTTTACTTATTTGCAGTTTTTATTAATTCTGTAATTACTTATACTGCTTCTTCTAGGCCATTTTGTTTAATGGTGCCACACCATGCTCCTTTTGAAATTGGCAAAATGCACCCTGCCTTAAAAAAAGAAAAAAAAAAGTTGAAATTTACCTGTAGTTGTAGCCAGAGATTTCTTGTAAAAAACTTCCCCATTCAACAGTATTCTAAATTCATGTGGAAAAAATCTTGCAAAAATATAGAACTTTATTTCTTTAGAAAAAACAGGATATTATTGAAATATGTTATTTAGTTGTATTTTTCAATTTGTTATTCAAAAAATTATTAAAAATTAAGGACACTTTACTTATAATGCTAAAAAATATTCTTTTTTTTTTCTTACATCATTACTAAACACATTACTAATATATTTCCTCATGAAATAGTGCCCGTTTTTTGAACTAGAATCCTGTCCCTTTTTCTTTCTAAAATGAATTATTATCATTTTAATAATTAAGGCTTAAAAATGTATAATATGTTCCTAATTAGAGAGTTGATTGTTTAATAATTAATTTGAAGTAATGTTAGCTATTTAGTATAAAATGCAGTTAATAATTTTCATAAATGTTAAGTATCTCTAGTATTTATAAAGTTTTACATAATTATTACAACATTAATGTATATAACATTATTGTATAATACTACCTAATGAAACTACTAATTTGCAGTTTTTATTTCTGTAATTACAAACTAACAATTATAATTCTATTAATTAAAGTGTAAAAACATAGATTATGTTAGCAATTAGTGGTGTAATTGTTTTGGAAACCTAAAACTCATGATAGCTATTCAGTATTTGAACGCTGGAAAAAAAATCATACAAATCTGATTTAAATAAAAAAAATCTGATTTAAATAAAAAAAAAAAACGATTTTTTTTTTTTTTTAATTATGATTTTTTTACACCTTAGTGGATGGTAACTGCGTAAATCAGTTTTTAAATGTTTTACGCGTTTTCATGTTTACTTAGTTATCTTATTTACGTTATTTCCCCCGATGTCTTGATAAAACATTTAGGAAGAGTTGGAAAGTGTTTTATAATCTATGCCTAACGCATGATATATCTTACTTGTTGTTTCTATTTCCCAGATCAGTCTTTTCATATAAAACATACCAAATCTAATTAGCTCATATTCACAAAATACAATATATACGGGAATAAAAAAATTAAATAAATAGGGCTTATCATGTAGTTCTATAAGTACCAGTTGTATTAATGTCCGTTAGACTCCATGTTCGTATTTAAAAAAGCAATGACAAATCATAACACATTAAAAAGCTTACACATTCTTAATATTAAGCTTGAATTCAAGATCAAGCTAACTTAATAAAAAAAGATGTCAGTTAATAAGCATTGTTTTTTAAATGGAAAATTAAAAATATTTTAGAAGAATAGGACTCCAAAATAGCGATATCTTGCTAAAAAGTACGGTAAAAAGATAAAATTTTATATTTCAAACAAAACTTTACTTTAAAATTATCGTAGTTTTTATGACAAGAATCATCACAGTATTAATACTTGGACATTTTTCCAGAGAAAAACATTCGCCTTGCATACAATATTTCAAATGAAAATCAAATTTCAAATAAATTGCTTAAAAGGCGCAAAGGCCAACATAGTGAAAAATATCCACGCCGGGTCTCGATCCCGGGTAATCAGTATAGCGCACTGACATTCTACCGACTAAACCACATGGAACGATACCCAGCCTGGAAATTTTCTCCTTATTACATGTTGGCAAGGCTACAAACGCCGCACAAGATGGAATCTTTATCGTGAGCCACCGTCATGGGGCAAACACGAAACTTAATTAAACCAGCATCGATTAAATCTATATCAATATTTGGAAATTTTTCCAGAGAGAAACATTCGCCTTGCATACAGTATTTCAAATGAAAATCACATTTCAAATTAAAATTGCCTTTTAAGCTATTAAATTTGATTTTCATTTGAAATATTGTATGCAAGGCGAATGGTTCTCTCTGAAAAAATTTCCAAGTATTAATATAGTTTCAATCGATGCTGGATTTAATTAAGTTTCGTGCTTGCGCCATGTCGGTGGCTGACGATAAATATTGCATCTTGTGCTGCGTTTGTAGCCTTGCCAACATGTAATAGTGAGAAATTTTCCAGGCTGGGTATCGTTCCATGTGGTTTAGTCGGTAGAACGTAAGTGCGCTATACTGATGGCCCGGGTTCGAGTTCCAGCATGGAATCTTTTTCACTAGTTCGCCTTTGCGCCTTTTAAGCAATTAATTTGAAATTTGATTTTCATTTGAAATCATCACAGAGTTTATGACAAGTTCGTCACAAATGACACATATTTCACAAATTGGTCACAGTGTGACTTCAAAACATTGTCACTTTCGTCACAGGTTCGTCACAAAGTTAATGCCAAAATAGTCACAAATGACACACTTTTCACAAATTAGTCACACCGTGACTTCACAGAGTGGTCCAATGTGACGTCACAAACGACCTCTAAAACGGCCATAACGACCTCACATTCTAGTCACTGTGACGTCACATCCACGTCACGTGACGTCACATCGACGGTCACAAAATCACAGTGTGACTTCACAACGACGTCGCCGTGACGTCACGATGCCTTACGGGTAATCCCGCTCACCCAATATCTCTAAACAGAATAGAATCGAAAACGTGTCGGTACCGGCACCTAGCGCACTTCATCCCAAGTTCCCAGTAAGGATTTAGTGCCCGTCGGGAGGACAGTATTTTTGTGTCCTCACGTTCTTAGTTTACAGTTGTTTTATTATAAAATTATACTACATCTAACTTGAAGATAAATGTACACTATTATTTTCAAATATTAATTTACTCATTATGTCTACAAAATACATACATTTAGCTGTACTTTCATACTTTTATTTATTTTTGTAATACGTAATTACGCCAATTATAATGCATGGCCCAAAATGCATTAAAATACAAATTAAATGCTCAACATGGCGATAACGGGTAATGCCGCTCGCGTGTTATTCCAGAAGAAATGTTGACAGTGGGTCTCTTTTTTAAAATTCAAACTCGTTGATTGATACCACTTTTTTGAAATGGTAAAATTCCCCTGTTTTTGCCTTAATTAATATGTCATTAAACAAGAAGAATTTTACGATTTCAAAAAAGGGGTGAAAATGAAAGTACCTAAATATAAATAAAAGTAGCGCACTCTATGTCTAACACAATATGTGTAAAATGGTTACAAAAAGTTTGCAGTGGTGTGAACAGCCCACGCAACTACATATGTGACTTTTGTCTTACTTAAATGATGTATTCAAACTCTGAGCGCAATACCCCTACCATGTCAGGCGTTACCGCTCAATCGATGGTTATTTCAATAAAACGATAAAAAAAAATTCCTAAAACTTTTATAAAAATTGGTTGATTGCAAACTATTCCTGATGCCTTAAAGTTATACTTCGTTGATAAAATATTGATTTTTTTTTCTAAATTTGACTAGCTATTCATGTTTTCCCTTAAGTGAGCGCCATTCCCCTACTTCCTCCTACTTTCTTTTTTTACAACGCTGAGATAGTTTCAAATACGTTTTCTGTAAAACCAATAATTGACATGTAGTGAAATGTTTGAAATTTTATGTTTTTAAACATATACAACCAATATATTGATAAAATACTGGCGTTAGTACTTTCCTTTAAATGAATGCATCTTTTGAAACCTAAAGAAAAAACCTTGAAAAACAGAAAAGCATTTGCGGATACATCGTTTGCGGATTTTCTGGCTTTACAAAAAAGAAGTGTGCATTTTGGAAATAAATGTTAGAATAAACCGAATGCATGAAAAAAAAAAAAATAGTAACATTACTTATCCAAATACTTTTTTCATGTAGATTTCAGGTCATTTGCTGGTTTTACAGGATTTCAAGATTCGAATTGAAATCCTTTTTCTGCTCGAATAGGAATGTTTTCGTTATGAATTCGTTGAAATAGATTTCGCTTTTTAAAGCTATTCATATCGAAACGTAAAACAACACATCCCATTACTTTTGGAATGGTTTCATAGTGACATTCGTAAATTTCCACGAATTCTATGGATGCTTTTTCTTTTTCAAATCACTAAAATATTCCATCTCCCTTTCTGAACATTTCAGAATGTAAGAGGATTTCGAAAAACGATATAGAAACCATTTTCTATTCGAATATTAATGTTATCTATACTAATATTATAAAGAAGTAAAAATTGTTTGTTTGTTAGAAGTAATCTCTGGAGCTACCGAACCGATTTCAAAAGTAATGGTATCAAAATGATGGTGTTAGTCCAACTTAGAATATAGGCTATATTTTATGTCGGTGCCACTACCCCAAAGGGGGTGCAGGAGCAAAAAACATTCTAAAAATGCGATTTTTTTCGTTACTGAAGGGCCTAGAAATATGAAATTTGGAACATTAGTTACTTATAAGATATAAATGATGTCTAAGAACAGTTCTTAAACAATTCGAAATTTAAAAGGGGTGAAAATGCGCGAAAAACGCTCTAAAAAACGTTCTAAATGGTTATTTCTACACAATCTCAGGAAATACCAGACCGATTTTAAAAAAATAATGGTGTCAAAATGACGGTAACAACCCTTGCTCCAACATAGGCTTTGTTTTATGTCGGTGCCACTACCTGAAAGGGGGTGCAGGAGCAAAAAACATTCTAAAAATGCGATTTTTGCGTTACTGAAGGGTCTAGAAATATGAAATTTGAAATATTACCTACTTATTAGATATAAAGGATTTCTAAGAACAGTTCTTAAACAATTCGAAATTTAAAAGGGATGAAAATGCGTGCAAAGCGTTCTAAAAAACGTTCTACATGGTGGTTTCCACACAATCTCAGGAAATACCAAACCGATTTAAAAAAATAATGGCGTCATAATGATGGTGACAACCCTTGCTCCAACATAGGCTATGTTTTATGTCGGTGCCAGTACCCCAAATGTGGTGCATAAGAAAATCGTTCTAAATTGCGGTTTTTGCGTTACGAAAAGGCCTAGAATAGTGAAATTTGGAATGGTAGTTAGTTATAAAATATCAATGATCTCTAAGGACATTTCCTAAGAAAATCGAAATTTAAAAGGGGGTCAAAATGCGAAAAAAGCGTTGTAAGAAACGTTCTAAATTACGATTTCTATGCAATCACAGGAAGTACTGAACCGATTTCAAATATAATGGTGTAAAAATGATGGTGACAGATCTTGCTCTAAGATAGGCTATATTTTATATCTGTTTCCACTACCCCAGAGGAGATGCAGGAGCAAAATGCGCGAAAAGATGTTCTAAACGTCGATTTGCCAGCAATATCTCAGGAAGAATCAAAGTGATTTCAAAAGTAATGGTAGGAAATTGATGCTGACAGCCTCTGCTCTAACATAGACGCTATTTTATGTCGGTATCACTATCACCTAGACGTTGCAGGAGCAAAAAAACGTTCTAAATTTCAATTTTTATAATCGGTAGGGGATAGCAACTTAAAATTAGGCAAGGTACATATTTATTAGATATAAATGATCTTTAAAAACAGTTTTGAAAAAAATTGGAAAAAGGGGTGAAAATGTGCGAAAGCGTTCTAAAAACGTTCTAAATTCCGATTCTACTCAATCTCAGGAAATACCAAAGCTATTTCAAAAGTAATGGTTGCAAATCAATGGTGACAGTCCCTGCTATAACATAAGTTATATTTTATGTTTCTGTCACTAAAATCTGAGCTTTGCAAAAGAAAACATGTTCTAATTTGCATTTTTTACACAACTGAGGGGTCTAACACTTTGAAGTATGGCATGGTATTTACGTACAAGATGCAACTGCTTTCTAAGAACAGTCGAAAGAAAATTCCAAATTTAAAAAGATGAAGTGAGCGAAAAGCGTTATAAATTACAATTTTAATGCAATCTTATCAAATATCAAACCGATTAAAAAAATAATGATGACAAATTGTTGGTGATAGAACCTGCTGAAACATAAGCTACATTTTATGTCTGTGCCACTACCACCAGAGAGTTCCAGGATTTAAAAACCTTCTAAATTGCGATTTCTGTGATACTGAAAAGGCTAGAAAATTTAAATATGGCATGATAGTTACTTATAAAATATAAATGCCCTCGAAGGACTGTCGAAAATAAATTCGAATTAAAAATAGGTGAAGCGAAGGGGAGGTGCGAAAAGCATTCTAAAAAAGTCCGAAATTACGATTTCTATGCAATTTCATGGAATATAAACCGATTATAAAAGTGAAAGTTGCGAATCAACGGTAACAGTCTCTGATCCTGCACAGGCTATATTTTACGCCGATGATTCTACCACCTGGGGTTCACAGGAACAACAAACGTTCTAAAAAAAGCCTTTAAAAGCTTACTAAATTACGTTTCTGTGGAATATTAGGAAATAACAAACCGATTTCAAAATTAATGTTAGCAAATGGTGACAGTTCCTATTTCAACATAGCCCTTTATGTTGAAATAGGTGATAGGACTTGGAATTTGACATGATAGTTAATTTTAAGATGTAAGAAGATGGTTTCTAAAAAAATCAAAACTTCAAATGAATACTGAAATGAGCGTATTAATTGAGCATAAAAGTTTCAAAATATTTTCTAAATTATCATTTATTTAGTTTTATTAGTTTTTATTTTCTAAGTCTCATTTCTGCCTAATGCAGTAATTTTATTTTTAATCAAACTGTGTTTTAAATAGTAATTTTTGTAGTATTCGTAAAAGTAATAAGTATCTTTTAATAAAATAAAATATTACCTTTTATAATAAAATAAAAATGTAGTTAGTACCTTTTAATAAAAATTAGACATATAAATATCACTTGGCATATTTCAAATATTACTCGAGCAAAGCCGCGAGTTTTGCTAGTATATCTATATTATATAGGACAAACATATCTGTGTGTAACGCATACGTCATTTTTCGAATGGCAACACTTTGAAATTTCAAATAAAATTTTAGTTTTGCAATTTTCTCTACTGCAAATTTTTAAACTTCTAAACATTGCACATTTTGAATTTTTACACCGTCGTATAAGGAAAAAAAATGCTCTTTTAAATGCAATTTGTTTGAAAGCTGTATCTCAATTTATTTTTGAGATATTAATTTTTTTTTGTAGTTTTTAATACCATTTTTCTTATCGTGGCAACAAAAGTACTACCTCATTTCTATTGAAAGTCATTGAAAGTAAACGGAAAATAGGAGATACTGTAGCTTTTTGTTGCCATTTTCTCATAAAACCTCAAAAAAGTTGAAATTAAAATATGGGCTATGTCAAGAATCTTGTCTATTGTTCCGTGATAATGACATCATTTTTCTATAGACGAAGTTTAAGACTGCAAATGACGTCATTTTATAAAAAGGCGTGTATTTTAATTCTTAAACCTGAATTATGTTATGTAGAAGTGCGTCATTTTCACAGCCCAACTGCTATGAAATTCTTCACAGGTGAAAATGCTTCACTTTTGAAAATAATGTAATCGAAATCACACACTGATAAAACGCAATGTTTTACAAAAATTTAGAGTGTCTTTATAAAATAGAGGTGGCATGCAAATAATAGCGATTTATATTACAGAAATTGGTGATTCTCGCGTGGATGGATTTGCTTCGCCAAGTTAGACAAGCAAACAAATAATTTGTGGTTTAAAATAATATCATGTTCTTGATGTTTTTGTCGAAAATTCTCTCGAATAATAAAATTTTAATGCTATTCCTTAGGACATTCTACTATAATTTTATCAAAATAATATAATTTGCTTAATTTGATTTTATATAATCTATATATTTAAAACACAAGTGTGTTTTTTAGTCATCAGCCCAGATCTTTCTGTTAAACCAATTTTACTAATATATATTTATTTTTTAACTGAAAGCTCTTCATTTGTAGATGTGATTGCACTATCTGTTTTTTTTTTTGTTAAATATCCCACTTTTGTATTTTAATTTAAAAAGCATTTTATGAAATTTCTTCAAAATGATGAAAATTAGATAGCTTTCATTATTGCAGACACGAGAGAAATAATGAGGTATTTTTAACTTTATTCATGCTATTTTCTGATAAAAATTCAAAATTGTTGTAAAGGCGCCAAATCCTATTAGGAGCAGAATATTATATTAGGGGCATAACAACGGAAAATGACATACTGCTTTTGAAAAAACGCATTTTTCCTCATGGATTTTCTATATTGTTTTTCCTTCTGCATGTGTACTGATACTAAGTTTCAGACACTAGGCGAAAAGCTTATTTAAGTGAAAATGAAGTCATATTTAAAAGAAAACGATCATTTTCTTAGATAAAACTAAACATTTTAACACAAATGCGTCTAAAAAATATAAATTACGTAAATTTTTACTCTCCGGAATTGAGATTAGAATCTCAAGTAAAGCGTGCGTCTGTTCACATAAAAGATGTTGCTGATAATCGTGACTTCAAGTTTTGAGCTAAAATGATTTTTAAATGATCAAATAAAATACAATTTTTTTTTAAATGATGAATATGGATATGAGAAGTGCGTATGCAAATTTTAAGAAGGTGAAAATTGCTGTTTTCATTCCAGAAATCCAAGCATAAGAGCCTCAATTGATAACCACATCTAATAACTGATCTTTATTATATTTTACTGATTAAGTATCTATATTATAAAGAACAAACGTATCTGTGCGTAACGTTGACGTCATTTTGCGAATGGCAACACTCCACGATCAAATTTCGGTCTTGAAATTTTTGCTACTGCAATTTTTTAATCTTCTGACCATCGTACATTTTCAATTTTCGTCGCATAGGGATAAAAAATTACTTTCAAATGCATTTTGTTTAAAAACTGTATTCATTGAGTGATGTATTATATTTTCTAAAATAATTTTTAAGCATGATTTTTTTTAAGTTTATCGTATCATGTGCCGGTTTCAATACATAATAATTATAAACATTTTGCACATAAAGCAACAAACATTTTTCAGCATTTGTTTCTGACTATTTTTGCATAACGGAATTAATACTTCCTTTATAAACAAATAAAAGAATAATATTAAAAAAACCACCAATCTAACATGTATGTGAAAGTCAAATTAACGAAATTAATACTTCTTTTATAAACAAATAAAAGAATAACATTGAAAAAACACAAATCTAACATATTTGTAATCGTGCAATTTAAAGTTTTAGATCACCAAATAGGATTTTTTTTTTCAAATGGAATTTGTTTGCAAAGTTCATCTCATTTTACTGATTGTCTATGGTTTTAAAAACAATTTTAAAGCATGAAATATTTTTTAATTTATCTATATCGCGTGGAGCTCGATTACGAAGGATTTGCTCTTAAACAAAATAAAGAGTTCATCCTTTTCTTACGGCTAATATCCATTAAAAAAAACTTCCCTATGAATAAATAAATAAAATAATATACATAAAACACAAATTTACCAGACATGTATAAGCTCTGAAATTATCAGAACATAAAAGGATGCCATAAGTAGCAAAATCTTGGCAAATAACTCTTAGCATGCGGCTAATAAGAAAATATCGCTTTTGATAAATTTCAAAAAATTATTTGATTGTATAATTCGTATTTTCCATATGAGAAATGCTTTTTTAATGTAAGTAGTCAATCTAAAAAATTTACTGCATGTAATAAAATTATTAGTTTTCAATTTAAAAAAAGTTTTCACCTATATTCTTTAACCCGGGAAGCCCGGGTACGATACCCTAGTAATAATAAAAGAACAAATCGCTCTCTCTCTCTCTCTGTGTGTGTGTGTGTGTGTGTGTGTGTGTGCGCGCGATGGCTAGCAAAGTTTACGGCACGTACGAGGTTCAAAATTTTTCTGAAGAGAGTCCAAGGCCTCTCCTAATGCTCCTGACTTTCGGAATTTTAATATTCTAATTAATAGCTGAGAAATTAATTTACAAACGCAACTCACTTTCATCAAAAATACGCTTTTTTCTCGGCTTTTTTAATCCGATTGCTTTCGGTTGGTTTGTTGTATAAAATTTTCCCAGAAGAAATTAAATAAACCCGGATAGCAATGACATTGGGTGTGTTCAAGATGCACGCGGGCAGCGTGCCCGAGCTTAGGGAGACAGCAACATGGAGTGGATCTTTATCGTGTATGCAATAAACGTTCAGCGCGTTCACGAACAAATCAAGGTTTGATTAATTACGGTACTAATTATAAAGATAATTTGTTGAAATGGAAAGCGAGCTAGATGGCTGAAAGGATAGCGCTTTGAACTCGAGAATCGGGGCTATGGGTTCGAATCCTTCGCGACCCAAATTGTTTTATAAGTTTTTTTTTTTTTTTTTCGTTGCTTTATATTTTTCATAATAAATAAGATATTTTTCATAAAGGTAAATTTTTATAGTTATAATACAGAACCATATGTATTTCTATTCTGATAATAAAACACTTATTTAAATACCAGAAAATGAGGTATTTCGCAGTGAAAATTTTACATTTGAACACTTTTTAATATTCAAAGTGATATCAAGCAAATGAAAAAATAAGTATTGCGCGAAAATATACGTTTGCGCTAAGGATAATTTCTTGATGTGTTTCTTTCCTTTTTTTTTTTTTTTGAGTATTTTAAGGGTGAATTTTTGTCAAGACTGGGATGCAAATCATATTTTACGGTGTTAAAATCAACATGGAAAATATTATAAAAATAAAATGTAATAGATGTACAATATTTTAACTAAAAGTATCTGCAC
Source organism: Maratus speciosus (assembly GCA_963932465.1). Taxonomy (NCBI): domain Eukaryota; kingdom Metazoa; phylum Arthropoda; class Arachnida; order Araneae; family Salticidae; genus Maratus; species Maratus speciosus. The sequence goes on along the minus strand of OZ010795.1, from coordinate 12,056,988 downwards.
ATACAGTAGAACCTTGATTATCCGAAGTAATTGGGACCGATCATCTTTCGGAAAATAGAAATTTTCGGATAATCGAGAATGCTTCAATTTTAAGATTAAGGAGAAATATATGCAAAATTTCTTATTATGGTAACAAGTGCTTCAGAAAAGTAAAGCAATAGCAAAATAGAAACAAGAATAAATTACCTGAATTTTAATTTTGAAATTAAGTACCTTTTACATATATCACAAGGGTTTAAAAAAATGTTTTGTTTGTCGCAGTTTCGATTGCATTTGCTTTGAAGCTCTATCACGGAGTTTTTAAAATTACTTCACCAGTATCGCAGTGCTAGGCCCCTATATCTAGGGTCCCTTTTTAAGCATTTACACTATTATTGCACATTTTTAATAAATATTATTCTAAAGATTATTTCATATCCTATGATTAATTTTGGCAAATTGAAGATCTAAAACGCTAAGTACTAAAACAGTTTAACATGTTTTCATGTTAGGGCCTGTTCTCAACTATCAGTTGGATCCTTTTGGGCCCCCTATTATAACTCCCTTAAAAATAGTTCGATTCACTAGCTTTTTTTTTCTAACAACATCTTAGGTTCTCCAGCTATTACACGAACGAAAAAAAATTTTCAGACTTCAGCTACCACAAATTTTGAATATTAATCGCCTTATTGGGCCCTTGGTGAAGCTTCTTTAAAAATTATCCTAATGCCTTGCAATTTTCTTTACCATTTTTCTAGCATCATTTGATTACTTTAAAAACTACTAAAAAGTATATTTATACTAAACTACATGACACTTAAGTTCCTGACTCTCTGGGATCCGGTACAGGGATTCTTGAAGCTTTTGCACCATAAATTGTTAATAGATTGCCCCTCTAATCCGATCTTCATTTTTACCATTTTTGCATTTAGTCATTCTCCTGTTACTATATTCCAGTTAAAATCCTGGGGCACCTTACGGTCCTGTAGGGCCCGATTCGGGGTCCTACAGGTGTGCCATGCATTTTCACCCCCTAATTTTCTCCCCTTCTGATTGCATAATTTGAAAATTGAGTCTTGGATTCTTCTCCCTAGACAAACACCCTGATATTTTTATTGGGGCTCTAGGGCCCCTTTATAAGCATTTACACCATTTTTGCGCATTTCTTTAAAATATTATTCTAATGATTATTTCATACCCTGTGATTAATTTTAACTAATTGAAAATCTAAAACGCTAATTACTACAACATTTAAACATGTTTTTATTTTAGGGTCCTACTCTCAACTATCAGTTGGACCCTTTCGGGCCCCCTGTTATAGCTCCTTTAAAAATGATCCGATTCACGAACTTTTTTTTCTAACAACTTCTTAGGTTCTCCAGCTACTACATGAACAACAACAACAAAAAAAAAAACTTGCAGACTTCAGCTACCACCCATTTTGAATATTAATCGTCTTCTTGGGGCCTTTGTTGCAGCTTCTTTAAAAACTATCCTATTCTATTGCAATTTTCTTTAACTTAGTTTTAGCGTCTTCAAGCTACTTTAAAACCACTACTAAATTTCCCTATACCCAACTACTTTCTAGATAACACTCTGTCCCCCAGGGCCCGGTCTTTCTTTATACCTCAGCTACCGCCTTTTTCGATTATTAATCTCCTTTTCCAGCATCAACTTACGTCTACTCACTACAGCCGTAAATTAAAAATCGCGTTACTTTAAAGGTATCTTTAGATATGAGATTTCATCCATTTATTAAATATGTTTTAATGCTAACTGTAATTTATGAAATTTACAAGGGCAGAGGCATCTTCCACCGCTTGGGGGTGCAATATTTCCTCGGATTTAAGGGTCCAATTTCAACGGGATTTGCTTCCTTCAACTTAGATTACAATTCAGCTACTTTCTGTATTTTGAAATTTTATCTTGGACTTTAGTTACCAACATTTTCTAGCATTAATGGTGCATTCTTTTTTTATTATTATTCTATGAGCTTGATTCCTACGAGGTTTGTCTCACTCAACTTGGTTTTCGATTGTCTCCTGCACGTGCGGGCACTTCCGGTAAATGCTGCCATAGATAGCGGGGAACTAGATTACAGGTTCCTTCGAAAAGAAATTTGATGGGAACACACTAGACGCTGCGGAAGGAAATGGGGCCTCCGAATTTAGGTTCATTTAAAAGAATTTCCAAAGATATAAAATCATGCAAACTTAAGTTTTGTTTAAGGTTATTATTTCCAACCCCCGGGTAACGCCAGGCGGGTCTACTAGTACATTATAATACGTTTGGATAGCTTCCTCCATGTTCAATATAAACACCGAGACATAAAATGTCATAGCTTCTGTGAACATTTGTTTTTCTGATCGGAACCCGAAATATACAGAGCAGGGTCGGTGAACCTTTTATCATCCGCGTGCCAATTCTTCCCCAAAAATATTTTACATGATCATTGCGTGCCAACAAATTTAGCGGATCAAAGTCGCACCCCCCTCCCCCCCCCCCCCCCAAAAAAAAAAGAGAAAAAGAACTATCAGAAAAAAAAAATATCAAAATGTCTTCTTTAAAAAAACTTCTTCTATGGAATTGAATTCGAAATTCCAACTTATCATAATATCACAAATCGGAATTTTTGCTTATGATCGTTATTTCCCGATAATCTCCTAATTCTCTCAATATAAACTTTTTTCAATTCAATATTGAGCTATATTGGGACTTATAAAGTTGCATTTCAGTTTATTCAATCTACATGACAGCGATAAGCAACCTGATTTAGAAAAACTCAGCAAGTCTAAATTCAAAATAGTGCAAGCTGTGCATTTTCATTATATGAAAGGCTGGGGTGTAAAGCATGGCAACTGACATTTTTTATTTTTTTCTAATTGATTTTCTTTTTTTTTTTTTTTTTTTTTTGTAAAATTGTTTAACTGCATAGTAACAACTTTCTAGAAGTATTGAGATTTTATTCAATATATATAATATTTATTCAATAATTTTTATATTGAATTTACAAGATGAAAACTATTTGCACATAAGTCCTAAAATAAAGTCTATCAGGGAAAAAATATTGCACATAAGTTAACAGAAGTTCCATTCTTAACAAAAAATAGCTGTTCAAGCTCTTGATGAAGGAAGCAGTCATAATAGTTTTGTGTGTATTTTCTTTACAAAATTTGAAAATTGAATGCATCAAAATTTCCATTTTGTTAATTACCTTGCTTTACACGCAAGCCCTGCAATATTTTAATTTAGAACAGGAGTCTAAGCCGTGCCGAAAATAATCTCCCGCGTGCCAACTCTGGCACGCGTGCTATAGGTTCGCCTGCCTTGATATAGGGTGTCCACTCTCAACGGTGTCCAATGGCTAATTTCTAAACCTTCAGTCACACGCAGAGTTCCAATTACAAAAATGTTTTAAATGAGGTAAGATGTATTTTAAACGTAGTTTGGATCCATGAGAACATTTCTTAAAAAGTTACGAAATTTAAGTTTTTACACTGTCAAGGTCCTATAAGTGATATTGAGTAAAAATTTCCTATTACACTAACAAGTAAGGCCCTCAAACAGACAGCGTTATGTAACTTTGAATGGCATTACTTATACCCATTTACTGCATAAGAACACAGTTGAGTTGGGCCATGCTTCGACGGATCGTACACAAAGTGCTTAGAGAAGTAGAAGGATTTATTCCTTGATGACGATGTTTGGCAATTTCTTCGGTTGTTCATTCCTGACGTGAGACCGCTATGAAAATATCGCTTTTACTACGTTTCAAAACTTTATGGGAACGCATTATTACAATTTTTTATATAAATAGGATTCTTAGTATTGTTAGTGGGCATTCTAAAAATATACATTAAATGTAAAAAACTATTAGACTTATAAAAAAAAAAAAAAAAAAAAAAAAAAAAAAAAAAAAAAAAAAAGTAGAGACCCGTGCGAGGCTTCCTCCCCGCAGTCTTTGAGATGTTTCGCTGATACGTTTTTCGTTACTTTTTGTTTCACTGTAATTCTTTTTATCAAACAACGTAACAATATATAACTACACAATGTCAAAAACCGCTAGCAGAACCTTTCGAAAATGACCTCATTCATCGCTGTGCCTGTAGTATGTGCAGAGAAAAAAGGATGTTAACAACAGAAATAATATACAGGGTGTTTCATAATAGATGGGCAAAACTTTAAGAGGTGATAGTACACATCCAGACAAACAACTTTCATCAAAGAATACACGGTCGGGATTAAAACGCAAAGATGCTAGAGGGCGCCGAAGGTGATGTTGTTATACGATTCAAAAACCCTCAAACAACGATTAAGTGACAAAAGCAAGGTGTGAAACCACTCTCCGTACAATCGTTGAGCCTCTGAGCCATTTCCATTCGCAGCCCCGTAGATAAAATGCATATGGCTAATTCTATGAAAACTTGTCATATCTGTCACACAGTTGAAAATCGCTATGCTTGTTGGCCACCGTTATTTTCGAAAAGATTGTTTCGCTTTATTCAATTGATGAGATACCTCCGATAAAATAAGTCACTTTTTTTCCGTTCTAAAATACTGGTAGCGAAGAAGCATAGCGATTTTCAGCTGTGTGACAGACATGACAAATTTTCATGGAATTAGCCATACAAGCTTTTTCCCTATTAGTGAAGGATTATATTGGTGAAGAATATTGTCTACCGCGATTGCCAGTTGCAGACAGCGGTTTTTCTGTATTAAACGAGGTGAGCGTTCTTCATCTTACCGTATCCTATTTACGTGCATATTGTATATCAGTCTCGTTCTCCTCCGGATAACTGGCTACAGGAATGGAGTTTAACGTTTGCAGGGACCCAGTTTCCAAATGCCCCAGCCCCTTTGCGCTTTATTTCCGACCCTGCATTCTTGGATGAAAGTTGTTTGTTTTTATGTGTACAATCACCTCTTAAAGTATTGCCCCTATATTATGAAACACCCTGTATAGGGTCATTTTCACCTCTATTCTGTAACCCGGGAACACCGGGTATATCCCCTTGTTTATTGAGAAATACTAAAATCCATTTTTTTTATAATAGTAAGATTTATTCTGTTTCATATAAAAGAAATACTTTCAGATGTTTATTCATGTAAACATTTCAAAAAGCACTCTTCTACGAGTCATGAATGCATCACTTGAAGAATAAGCTTTTGAAATTTTCTTTCGCAAAAAAAATCTTTAAAGAAAGTTTAATCCCCGAACGCAACTTTCGATTTCCAATTCACGACTTGCGGTTTGAATCAATGCCTCCGTTCCCAAAGCTCAGCTTTCAGGTTTACTGTGTATTTTAAAAGAACAATTTGCAGGGCAGCCACAGGCGACTCTTTTTCTATTCTATTCGCACCACTATTTAAAAAAAAAATAAATTTCGTAGTCTATTTCTCTTGCAAATGTTGACAAACTGCAAGTCAAAGATTTTTGTTTTGAGAAAGTGTTGCAAGGTGGAATTAAAAAATAGTCGTCTGTGTCAGCCCTGAGTTTGTGGATGAAGGGTGAAAACGATTCTTTACAGGTGACCTCTTTTAGTAAAAAGTATGAAAGTAAAATTAGTTTTTTTTAAAAACCACTCTTTTCTAAGCATTCAAATCACGTCTCATTTCATGTTTGCCCCCAAAGAACTCCATGATGAAAAATTAACCGATTTCTTTACGCCTGGTAGAAAGCGCTTTATTAAAAAACAATAATAATTTTTGCTCTGTTTCTTTTTACTTTCTTCTATCTTTACAAAAAGAAAGTATTGGATTCGTGAAAAATGTTGACTTCCGGTTTTCGATGGATTGATACGTTTTAGAGTGTCCTGAACACGATTTGGTGGTTTTTAGAAAATGCTTGTATGTGAGTCTGTCTGTCACTCTGCCACTCTGCGAGTCTGTATGTAACAAAAATTTTATGGGCACTCTATCTCAAGAACGAATGCACCGAATTTCACAAAATTTTAGATTCAGTTACACTTTGATATAATTCGGAGCTGATTACTTTTTGATGAAAATCGCTCATTAGGTGGCGCTGCTAGACTGATGATCAGGTGATCGCATGATGATCGCAATTGCTCTATCTCAAGAACAAATACACGAATTTTCATCCAATTTAAGATTCAGCGAGTCCCTGATATAAATGAGTGCTGTTTAATGTTTGTTGTCAATCGGTCAACAGGTGGCGCTGATAGGCTTCATTTTTCAAGATTTCCGCAATAGCTGTATCTCAAGAACTAATCTATGAATTTTCATCCAGCTTCAGATTCAGTGACTCCCTGGTATAAATGGGTACTCATTAGATTTTGGTGTCAATCGCCCAATAGGTGGCGCTGCTATGCAGAATTATTTTACAATTTCCGCAATAGCTCTATCTCAAAAACAAATGCAAGGATTTTCATCCAATTTCTGGTTCAGTTAGAAGTTGGCATAAGTTGTTGATTAATAAATTTTGGTGTATGTCATCTAACCGGCGGAGCGGCTATGCTGCATTTTTCAGGGAGTATGTATGAGATATTAGCATGTATGAGATAGAAGAAAGTTTTGAGGGTGCCACTTTCGACTCGTTTAAGATATCTGCCCCCGTTTGGAGCCATTTATTTTTTAAACTATTGAATAAGCAAATGTATATTAACTTCAAATGTAATACAGAATGGCAAAAAAAAAAAAAAAAAAAATCCTCTTCATAACAGTTTTGAAAAATTAGAGGTTTTTGTCATTTTTTATAGAATTTTGGCACACCTCTTAGATGTCTGCAACCAAAATTCCCAACCGAAAGAGCATAAAAGAGACAACTGCTGGGCGGTTTATACCCAAGCTTTATAAGGATCTATTTATGTGAAAGTGTAACTGAATATGCAGTTTGCTGAAATATTCTGTTCATTAGTTGTTGAGATAGAACTATCTCGAAAATCTAAACACCAAAATACGAGTATAATCAGTAATCCATTTATTTCAAGGCATAACTCAATCTAAAGTTCGATGAAATTCCGTATGTTAGCTCTTGAGATAGAGCGCACACAAAATAGGTCACTTATTACAGACAGTCTCACAGACAGGCATTTTATGAAACCCCTCAAATCGTGTTCAGGACCTTCTAAAACATACAAATTCACTGAAAACCGGAAGTCGAAATTCTTTCCCAAATTCAATATTTTATTCTTGTAAAGATAGATTTTACTTTTTTTTTTTTTTTTTTTTTTTTTTTTTTTTACAGCACTGAGATAGTTTCAAATAGTTTTTTCGTAAAATCAATAATAGACATACAGTGACATGTTTGAAAATTTATGCTTCTAAACAGGTCTTAAAATACTGCCGGTTATACTTCCCTTTAAATGAATGCATCTTTTGAAACCTAATGAAAACCTGAAAAGCCGAAAAGCATTTACAGATTGCAATACATCTTTTGCAGTTTTTCTGGCTTTACAAAAAAAGGCTGCATTTAGGAATTAAATGTTAGAATAGAACCACATACACGTTTTCAGGCTCGTTATTAAGAAAAAAAAAGTTGTCGGATGTGACAATCCCAAAACTTTCTTCTATCTCATACATATTAATACTTCAAAATTCAATATCACAGCACCAGAATTAAATGGTAATCTATGCCCATCATGAGGATTCTAAACATATGAAATTCCGGGCATTCGTTCTAGAGACATGTATATCGCTAAAATCCTGCAAAATGCAGCATAACAGCGCTACCTATTGAGCGATTTACACCAAAAAGTAATCCGCACCAAGTTATATCAAAGACTCACTGAAACTGAAGCGTGTCGAAAATTCGGGCATTAGATGTTGAGTTAGAGCTATTGCAATAATCATGAATAATGCAGCATCGCACAGCCGCCTGTTAGGAGATTTATACCAAAGTAATGAAAACGAAATTATATGAAGGACTCATTGAAACTAAAGTTTTGTGAAAATGAGTGCATTAGTTCTTGAAAAATCGTGAAAAATCGCGGAAATCGTGAAAAATGAAGCCTAGCAGCGCCACCTGTTGAGTAATTTACACCAAAAAGCGCACCTATTTATATCACGGACCAACTGAATCTAAAGTTTATTAAGTTCCGTTCTGAGAACAGAGCCCCCACAAAATTTGTGTTACATACAGACAGAGTCGCAGACTCACAAACAGACATTTTGTAAAAACATGTTTTTCGGGATCTCTGACCCCTGAAACCTGTCAATCCGTCGAAAACCGAAATTCAAAAATTTTACGAATCCAATACTTTTTTTTTTGTTTTGGTATAGATAGAAGAAAGTAAAAAAAGTGTGCATTTAGGAAAAAATGTTAGAATAAACCACATACATGTTTTCAGGCCGGCTATAAAAAAAATAGCAACATTGCTTATCCTAGTACTTTTTCATGTAGATTGCATGTCATTTTCTGGTTTTACACGATTTGCAGTTCAGAATGGAAACCATTTTCTGCTCGAATATGAATATATTTTCGATATGAATTCGTTGAAATAGATTTCACTTTTTAAAGCTATCCCTATCGGCACATAAAACAGCATAGCCCATTACCTTCACAGTGACTTTCATAAATTCTACTGATGCGTTTTCTTTTCGAAATCACTGAAATATTTCATCTTCCTTTCTGAACATTTCAAAATGTAATAGGATTTCGAAAAAAGACATAGAAACCATTTTCTACTCGAATATTAATGTTATGTATAAGGCTAATTCCATGCGAACTTGTCATGTCTGTCACATACTACGATTTTTGGCTACCAGTATTTTAGAACGGAAAAATGGGACATATTTTATCGGAGCTATCTCATCAATTGAACAAGGCGAAGCAAATTTTTCCAAAATAACGGTGGCCAACAAGAATAGCGATTTTCAGCTGTGTGACAGACATGACAAGTTCGCATGGAATTAGCCATAATAATATGCTTGGATAGTTTTCGTCCATGTGTCACTCTAAACACCGAGACATAAAATGTCATAGTTCATTACAGCTTCAGTGAACACATGTTTTTCCGATCAAAATCCATAATATACAGGGTGTCCACTTTCAACGGTGTCCAATGTCAAATTTCTAAACCGTTAGTCATAGACAGAGTTTCAATTAGAAAAAAGTTTAAAATGAGGTAAAGAATCATTTAAAAAGTCGATTGGATCCATAAAAAATTTCTTAAAAAGTTACGAAATTTAAATTTTTATACAGTCTCCCGGTCCTATAAGTGATATTGATTAAAAATTTCCTATTACACTCACAAGTAAGGCAAAAAACAGTCTCATTCATCTGACACTCAAATAGAATGTGTTATGTAATTTTGAATGGCATGACTTACATCCATTTTCTGCATCGGAACGCATAGGAGTTACGTCATACTTCGAGGGATCGTACACAAAGTGCTTGAAGAAGTAAAAGGGTTTATTTCGGCTGTTCATTTCTGCATGGCAGACGAAGGGAGTCCCTTCGAGCAAGTTTTAAGATAACTTTAATGTATTAAGTTAATTAAGTTTTAGAGTAGATAATCCAAAAGCATTTTAAAATAGGTATCATTTTGTAAAGAACTGCGACTGTTGTTTTTCATCATTTAAATTTAACAAAAATTCTGTTATTTTTTAACTTAGCACAAATTACGTGTTTTTCTTTAATATGCCAGAATGAAAATACGTTTCAAATTTATAGTAGAATGTTAATTTTACTCTCAACTACTTTTTAACTCACAGGCTATCAAAGCCTGAGAGCTAATAGGGTCGCCGGTTCTGTATCTACGTATGTATGTACGTGACGCGGGAACTCTTAATAGAAATATCCGATTTGCTTTTAAAAAATTCTAGGTTCATTCTGATAAGGCGCTTCCCTGATTAGTTTTAGGGTTCATTGGTTAAGTATAAAGGGGTGGGGAGACGGGGGACAATCCCCCTTTAACTTAGATAAATAGTTTTTTCATGCGGAATTATCAGATTTTCTTCTTCTAATTTGGTATGCCGGTTAATTCTGATAAGGCGCTTCCCTTATTAGATTTGAAGGTTCATTGTTTAAGTCTAAAGTTAATACCCCTTAATTTAGATAAATGAGTTTTTCTATCCGATTTGGTTCAAATTTGGTATACAGGATTATTTTGATAAGGCGCCTCCCTGATGACATTCGGAGGCTCATTGGTTAAGCATAAAGAGGGGAAAGAGTTCCTAATCCCTTCCTATAATTTATTTTTCGAAGAGCATTGTTCTTTGAAATATGAGTATAATATACAATGAGTGTGAATAGCTTGTGAGGTCTCAATGCCATCAGTTTAGCTGGGCACTTTTATTTTTTACTTAATATCTGACGATTATTTATATTTCTCATCGTCAATTTATGAATGGCCCCTACGTAGCAGCAAAAAAGAGGTTTCCACTTGAAACAGCTATGATTCGATCAGTTTTAATCGTAGATGAATCAGATCTTTCTTTTTTTTTTTTTTTTTTTTTTTTTTTTGCCTTACTTCTTAGTGTAATTGCTTCTGATCCAATGATATATAGAACAAGAACAAAAACTCATGCATCAAGCATAGATTATGAAACACTTTCCAACCTTGACATAATATATGGAAATTTCTTTTTTTTCCTAGAATGAAATAAGATGAATTTGTTGGCGATTGAATTTGTTTGAGATGCTTGTGACTGGAGAAAAAAAAATGACACGATTAGATGTTCACGTTTCGCGCTTACAAGTACTACCCGTCGTTGTACAAGCTCAGGGTTTTCAGGGTATTCAGGGGGTTTTTTGCACACAAAAATTAAGCATATATAAGTGAAGGGTGATAGTAGTGTTGGTATAACGCAAAAAGTACCCCATAGTAGCTCGTTTATAGATTGTTTCAACAAATTGCGGGTAACTTAGAAAGATAATATATCGCTTTAGAGTAATTTTCTTTTTAATTTAAGGAGTCAAAATGACTCTTTCTTCCATTCAAGCGTTAATGAATTCTTCGGACTTTACTAAAACCATCTATTAAAATGTTAACTAATTTAAAGAAAATTGTGTTCTTCATTCTCATTAGAGTCATGTATTCGTATAGAATATCGATATTTTGATTACCGAAATGCATTTGTTTCAAACTCACGAATTTCAGATTATTAAAGGTACTTTCCCTTTCGAAACCGGTTCCGAAAGGGAAAGTACCTCTATTAAAAAAAATCTGCAACCAAAATCGAAAAAGTACAAAATAGCCATATTAGAGATCCAGCTCAGCTATAAAAGTTTAAAAATATTCAAATTTAAACGAGAAAATCGAAAACAACCTGCACATAGGTTTAAGATTACCGAGCGGACGTTTTCAAGTGAATGAAGAGTCTCCTTAAGGGGAATTTGGCGGCACAAGGCCCAAAAAAGGGAGTTTTTAGCATTTTTTTTTCCTGGAACAGGAATGAAGATTTTAGCTCAGGTTTTTTTGCATGTTTTTTATTAAATACCTACTATTAGTTCACACTTTCCCTATATATATCTTGTTCAAATTTTCAATCGTTCATAAAATACTTATTATTCATCCACTCAAGTTCAAATACATTTTTTTTAAACTTGTATCGGATGACAATTGATGTTAATACAGTTTTTTTTTTCAAATATTAATTCATTCATTAAATTTTAATTAATTAATTTTAGTTTTATAGGGGAGACAAAATTGCGGCCATTGGTTATTGAACAGCATTTAATGCATATCTATACCTCTCGGGAACCCTGTTCTGTTGCCAAATACCGCCAACTTTATCGCCAACTTGGCGATATCTCTCATATTTCGCCCAATTCTCATAGACTTCCATTGTAAACCAATAGGGTTTACTTGCATACAGAAAATCAACCCATTGAGATATTTTAATGCAACAAAAACTAATATTAGCTTAAGGGATTATATTAAATTTTTCTTTGATGACATAAGTTGGAATTGACTTTAAAAACAAAATTTATATTACTTGTTTATTATCATTTGAAGAATCTCAAATTTTGTTTAGTAAAAAATGGATGAAGTGACTCGAGTTGCGTGGGTGGATGTACTAGCGTGAGCGCACTTTCAATCGGGCGGGATCCGATAGATAGCCAGAGTCGTTTGCAATCCATTTTCGTTAAGGATTACGATAGTTGTTAATATTGTCGGGATCTTCCAGCACTTTCAGGTCAAAAAGTCGAAAATTGGCAGCCATTTGAATAAAAGGTCTATTTCTGACCTCTTTTTTCGCAATTTGACCCGTTTCTAAAAATGTTTATTTGTTTATAAAAATGGCTGAAAGGGGTCCAAGTTCCATTAAATTATATTAACTTTAATTTAAAACAAAATTGGCAAGACCGGTTTTGTAGTTTTTGCGTTCTGATCCCACTTAGTTTGAAGTAAGACATTCTGTGTAAAATGCGTTTAGGGGAGACTAGGAAGAGTTGACCTACTTTTTACGAAATGATATTTATCTTTTAAATATTGAACGTAGAATAACGTCGTAATCAGTAACCAAAATAAAATTGCTACATAAGCATAATATATAAGAAATTTGAAAAATGATTAATTCTAATCATGAGAAAATAATGGGTCAAGGCTCCTCACATGTGGGAGGGTTGACCCACTATATGGGAGGCTTGACCCACTTTGTTTTACATTAAAATATCTGTGAAGAGAAATAAAATCATTTTTTAAAAGCAAAATAACTTTATACCACATGCTTTAATTATTATAAAGAAAATTATAATTTTGAAAACGTGATGCTTAAACAAACCTGTTTAGACGCAATCGCAAGTCAGAGGCGAAAAATTTTGTTTTAAGCAGGATTTTTTCTGATCAGGTATAAATGTACTCAGGGAAAAGGAAATTTTAACATTTAAAACAGTATTCTGTTAGAGACAAGTTCTGTTTTCGTAGGATTTCAGGTATTATTTTGTCCAGATTTAAGAGCAACTGTACCGCCTTTTTTTTGTCTCCTTGTCCTACCTTTTGTGACACTCTACCTGACAACTCAAGTTTTCACATAGTTTGGTTTCATCTCACTGCATTTATCCTGGTGAGATTTGTCTATTTACCTTCCTAAAGTTTTTCGATCAATGCTATGTTCTTTTACAACCGCATGAGTACTTAACTTATCATTAATATATTTTTACCCTTTCAAGTGAAATGTACTTTCAGTACTAAAATGTTGAAATAAATGATTGACACCGGAATTTACGAACAAATTTATTTGGAAATAAGATAAAGACTATATTTCACATACATATTAAATGGAAAATATTTTAGCAAGACTCTGGTGCCATTGTGGCATTTGGGAATTAAAATTAAGAGGTTTCATAATCGTACTACTGCCCTTGAAAGAGTTCAGAATGCTGCTTTCATATTTTCTAGTCTTCTCTAGTCTGTTCCACTGTTTCTATTTACCTCTTGTAAGAAGTATTTAAATGGAAAAAAGTTCTTATCAGCTTTCCCATTTATGTTTCATTAAATGTTGTCTTGCAGTGGATACTATAGCAATTTTTCACATCTTTCTTTAATAAGTTTTAAACATTTTTTTCCATCACCCTATTTTACTGTAGCTTTACAGAATAAATTTACATTCTTTTTTATTATATAACCATTAACCTTTCAATATGCACGGTGTATATTAAAAGTTTTTGAAAACCACTTAATTAAGGGAGCCTTGAGCATCTGGTCAACCCTCCCTCACATTGACAGTGTCAAACCTCCCCACATAGCCCTTTTCTAAAGAATAGCACATTGTTATGTGAAGCATAACCTACAGTACAATCATTAGGCCTGTAATGAATGCTCGATATTTCTGCATTACTTAAAACCTACTTACTTAAATTTCTATGATACATTTTATTTGAAAAAAGCTTACAAAATATTAAAAAAAAACTTTTAGGTTGAAAACGCTTCACAATTGATTTTTTCCACACCTATTTCGATTATCTGTATGAAACAAACGTTGTTGTTTGAGCATTCCAGTAGCTTTGGTTGACACCTATTGATAAATCTCTGAAATTCTTTTAAATATGAAACGGGTGGGTCAAGCCTCCCGTATGGTCAACCCTCCCTAGCCTCCCCTATAGTTCTCACAAACTCCAAAACTACGGACGCGTGGCTTAAAGCACTAAAAAACTACAACAGAACTTCGAATTCGGACAAATCGTTTTATAGGGATAATCTACAGACTACAGGCATCCCCCGACTTACGTATGCAATGTATTCCGCAAACTTTTGCGTAGCTCAAATTTTACGTAAGTCGAATCTGTAAATTGATTCGGTAAAATTACGTAAGAAACTGTCCTATTTATTATATATAAATAAATATTAACGATAAGAACGACGATCATTTTTAACGACTTAGAATTTAGTAGAGTGTCTTATTTCTGAATATAATACTTTGTATATATATTATATACAAAGTATTATTTTATAAATAAAGCAACGTGCACTATTTACTCGTATTTACTCGGATAATAATAACTACGTATTTACTCGAATAAAAACTATGAAAGTATGAAAAAATATAAAAATAAAGTGAAAGGACACTTTTCAAATAAAAACCCTCTTATGGAATGTGCAATTTATAAATTTAACATGGATGAATAGCATTTATAGTTCATTTAAAGGAGCATTTAAAAATATTCCGTTTCATTACGGTGAAAGGGAAAAAATCATTTCAAGTGCGTATTAATGATGTTATACCATTTCAAACATAATGAAATGTACAGTCGTGAAAAAAAAAAAAAAAAGTAAACACCCCCCACTAACTCCTCAATAAATTATCGTAGAAGAAAGTTACTGGTACCACACGATTGGAAATAAAGTCTACTTTTAAATGACATAGATAAAATTTGCTTAGGGGACCATCTACATATTAAAACGAACCATAATTTTTTTTTTCCAATAGCAGTACACAATTCTGACAGCATAAATGAACTCTGCACCCTTCAATTAGCCTAAAAACTAATTTTTATGCAATTCGTACCATAAGTTTATGAGAAATTAATTCTTTTAAAACGAGCGTATTTTAAGGGCTGTATCCAAATTGAAGTTCGGAAATCGATGGTTAACCGAGAGAGCCCCCATCTTGATCAAGGCACCTTAAGAAGTCAATGAAGCCTACTAGATTACAGGACAGCAGAAGAAATTTCAAAATATCTACTCACTTCTATTATGGACGGCCCCTTAAACCATCATTTTGCCGTTTTTTAAGCATCATTTGAAAACTACTTGGAAGAAAAATGTGAAATTTGGGATTTACATAAAGCGGGACTTAATAATTCTAAATCCATCAAAAGAATCGTAGGTTGCAATTCATAATTTTTTCGAATATCATAATTCATATCATAAAATTATAAAAATTGCAAATTCAGCGTATTTATGTTTGGGTATATTAGTATTATTGCTACAAAAAAAAAAAAAAAATTAGCACATTAGGAACATAATTTCTGGAGATATAAATAAAATATGAAAATGTAATTAAACATTAGAAGCACTCCATTTTGAATGTTTATAATTCAAAAACTTATCATTCAAATGACTTGAAATTGGGTGTCTAGCCATAATTTGAACCGAAGATTTGAAATATCTTGTTAAAATTGGGTATTGCCATTGAAAAAAAATGTGTGTATTTTTTTATTATTATTTGAAAAAAAAAGTGTTTGCAACGTATTTTAATTATGTTACAAATTTTAAATACAATGAAATTGATACACATTAATGAGGTTTACTACATGTTACCTGCTGTAGAATGTGAAGTGCATATCGTTTATCCTTCATGTACAGGGACACGCGAAAGATTTCGGATACAGTACTGTACATTAACAACAATGGATGAAAATGGGTTTTCCGTTGTGGTACACATTTTTTAATTACAATTTTTTCCATATCGCTTCGTGTGTATCAATTCTATCAATCCATTACCGAGAGGTTAATGCCTAAAATGTGTTTTTAGTTATGGTATGTGTTTTTAATTTTAACTCAATTTTTGCTACTATGTGGTGTGTATAAATGCTAACAGAGGCTATATAGGGATACACAGACAAATTCGTAAGGGTTACTGAGTATGAGGGTGAATTACTGAACCCTCTGACATTCTATACAAATTCTATATGTTGTTTTCTCTGTATTTTTCTTGTTAAAAAAAAGATGATACTTTCACCATTATAAAAAAAACGTAATTATGAATATGAATGTAATCCTTGAGAAATTTAATACTGTTAAATGTATTAAAAATGCATTAGAATTATATTACTTTATATAATGCTAATATTGCAGCAGGCCCGTAACCAGATGGGGGCGATGGGGGCTGAGCCCCTCCCCCCTAGCTTCCTCTAGAGTTCCCTCTAACGATTTCCCTACTTTTTATTTTTTCAACAAAATGTACGTTTTAACTTTCTTAAAAAAAAAAAAAAAAAAAAAAAAAAAAAAAAAACTAGCAAGAAAAACATTTAGATCTTTTAACTGCTTGAATGCAATGGAATATGCCAAACATTTTGCGTTCAGAACCCTATTAGATTAGTTGTTTTATATTATCTTGCTTGCGATACAATTCTCGAAACGCGTTCTAAGTAGGTACCCTAGTAGGTCTTTCTCCCGAAAACATTAAGTCCAGATGCACTAACTAACCACCACATGTTTTCGTACATCTTGACATTTTAAAAGGAATGATCGTATATGGGATGAATGGAAATAAACATATGCTGCTCAAGTGAATCGATAATTAGTTAAGCAATGGTTAAACGTCTTCACTAAAACGTAGTCACAAAAAAGACGTGTTTCTAAATGTTAATGATTTGCCTGTGGACATTATGTATTTGACAGCAGATTTAGTTAATGATGAAACATCACTTGGGAACTAACTAGAATGCTTGTTGAAGGAAATTAGAAAGATAACAGAATGTCATTTTATACAAACGGAATAAGAAAAATAATTGCTTGAAAGCCAAAAATTGTTTCATGCTATGGGTGTAGGCAGTAGGAAAACAGGGGTAGGGCATTTTTTTTTTTGTTTTTTGAACTTTCGTCTAATTTTTTTTTCTTGTGTTCCATGAATTTGCTAAATATTATTTTTTTTCTCTCTGTCATATAACAATAAAAAACCTTAAGTGAAAAAGCATGATTAAAGTTAAGTTTATTATGAGATTATGACAAAAATATCTTCAACTATTTGGCGTATGTTTCATTTAAATCTATTTTCAAGCATAAATGCGCTACTTTCTGACACATTTTCGAAATAATTTTAATGATAAAGGCATAAAATTTGCAGATATGATTATTCAGGCTCAAGGAATTACACTGTGTTCTGTGTGTTATAAGACTGTTTTTCAATCTAAACCAGCTACTTTCTGACATATTCGCGAATTTCTTTTATTTATAAAGGTATTTGCAAGTATTCAAACTATACAGAAAATTTTTAAAAATCTGTCAAGAAATGACGGCAAATTCGACTTTGTAGGCTGATTTTCTTGGCATTTAACGACGGAATGCTAGTCATCGAGTAGCAAATGACTATAAATCATGTTATTTCTAATCATGGCATTTGGGAAACGACATTCAGTTCTTAGGCGCATGAATGTGAGAAGCTGGAAATTTTAGGCAAAGGGAAAGAAAACTACTTCTTAACTGCATCAGGAAAATTTTCGTTATTGAGTGAAAGAAGAAAATTTTTAAAGATCTTTAGAAATGGGGGAAACGTATAATAATAAATAGTCGCCTACATTCAATGAAAACTGTTCGAAAAGGGCGTTCATGACCTTGTGCTTATTTTTTTTCTAAATGAGATTGAACGAATTTCATGAAACACATGTAAAACGTATGCAAAAAAGAAAAAAATCTATGTTATCGCTATTTAAATGAATTATATCTAAGTTGTTTTCGGTGAAAAAAAAAGTATTGAATATAATACTAAAATTACAATCTCTTTTTTTATTATTAAGTCCAGGTATGTTTAAAAAATATGTAATTAATATATATTTGTAATAATTGATTCATATTTAAAATGATATAATCATATGCAGGATTTTAAATTTAATTATTATTGCGAATTGTTAAATGGTTAATTTTATAAATCATATTATTAATAAAATAAGGTTAGGTAACGCTCGTTTTAAAGAGAAACAATATCATCACTAAATTAAATCGTATACAAACAACCGTGATTTTAAAATAATCTAATAATTCAGCAGAAACCAAAATATCAATAAAATTAAATAAATTACAAATAGCTATTAGTTAAAAATATTAAATGTATGGAATTAAAATATTTTTTAAATGATAATAGTAAGTTTGTGAATTATTCAAATTAATAAATATAGGACACATAACCATAGATGCCAACATCTCTTAATTATTCTGGAGTCTGATCGAAAACAAGCATGTTTTAAACCGGAAAAAATATATAAGGAATTGTGTGTTTTTTCGATAGATAAGGTACATTTTTGGATTTCAGTTTGAAATTTTTGATTAAATGAAATTTCCTGTTGAAAATATTTTCGTCTTGTAACAGACTCCGGATAAGTGTTATTGGCATCTATGCATAACGCAAAAACATTTGCAAAATCTCAAATTTTCGTTCTTTTTTTCTATATATTAAAAAATTGAACAGAATATGATATTTAAATCTATGTAATGTCTTCAATTTAAAGAAAAAATATGTGAAAAGAGCTGTATCCTACAGTAGAGGTCTGCACGGGCCCGGGCTTGGCTAGAAGCCCGTACTAGGCCGGTACGGTGAAATGAAGTCAAAGTCTCAAACGGGCCGGGCCAATAAAAGAAATTAAGCGGGTCTGTCGGCCCGATATAAATATTTAAACGCAGATGAGAAAATATGAATCATTTTCAATGAATATGAGTTTCTAGAGAATAAGTATAAATGTGCGTTACGAGCCGATACCAGTTTGCCAGCATCAATATCGAAATATAACATTTTCCAGCGTAGAGATCGGCATCGGACAGTTACATGGTGTTTGAGCCCGGTCTTAATTCTTTCAGCAGACTCGTGCCGGACCGAGATCAGGCTTGCATTTATTTTCAACATTGCCAGAAATGGACTTAATTGTTCTCAGGATGTTTAGGGCAGGCAATGTGTTTTGTAAAAATATTAATAGCAATAATGAGCTTCTGTTAACGGAATTTTTGGAAATATACTTGAAGGTGGTTCTCAAATTCACTGCTCAGAAAAGAAAAACTTTCTGACGCATTTTTAACTGTAAAGGCATAAAATTGACAAGCCTGTCTATTGAAGGGATTTGAAATTGAATAGCGTTTCCCATTTTTAATAAATAAATTACTTATAGAGATATAAGAAATTCTTGTCACGTGACTGCAGGTTTTTCTCCTTTTCCGTGCTATCGTCTCCGGAAATTCGATTCAAAACGCTAACTTGGACAGTATTTTCTCAAAAATATATTGACGTTTTCGAAAAGAAATGTGTCAGAAAGTAGCTTCTTTGGATTTGAGAAAAGCCTTAAGGAATAACAGAAATATTTTCGCAAATCTACTTTTTATAATACAGCCTCAAAAGTTATCATCATGTTTTTAACCTTCCCGTTTTTCTTTTATTCTAAACAATATGAATTTTTTAATGAATCCTTATTTGAATGTTGAAACGTCTAAGACTCTAAGTAAATCATTAATGTTGCTATTGTGTATTTTCTGTCTTGCGAACACATCGCAAATTTAAAATATGCTGTAAAATTATCCCATAAATATGTATGCAGTATTCTTTAAAAGAATCTTAATTGTATGTTAAGAAAAATCTGAATTTTTTGTAGAAATTGAGTCGGTTCGGTTCGGGCTTGATTTAATTGATTTTTCCACTGGCCGGGTCTGTTTTCACTAATTTTTGTATGGCCGTGAACTGTGAAAATATGAACGGGCCGAGTCAAGATAGCTTTCGTTCGGGCCAGGCTCGGGCCTGGAAATTCCAGCCCGTGAAGACCTCTATACCAACAGATTCCTTTTTCTCATTTTTTTCAAAACGCATCTTTAAAAAAAATGGGCATGCTGGGCGATTGAAGATTTCTATGTTTGTTGTATGAATCGGTGTTTTTGTAAATAAAGATGTACTTTTCTGTCAGAATGCTAGTATGATAAATTACACTAATTTATTCAACAGAAAGACTGATTTTATTAATCAGCGGTTCAAATATGCATATATATAATAAATGTTCAATAGAGTAGAACGCTGATAATCCGGACCAATCGGGGGCGATACCGATCCGGTTAATGAAAAATCCGGATAATTGGACAACTTTAAAAAATGGCTATGCCAGTGTTTTTCAGGTAACTTCCCTTCACACTTTTTCCAGGCTTAGGACTGCAATTATAGTGGTGCACATTTTAGCATATTACAAATGGCCTGTTTAGAAGTTATTTTTTTAACTTTTAAAAAATTTTATTTTCCACAAAATTGGTACAAAGTTACACATAGAAATTATTGCATGTATATATGCACACACTGTACAAACAAACGCAAGCGGAGAGAGGGGAGGGGGTCCTTTTTCCGAAGACACCAGGGGACAAAAGAAGCAATAAGCTTAATAATGCAAAAATTGCAATGAGAATAGAATACAGTGTACAATCCATTAGTTTTCCTTATTAAAATTTAAATAAAGTCATTTTTTATGAGGTGTCGGATGCTATCTATTTTTTCCCCAATAAATATAATAAGAGCTAAGACTAAATCACTCGGGATGGAGAAAAGTTCTATTTTAGGTAGCTTTTCTTAAGAGGTACACCGCCCCTAATTGTTTTATATTCATTTTCCGATTACCATGAAGTATTTTCCGTTTAAGAATTTCATTATAGAAAGTTCCGTTATAGAGAGATTACGCTTTAGACGGGTTCCTTTATAGACAGATCCATTTTATCAGTTTTACTATATTTAGTTTGCTTAAGATTTGGATTGTTAAAAGATGTTAGCCCCATCAAAAAAATTCAGAGCCCCCTCTGACTGGACTTGCTAGTTACGGCCCTGTATTGCAGTGAAACCCGGAGCTTAGTGAACGTATTAACACGGGCTTGTCCGAGAGAAGCTTAAAGGTGGTTTTTAATTGTGTTATGCATTTTCAACCCGAACTCTATTTAGTACACGAAGAGATGTTTGTGGAATATAAATAAAATCATGTACAGGGCCACACAAAGAATTGGATTCATGGCCGCCTATGGATGATTCATTCTGGAAGAGATATTTCAGTATTTTGAAGCGTGTTTTAGTCAATTAAATTTTAGGTAAATACGTGGCATGTATGAAAAGGTAGTATGTAAAATACAGAGCAGTACTATTCGTATATGTTTCCGTCTATTCGCATAAATTATTGAAGGTGAATTTACAACCTATTATGCGTTTTCTTACTAACCTAAATTTTCTCATGCTTTATACCAATCTATTGATCAAATACAGGGCTGCACAAAAGAATTGGAGTACATATTCTGTTATGAATATCCGAAGGCTTTAAATTCTAATATTCTGGAATACAGAATAATTTAGATAATGTATTCTTAAAAATTTTCTGTGTTTGTATAACTTTTATTTTATAAATTAAAAGAACAGCCATATAAAACAATAATATTGTGTGAGATTTCTTTTTAAAAAAAAATCTAAAAAAATCTGACATTAAAAAAAAAAATAGATTTAAATAAAAAAAATCACGAACCCGGCCACTTATTGAATCACAAAAACCATTTTAATGTAATTAATAGTAATTGGTGACAAAAATTGAAAAACGTAGAAACACTATCTGGCTTTTTGTCAAAATGCTGTTCATTACTGTAAATTTCTTATATAATCTCTATCTCCAGCCGGCAGCCCCACCAGTGGCCGAGAGGTTCTGCTCTCGAAGCTGGTAGGCGGGAGGTGCTGGGTTCGAACCCAATCGCGCCCGTCGGCCTAATCGCTCGGAGTTTTCGTAGTTTTCTTCGAGCCATGGATTTCCATGGGTAAATACGGGTTAGGTTCCCTTAGAAAGACCCCACGAAGGGCACTCCTCCCGTGGGCCTGTATCCCTCGTGTAGATAATTGGCCGTCAAAAATCAACCAACCTCCAGCCGCCAACCCTGGTTTCGGAAGACATGCTAATTGGAAAATTGTAAATTTCCACTTTCTCTCTAGAACCCGAATTTTATGCCAAAAATAGAATTTTTTTTTCCTTTTTATTTCCCCCCTCAAACTGTGAGTCAGAAGTAATGCAAAATGGTACATTTTCTTCAATTTGTTTATTTTGTTTATTATATTTCTGGATATTACAGTAAGATTATGTCTGCACAAATATCAATTTTATATCTTAAAAATTTTATCCTTTCATTATGAAAACAGGTGGAAAAATTAACCAGATGCAATTCCATTTTTCCGACTTCGATTCTTGTTACAAAATATACCAAACTTGCGAATCCTGCATACAATTTCGATGCATTTAAGATTTTAATTTGTTGAATAATGTGGCTATGTTTTAAACCAAAGAGCAGACAATGTTCAGCAGCCTTCCAAAACGGTCTGGGGGAAAACGTTGTATGTAAAATGTGATTATGTTATTGAATGCTAGTCTTATATATATTTTAATATATATAATTTGCGCTTTCAATTAATGGCGCGGCATACCGCAAACCAACTGAATAGTGTTGCTTTCTTATCGTGCATGTGACCATTTTTATTTCAGCTAATGCTGGGCTGCCATTGACAACTATTATTTTTTTTTCTCCAACTATTTAAAAGTAATTGTATATTATTACTGTTTAGAAATAATGATTAAATGAATATAAGCAAAATTAAGAAAAAATAGTTGACTGTGGCAGCCCTTTTAATGTTATACACGTCTAATAGAGTAAGTATTTTAATTTATTGAATATTTATAATTCTTAAATTAGATTAGTTACAAATGTATTACTCATAAATAAAAAGATTTTTATTTTTGTATTAAAATGTCAAAGCTATTGGTATTTTCTCTGTGACTGATGCGATTAAGAATTTCATCATTGGACAAAATGGATGAAACCTGTTTCCAAAAATTTGTATTTACAAAACGTTTAGCATGTAAAAAAATCATTCTCATTAATAAATATAGAGATATCAAGCTATCGTTAACCTTGAAATAAATATATTGGGTTTAACAATTTGTAAATCTTTCTATATATAAAAAAAAGTTTTGATTTGGAAATAGACCCATGAAAATCTGCGTAGATATTCCCGGATCATCGGCATCCAATTTGAATGCTTAAGCATGGCCTTTCTTCGTTAATGTTAAAAAAACTGTTGCATACAAAAATATGAAAATGGATAGTATTATAGAGAAATGTTTGATAAACACGCTGATGCAGACAGTTTTCAAATCGAAGAATTATTTTAAGAGATATTGAATGCCAAAGTTGGACAAAATCGTTCCATTAAAAAAGTTTTATAGGAGCAAAAACTGTACATAGGAATTTAAACGTTTTTAGATCATTATTAGATCATTTTATGCGTCAGAATTTCCCGGTGTGCAGATTGCATTTAGTTTTTTAATTTGACTCATTTTTTGATGTTTTATTTCAATTTTAAATTCAAATTTTCAGCATTTCGAGAGGCATTTTTTAGATATTTTAGAAAACTAGGGGGCTCAGCCCCCTACCAGCTACGCTCGCCAACCCCCGTCTAGACACCGCAGACTCTAAATGCACGCTAATTTGATCGGATTTAAAAAGATTTCGAAAGATTGAATTATAATTTAAAAAACAGTGGCGATCTCCCAATAAACGAGTTTCTATTCATTTCTCTTTGATTGGAGAATTTTAACGCCAAATCCGCTGCGGTACTACTTGATTATCCCGTCGACCCATTTCGCCAAATTATATAAATCACCAAACCACTCGCCAAATTATACAAATTGACATAATTTTTATTTTACACAAGTAATATAAAAATTTTGATTTTAAAGTCAATTCCTACTTAGGTCACCAAAGAAAAATTTAATGTAATTCCTTAAGCTAATATTAGTTTTTGTTGCATTAAAATGTCTCAATTTGTTGATTTTCTATAAGCAAGTAGGTTTACAATGGAATTCTATGGGAATTTGGCGAAATATTAGAAATATCGCCAAGTTGGCGTCACTTTTGGCGACTTATTTTGGACACCAAATTGGGCGATATATCGCCAAGTTGGCGACAAACTTGGCGGTATTTGGCGACAGAACAGGGTCCCCCCTAGAGTAACCCCTTATTGAAAATACTTTCATTGACCTTCGATAACCAATGGTCGCCATTTTGTTTCCCATGCAAAACTAAAATTAATTAATTAAAATTTAATTAAAGAATTAATATTTGAAAAAACTGTATTAACATCAATTGTCATCCAGTACAAGTTCAAAAAAAATATTTCAACTTGATAGGATGAATAATGAGTATTTTATGAACGATTGAAAATTTGAACAAGATAAATATATAAATAAATAAATATATAAATAAACAAATATAGGGAGAGTGTGAACTAATAGTAGGAATTGAATAACGAAAGAACAAATAAATTAGTACAACATTAATAAAAATACAAATAAAACGTCGAAAAAAAAACTTGATGACGCAGACACGTGTAACAACATTTCAAAATAAGCTAATATAAAAGGAATTAAGTAAACAGTCTTTGTCTCCTGGTATTTTTTAACAAAGCGAAAAGAAAGTTCTTTTAAATGAGACATTTTAAATTAATCGTTTTTAGTCTGACGTAATTTTGACCAAGCTATTCTTTCTCTTTTAAATATTCACGTGAAAATACTTTTGTTAGAAATGAAATATTATTTGCGTTTTCCTAACAAAAATAGTTGAAAAGATCGTCTCAAAATATCAAATAAATGTCTAGCGCAATTTCTAAATTTAAACTGTTTTGCAATATTATTTTGTGTTCACTTTATTTAATAACTATAATGTGACGTAAATATGACGTAATTTCTACTATTTAAGACTTCTAACGCATGTTAATGAATTTATTATTTTACAATATCCTTTCTCTTTTAAAATTCACGCGTATACTTTTTATGACGTAATTTTTAATAAGTTCCTGCTTTTTGCACATAATTATTTAATTCTAATTCCAAATGATATTTTCTGTTTATAATAGTCACGTGTCAATAAATTTTTAATTTGAGGCAAACATTATTGTTTGCGCTGTTTATACATTTGGCAACAGTATAAATTAATACCATTTTCTAAAATAATGTAAAAAATATCTCTAGAAATGCTGAAAATTTGAATTTAAAATAGAAATAAAACCTCAAAAAATGAGTCAAAATAAAAAAAATTAATGCAATCTGCACTCCGGCAAATTCTAACGCATAAAATGATCTAAAAATGATTACACTGCCATGTATAGTTTTTGCTGCTATAAAACTTTTTTAATGGAACGATTTTGTCCAACTTTAGCATTAAATATCTCTTAAAATAATTCTTCGATTTGAAAACTGCGTGTTTATCAAACATTTCTGTATAAAACCACCGATTTTCATATTTTTGTATGCATTATTTTTCTTAATATTAACGAAGAAAGACCTCCGGTCACAAAAAATTCAAAACCGGCGGCGGCGGCGGTGACAGCGGTAGTTACTTTTTTTTTAGAATAGAGAGATTGTATTAATTTAAACTCTTGCCAACTGTATAAACAGTGCAAACAATAATGTTTGCTTCAAATTAAAAATTTATTTTACACGTGACTATTATAAACAGAAAATATAAAAAACAGGAACTCATTGAAAATTACGTCATAAAAACTATAATTACACGTGAATTTTAAAAGAGAAAGAATATTGTAAAATAATAAATTCATTAACATGCGTTAGAAGTCTTAAATAGGAGAATTTACGTCACATTACACGTATTACGTAAAATGAACAAAAAATAATATTGCAAAACAGTTTAAATTTAAAAATTGCGCGAGACATTTATTTGATATTTTAAGCTGATCAGAATATTTCATTTCTAACAAAAGTATTTTTACGTGAATATTAAAAAGAGAAAGAAAAGTTTGGTGAAAATTACGTCAGATTATAATTGTCAGATTCAAATTATAATTCAATCTTCCGAAATCTTTTTAAAGCCGATCAAATTAGCGTGCGGTTAGAGTCTGCGGTGTCTGAGCGGGGGTTGACGAGCGTAGCTTGTAGGGGGCAGAGCCCCCTAGTTTTGTAAAAAAATGTTTAAAACATCAGTAGTTTGTGCTTCAGTAGTTTGTTAAAGTTTCATTCTCAAATTCACATCTTTTAAGACTTTTTATATGTAACATCCAAAATCTGGATACCTGAAATTGTCTTTCGTTGGTATAGAAAAGTGCAAATGAGTTAATCTAGCTGCATCTAACGGAGGTTGATTTTTAAATGAATTGTGCTTAAAAATTATTTTAAAAGTCATGAATAATCAGTAAATTGAAATACAGTTTTCAAATAACTTATTGCATTTCAAGTTGTATTTTTTGCCTTATTTGATGGTGCGAAAATGAAAATGTATGATGGTTAGTACTTAAATTTGAGGAAAAGGAGAAATGAATTGCTTATTGTTGCCACTTCTCGATGTGTGTCAGCCTTATTCACAAGCATGCCTTATAACGTAGATAATAATATAATGTGTTTAACTTAATTTACAATCAGAAAAAATGTGTATGTATAATTTATTACATAGATTTCAAGGAACTTAAGTAAACCTGCTCTAAGTACAAATTTTTATTTGATACTAATTTCAAAATAAATTTATTAGTCATTTTTTAGAATTGGGGGTTTGGGCAGGAAATGGGAATTTTACTCTTCAAAAGTCTAGAAATAAACAACAAAATCAAAAGGAAAAGAAAATTTCAAGTCTACAAATTGCAAAAGAATGCTGTTTCAAATGCAATAAAGAGGGGGGGGGGGGGTTCTCCGCACAGGTGCTTTTATTTTAATTTCTGTGAAAAAATGGTTTTTTTATTTTAAGAATTTCCATGTAAGTATTCTTTAATAAAAAGATATTTTATTTTCTGGATCTAATTTAAAAGATAATGAAACAAGATACATTTTTAAATCTAAGAAAATTATTTGTGAAATATATATATTTATTACAAATGTTTGTAGATAAACAAACAAGAAAGCAGTTATATTACAAATAAATAACTAAAAAGTGTGGAGAAGTGTTACAGAATTTAGAAGGGCAGAGAGGTCAGCAATTTTTTTTTCTTTTTTCTTTTTTTTTATATATATGCAGTTATTTTTCGTAGTTAATTAGAACCCATTATTTACATGAAATTGTTTTTATATGTAAACATATTTCAAAGACAAAGATATTCAGTAACTAAAACCTTAATAATAATTTTCAGTTTAATATAAAAAAAAATGTTTATGGTTCTCTGGGACAACAGAATCTCGCAGAAAAAATTTTGTGGCAGCAGAGAAACTTTACTTTTTATATGAATGCTTCTTGAAATCGTAAAAATATATTGATTTCTGAGGTTTCTAAAATTAAAGAAACCCTTTTCAGAATGATGGGTAACTAGGAAGAAATTATTGTATATATTTTCGGTCGTGGTTATGTTATATTTTTCTAGAAATAAGAAACATTTATGTTTTTTTTTTTTTTTCAGTGTAACAAAGTAGTTTACTTTGGGGAATGTTTTTTGGCAGAAATGATTTTTTTCTTTGTGGTTAAATTAAGGTATTTTACGTTCATGATAGTTTATCGGAAGATAAATACAAATTTTAGCATAAATATTGTAATTTGAAGAATATTTTGCAAATTTTGTATAAAAATATATTGTAAATTGCCTGAAGAAAACAAGAATCTCACTTTGCAATACATTCTCATAATCTCAGCATAAAAAATTCCACTAATGTGTTGAACAAAGTGTATTTTAGAATATTTTCAAACAAGACCAGAGAAGCAAGACGGTGTCTTCTAGCTTGAAAAAATGATTAAATTGTGTTTGAAAATGAGAAAATAGGTTATTTGAAAATGTCTTAAATGTATATATTTAATATGACTGCACTCTTAATTCAAAAAAACGAATTATTAACAAAACAAAAGAACGAAACGTTTTACGCTTGTTTTCGTTCTTTCTGAGTATCTATTTTATCAAAAAGAGACATTTTCCACAAAAAACTGATTTGCCAAATCACCCTTTTAGGAGTAACATCCCAAAACCGCTCATTTCCGATCGGAACAGAAACATATATTTAAAAGAGTGAGTTAAGAAGGTTATTGGTTGAAATCCTGTAACGAGTTATTTAGTTTGGCAGAGGGAGAACCGAGAACCGTTTTTAAAAGGGAGTCACTTGTTTCAAGCGTCAAAGCTTTTTTTCTTTCTAACCGATGACCAGGCCCCTACCTGCCGGGAAGCCCCAGCTGAACGGTTTTGATTCCTGGTATCGGGGCAGGTGACCGCCTAATCGCCGCGAAACGCCAATAAACCTAACGAGTGCTTAGAACGTATAGGCAGTGTCTTTTGCTTAGTTGTGAACGATGTTATGTCGGTTGCTTAACATTTATATCCTGTTGTTTGGAATCTGCACATTGCTACTTATGTTGATCTCGTAATTTGGAACCTTGGTCAGGTAACGTCACCTTCACCTGGCAATGCGTCTCCAGAGGTATAACTCACTGGTAACACGGATTTTGCATGCACCAGACGCCATTTGCGTATATGGCCAGGCGTCAAAGCTTAGCGTTGCACGATTAAAACAATCTTACAATTATAATTTGATTGAATTTAAAATGGTATAGAATAAGATTGATGGATTATGCCCATGAAAGCAGGGAGGAAGGCAATCATCACAAAGAACTGAATAAATTTCGTTTTTGTTTCCCTGCTAAAACCAAGATGGCAACCGACGATACTAGGATTTATCTAATACTGAAAATTCTAAGGTAAAGTACGTTGTTTTACTTCATCTTTCTTGTAATTCCTTCGCCATTCCTTGTTGTATTTTCACATTATATAGGATTTTTTGCGTTATTTAACGTTATTGATTTTAAACCGGAAACATGAATTTCTTACATTACCCTTTTTTTAATGTATCTATTCCTTAATTTTTATAATCAATAAAATGCGCTTAGACATGTAGTTTTCTCGTATTCAAATTGTGTAAAATTACGCTGATTGATATTTACATTATTAAACATACATCCTTTTCTGCTTATATTATTGATTATTAATATACTACGTATTGCTCATGACACTCAGAAATATTTGCGGAATACAACCCATGATAATAAAAATTATTAAATTATCATTAACTTACATGTTCTTTTTTTTTTGTATGTTTCAGTAAGTAGAAGTAAGCACTTAGATAGTTGTACACATCCACATTTTATTTATTATTTTTTAAATTGACACAGTATTATGTAAATAGGACGAAATGCAAAAGATAATTTTAAAAAGTATCAGAAAATAATAGATTAGTAAAAAATATTATTAATTTATTTTATGACATAACTAGCTTATGTTTTTTTAAAATTATGTATGATTTTGTGAATTTTTATTTTTGTGTTATACTTCGCTCTGTCCATAATCAAAAGTTTAACTAAATAAAAAAGTCTGCAGTTATGTAACACATGAATTCTATGTTCGATAATTATTTATCTTTGTCATAAGCAAAATATATTAAGAAGATATAATAATATGAGAAATAATTAAAGAAATCCACATATCCAGATTAAAAATAACGGTAAAATTATATATATAATGTGAAAATATTAAAAAGAAAAAAAATCATAATAAGAAAGATAAAGTAAAAACAGCGCACTTCAGGATATTGACAAGGTAAAAAATCTTGTTTTGGTATGGCGCGAACCATCTTTTATTATTATTATTATTATTTTATTTACCTTTCGGAAATGGAAAACAAAATTTCGTCTGTTCTTTTGCATCTGGATTAAAATAAAACAGAATGAATTTTTAAAAATAATACATTTTGCAAACTGGGGAGTTATATGTTAAAAACAAAATAAAAAAAATAATTTCTGAAAGTAACAGAGCAATAACTTATTTTGCCTATTAAAGTTGAAAATGACTTGTCAATGAGTGCAGTCACTCGTTTTGCCTATTAATTTAGTCGAAAAAAGAGTGAAAACAGCTTATCAAAAAGGAATGAAAATAACCACTCCGCAAGATGGATGAAATCCACTCCTATAGGATAAGTGCATTTTCAATACTGGAAAGGAGTGAAAATACACTCAGTCGGAGTTAAAATCGCTGAATTTTTTTAAGAGAGTGCATTATCTTGTTTTTAAGTGTCAAGTTACACTTGAAGAAATACTTCAGCTAATCTAGATGAACGTACACTTTTGTTTTAAATGAGATAGAATTTTAATTTTCAAGAGATATATTGAGAATGCTACTTAGAGCAGTTGAATAGAATAAGAAATATAGTAAGCCAAATATTTCTTTATTTGTCTTTTTTAAATATTTTATGCTACAAAAACAATTTAGTAGAAATATAATTATTAACATTAAAATATTTGTTTAATTAAATATAGATCCACTTATTACAGATGTAGATCTTTTTATTTCAAAATTTAAATTTAATAGGAATAAGAAACTCAAATGGAAGTTATATTTAAAGGGTGTCTCTATATTCGGTGTAAAATAAAAATAATGTTTATAATTATTATTGATATTATGTAATAATAAAGATTTTCGCCCTTTTATCTTAATTAAACTATTCCAAATTATTATAATAGCTACCTATTTTACTTAGCTTTAATACTATCTTAAATATCTTTTATCTTTTTTCCATGCTTTAAATGCGCATTCTTTTATTATTCTAAAAACCTTAATCCATTCGTCCAATCTTATAAAACCCATTAAATTACTTTTTTTCATTTTATTCTGAAACTAAATTCTATTTTTTTTTCGAGTTTATTTAATATCATTTATTCTATTTGTTCGATATCCCATTATTACTTGCCAGCCTCCCGCCAACATTTGTTTGCGTTATAAAGCTGACACCGAGACTAAAGAGTTCATCATCGACGTCACGCGTACTTCCTCCTTCGCCCGGAGCTAAGTCCTATCGTAGCCTGCCCCTCCTCGCGTCCTCCCGGCTATTTTTATGGGGTTGGTTCTTTCACTTGTAATGTATTCGTACGCGTGTCTTTTTCGCAAGAATTTAACCTGTTTCATTGGCTGGGAGAAAGAGAAGATTACGATTACTGATTTGCTTAAATAACTCATGTCACTTGGAGAGCTTTGTTTGCTGTATCTTCATCATGTTGTTCTAATATTTAACATCTAGTGGTTTCTATTTACGACGTGACAACGGCCCGAACATGGGTAGCATATTGCTAGTGGAGTTTAGTGCATTTTATGATCATCTAATAAATATTTGATTAATCTAAAGGCTTCCGTTATTATTTATGGGAAACTACCAATGGACATCAGCCTGATCTTCCACTCTTAACCATGATTTTACGACTGCAAAACTTTGATTTCTCGGTTGAGTTAGATAACGAGTGTATGGCTGCTTAAGACCGATATGTTTATATCATATTAGTGAATAATTATTATCATAAAGTAAGTTGAAATTATAATAATATTATAATTTTTTTAGCATAAAATATTAAGAAAGACACAGAAATTGTTGCAGAATATTTGGCTTAATATTTATCGAATGTTTCTTATTCTTTTAAACTGCTCTAACTAGTATTAACTTACCTCTTAAACGTTAAAATTCTATCTCATTTAAAAATCTACTGTAAATTATGAAAAAAAGTACCCGTAACATTACTATAGTTTCTTAGTAGCGTTACAGATGTTTTCTAATAAATTTTCTAGCATTTTGAAAGTGAACATACAAAAGACTTCTTAGTAAACGTACAAGAAAAGCACCTGCAATGGTTACACATATTTTCTTAGTAAACATACTAAAAAAGACCTGTAACGGCTGCTAACAATTTCTTAGTGAAGATACAAGAGAAATATCTCTAATAGTACTAACCATTTCCTATAAACATACTAAAAAAACACTTGTAACGGCAACTAACAATTTCTTAGTGAAAATACAAGAGAAGTATCTGTAAAAGTACTAACCACTTATTGGTAAGATTACTAAAAAAGGACCTGTAACGGTACTAACCACTTATTGGTAAACATACTAAAAAAGGACCTGTAACGGCTACTAACAATTTCGTAGTGAAGCTACAAGAGAAATATCTGTAATACTACTAATCATTTCTTAGTACGCATACTAAAAAAGCACCTGTAATGGTTACTAACGATTTCTTAGTATGTTTACTAAGGAAATCGATGTACTGTTCACTAAGTTAAGCGCAGTAATATTACTTAAGAAGAAGCTGTATTGTTTACTAGAAAAGTTCATGAAATCCCAGTTGACTGGAGATTTTCTAGTAGTACAGTAGATTTTTTTTTACAGTGCAGCAGTTTCTTCTCGAACTTGAAAATATTCTGTCGGAAGGGGTTTCTGTAATAGCGACTTTTGTGCCATTTTCTTTATTTTACCATCGAAAAGTGTATGAAGTTAGGAATAGAAGTGAACCAAATTTCTTGTGTATGTTTTTGGCTATAGCCAGCAGGTCCTTCTTGAATTTGGAATTATTCGGCCGGAAAGGGGCGCTATGATAGCAATTTTCGTATAATTTTCTCGGTTTTTCATTTTTCTCTTGTCCATCGGCGGTTCATGCAGCGACGGGAACTTGCATCCTGCTAAGGCGGCTATTCGCAAACAGCTGATATACAACAGAATAAAGAACAAATATTGATTTTAATCAATATATTTCAGAATTAACATCTGTAACTACTTTTTGAAATACTAAGTTGTATGAGATAGAAGAAAGTTTTAGGATTGGCACAGCCAACTAGTTTTATTTCCGAAATGAATGTGCTTTCTAATGCACGAAATACATTTAAATTCCATAATGATATATCAAAAATGTTTTACAAGGATATCCATTGAACCGCTTTAGAAATATATTTCCTATCTAATAAAAAGAGTTCGGTTTTCGTATTCATAAAAAATAATATAAAAAATGCTCTAAATTCTAACACTCTTGTATATTGAATGATTCGAATAAATAGGAACGAAATATTCAAAATTTTCAGATCGTCAAGTCTGGAATAAAAATTTGTCATAGTTCAGACTACAGCGTCTAGAATACCTAGTGTGGAAATATGCTATCAAAACAACGCTAAAAATTTGTATCCCTTAAATATGTGACGATACTGCTAAAATCCCAAGTGTCGATCGCAACGACATCTGCGGGATTTTCGTATTACATTGTATAGACTAGCAATATCTTGCAGTTGTAGAAAATATCCTGCAGATGTCGCTGCGATCTGCATATTGCAGCAGCATCGTTGCTCATTTAAGGGATACAATATTTTAGCACCTTTTTTAAGTATTGCAGGGATAGCCAATTTCCACACTGTGTATTCTAGTCGCTATACTACAGAAATATGAGCGAGAATGGATTATATTCCAAATCTGGGTTTGAGGCTGAAAAAAGTCAGGTGGTACCGGTAATTTACCCAAAGAACTTCTACCTGATAAGAAGAGAAACTACTACTGCTTTCCCCATGAACTGTTTCATTGGCTGGCGGGGATTTACATTATGTCTACGGAGCTTTCCCTTCTTTACGCTCGAAGTTTTTGCCTTGACCACGTGATCATTACGTAGTTGGAATATCCTCCATTTGTTTGTTTGTTTGTTTTATTGGACACATACATCAGACTTGTGTTACAGCGCCTAGAAGATACAGTGTGGAAAACGGCTATTCCTATAATACTTTAAAAAGTGCTAAAAACTTGTATCCCATAAATCTCCAACAATGCTCAGCGGCAATATGCTAATACGAGCGCCATCTCGTAACTCTTTTCAATATAAACCCTGTGTTTTCAAAAATTATGGAATGTTAAATATCGGAAACTATAAATTTAAGATATTTTAGTCTGTTATAAGCTAATTTAGTTAAGGAATGACGTGAAATAGGTTAAAGAGTCTCTTTTAGAATGACTATCGTTTTTAAATCACTACGATGGCGGTACGATCGACATCTTGTTATTCAGCATCGTTGTACATTTATGGGATTCAATTTTTTAGCACTATTTTGTAGCCGTTTTCCACACTGTATCTTCTAGGTTCTGTACTTGTGTGCTTGACAACAAGGCCCGCTTATAAGTCATCGTCGATATACAGGGACGAGATAGCACAATGAAATTTACAACACAGAGAATTTTTACATCCGGGGGCTCCACAAAGAGTGTGCAATGGAGCCAGCGGGAGTAGAACCCAACAGCCTCCTACGCTCTAAAGCGATTAGCAGCGTGACGTCTTAACCACTCGGCCACGGAGGCCCCTATCCTCCATTTCTCTCGTACTCCGGGTTTGCAAAGAACCAAATTTACTGATTGGTGTGAGATATCGAAATCGCACCGGAAACGCTTAGAATCGGGCACAAAGATAACAATTATCTATTATAAACCTTGCAAAATAACGAATAAATGCGGGATCGAGGTAGTTTTAAATGCTCGTAGAGTAACTTGGTTATTTTTTAATAAATTATACTTAAATTGGCTTAACATTTTTACAGCCATCCTGTTTTAAATCTTATTACGACAGGGTTGTCGCTGGCAACTTTTTTTAGAAGTGAAAACTTCTTTAGGCGCTTTGAGCTTTTTTGAGATGGAGAAAAAACACTGATTTGGAGACACTGTTGCGTAACCGACATGCTAGCATTTTCGCACATAGACACTGGCGCGCCAAGCGGTGAATGACAGGAACTTTTCCCTCTTCAGCTCAATCCGCAAAAGAAGAACGAAGCTAAAACTCACTTTTTCTCCCGGCGTTCACACAGGAACACACACAAAATTTACATTTTCGGTAGTAATGGTAAGTAATTTTGGTAGTAATAGTTTATAATAATGAATAAAAAAACATTACATTTAAAAGTATTTCCTGCACAATAAAACATTTCCTGACGATTAAAAAAACACACACGTAATTGTTGAAGTTTTCACTTCTATTGGCACTCCCGGAGTGCCACTGTTTTTTTTTCGTCTAACACTGTTTCTAAACAATTATACCATACCTTAAAGATCAGTAGAAATCTACCACGAAGATCTACCACTGAGAGCTATGTTACGGATTTCTAATAAAAAGCAGTTAAACAAAAGCAGTTAGACCGAAATTTTCGCATTTGCGAAAATGCATCTAAATCTCATCGTATAAAATGCTATTAATTTCTCAAAGCAAGAAATCTACGGCCGGGATCCTGATTCGCTGTTAGCGAGACGAGATTGTCCAATCAGAAGCCTGTATTTTTGCGAACTTTTCGCTGTTTGAAGTAAACAGCGAAAGGTTTGCAAAAATTTAGGCTCCTGATTGGTCAATCTCATTTCGCTAGCAGCGAAATTGCTATCGATTAGTTTCAAGATCAATAGAAAATGATAAAAGGGATTTTGACCCAGATCCAGATAGACTTTTCACTGTTAGCGAAACGAGATCGACCAACAGCGAAATGTTCGCAAAAATGCAGACTTCTAATTGGTCAATCTCGTTTCGCTAACAGCTAAAAATCGACCTGGATCCCTGTCCTTGACTTTCAAAGTGTTCCTCTATCAGCAAGTGGCAACATACACACAGAGCTCATTCTCAGAGGGTGTCCAGTGGATCTAGCCAAAGTGACCGATCTCCCTGGTACTTGCAGCGCGATTTTGGTAATGTACGAAATAAAAGACTACGAATTATGACATTAATAAAACTACACTTTCGTATCGGGTGCTAGGACGAGATCCAGATGGATTTTGCGGTGTTAGCGGAACGAAATTGACCTATCACAAGCCGGTGTTTTTGCGACCTTTTCGATTTTTTACGTAAGCAAATTTTCTGATTGGTCAATCTCGTTTCGCTAACAGCGCAAATTCTAGCAGGATGCCGGCCGTCATCTCGTAAATTGTGAAAAATGATAGGATGAGATAGGATCTTAATTTCCTTTGGTAGTGCAGCTTACCGTAGAGTGCATTGGTATGAGAGTTGCGACAAACGGGATATAAAATTTGGTTCGTTGAGACGATTATGGACAAAAGCGAACCGCCAAGCATATTGGCGAGCATGCCACTTGCCGTTATCGCCAAGCTAATTCTTGTCTCACTCATGGAATTAGGTAACGTTTTTATAATTCTATTGTCTCGCTTGTATAAACGAATTTGTCCAGACAAGTATCGCCAAATTCTGAAATAAAGGCTTGACACATTTTGCCGAAATGCGTCATCTAAGCACAGACCGAGCATAGTATGTCACCAATCTCAAGTAGAGGTGCCCTAACTCTCCGAAGCCACCAATCTCACCGATTATTTGTCACTACTATCTAACTAATCGAAAGACCCATTGTACGGTATTTACCAGCCTGTGATGCAGCGCCGTCTCTATTAGCGTCGTCGTCGTAATATTGTTGTTTTGGTTTTCATCACTTGACTAAGTAAAAGATCACGTGTCTCCGATGGCGTGGTCTGTAAGCGGAGGCTGCTGTCACTCTGAGGGCCCGGGTTCGAGTCCCTGGGTAAGACATGGATGTAATTGGGAAAGTCCCTTTGTAGTTATATAAATGTATGAAATGGAAATAAAAATTGTTGTGACTTGTTGTTGTTTCTATGTATAATAAGGATCATTCGAGGCGACAGCCATTGTAGCTAGAGGCCCCAAAGCAATATCAACTTCGGTGGACTTCAAATGTCAAATGTCAAAGATCACGTGACCCAATTAATCGAAAAATACTTTCGGTATAGCGCCTAGAATACATAGTGTGGAAATCGGCTATCCCTGTACTACTTAAAAAAGGCGCTATAATATTGTATCCCTTAAATGTGCAACGATATGCAACTGAAAAAGAAGATAGCAGCGACATCTGCAGGATATTTTCTACAACTGCAAGATATTGCTAGTCTATATAATGTAATACGAAAATCCCGCAGATGTTGCTGCGATCGACACTTGGGATTTTAGCAGTATCGTCGCAGATTTAAGGGATACAAATTTTTTGCGTTGTTTGGATATCATATTTCCACACTAGGTATTCTAGACGCTGTAGTAAGGTTGTGGTGCATCCACAGGAGATAATCAATGTGACCGATCTGACCATTTACTTAACGACAGACACTGTTATCTAATTGGTCAAAAGGCTGAATTTGCATTGAACATGCTCGCACCTTCCCAAAATCGAGCTCAAGTAACCGGTGAGATTGGCCACTTCGGTAATTTGCACTGAATATGCTCTCGCCGTGAAAAGAAGATCGACTCCGTGTGACGTTTTAAAAGTCATGGCTGTGATCTCATACTCTCGCGTACCGTGTTATCGGTTAAAAAAAGGGAAAGAAAACCGCCAAATTTTGAGAGCTGCAGTTTCTGGCAACCCGACTGATAGGCTTGTATGGATGCCATTGATGATGAAATTTGAGATTGTAACCCACCTCAGCGTGATTTGTGTTAGAACAGTGTCATTTAAAAAAGTTTCGAAAGTTAGGGCTGTAAGATTTATGCCATGGAAATTATTAGGCATTGTCTTTAATAGTGATTTTTTTTTTAAGTGACGGCAAGTGTAAATTTAGAAATTGTTTTTCGATGGAAGATTAAATTTGCTGACTACAGGTAAATAGGGTGATTCGACATAATGAGCGCGTTCAGAGACCGAAACACGGGTAATTCGAAAAAATGGGGACTGACGTCAAACTGGTTTCTCGGTGTAAGGTTGGGTAAAAACGGCTCTGAACGCTTTCCGGTAAAGTTTCGGGATTTTTTTATTTACATTTACAAACATGGCGGCATCTGTACTTTCGACAGTGTAAATAGATTCAATTATCACTTTTTTTAGATGGGAAACTGTTCCATCACTGTTAAAAATATCGTGAAAAATTACCTCTGTTTTTAAAGGCTATCTATTTTTTGACCAATGAGAACGCTTCATAGGTATTAATGTAGCGTTCTCATTGGTCAGAAAATAGAGAGTCTTTAAAAACAGAGGTAATTTTTCACGATATTTTTAACAGTGCAAGTTAATTTTTATGTGGAATACTATCGCAACAAATATGTATCACAGGTTTTGCTAGCCATTTTAGGCTGAATCGGAGATTCATTCATTCGATGGAAAATATGGTACATTCAAATTATTATGTGTTAAAATTATTGTATGTCAAATTATTATTTTTGTAATATGAAAAAACAGAAACAATGTGCGATAAAACTGATCAAAGCAGTGATTCCGATTAACAGTCACAGTTAAGCTATAAAAGGGTAAACAAATCAGATTTCCCAACCACGTGATCACTTTACCCAACAAAATTTTTCAGGTAATGTGGGTTCCCCGAAATCTGGGTAATCTCCGGCTCTGAACGCTGCGGGAAACTCGGAAAAAGTCACGTGATGCCGGCTCTGAACGCTTCGGGTTCCCCACGGGGAAACCTGAGGAACCCAGTGTGCGGTCCGTGAACGCGCTCTTTAAAGCAGATTGACAAAGCAGATGGCGAAAAGCTGTATGGATATGTTTTTTGAAAATGTCTCTTGTCTGAGCATTATCAAATCTAACCCTTGTTGTTTAACCGTATGTTAAGAATTTTATATATTTTGTAGTAATGTTTTTATTAGCCTTTTAGTGTATGACTCACATACATGCTTTAGTGACCGCGGCATTAACGAATGTCGTGCATATTTCAGATTACTGCACAGTGAGGTTTAAAAAGTAATAATTTACAAAATTTACAAGTGCTTGCACAACAATAGGAACTGCAAGCGGACCACGCAAGTTTTCCGCGAGGGATATCGTGTCTAGGAGGGGGTCGCATTGCATTCAGTAGAATATCCGGTATTGTTTTATTTCGTCACAGCGATCTTGCATTGTGTCCTATATAATCAATATACTTATGTAGAAACATAGGCACTGTAATTTTTATTTCATTTTGTTTAAAAGATTTATTGTGTAAATAGTTTTTGAGCATATTTGTTGTGAGAAAGTATTTTTGATGTTGCAGGACGCTATACATGACTAAAATGACGCGATGATTTTATCTGAAAATTTGTGTGAAATTAGAATTTCAATTATCGAATGTTTACTCTGATGTAGCAGAGCCGATTAAAAGAATGAAGTGACGCAAATAAAACATTACAAATTTATGTTGTAAGAAATGCATTTTTGGTTTACTTTGATCCTTGCATAAAAATACGCTTTTATTATTTATAAACATTATGGAAACGTGTTTATGCATCCGGTTAGTCTGATCGTCTTTTCGGGCTCTAACTCGTGTAAATGTACTCGGGTTGCGATATAATTGATCTTCGTTATTGAGGTTTATCATAGCATGTTTGGTATTGAAAATGATGGATGTAGAGAATTTATAGTTCATTCACAGGACAATAGGGGGAAAAATCCTTTGCTGTGTATTTAAACATTGCGACAGTAATTCAAGCATATGCATTGATTTACATGACTGAAGGGCACTATAAGATGCTTACCGTAGAATATGGTAGGGAAGAACGGGGAGGAATGGGACACTTTCTACAATATTAAGAAAATCAACTTTCTTTGATACAAAAACAAAAATTTCGATTTATAAAATACAAAATGAAACACTTTCTAATGTTCTTGGACAATGTAAAAACACAATATTCAGAAACAATTTAATTAAAGAAACCGGAAGTTTCAAAATGTGTCCCATACCTCCCCACTAACAGAGAGAGGTATGGGGGGCAGTTATAAAACAAAGTACAAGGCGCAAATAGTCTAGTGTTGGCCACATAGACAGTCTAACAAAGATTGTAGATTGATAATATCTGCGCCACATTATCAAATTCCAGTATCTTCAACACTGGAAGGAAAATTTAGGATTGTCAGTCACAGATGACATAAAAATCACCAGTTTAATTTATTTACATATTGAAGTAAATTAATATGTTATCAATGCTATAATTAATACATCACCCTCTTATATATTTGCATATTAGCAATTTGCATTCATCTTATTAAAAAGAAGGAAATGGACTTGTCCCATACCTCCCTTTCTGGCATGTCCTATTCCTCCCCACTACCACCTTTTGTGTTACTTCTTTTTTAAACAATGCTGCTTAGTTTAAAGGGGTCCGGCGCTAAAAATTCTCAAAAAAGAAATGCAATTATTTTTTGGCTTAAAAAAATACTGAGTTTTTAGCGTTCAATACCGCAAACCGCATGGTTTTATCTTCATTAGATCCAGAGATATAACCCATTTGACTTGAGAAGCGATGCATCAGCTGATTGCAAAGCAGCCATAGTCGAAGAATGTGAGCAGTGTGCGCTTGTTGTCATTATCTTATCCTGGGCGATGCCTAACTTTAATGCACTATCCTCCAAATTTTATTTAAAATATTTAACTATTCAAATCTGTCCATGATAGCCTCAGTGAAATCTAAATTTCGTACTCCTGAAACTGACATACAGCCCCAAATCGTAACTCCTCTAACATGCTATACAATTTTTGTCGAATACATGGGATTCAGTGTAACATCCTTTCTTCTCCAAACTGCATTCCGTACATTTAAGTTAAAATATTAAACTTAGACTCATCTGAAAAAATTACATGTTTCACAAATGCATGTAAAAAATTTCTGGCGAACTCTATTCATTTCTTTCTCTTGATCGGAGAGGTGTGCTCCTTGCAGATCTCTAAACTCATCATCATTAATGACCCTGTTCATAGATTATTTGTATATTATTAGTCATACTTTTTCAAATCTTCTGTTATTTTTCTAGCAATAATTGAGGAATTTTCAGAAATGCAGAGTATTATTTTTCTAACATCTCTCACTTAAGTTTTTAGGAAGGCTGTTACGAGCTTTATTTGCAATCCTCTATTTCTTGTACCTATTATCTTTTTTATGGTCGAATGTGTCCGAGACATTATCTCACTATAAGATTTATTTTCTTTTTCATGAAGATTAACAATTTTGTTTCCTTTACTGTAAACTCATTTTGCGTCATTTTTAAAAATTCACATGGGATTTCTTTTTTGCTGCGATAACAACAAATATATTTACATGTGCTGTGGATACAGAGGAATTATGACTATGTTCAGTAAAGTATGCAAATGTGTGAAAATTTGAACAAATTTACAATTGTACCATGACTTTTGTGGAAATATTTTTGAACTATAATTTTATATTTTTTCAGTGTGTCCAAGGGAAATTTCTATTAACATTTTATTGTATATAACAAAGGCTACTAATTATTTCAGTTTATTAACTAACTTTATTTCTAATCACCACGGTGAAATTTGCATATTTTCAAGAACTTATCTCTGTACCATCACTTTTCTGGAACACTCTATCGTGGTTCAAAGAATTATTTAACCTCTTATTCTCAAATGACACTAGGACATTACTTACTGGAAGTGGCGTGGCATTGGGGGAGGGGGGAATCAAATAATTTTACTACCATTATTATTGCATGCAAAATTTTGCTTTATTTAATCGTATAACTTTCAATAATTAACGAGAAATTATATATACAGGGTGTCCGGTCTCAACGGTGTCCAATGGCTAATTCCTAAACCGTTAGTCATAGACATATAGTTCCAATTACAAAAATGTTCTAAATCAGGTAAAGAAATGTTTTAAAAGCAATTTGGGTCAATAAAAACATTTCTTAAAAAATTACGAAATTTAATTTTTATACGGTCCTTCGGTCCTATAAGTTATAAGTAAAATTTTCCTTTTACACTGACAAGTAGTACAAAAAAAGTCCCGTTGATCTACGATTAAAATTGACCTAGTAATACCTGTTTAAAGTTGGAGCATATTTTTTGCAGCAAATTGGGGGTCATTCACAAATTTAGCCGAAGTATGATTTCGTCAGATATATTAAAAAATGGTTGAGAGTAAAATTAACATTGCAATATAAATTTGAAAGCTTTAGTCATTGACATATTAATGCAAAATATACAATTTGTAATAAACACTTAAGAAGAAAGAAAAAAACAGAATTTTGGTTAAATAAAATGATGTTAAATTAACAGCCTCAATTCTTTACAAAATGATACGTATTTTAAAATATTATTATTACATTACACTAGCCTGCAAAAGTTGGGTTATTTCATGTTTTTTAGCTTTTGATAATTGATTCTTATGTATTCTGTACCACTGAATACGGAATTGACCTTCATTTTTAGCCATCACATCAGGATTTTTCGCAAATTGTAAATTTCAACTCCCCATCTCAACACACCACCCAGCTGTTAGAATCCCAAGATAAGCAAAAATATCGAATAAATTATTGAATAAAATAAGTTTTACATATGTTTTATAGTATGAGATCTTCGCTATATTTTAACTTACACATTTGCAAAAAAAATTCTAACGTGATGGTTAAAAATGAGTCATTTTCAGATTTATTACTAAAAAGTACGTAAAAATCAATTATCAAAAGTTAAAAAATACAACCATCTCCTCTACTTTATAGTATCCGATTTTTGTTATTCTTTAAATTCGACATTTTTTGATTTGCGAAATATTCTGACATGATGGTTAAAAATTAAGGCAATTTTCGGATTCAGTGCTAAAAAAGTTAAAAACCCAACAATCTCCGTCTTGTATTATCTAAACTAAAACTTTTTCTTAAACTTCTTGGCGGTAATCTATCCGAAATTTTTTGTGTTATCCTGTAAAATAAGTATAAATGGTAAACACCGAAAATCATAATAATATTAGATTGTTATCGGATTTGCGCCAGTATGTAAAATGTAATCTCGATCGGATATTTGAAAGTGGGTTAAAGTTCGAATACAAATTTTGAACTGAAAAAACATACATAAGATCGTTGAAGTAACATAAAAACTTATAAAAATAACAATTTTATTAAAAAAAATCATAAAAGAAAGTCTCAAATCCTGACAAAATAGAACATATGTTATTTCAGCCAATTTGAAACTTAATAAATGTTAACTTAATCGTAATACTTGTACGATTTTTTTTTCAAAGCGCAGATACACATGAAATGAGATCTTCGAATGTTTTAAGCACTTGGAATGTGACCCCTCAAAGCCAAGCCGAACTCATTTGTTTTCAGAGCAGAAAAGTGGCATAAGTCATGCATTTTTAAAGTTTCATAACTCGCACAATTTTAGTGTTATATGAATGGGACTTTTGTCTGTCTTGTCAGTGTAATAGGAAAATTTTACTAAATATAACTTATAGGACCGGGGGACCGTATAAAAATTTTAATTTCGTAATTATTTAAGAAATGTTTTTATTGACCCAAATCGATTTTAAAATATTTCTTTGCCTGATTTAAAGCATTTTTCTAATTGGAACTATGTCTATGACTAACGGTTTAGGAATTAGCCATTGGACACCGTTGAGACCGAACACCCTGTATATTAGTGCTGGTAGTAAAATAATCGACCCACTCCCCCAAATGCTTCGCCAGTGCTAACTGGACATTTTTATAAATTTTTACATCAAATTCTTTCAAACAAATGACACTGTTTTGTAGTTTATTTTTCATAGTATCTTGCTTACACAGTATCTTTCTATCCGTTATTCTAGCTACTGTATCCAACCAGAATACGCAGATGCATACGCAGATCCCAGCAGAGAAGAGCACCGCTTTAAAATTACTGTTTATAAGGTGTATCTTTCCCGTGATTTCCATGAGCTATTTTCGGTGAGATTTTTTGTTCATTTATTTTGTACAATTTACCATCACCAAAAGAGCCTCTTTGGTTTGTTATATATTTTGTTATATATTTTGGTGGTTACATATTTTCATTACTTGTTGAAATTTCGAAACTGGCGGTAAAATGCTGTTTTAGCATCGTATTTATTTTCATGAAGATAACATGATTTGTTAAACGTATACCTATAAGTATTTAAACAATTCTTTTTTTTCGCCAGCTTAAACTTTGTACGGTGCTAAATTTGCAAGAGCTTTTCGCACCATTTTGAATTGTTTAGCCAATAGCTCCAATAGCCACATGTTACAGAACTCTTCCTCTCACCTGCATTGCCTACATTGTCAGAAAAAATCGTAATTTTTAAACAAATAATTTCCGTACTTCTAGAAAACAGGATTTTTCCGGTAAGTCTTCCCGGAAGCCTGAAAAAGCGGAAAAAGTTTGATCTATTTCTTGCACGCATGCGTATTGGCTGTATTAATACCAAAGTTCGACAAACAAACGTGCTTTCGAATTTAATAAAATAGCAATTTTCTCTTTAATTTAAACTGTTTCGCAATTTTTTAGAGTATTTAAAAAAAATCGCATGTATAATTCTAAATGAGCACATTTAAAAAATAGAATAGTTCGATCAAGTTAAAAAAAATCGATTTTATTCAAAAAGCAAACGTTTCTTTTCGAATTTAATTCAAAATATAGTATTCCTATTTTATATCTAACAATCAAATTATGTCTTATTAAAAATGTCTAATATGTAATCATCTTTATCCTCTGTTATTCCATAAGTGTTAAAACACCAACCATTGTTTGCTAACGAGGAAATGTCCCCATTAAGTTTAAATTTCCGAGCTTTCTGAACAAAGTAATTGAACAAGCCTTACCCATCCTCCATTTGAAGCAAACCCCTATCTTCATTTTAAACTCACCCTCTACCAAGTGCTCACTGGCCGAGAGGTTAAGATGCTCCATTCGGAACACGTGGTCCCAGGTTCAAAACCAAGTGGATTCACGGAAGAAAAATAGACTTATTTAAAAAAAAAAAACTCCCTTTTTTCAGATTACGGAAATTTTCTGTCCTAGAACATAAAAAAGAACAAAAATTTCTTCAATTCTCGGTAATTAATCATTGATAAACGAGCTTTTTTGGATAAATTAAAGTAGATATAGTTTTTTAAGCTAAAGTAAAAAAAAAAAAAAAAAAACCTAAA
Organism: Maratus speciosus; assembly: GCA_963932465.1. NCBI lineage: Eukaryota > Metazoa > Arthropoda > Arachnida > Araneae > Salticidae > Maratus > Maratus speciosus. Next base: position 12,012,249 of record OZ010795.1, on the reverse strand, counting down.
GCAACATAAAATTTAAAATTGCGCGAGGCGTTTTGAAAAAACTTGGTCATCTTTCATCAGGCACAAAAAATGTTCTACTTTGAAAGCAGAAGCAAGACAGAGGAGGGGGGAAGGAAGGAAAGGTTGAAGGAACCAATGGGAAAGTAGAAGGCATCAGTCAATCCCTAAAGAGCATGACTTAATGAGGAAAACATACAATAGAAGGAGAAGGATGAACCACCAGATTTTCTATCATTGTCTTTTTATAAACATTCAGTGGTTTTCTTAAATACCGCCAACATTTTTTTTTTAAATTCATGCTTTTCCGAAAACTTCCCGTTACAATACATTCATTTGAATTTGGCAACGACCGCGGTTATAAAAAATTCGTTGCGTTTTTTACGGTTGGTAGAAAGTTCAATAATATGAATTTATTACAATATATCACGCACCCGCAAGAAAAGTGACACGTCTCGCAAAAATTCATTTCGCATTTTATTCCATGCGTAGGCATGTCATAGGGGCCTTATACTACACAAACAATTTCATAAGTGTAGTTATACGGAAAATCACTTCATTACGCTCTATGTCCATTTGTGACGAAAGAAAAGTGGATTGTGTGGTGAGGTTAAATGACCCAACCCTTGCAAACCCATCCCACGTCTTAATTCTTAAGGGTTTTACCCTTTCATGCACATTTTTTATTCCTGCATGATGTGGAAAGTGCTGTAGCTTCATGTTACAGTAAAATCATGCAAATTTTCTTTTGCCTCTCCTGCGAAACTTGCCTTTGTTGAGATGTCGCTTATCTTGCGGGTGAGCGATATATAATTTTCTCTTCTTTGAGAAAGGGAACGGAAAAGAAAAAAAATGACATTATTTAAGAATTTTTTAGTGGGGAGGGGGGGAGGGGTTAAATTCATTTCTCAACTTACAATCGTAAATTTATTAATATTTAGCTACTAATCGCCAAAAGTATATTTTTTAAATGTGACTCTTCATTTGTTATTTATAATTTATTTTCTACTTTTTAGTCTTTAAAATGTTTCGTTGTTGAAGTTTCATTTCAGCGTGCATTTATCTGTGCATCATTAAATCCGTTGTTTCAAATCGTATGCAATCGTACGTGTCTTCATTCGTGTCTATTTGAAAAGAAAGGCTAAAATTGTACTTCGTATTTAAAATACAATTATTGAATTATTAGTAAAAGTTTTACATTCATAAACCCACGAATAAAAGAGGTTTTAATCTTACTAAAGATTTCTATGAAAGCAATAAGCCTACTAAATATTTTCAAATTTTTTGTTGTAAAATTAAATGATGCTTAGTTTTAAAATGTCTTATTTTATTAAACAGCTTAAAGGTTTAACTAGGTTTACCTCGGAGCTTGTTAAACTATTAGAGCTCATTTTTACATGCGTTCGTAATTATATAAATACGTAGCACGCCGTCGGGTCCGTCCGTCTGTCCACGCAAAATCTGCACAACCTAATGATTTAAAATTGAATAGATAGAATCGTTGCCGAATTGTGTCGATCTTTTCAAAGTTAATGAAAATAGATTCGAAAACTTGGATATTAATAAAAGTTTTCTTCGTTCTATTCAATTCTATCCTAGGCCATGAATTCAATGACATCTCACGACAGGTCACGATTCTAGGTCGCCATGGTGATGACGTCCTATTGAAGAAGCAGTCCTACTATTCACGTACGATAGAATTTAACCTATAGAATTTTGTATTCATGCTTTTTACTTTCTTCTATGTTTACAAGAAGAAAGTATTGGATTCGTGAAAATTTTCGACTTCCGGTTTTCGACGGATTTATAGTTTTAGAGTGCCCAGAACACGATTGGATGTTTTTTAGAAAATGTGTCTGAGTTTGTCTGTCACTCTGCGAGTCTGTATGATGTGACAAAAATTTTGTGGGCACTCTATCTCAAGAACTAATGCACGGAATTTCACAAAACTTCATATTTAGTTAGACCTTGATATAAACTGGACCTGATTAGTTTTTGGTGAAAATCGCCTAACAGGTGGCACTGCTATGCGGCATTTTTCACGATTTCTGCGATAGCTATATCTCAAGAACTACTGCACGGATTTTCATAAAACTTCAGTGTGACAGAGATCCTATCACATATCACGATCTCTCCTAAATTAATTTAAATCATTTATTTTTTGTCTTTTAAAACGTGTTGTTATTCCCCCTCTTTAAGTTAAAATTTTATAATTTAATTAAGTGCATATTTTCCGTATAGAATTTTATCTCTTACGTTTTTCTTTCTTTCAATAACCTCGGTTTATTTAAAGTAGTAATATTCATTTTAGGTGGTTGTAATCTTTCATTCCCAGAAAAACAATTTACTTTCAGATAACTAGTAGGTCATTAAATAAATCGCAAAAAGAGAAACGCAGCTGTCAGTAACTTTGATTCGTATATGCCCACGCTGAATTTATTCACTCTTATTTACTGCTTATCTTTCACTGTTACAATGTAATAATAAAACATAAATAAAATGAAGTTTATAGCTTATGTCTCGGAAAATGATTGCAGTTAATTTTAACTTCCTTTTTGTCTAATACAGATGCCTTTTATAATTATTGCACATTTTCATGTAACGGTCATTTTATCATATAAATCATTATTAAACATAAACAAATTTATTCAATTCAGAACTTTGACGCCGTTTTGATTATGCTTTGTGACAGTTATTTAACAACCATTTGATTGATGCTTTGAAAGATACCACATTGCGTGGTATAATCATTTTTGCGTGCCAATAAACCTTTGTTCACTCTTCGTTCACGATTATAATAGTAAAATTCGCGATGGATTTGTAACGCCAAGTTATCGAAACTGTTTGTAAAATAAGCACTTTTATGCTGACTATGTACTGAGAAGGTACTAATTTTTCTGTATCTGCACTTCGGTGCATTTGTTTAAATGGGGGTCTCTCTCTCCATTATTTCTAAGAAATCCATTTCCCCTTATTGTAATTCTAATTTGCTTTCTAGTAATTTTAATAGTTAAAATAAAGTTTTTGTTCCCGTATTTTGTGTTGGAGGTTTTCATAAGCATGTACGAACCTAAAACTGCTGAACCACCTTCATACAAATTGGCACATCCGCCGGATTTTTCTCCAACATTAAAAAAAAAAAAAATACATGCATATTGGAGAGAGAGAAATTTAACCCCCGCCCTCGTTAAAACGACCTCTTTTTGCAAAGTAATTTGCTGCACTTTAAAAGATATGTCAGCGCCTGCGGACTCCTCCTGACTCATATTTCAACACTCGATAGTGCCTGGATTCCTGCTTTCTTTTGCCGTCTCTATGCACTGGGAACCTTGCCATGTTACCTGCCTGCTGACCTGTGATTCATCGTCCATCACCTGCTAAGGTCTATTTGCGGACCATCATCATAGTTGCCGTTCTGTCCTGACCTGACCGATGTGTCAGTGACGCGCTGCTACATTTCTTCAAAATGCTGCTCTAGTAATTAAAGACTGCTGACTGGTTTCTACGCTCACCTCTGCGATCAGTGGTACACTATATCACCTACTCTATGTGCTCCTCTGTGTCGTGGTTTTATTTGGCAGCCGACGTGTTCTACAAAATTAAAAAAGAAATCTTCAATTAAAATTCAGTGCCATGTGAACTGGTATGTTTCTGCACATAATGGGATGCAAATTCATCGATTATCAATCGTTGTTTGTGAAATTCGCTTCCTTCTCTACCCGGTGATCCGATTGCACTTAATTTATACAGAACCGGCTCTCTTCTATTTGTGAAATCTCAAAATATGTTGTTAGGCAAGAAAACATAAAAAAAAGTGTTTCGACCGGTGTTGGTTTGTTCTACGCAAAAAAAAATGTGTACCAAGGATTATAAAGCCAGATATTTTTTTTACAATTTTTTAATATAATTCCTTTCAAAAGCATGAACAGGGAAATGCTTCTTTTTCTTTTTAAAACTTTAATACAGTATTTTACGTTTTCGCTTTCAGTTTTCTCTCTTTACATGATATAATATATGTTGACCTATACATGCTTCTTGTTTTAAAATTTACGTGTATTTGGTGATTTCAAAGTGGTATTAGTACTGATCATTATAATAGGTCGCAACCGGAAGAAAGAAGATAGCACATATATATATATATATATATATATTGTTTAGTGTTTTAAACTTACAAATTGTTTAAAAGGTAGGTGTTTAAGTTAATTTCCAGTACAGTTTTATTTTATGTTTGTTTATTGAGATACTTTAATATTTTCTTGATTGATATATTTTTTTTTTTTTTACTATATCTGCATTCCTTGCCGCTGTTTGACAAAGAACAGTCTTTTGAAATTTAAGTTTGTCTGATGCACATTTTTTTTTGTTTGGCAGTTAGGAATGACATAATAATTAATTTAGTAGTTAACTTTTTATTTTCTTATTTGATATTTCATGCTTTTAAAAAGATAAGTTATTATGGACATGTAGGCATGTCAATCCTATACTGAGTTTATGAATGTTTAAGATACAGTTCTAGTAAAAAAAAAAAGTTAAATTTGATTTGTATAAGATACACACTAAATGTCTTGCATTGGCACATTGCCACACTTTCAGAGATAATATGTTGCTTTTATTGTCTCTGTGATCAGGAAGTGCTGCCCTGTGTTGTTTTATCGTCTGTTGGACGTAAATTACGCTGGTTCGTATGTGTCTTTTGACAGTATGATTTAAATTGCACATTTGTGTTTTAATGCAACATATTTAGTATTGTCTCTTTTAAGTGTAGTTCTCTAGTATTTATTAAATTTTTAGTGTGAGTTAAGAAGTTATTATACAACCTTTCTTAAAAATATAGATAAAAAGTCTATTTGTTTTATATTGTGTATATCGTGCTTTTAAATATTTTGTTTACACAATTGCATCTTGGATACACTTTTACAATTCTTGATAGTTAATAGATATTCTTATAGGCAGAAAATTTTATGTTTTATGACTTTATTATAAATTTTTTTTGCACTGATTAGGAGTAAGGTGAAGTGTGGGATTTGCATATTGGTGATAATTTAAAATAGTTATAGAGGAGCAGGTGAGCGTAACATTTTTCATTTAGATGTGGGCACTTGATTAGAAATTTACATACAGTTGGCGTGATCATAATTAAAAATAATAGATTCTTTTCTATTTCACATATATTTTTATTGGATTGGGAACTTCGGCAAAATATTTAGTAATCTTACATTAGTTTATCCTGACATACATGTAGTTTAGGTATGTTACAAGCTCGAGTCACCATGTCATTGTTACAGAAAAATATTTTTTTTTCCTTTTGGCGCTTGTTTGCTTTTGCAAAATAAATAAGATGTACAACATAGGTTTGACATAGTTTTAAAGTTATTTTTTTTATGTTTCTCAATGACATACATTACATTAATATATTGTTATGATCCTTTTGGGTAAGTTTGATTGCTAGTACCTCTGTCGTGTTTTATGTGGGATACTTCAGTCATTGCGCTATTTTCCATGGGATAGCAAAATGTCTGAGGTGTGTATTTCGATCTATGGTTAAGCAAGTTGGCCGCTAGCTTAATCAGGGATCGGATATGCTTCCTAACATGATTGATGGAGTTACACTAATATTAATTTTACAAATGGAATATTGTTTACATTTTTTTTAAATTGCTAAAATTCACCTGCAATTGTTTCCTAATGCTAATTATGGATTCCACTTTTACACTAATTGACACTTTTTCACTAACTTGCTATGGGCAGATAGCATTGTTAGGTATTAATCACATTTTTTCCCCCTCTCATGCTGTGATTGTTGTGATGTCATGTTTACGCGCCTATTCCGATCAAACGCTTTTCTCCCGTAACTCCCCTTTCCTCGTGGATTTGCGAGGCGTGTCTAAAATCACGAAACAGATCAAACGTGCGGACGGTTTCACCCTCGCAGAGCAATCGCAAGTGAGATTGTCACGTGAAAACTATTTGCGGGAGGTACAAAAGACTCGTAAGTAGTAAAAAAAGATGGCAGACTTTTGGTAGCATAGCGTGCAAAGAACCATGTGACGCTTGCAAAATGCTGTTATAGTAAATTTTGTGCTGCAAATAAATAACACAGGTTTTAAAAATCACTTGTTATAGATAGGAGCTAACATCAAAACAAAACATAAGGGGAATACTCATTTAAAATACATGTATGTGAAATGTTTTTTTCAGTGTTACGGTACCTTTTGATATGTTGTATTATCGTGAAAGATAGCTTTTTTACTACTATAAAACCTTTACTTTTTTTCTTAGTTATTACCAAGATAAGTCATATATCCTTAGAATCTTGGTATTGACAGTTTTGACTTTTATCTCGTGAAAGCGAAATACTATCGCATCCATTAAAAAAATATTTATTTTTTGTAAAATTATTATATTTATTTGGTTTCTAATAATTTAGTAATGAAGTTTTTATATCTTTTTGTTACTAATCCCTAAGAATTAGATTTGATGATTTATAATAATAATAATAAAGCTGACACATGAACTGCTGTATTTAAACAATAAGTTTAATTTCTTATTTTTCTGCAGTAAGCAACAGACAATTTCCATGACTTGTGGATAAGTTATTTTCGATAACTGTAACGTATTAATTTGTTCAGCATTTTATGTTAATTTGAAATAAATTTTAAATGCACACGCAAGAAATAAAATTGATAAAATATAAATTTGTAAAGATACTTTTATTAATTAAATACTGTTTATCATCGAGATTTTCATTTTTAAAGCTTATCTGTAATCGTGCAATGAAGAAGTAAAAATATATGATTACATAGTATGAATTATTAAAAAATGATTAAATCATAATTCTTGAAACTATATTGTGACATTTATAAATATGTCTTATCTTGAAAATTGTTTTTACTCTTCAGTATAATACAACATGTTAATAATAATAAAACACTGAAAACATTTCACATTGTGACTGGTTGAGAGTATGTAAGAATGTATGATTGAGTATTTATTATGTGAAAGTATTTAATTCACAGAGATCAAATATTATTACTTATTCAGTTTAAGGGGGGGGGGGGGGATAAACTACTCTATCTGCATTACATCTAAGACAAAATAATATTAATAGTAAAGATGATAATAAATACTAGTCAGTTTGCAGATAACAAATGTCTGTATTATTTTCAAACTGAAAAAATCTAATTAGCTGAAAGTTATAATTTAATGATGTTTATTAACAAATTTAAGTTTTTAAGTTAAATGACTTCAACATTTTGGATTAAGATTAACATCTTAATTGGTATTTATTTTTCTAGTACTTGTTGCCTTAAAAAAAAAAAAAAGAAAATCCTGCTGTATAGTACATTTCTCAAATAGGGTAGATGTGCCAGTAATAGACACCCTTAAGAAATTTCTTTTAAAATTATTTTTTATTAATAAATTATAATCATTATATTCCAGTTTTTTCAATATTATATTAATCTATCAACAATATTTAACCATTCTGATAGTTTCATTTCCGAATATGAATAAAAACTCAATTTTAAATAACAAATATATCAAAACACCCCAAAAGTCCAGTAATGGACACTCTCTGTTTCAGTAATAGACATCCCACAAAAAGTAACAGATATAATTGTTTTTATGACTATTTAGAACCAGAATTTAAGGAAAGCATACTAATGAAACAAAACACTGATTTTCAAATAAATTTAACAATTAGGATGCCAGTATTTAATAAAATATTTGTGATAATCATTCACTGTTTGCATCAATTATTGTAATTATCAGAAGATAGATATTTTAATTATTTTAGATGGATAGTTTAAAATACTAAATATCAAGCAATTACAGCTGTCAGATTATTGAGACAGTGGGAGATTTAAAAGTTAATTACTAATTTAAAAAAAAAGTTTTTGAGTATTAGTGTATAGCAATAGTTTTGTCTCACTATTTTTAACAACTTCCAGAGACTACTTGATATATTACTTGTAATAATTAATATTACAAATATGAAAAAAATGATACTGTGAGTTGGATATTTTAAACACTAAATAAAATAATTCTCAAAATAAAACTGTAGAATTGATGTTTGAGGCCACTGATCTGCAGATTTACTAGTTTCATGATTACTATAACTTTAATTAACATTACAGTAATATATATTTTTCTTTTTCAGAGATGAATAAGGGAACATTTAAGACAGATTTTTAACAATTTCTGTAACTTAATTGTTTTTATTTAAATGGGGATGGTTAAGCTCTATGAGCCCCTGTTTGACTATGCCCTTAAATTATATTTTTTGCTTCTTGACTGGTTTGATTGCCATATTATAAAAAGTGCAAGTCAGAGTTATTATATACATTAAAAAAAAGAAATTATTGAAATTTTATTAACCATATAAAATAACTTAAAAGCAGCTATTTATAAAAGTTTTGGTGTTATTACATTTTGGTAAGTGTAATTTAAAAATTAAATTTATTATTTAGGTCTTCAGTTAAGTCAATATTTTATGTAATATAAACATTACTGAAATTGCATTTTTAGCAATGTCTACACGGGGTGTCCATTACTGGAAAATGACTAATAATAATGCAAGATTATAAAATATGCAAGAGGAAGTTATGAAACAAATAATAAAAGCTAATTTTTTATTGGTTTTTTTTTTTTTTTTTTTTTATAAACCAAAACATTGAAGGGTGTCTATTACTAGCACATCTACCCTATATTAATTTACACAATAAATTATCAACTTTTAATTTAGTATAAATTTCGTAAGTGCAAATGAAGTATTGATAGGTCTATAGCAAAAGCTTGTTATATTAAGTATGGGTATAATGCTTATAAGAGTTTTTTAACTTTTTCACTCTAAACAGTGTCTAAACAGTTTGTTTAAAGCTCTGAGCTTTTCAAGATTGCTAAATATATCGGAAAAGACACTAATTAAGAGACATTGATAAACCTGTTATCATGAAATTTGATGTTTAAAAACTCTACACGTAGCATAAACGTACATTTCCCCCCCCCCCCCTTCGTTTGTATTTAATCATTATAAATAATATGAAATGAAATTGTGTAACATAAATAAAAATAACAATTTCAATAATATTTTGTATTTTAATTTTCAGTTATATAAAAATATATGTACAGTTAGCCCAAGTAATAAGTGATTTTTAAAAGTGACAAAAATGTTAAATTGATTTAAATTGGGGGGGGGGGGGGGCTCTTGTGAAAGAATACAATTGCATAGAAGTAGATGTTGTTTCGGTTTGAGCCTATATACATTATTCTTCTTATAAAATTCAATTTAAGAAGTATAAATTAATAATATTAATTAATTAGTATAAAAGAACTTTTGTGATACAGCTAATTGTAAAAATAGTCTAGTATAAACAAACTGAATGAAAAGATCAAGCAACCAAAATAAATTTAACATTGAGCTGCTTCAAAACTTTGCAAAAGGAGCCCGCCCCTTCTATAGTGATAAAATTAAAATAAAAAAAGAGAGAAAACAGGAATAACAATAACACACTCTGCTACAATTATTTCCCATTTTCTGTATCATTCTTTTGGCACTAAAGAAGGAAGCTTTAAAATAAATGCAAGAAAAAATTTCTCGAAATATTTCAGCTTTTCTTTGCGTTGATTTTTAAATATCACGTATTTATCGTAACATAAAAATTCATATGTATGTCATCAGTTTTTAAGTGCTCTCTCTGGTTTTTAAACTCTTAATGCCCCTTCCCCCCTCCATCAGTTAGCCAGTATACATATATATATATATACTTAAAATGAAATCGAATGTCTGAAAATCAAAGGGAAAAAATAATACAAAAGTTAATCATAGGAACTTGTAAATGCAAATATATATATATATATAAAACTGGCTATAATACAGTATATATATATATACACCAATATATACTTTAAAACTGCAGCTATTATGGCGCCTATATGTGGTACCTCGATTTTTAATTCGTATAATATTTTTTAAATATTTTATTTAGCAAAGTATATGTTTATCTAGCGTGAATGACATTCATGCATCCTGCATCCAGAACCGATTTAAGTCATTTTACAGACCTGCTCCTGATTGCTTTTTTGGAAGTTCCAATCTATAAATCTATTCTTACTGTAATGTATCAATCTGTTCTTTATTTTTCTGAAATGTATTTGTGAGAAAAAATACCATCATAGAAAAGCTGAAGCTTTAAAGCTAAAGTAAAAGGTTAACATAGTCCGTAATTTTAAATTAATAAATTTTAATTTGATAGGAAAATAGGTGATACATTCATGGGAATAAGCTAGAGCAATAAAAATATTAATACGTAATATGAGCTTGTTATTAAAATAATACTCGGATATTAAGTGTTTTTAAATTTAACATTTAAAAGAAATATTCTTTAACTGGTCAGCTATTATTCAAAACATTATATTCTGTCCCTTTAAAAGTTGTTGATGCACTCTCATTGGTTAATACATGCTAATATTCGATTAAAAATCGATTCTCTTATTCTTAAATCGTACGCGACATCAGCAGTTGCGGAAGGTGAAAGATGTTTGTTTGGAATAGCGACTTTCAGTTCTTTTCCCCCTTCTCTCGTAAACCCTCCCTTTTGCGGAATAGCTTTCACAACTTTGCGGGCGTTTGATCGGAATAGGCGCGTTAGCCTGGTACTTCACACACACATTTACTCGTTCAGTTTAACTGATTTTGTTCTATTTCAATTAACACTCACCATGCTTAAGGACATTCATAACTATCTGTGCATGTTTTGGTTTCTTTTTATCAGCATTTGTAAATAGCTTAATATTGCATTTTTTTTTTTCACTGCATTCACAACTTTGTATTTATTTTTTTAGATAGATTTGTTTTAATGTAAGATATTTTTTGTTGGTGTGTTTTAAAGTTTGCAGAAATTATGTCATAATTTAACTATTGTACATGGTTGACACATTCATCGTAATTTTTTATGCAAGAGATAATTAATTGGGTGTACATTTTTTTACACATGCAGTTAATATACTGTTTAATTTCATTGGTTATGCGCGGCTGGTGACTCGTTGCTGTTTTATTCATAACATAAGGTAATTTTATCACTGACATGATATTTGATATCGGTAAGAGTTGTTTTTTTTATAAAATTTATTCAAATGCATAATGTGAGCGGTTATGTACATTATTTTTCTTGATAAGGCTATTCACATATAGTCATTAAATTAAATCTTTGGCATTTTTTTTCACATTTTAAATTTTTAGCGAGTTAAGTCTCACAGGTGTCTTGTGACGGATATATACATTCATATGGCATAAGGTATATAGCTTGTTTGCTAGTTTTTTTCCTTTCATTCTTTTTACTTGAAACATGTTTAGCTTGCCATAACTTCTACATTTTAGCGTAGAGTTATGCAATCTGCTGAGCACTTGTGCGTTTTTGCACATTTTCGTTTACTTTATACAGTAATAACTTTGACAGATACATCTTTATTTTAATTTTAACCCTTAGTCAACCATTTGTTCAATTGTTTTTCACAAGTAGTTCATGTGTTGGGTATTTGTTTGTGTTACACAACATTTGCTTATTTAGAATACTTTTTCTGCATTCATTTACATACATTACACTAGTTCATGAGTTAATTTACATATGTAGTTAATTTGCTTTTACACATTGTACTTTGCTAGCGATCTATTCAGCAGTATTTCTTTGTTTTTTTTCTTACAGGTAGTTCATTGAGTAATACACACTGGCTGGTTTAGAGTTTAACCAGAGTTTACACACACATTACAAGTAGTTCATTTGTTTTATTAACCCTTATTCATTACATTTTAATGATAACTCATTATGTAATTGAATCTCACTCGTATGCAAGTGTTTTAGATTATTACACGCGTACTGTTTATTTTGTTGGCAAATACATTACAATTTTAGTTCATTGAGACATTAGTACATATAGTTCATGTGGAATTATACAATTTGTTCATGTGTTTATTTTTAGTAGTTCATGTGTTTGGGAGTTTCCTTTCCCTCCCTTCATACACACGTTTCTTTTCCTGTTACTTTTCTATATTTTTAATTTACACCATGTTCAATATTAAAATACTCTACCATTTTTTTAATTTTAACAAGTTTATTTTTTTTGTTTGCATAATGTCATAACATATCAATGACACCATCACTTTGTCTTTGTACGAAGATTTTGAAGTTACTAGGACTTATCCGTCACATGACATATTTAACTACACATACATTTCGAATTTGTTGACTTTAAACAGGTAACTTTTCCTCTTACACTTTCATTGGATACTTCTTACTTGAAGGTGGCAGATCGAGTAAGATATCTTGTTACACTATATAAAATAGTAAGCAATTTCTTATTACTTTTTTTAATTTTGCCAGGAGTTAAATTTTATACAATACACAGAAAGTCAGGATGGCAGTATGAAAATTCATAATATACTAAATTATAATATTCTTTCATCTTTGATGAACGGGAACTTAGTTATAATGCAGGAATCTAAAACAAAATTTCCCTTCGTATCTAGGGCAGAAGCACTAAGCTGACGCCATTATAAATTGTGTTAGTGCTACATATGTTTTCGCGCGTGGTGTGTGCACATTTTTCAAGTAGTCCTGTGCGTTATGCACAAATTTTTAGTTTCATATACCAGTAGAGATGTAACTTAAGATAATACAGATGGGCTTCAATTTCATAAAGGGATTCACATATCCTTAAAGTTACATTTTAATTTTTGCTGGTGTGTTTTTGTTCGGTTTTTTATTTGCTTGCAAATTATGATCTCTTGTAAGATCAATTTTTTTGAGAAGTGATAAATACAGTTTATGTGAATACTTATCCTTATCAATATATGACAAAATAGCTGATAGCAGCACCACAAACACAATACCACAAATGAATAATAAATTATAGGATCCTATGTCATCAACAAATGTGGCACACTTATTTTGTGGAATATTTTATTAGAAAAGATTATTTTGAATAATATGAGCGCTCAGTCATATAATATATATATATATACAATTCTTTGGAATTGCTTTTTTTTAATGCAAGCAAATGTGTCTACTTACTGTTGTATAAAATATTTTACGGGAACTATATTTTGAGTTTGAGGTACAATTTAAGATAGTTTCCTCTTCATATATCATTTTAAATAGTTATTCTATTATTGTGTTAGGGTACATAATATGTAAGTGCGAAGGTGGACAAATGGTATACATAGGTATAAAGCTGCAACGTACACGTCACAGCTTTCTTCGGGTTGTCCGGTGAGATATGTGACAGAGATCCTATCACATACCATTTATTTATCTTTTAAAACGTGTTGTTAGTCCACCCTCTTTAAGTTAAAATTTTATAATTTAATTAAGTGCTTATTCTCCGTATCGAATTTTATCTCTTAGGTTTTTCTTTCTTTCAATAACCTCGGTTTATTTAAAGTAGTAATATTCATTTTAGGTGGTTGTAATCTTTCATTCCCAGAAAAGCAATTTACTTTCAGATAACTAGTAGGTCATTAAATAAATCGCAAAAAGAGAAACGCAGCTGTCAGTAACTTTGATTCGTATATGCCCACGCTGAATTTATTCACTCTTATTTACTGCTTATCTTTCACTGTTACAATGTAATAATAAAACATAAATAAAATGAAGTTTATAGCTTATGTCTCGGAAAATGATTGCAGTTAATTTTAACTTCCTTTTTGTCTAATACAGATGCCTTTTATAATTATTGCACATTTTCATATAACGGTCATTTTATCATATAAATCATTATTAAGCATAAACAAATTTATTCAATTCAGAACTTTGACGCCGTTTTGATTATGCTTTGTGACAGTTATTTAACAACCATTTGATTGATGCCTTGAGAGATACCAGATTGCGTGGTATAATCATTTTTGCGCGCCAATGAACCTTTGTTCACTCTTCGTTCACGATTATAATAGTAAAATTGGCGATGGGTTTGTAACGCCAAGTTATCGAAGCTGTTTGTAAAATAAGCACTTTTATGCTGACTATGTACTGAGAAGGTACTAATTTTTCTGTATCTGCACTTTGGTGCATTTGTTTAAATGGGGGTCTCTATCTCTCCATTATTTCTAAGAAATTCATTTCCCCTTATTGTAATTCTAATTTGCTTTCTAGTAATTTTAATAGTTAAAGTTTTTGTTCCCGTATTTTGTGTTGGAGTTTTTCATAAGCATGTACGAACTTAAAACTGCTGAACCACCTTCATATTCAGTTAGTCCAAGATATAGTTTAGTGCTGATTACATTTTTGTGAAAGTCGCCCAACAGGTGGCGCTGGTATGCTGCATATTTCAGGATTATCGCAATAGCTCTAAGAAAAAATCACGAATTTTCATCAAACTTCAGATTTAGTGAGTCCCTGATATAAACGAGTGCTGTTTAATTTTTGGTGTAAATCGCCCAACTGGTGACGTTGCTGTGCCGCATTTTTCACGATTTTCACTAGAGCTGTATCTCAACTATTGCACGGATTTTCATCAAACTTCAGATTTAGGGAGTCCTTGACATGAATTGACGTATAAATGAGTGCTGTTTAATTTTTGGTGTAAATCGCGCAACTGGTGACGTTGCTGTGCTGCATTTTTCACGATTTTCACTAGAGCTGTATCTCAACAACTATTGCACGGATTTTCATCAAACTTCAGATTTAGTGAGTCCTTGACATGAATTGACGTATAAATGAGTGCTGTTTAATTTTTCGTGTAAATCACACAACAGGTGGCGCTGCTATGCTGTATTTTTGCGATTTCCGCAATAGCTTTATTTCAAGAACTAATGCTTGCATTTCAACAAACTTCAGATACAGGTATACCTTGATATCGTTTAGTGCTGTTTACTTTGGTGTAAATTGCTCAACAGGTGGCGCTGCTATGCTACATTTTTTCATAATTTCCGCTGTAGCTCTATCTCGAGAATTAAGGCGCGAATTTTCATCCAACTTCAAATTCAGATACACTTTGATATGAATGGGTGCTCAATAGATGTCATTTCTTGTACTATTTAAATGATTTAATGGACGTGATTTATAGAGAAGAAAACTTTGTGATGGCCACAACATACTAGTTTTGCATATGAGTGCAGCACCTATTGCGGCCAGATCTGGCTCTTTATAAAGCGAATTACAGTAAGATCGCACCTCATGGGCTCCGTTTGACGTACAATTTCTGCCTTGATGCGTTCGTGTTCAGTCATGAATCATGCCAAAACAGGCCTCTTTTGAGAATTATATCAAATATTTTTTTAGAAGCATTCAGGGATCTTCTTAAATTTCGTCAACATTTTTAACTGGAATTCATGTTTTTCCGAAAAATTCCCGTTTTAATACATTCATTTAGCTTTGAGAACGAACTCGCGTCTGAAAAACTCGCTTCTCTTTGGGCGTTCGTTACAAAGCTCCATCACATGAATTTATCTGAATTTTACATGCCATTTTTGCCCTGTTTCTTTAAGAAAGTGAACAGGAAACACATAAGGAAACATAGTTTAAGAAAGGGAGCGGAAAAAGGAAAAACATTATTTAAGCCTTTTTTTATTTTATTAATTTTTTTGGAGGGGGGCGGGTTCTAAATGGATTTCTCAACGTATCATCCTAAATTTATTTACATTTAACTATTATTTTTTTAAGTGTATATAATTAAAAAATACTGTACTAATTTTTACTTTCTTCTGTCATTACAAGAAGAAAGTATTGGATTCGTGAAAATTTTCGAATTCCGGTTTTTGACGGATGCTGGACAGATAATTACACTTGTTTATTTCCTATTTAATTTACACCCAAAATTGTTAATTTGTCCAAATCATCCTAGCAACCTCATAGTAAATCGGTATATAATTTTATATACCTTAGATAAATTCAAATAACATAAGTGATCGTAATTACGTAATTCTAGTAGAAGAGCAACGCGAATAATTAATAATATTGAATTATAATCCGCGTAAAACTGTAATTATTAAATTTAATTAATTACGAATAAAATTAAGAGTTTGCGTTGTGATTTATTTAGACGAACTCTTCCACTTATGAATTAAACTAAATTTAAGCTGTAAAAATAAGTTGACACACCTTAAACATTTATCAATTAAATAATTACAGAAACTTTTAAAAACTTGATTAAATATTTTATTTACATTGAACACAACTATATACATATACACATTATATTAATTCAAAAAAAAGAAAGCAACACTTTTGTTCGCTGCGCATTATTGAATATTTAATCTTTTAAAAAAAAAGAATGTTTTCATTTCCTCTTATTATTATATATTTTTCCTTTTGCAAAAGAAATAATTCTTTCATTTTTAAAATACCTTAATTATATTTAATTATTGGTTTTGTTGGGTCTCGGATTGCTCTCTACCATAAAATATCATAAAAGGATATTTATAATTTCTCATAATTTAAAGTGGTAAAGAAAAAGATTAAGGTAATACCTTGAATCATATACGGGATGGTGGCCTTTATTAATCAAATTCAGAGCTGTCGCGTTGCTAAGGATCATATCCAAATGTCATCCGGATTCATCTTCTTATCAGAGCGGCGAAATCGGGATGGCAGGATGCATAGCTACGGACCGCAGTAGAACAATCCATTTTATTTCAACACCAGGAAGACATCATCAATTAGGCTTGCTTAGGCTCACTCCGATATGTCCATCTCGCCTGGGCATTACTAGGGCTCTCCGGATTCATTGCATGGGCTTTCAGGATAGCTCCTGCGTCTTCGACATCTTTTTTCAGACTCTCTTTTTCAAACCTTTTTCTTCTGGCACACCAACTCTTGCAGTGGGTGGAACTATTTGTCTAGTCCTCCCTTATTGGATGTGAGAAGATTTTGCATTATCCTTCGATAGACCTATTAGCTAACAGTCTGCAAATGGCCCCTTACATATACTTTAATATTATTATATGCCTTAAAGTTTGGGTGGTCTGAAAAGCCATAAATTTATTCCAACACTTTTATTAAGGCCATAAATTTATTCCAACATTTTTATTATTTTACGATTTCTAATTATACACCACTTTCCACTGGCTTGTCATAAAACGACACCATGGCGTCTGGCTATTGTTATCTGAGATCCGAACTGTATTCAACATTATACATTCATTTTACAATAAAACAATTTTTTAAAAATATATATTTAATATTTAAAATCAACTTAATAATTTTTGTATGAACTTACACTCCTATTTTACTCGAAAATATAATTATTATAATTTTACTCATAATTATGTTTTATAAAAAAGAATTTGTACAAACAGAAATAACAAATTACGCAACTGTATTTTGACTTAACCAACATTGGTGCGGGAACATATTGTTATATGTTGCCCAGCAACGGATGAACACGTTTTTAGGGATCAGAGAACCCGGAAAAATTGTTTTTATAAAATGTCTGTCTGCGTTCTGACTGTATGAGGCAAACTATGTGGGCGCTCTCTCTCCAGAACTAATGCACGGAATTTAACTTCAGATTCGGTTATATCCTGATATAAGTGGGTGCTGACTAGTTTTTGGTGTCAATTGCCCAATAGGTGCCGCTGTAGGATGCATTATTCACGATTTCCGAAATAGCTGGGTGATTCTCAAAAGGTGGGCACTGGACATACGTCATAACTTTAAGCCTTTCAAACATAACTTTAATTATCATTGACTTTATTTCTTTTTACACTGAGTTTTTAATTCTATTCAAAGACAGAAAAGGACATTTATTGTAAAAGCTTTGTATAAATATCTTAAAATTTTATTTTATGCTAAAGAGGCCAATTTCGGACATTCATAACGTTAACTGCTCCCATGTACCACCAAGAAAGAGTTTTAACTTGCTGCCAGGTGGTTCTAATGGTAAACAACGAATGCATAAAGGAAACGGATGATTTTATGATAATTTCGTTAAGAGATGGCAGGCTGATCTATTGCTTTTTTGACGATAGGACTTTTCTATAAAAAAAAAATTCTGTATTTTGTTATGTCCGAAAGTAACGTACGTAACAAAACATTTGATTTTATTATTATTATTACTGGATAACAAAAAGTTAATTATACATATATATATGTATACACATACAATTATAGGACACATTTACTACATTCTTAGTCTTAAGAATTTTTTAAATACTAAGAGCAACGTCCAAAATCTGTAACGTACACAAACGGTCAATCACACAACAGGTGGCGTTGCTAGGCTGCCTTTTTCACGATAGCTGTATCTCAATAACTAATGCACGGAATTGAATCAAACTCACTATTGTGACACTTTCACATAAAATAGATCCTTTGGAATCTTCATGACAGACATAGATTGTCATTTTTGTCACTGTGATGGCGAATTCGGAAGTATTAACATCCATCCATCCGATGGAAGAAAGTTTTGGGATTGGCGCATCCGACTAGTTTATTTAGGTTATAGGTGAGTTCGTAATTATATAAATAAGTAGCACCTATAGCCATCGTTCAGTCTGTCTGTCCGCCTATAATAACGTAAAAACTACCATACCGAATCGTTTGAAATTTAAAATATAGAATTGTTGCGTAATTTTGTCGAGTCATCTCAAATTTTATGAAAATCGGATGTATAGTTTAATTAGGGGGACAGTCCAAAAGTTTTCCGTTACATAAACGGCCCATGGGAAAAAAATATTTCAAGGTTATTCTTTTAATGGTGTGACAGCCTTTCGAAAAGAATGAAATGGATAGGCACTACTCAGGAAGTGCACTCCAATAGACATTCAGTACACTGTGCGGTGCAAAATATATTTATAAAACGAGTTATGGTACGAATGCACCTCACTGGCCACGTTTGACGGGCAATTTCCAACTCGTTCTACTTTTTAGTGTTTGAAATGTTTCATTATTGCCGTTTAACATTTCGGTCTATTTTGGCGAGCCTTTATTAGCGCATCATTTAATCTATTGTTTCAACTCCCATACGAATGACAGATAATAGGAAACGGTTGAAGGCTTTTAATGGGCTCATTAAAAAGTGCCTTAAAATTATTAATGAAAAATTAAGTAGTAAAAACAGTTAATGTTATAGTGTCGTTGGAAACTCACCTTTGCACATCATTTGTATAATTTTAGTCTATCGGGGTTGAAAAAGGTTTGCAGAATTTTAATCTTTACATACAAAAACTGGTTTGAGTTAAATGTGTCAAAGTATTAATCTAGAAAAACTTTTATTAGCTACATTAAAGGTGAAACATTTTAATCTTGTAAATTAAATATAAAATGTTTTAAGGGGATGGAGTGCCTCTAGAGTCTAGAATGCCGATAAAAGGCTTTTATTTCAGCTTTTTTTTCTGAACAAGAATAAAGATTTAACATAAGGGTAATTGGGAGCCAATGTTATTTTTAGTATTTCGTTTTCACCTTAAGTAGGTATTCTTTTTTCTAATAGTATTAAACCCATATACTCTTTTTTTACATTTGCAATGTATTTTATATAATTTTAAATAGTCAAAACAGTGAAATCAGCATAGCTTCTTTTTATGTGTTTGTTACCAATTGGATGTCGATCTGTTACAGGTCAGAGGACCTATTTTTCGTAACTATAGTGTGGCAACAGTTCATTTTTTAAAAAAGACTTATGTTTCTGAACTCCCTCTGAATGAAAATACATTTTTGTTGTAATAAATTGTGTGTTATTTTATAAGTAACACGGATAAGGCATCCGAAAAGCAAGGCAATAGGAAATATATATATATATTCCCATAGGAAATATATTTTTAATCCTAATTCTTTATATTAAATAATGTATTCATAATGATATTAATATCTTCTATTATCATATGCTAATTGTAGTCCTCTTTGAATGACATAATTATTTTTTAAATAAGGTAAGACCATTTTTCTACTCTAGGACTTTTGTCTGCTACAATGGAATCGTCCATATTTATTTTTAAGTGAACAGGAAAGACATAATGAAACATTATTTAAGCTATATTGTTTGGCTTCTAAATGGATTTCTCATCGTATTATCCTAAATTTCTTAATATTTAACTATTAAATTATAAAAGTGTTTGGGTTTTTTTTAAATATTGCACTCTTCCTTTTTTATTTAGTTTCTCTATTTTTTAGCCTTTGAAACGTTTCATAATTGCCATTTCACAATATTCGGCGCATTTTGGTGTGCATTTATGCGCGCATCGTACAAGTATTGTTTCAACTTCCATACGATTAAAATAGACCAAAGGTTTTGGTTACTACCTGTATTACATCATTCATTTACATATATATCGATTTTCATCAGGTATTAGTGTACTAAAAAATGGTAATCGTAACATTGTAAATTTATTAATCTTTAACTATTAATTGTTAAAATTGTGTTTAAAAGAAATACTGTACCATTCATTTTTACTTTCTTCTATCTTTACAAGAACAAAGTATTGGATTCGTGACAATTTTTCGATTTCCGGTTTTCGACGGATTGACACGTTTAAGGGGTCCGAGATCCCGAAAAACATGTTTTTACAAAATGTCTGTCTGCGAGTCTCTTTCCGTGTAGGACACCGATTTTGTGGGCACTCTATCTCAAGAACTCATGCACGGAATTTAATATAACTTCAGATTCAGAGAGTCCCTGATATTAAATGGATGCATGCTGATCACTTTTGGTGTCAATCGCTTAATAGGGGGCGCTGCACTGATGTCTTATTCATGATTTCGGCAACGACTCTATCTCAAGAAATAATGCAGATTTTTATCAAACTTTCGATTCAGTTATATCTTGATATAATGGAGTGCTGATGGCGTTTTGCTCTCAATCGCTCAACAGCTGGCGGTGCTAGGCGGCATTTTTTGATTTTCGCGATAGCTCTCTCTCCCTAACTCATGTACTGAATGGATCAAGCTTCACATTATTCTTAAACTTTCACATAAATAAGAATCCTCATGATGGACAATATTGTCCTTTTAATTTTGGCGCTGTGACTGTGAATTTTGAAGTATTAACATACATCCGATATAGAAGAAAATTTTGGGACTGGCACATCCGACAATTTTATTTTTACTGTTTAGACTTTAAAATGTTTCATGGATGCCGTTTCATAGCCTTTCGGCCTATTTTGGCTAGCCTTTATCGGCGCATCGTTCAATCTATTGTTGTTTTAACTCCCATACGATTATACGAATGACAGAGAACAGAAAGCGGTTGATCAAAATTGCCTTAAAATGAATTTATTAAGAAGTAAAAATATTAAATGTTGCCATAGGAAAACACCTCTGCACATCATTTGTATAATTGTAATCTATCACGAAGCAGGTTGAAAATGGATTACAGAATTTCCATCATGATATACAGAAACTAGGTTGTGTAAATAACCGCTCATGTGAGAGTATGACTCGCGCACAGAGGATTCCGCACAATAAATATATGAATTAGTAACAGGGCATTGCACTATACAAATATATCTTTAAAAGCCGATGCCGCATTAGAGTACGCCGCCCGTGTCTTTATGTATGCCCAAAACGTCCTTGTCCTTAAGGGCTAATATCTCGGCTAATGACCTGCCATTTTTTTTTTCGAAAATAATCAACAATCCTTTTATACTTCTGTGATGTACCTCCAAGGTTCCTGAACGCCCACAACTCGAAATGTAGTAACGGAAAAATGATTTTCTCAAACTATGCGACTTAGGGTAATCACTATAATTTTCCCGCGAGGTTTAAATCAACTACTACCCGTAATTTTGTTAATTTTGTTTAATAATTCTGTTAGTGAAATTCATAATTACTCCTTCTCTTGAAAAATGATGGCTGAAATGTTAAGTTTTAGTTAATTAAAAAAATTAATAAACAATAAATTAAAAGCACTCGCCGATAGCAGACGAATATTTTCGGGCGTGGAGTGTCAAAACACCCCGCGCCCGTCCTGCCGAGTGAAGATGTATAATAAATTTAACCGGATTGCATATCTTGTGATTTGAAGAAGTTATGTATATATTTTTCTTCCATTCCCCCCTTTTTGTTTTCGTTTTTAATTTTTTTTTTTTGCGGCAAGAGTGTGTCCTATCAAAAACTTGTCAATATGAAAGTTGTAGATAATATAAGGAAACTTTGTAATATAATTGGATTTGATATCTTGAGAATGGACGAAGTTACGAATTTTGTTTCTCCCTAAAACCCTATTTTTTTTACCCCTTGAGCCCATTTTTAATTTTATCAAAAATCTGTCATAAATTTTTGGCCCTTTTTTTCTATAAGTAATAACTTTAAACTGATTAGATATGCATTATAATTAAGAAGTTATGGCTTGTTTTCTGTTTTCAAGAAACCTCTCCCCATTTCTACAGCATTGGGCCGATTTTGCCCATTTGCAATCCAAGCCGAGACATGAGCCATCTCGATGTTTTTGATGAGTTTAAAGATGATCCGTGCATCATTGCGACTGTTATCGAGCGGAACAAAATATAGTTTATATATAAAATTTTTAGGTGGGGGTGGTTTTGGGTTTCTGGGGTCCTATAATGAAAAGTTATGAAGGAATTTTCAAAAGTCGCACCATGGTGACAACTGCAATAGGTAGTATTTCTTATGAAATCTACCTAAAAATTATTTAAAGACTTTTTGTTAGAAGTTTGTTAAAGAAGTATAATTTTCAACGAGACAGATTTGTGTAAACATTGAGAAGACAAGCTTTAGAAGTATGTTATAAATTATTTGTAAAATGAATGCCTTAGTATAGTTTGAATACGCAGAGCTTATGTTTTAGGTCGCAGGAATAGTTTTAAAAATTATTATAGCTTTTGTGTTTATAATAAGAAAAGCTTTGAAAATTTATAGTCTTTACACTAACCCTTTGTGATTAAACAACACCGATTTAACAAATATTGACTCTGATAAATCATTTTAAGCATGTAAAAAAATAGCTAAAAGGAAAATATATTGACTATAAAGTACTTTTCACAGCTGTAATAAATAGAACATTTCACAATTCTTATGAATAGTGTGTTTTCTAATACAAAATTTTAGAGAACTCGAAATTAACTTGGTAAAAAATCTATTTTCGAACGTCTTTAGTTTTTTTAATTTAAAAAACTGACTGTTCATTTTGGCAAGAGTTCTATGAATGATTTAAATTAACAGTATTTAATAAAACCATCCTTTAAAACTCTGTATAAGTGACATAGATTTTTGTGTATGTTATAGAACTGGGTGAAAATTTTGGGGTTAAAATTTTGTAAAACTGAACATAAGGATTTGCATAAACGTGATGTTGTCATTTCAAACTTGGAAATTCTAGTTAAAATTGGTTTAATTTAGTAATTTATTTTCTTTCGATTTCCTAAATTCTTTTCTAATTTAATATAAATTGTAGCATTTACTTAATTGACTCGCCGTTCAAAAACAAATTACACAGATTAGTTTAGCCTGTTCTGTTTCTGAATATCCCCCTTTTTTGCACTTTATACTATTAAGGAAATCGAGAGCTTTTTTTTTGGGGGGGGGGGGGGTTGTGTCATGTCAATGACCCTGGCTCAAATCCAGGCTTTCGCATGTTTTCACTTTGTTTTACGTCTTTTAGCCAATTTGAATTTTAAAAAAAGGCCAATAAAATTTCAAATTATTAAAAATAGACGTGTTCTACAAATTTTTCCACAAATTATATGTATAACAAGTACTTCCAAATAGATCTGTTGCAGGAAAACAACCATTGTAGGAACTGAACTATAAAATTATAACGAATGGTAACAATCAACAAGTTTGAATATATAAAATGAGGGACAAAATAAACAAGCTTTAATTTCTAAACTTGATACTTTCTTTTTTAAATGTTCTGTTATTTTTACTGTCTTTCTAAAGTTCAAAATAATTTAAAACAAAAATTGAATCAAAAACCGACCATACAATTTCTGTTCGAAATTTTTTAAAAATAGTTTCATTCGTGTGAAATCTTTTTCAAAATGTTAAAATATGATTTTGTTGATCAGAGAATGCGCGCAGCTCACGTTTCCTATTGAAGAAATTCAGTTGCTTGTGCAACAGAATTTGTTCAATGACATTGAAGATGAAAACATGTAAATATACTCTCTTATGCAATCAAACTAGCTATACGTGATTTATTAATATACTGATATCTGTACTAATGAATGAAAGTTTCTCTATGCTATGGCTAAGGAAATCTACGGCACATACGAGGCTGAAAATGTTTGGGAAGATAGTCCAAAGCCTCTCCTAATGCTCCTGGGACTCTGAATTTTAAATTTCTAATAATGAGTTAACAGTCGCAATGGACTCTCATTCAAAACGCATCTCGGTCTTATTGATAGGGAAAAAAGACGCTGACACATGCGTAAAAGTCTTATTTACGTATCAGCAGAAAATTACTCGAAAAGAAATCTTGGGGGGATTTTGTGATTACTTATTCCCTTAAATCGGCCAGACCTCTTTGTAAAGTTAAAAAAGGAAGACATATTCTGAAATAGGGTACTCTTACGTCTGAAATGCCGCATTCAATTAAACAAAACATCGTATCATTCCTTTGAAAAAAAGAATTCAAATAGGGTCGTTTTCTCGAAAAACGTTTTTCTCCCTTATGACAGCGCCCCACCAGGTCACAATTTGAGTTATCTACAAACCAAAAATATGTTCTTAAAGCTGAATCCATCTTCTAATTGATAGTGCAATTAGTTTTAGAATATAATTTTAACACTTTCATTGAACTTGGGTCACTTCGCGCGTCACGCAGACGATATTTTTTCTACGTTAAATATAACTAAACGTCCGTATTTAAACAATCATCTTTTTAGAGCATCTCAATAGATCTGATTTGCATCGCCTGCAAAAATTTTGAAACGTTCGGACGAGTAGAAATAGTTGTTACGAAAGGTGTGAAAATGTCGACGAAATCAATAAAGATGAGTGTTTCTTCGGGGTTTCGTTCGCTTTCGGTACGCATAGACTCCAAAAGTAAAATGACGCAGAAAATAAAATACCACATAGCATACACTTTAAATTCAGTATTTTTTCGTGATTTTTTAATTTAAAAATATAAAATCAACAAAATGGAGTTAGATATAAAATGATACAAATTTGAGGTTCATTGAAGGGTCATTTATCACGGGTCCGGACAGCGCCGGGCGGGTCAGCTAGTAAAAGAAATAAAAGTTGCAATTTATTCTTATATTAAATTGAAAATTTTTCTAAAGTAAGTCATGTATGAATGTTTCATAAATGAATTATAATACTCTAAGACAAAATTCAAGAGAACATTAGATATAATTGTGTGTACATGAAACGCCTGTTAAAAACATGAAAAGTTTACAGCCATGTTTCAATCGATTGCAAATTTTTTAAATTTGTAAAATGAAAAGAAAAAAGATAAGAAATAAATTCTACTCAAATAAGTTTCCTTAACAGCTTATGGAATTGAAATATGTAATCTGGAATCCTGTGTAACATTATGAAATATAGATTTTAATACTTTAAAAAATTGGCAAATTCACATCAGCGGATCCGATTCTTTGTATAAAAAATTTTCATTGATTTGAATGGGTTAACTTTCTATTGAAATGGAACTGAAAGTTAGAATAATAAACTAATCGATTCTATAATAAAAATAAATGCTTTACAAATATCTTTTATACTTAATATATCGATCATTGTATAGACAATAAGCAATTTTTTAATTTTTTTCAGTTAAAATCTTGAAAAGAAATATTTCATTCTAGAAATATCCGAGTCAGATGAGATTTTAATCTTTTCGCTTCATAAGCACTCAACGAATGTAATCTTAGGGCAATGTAGTGTGCTCAATATTATGAAATGTAAAATGTAATCGACGTTACTCCTATTTGTATTGGAAATGCCTTATAAGACACTTTCTGCATAAAATTTTGCTAAGTGCTTTAATGTGCCAAATAATCGTCCATATTTGTCATCATGCAAATACTGCAGATGTTAAAATGAAAAACACTTAACCCTATAATCTTTCTCTGATAATATTCTACTGAAATGTTTTTTAGATGATGAAATTTACTATAATTTTAAATCGTATTTTGTTAATATGACGAAAGATACAATTTAAACAATGGTATGGAATTATACGACTTTTTAATTAAATTTATTTATCAATTTTGTTGATACAGTTTTTAAAATTGCTTAAATGTACTAAATGGGATCTTTTTATATAAAGTGTTGATGTTTGGAAAATCTTTTTTCCCCCCTTTTAAAAACATGGCTTTTAAATTATTTCTTTTTCTCAGTGTGAGAATGCAATTCTACTAAAATAAAATATTGTTTGAAGAGTTAATTTTATACCACATAAAGGAGAATGGGGAGGAATGGGACACTTTTTTTACAAAAATAAGGAAATCAATTTTGTTTGACACAAAAACGAAATTCAATTTATAGAATACAAAATGAAACGCTTTCTAATGTCCTTGAACAGTATAGAAGGATAATTTGCAGAAACTATTTTATTAAAGAAATTTTAAATTTCAAAATGTGTCCCATACCCCACTCCCCACCCCCACTATAACAGAAGGTATGGGGCAGCTGTAAAACAAAATATAAGGCATAAATAGCCTAGAGTCGGCTACATATACAGCCTAAGAATGATTGTAGGTTGATACACTTCAAATTACCCGCACACATTCAGAACACACTTGGGACACTTTTAATTAAAAAAAGTGTTCCAGTTACTTTAATGTATACTGAAATGTGTTCCGAATATGCTCATAAAGTGTACCAAAAGTTTTCTGCTCAGGATATTTGTTAAATCTAAACTTGAACATATTTGAGAACAGATTGAGAATACATTTACGCACGCTTAGGAAATCAAGCGTTCTTAAGTGTTCAAAAAGGGCTTTAGAAAATGCGCTGAATAAAAATTAGTGTTCTCAGAAGTATTCTAAAAATTGTTCTAAAAGGTGCGCTTCAAAATGTTAGACAAAATAAGTGTTCTGAAAAGTGTATAAAAATTATTAAGATTATTAATAAAATCTGTGCCACACTATCAAATTCCAGTATCTTCATCACTGAAAGGAAAATTCAGGATTGTCAGTCACAGATGACGTTAAAAAATCCACAGTTCAATTTATTTACATTTTGAAGTGAATGAATATATTATCAGTGGTATAATAAATATATAACCTTCTAAAAATATTTGCATATTAGCAGTTTACATTCATCTTATTAAAAAGAAGGAATTGTACTTGTCCCATTCCTCCCCCACAACCTTGTTTTATGTTAAACTTCTTGTATAAGCAACTGTGCTCCTATTAAGCTTAGTTTAAATTAAGGATAATATACAGTATAATGTTCCATAAATAGGCATACTATTAGATATACGCATAAAAAAAGTCATTGATATACAGAACGTATAAAAAGTATATGAAGCAAATTTATTTGGGATTAATGAAATAATCTATTTCTTTATACAATTGCCAGCTTATGCAGATCAGCAACTTTTTTCAACTGAAGAGTGGGCAACCACTGCTTCATCTAGTATGTGATGGATGAAATGTTTAGAATGAATGCATAAAGAGAAAAACCTATTGTCCCATTCCACTCCACTCTCCCCTATGTATGTAATCATCTGAGTATAAACTTAGTCGATGTTAAGAAAAAATAATTTAAAATTTCAGAATCTTTAAAAATGACTTATAAATTTTATTACTAAAATGTAATTCGGAAGAAATAGAAAAGTATTGTTTGAATTGTTTTAAAAATGGAATCAATTTTAATCTTGCAATGTGTTATGTTACCTGTGTAATCTGTGTAACATTAAGAACAGGAAACTTTATTGTATAACTTGTATGCATATAATTCTAATTAACGATTTTTATTTTTTAAAAAAACTTTTATTTTAAAAGTTTTTTAACCCTTTGTGACTTCGATTTAAAAAAATATTTACTCAGATGCTTGAATACATTATTTTAAGCTTGTAAACAAAAATTTAGAAAATACAAAAGCAGAGCTATATTAGGAGCTGCAATAAACAGAAATTTCATGTTTCTCATCAATAGCGTCCATTTTCTAATACAAAATTGTAAAGTACATGAAATTACCTTTACAAAATATCATACTTTTGAACGTCTGCAGCTTTTTCAATTTTATAAAAATTACAAAATCCTATTTAGCAATAACTTCTGCGAACTGATCCATAAAACTTTGGCATGAAAAACGAACTCTGTATCGCCATCTGTTGAGAATTCAATTTATATTAACTGTTGTGTTGTGAGATAGCAGCAATAACTAAAATTGTCTTTTAAAGCCTTATGTATATGTGACATTGGTTTTGGGGCATGTTTCAGATAGGCAACGCGGTGATATAAAGGGTAAACCCTTTCGGGTCTAATTTGTTTTTCAGTTTTGAGAACAAAATTACTTTAACCCTTGAATGCCTGGTGTTGCTTTTCGGCAACATATCCAATTTAGGCTCTAAAATACTATTAGAATAATATTGAAGCTATAATACCTAATGATGTCAATAAAATACATTCTGAAAATATTATTAAATCAATTTTCAACAGGTAGATGGCAACACTTATGCTGTTTAAGAATAAAGATAGATTTATTTTTTCAATTGTTGCTACTTGTTCTTTTTGCTTTGTTTGGAAGCTTGCGAAATACCCTATTTTTTTCTACAGTGGGCTAGTAAAATTTATTTCTTATTACAGTTCCTAAAATTCTTGTGTGTTTAATATTATAGAATTTTATCAAAGAAAATTATTTTTTCAATTAACGACTAGTATTGCCGATTAGTAACAAACTGTTTTTTAGCCGTAAACCATACTTAAAACAAAATATGATTTTTTTAAGTATTTTTCCCATGATTTAAAAAATGAAAGCCGAAAAACATTATTACAATGATTTTTGAAAAATCAGGCATTTAAGGGTTAATAATGTTAATCACAGCTATCCAAATAGATCTACTGAACTTCAAAGATTATCTCATTATTCGATCAAAGATCTCATTATTTGAAATATAACAAGTGTACTATTCAATTCATGTTTATATAACAAGCTAAGGAAGTGTTTTTGGAGACGTTTAGAAAATATCGTATTGCTACAGAGTTTAACAGATACTACAACTTTCTAATGGTTTTTGCATTTTATCACAGAAAAGTAGTTTCAGTTCAGAAAAGTAACCCATATTTTAAATTTAGAGTGAAATATATGTATAAAATAAAGGAATCGCCAACGGTGCAAAGAGAATGAAGCAAACTTTTATTTGTTATTGTTATCACTAAATATCAAAACATAAATGAAGTCATAAGAAAGGTACAGCCATATACAGTAATCCCTTAGCATTCTTGGATTTAACATTCGCGAGTTTTGATTATTCGCGAAAAAAATGAACATTTTAAAATTAGCACATACTCAACTTGGTTGTTCGCGAATTTTGTTTAAAAAAAAAATATATTTTTTTTTTTACTAAGTGAACTCGCTTTGTTTTAACAATTCTATAAGATATTTGACACTGGGCGGGTTTTTTGTACTGTGTAACCCAAGTTCCGAAAACTTCAACCCTTATATTGATGTAAAATATAGATATCAGTAATTCCGAGAAACCCGAAACATGACTTGATACAAAAGAAAAAAATCCCAAATTTTCTAAACTTCAAAATTGCATTGCAAGTGAAAATTGATCTACACAAATTGTATGGTTAATTTTAAAACTTCTACTTTTTGAGAAAGACAATAGAATGCGATCCTTAATTGATCCTTAAATTTAAAAGAGAAATAGATCCCATCTTTCCTTTTTACTGAAATTCATAAACAAAAGATTTGTTTTTCCAAACAGTCGTATATCAAAAATTTTTTTCAGCAAACAACTGGCAATTAAACTTTGTACAATATGTTTATGATTATTAAAATTTATTTACAGCATGTACTTTTTAATGTTTAATAAATATATTTTTACATTTCAACTGCTTTTTCCCATTTAAAAATAATCTTCAAACCTAACCCTCTTTTATGCACGGGAAGAAAGTCTCAACCTTAGAGGAGGAATTGAATAGAGAACGAATTTGTTATATCCGCCAAATCCTGAAACACTCATGTCGGAGATCTCATCGCCAAAAGGGTGTTTTTTGGCGGTGATCCCTTTCTAGGCAATTTTCTGTTTTCCTTCTTGTGATAAAAGAAACGCTCCAAAACGAACGCATTCAAAATAGGTCTTGGTGAGTGCGGGGAAAAACCGGTTTGGCGCGCATTCTCCCCGCCATCACGTGATGGTGGGAAGCAAAATATGTGCATCAAGAAAAGGTTGCCATTCTGCGTCTGGTTATATAAGAAGTCTATGGTCTCAACATTCGCGATTTTGAAATTCGCGGTGTTTTGTGTGAACCAAACCCTCGCGAATGTTAAGGGATTACTCTACTATACTATAGCCGTAGACTATGTAGATATTAACAAAAGAAATTGTTAAGACGAAATAATACTCGATGAAAAGACACGTAATAGTTAATCAGACCCGAAAGGGTTAAAGAACATTTTGAAATGCATTAGTTGCAAGTTATTAGTTGGTCATTAAAATGTATGCATGGGATAAAAAATTAAACGAATGAAAATATATTTTTTCCACATTTTCATTTTGAAGTAAACTTCTTAAATTAACTTTTACCTTTTTTTATTCCATGTTATTCTAGTAATAGTGTTCATACATTTAAGCATCTGATTTTTTAAAGAGGACAGTGGACGTTAAAACAAGCAAAAGTCAACCAAATGTACGTTATTAGTTTTCATTAACTATATAAAATTGTAAAATTAATATCCCGTAGTAGTTGGCAGGAAGAATTTCTTATTAAAGATACCTTTAAGAAATACATGAATGGTACTTTAACCCATTAGTAACTAATGAAATTAATTACTAATGAAAAAAAGCGTTCAATCTGTTTGAATGCATTTTTCTCAAAACAAATTTTTAGCAGTTTATACATGTTTAAATACTCCATACGCTATCCTTTTTGTTCAAAATTCTCTATATGCTCTGTATGTCTAAGGTGTAATTTTAATACAACCAACCCATGCATTTCTTTTGAAACGTTGGCTTATTATTGTTCTCAAATTGGTGCGTAACTTTTGAAAGGAAGTTATTTCAAGACAGTTTCTTAATTTTTTAATAACTCATTGAAAAGAAAAAGATGCGCTCCTTTCAAATAATAAAATGAAAAAAAAAATTTAGACTATTTTAAAAATTGGAACGCATGGAGCATTTTAAATAAAAAAAAAAAAACTAATTGAAAGATTTAATTTTTATTTAATTTCTTTAAATTATATTTATTCAAATATTTATTGAATTCATGATATACTTTTCTGATTATTTTATTTTACAATTTTTTTGTAATAACTTATATAATGAAAAATATTTTTTTAAGTTCAGTGTCCACTTAATGACGCCAGTCACTGAAGAAAACAATTTAAGTTATTTAAGCGTAAGAGGATGAATAATCATCAGTTTTACTTTTTAAAGTTTTTGAGACAGTGCAAATCGCTTTATACTAAATATACAATACTTAATGAAATATACAATACTTAATGAAATATATAATAAATAATGAAAACAGATTTCAAATAGTTATTTAAATGTTTGATTAAAAAAAAAAAAATCTTAGCATTTGTAAAAGTAATGGAAACTTAAAGAAACTTGTGCTACTTGCATTTAAAGATTCCGTTCTTTGAGAACAATGAACAGGCGTCTTTAAAATCAACTGTTGTATTAAGAGTAAGAATGTTAAAAATACTATCGAAATATACTTCAGAAATAAATTCATTTTTAGTATACAAACATTAAATTTGAGATTTTTGCAAAACTTGTAAACTTTTTATGTACAGTCTCATTTAATGTACTTCCTAATGTAACTGTTATGTGGCATTGTATAGGTGGTGGATAAATTAATGTGAACGTCCCCCGCCCTAAGATGACATTTTCGAATTTGACTTAAGTACTAGTGAATACTCTTTCCATTATGTTTTTGCTTATAATGGTTGAGGGAGTATCCATCTACTAGCAGAAACCAAATTTCGAATTTCTAACAGCTATTTCAAACCTAAAAATCCAAACTGAATGGGGGAACATGATAATCTCCAAGGCGAATTCTCATCTTTGTTATTCAAACTTTATTGTAAACAGCATACAACAATTATTCGCAGAAAAGCGTATATTCCATAGCTCTAAGTTTTCAAATAATGATGCACCAGGTACCATCATAGACATATCTGACAACCCAACGCTTATTATGAAGCCCAACATTAGTTTGCAGAAAATATCCTATTTTTGAGTATAAAAAAAGTTATTCAAGGGACTGTCATAATATCCTGGATTAATTCTCTAACAATTCAACTTGCGAATTGCAATCAAGGTTCACGGGACAGCATCTAACCTTCAGCTCAATATTTTTGGCACACATGTATAGGTGAACTATAATAAAGATAATCTACAAACAGTCAAATACTGAACTCCATTAACTTGTATAACTTCTAAAGCAGTGCAGTCAAGGCAGTTTGTTGATAAATTCTCATTGTGACTACAACCAACCAACCACCTAAACATTGCATGGTTATTACGACTTAATAAAACAGCATAAATAATGAGAAAATACAATATTTGCATCTTTATGGTATGAAGACTGTCAAATACAACAAGCAGGGATTATAGGTAGTCCTTAAAAATACTGGCTCAAAATTTTAAGCTAATGAACACTACTATAGATCTTTATCAACAAAACTCATTCGTTATGGATTGCAACTACCTTTATTCACATAAAAGCTCTTTTCCAGAGCTCCGAAATGGCATACAGAAAACTTTTTTCTATTAGTCAATCTCATTCATTATGAATTGTAAACAATAATCAGAGTAAAGCTTATGTTCCAGAACTCGGTGTTGATATAACAGAATACCTTTTGTCAGACTCGAACCCATTAGTCAGTGACGTTGCCACTGACGTTCATTTAACTAAAGTATCTGTTCCAATGCTCCAAATCATAATTATATAGGTCTTATAATGATGTCTTAATTATAATCTTAATGGCGTCTCGTATATCATCTTAGATGTACTGTGTCGGACTGATATTTATTATGGACCTCAAACAACATTATTTAACAGAAAACAAATTGTTCCTCAGCTCAAAAACACGAAGAGCATCCTAGTCGAACTGTCTATCCATTACTCATTATGAACTGTAATCAACCTTTATTCACAGAAATGCATGCCAGAGCTCCAAACATTCAAGAAAGGTAATAATGGACGTCATGGATTCCAAGGATACAACGTAATGAATTCTCACTTTCAGAAATCTCCATCGAATGTATCCGTTATGCAGAATAATTTTGCCGACAGAAATCTTTGTACTAGTACTCAATATCTTCCTATAACGGCGCATGAGATGGCATACGATGTGCAACTTCACTTTCAGAACTCTTTTTGTCAAATATAATTACTATAAATACCGAACTGTGTTATTCATAGAAAAGCCTATCTAATTCAGAGTTTATTATCCTTAGTATGCATTCAGGTGTATATTAACGTCTTTTGCTTGTAAATAGGAGCAGTCAATGAAACGATATGCCCAGGCCAGTATTTGAACCAGAGATGCAATTAGTATAATTGCGTTAAAATTAATCTAGTGAATATTTAAGATAAACTCTGAATAAATCCATCATTTGTTATAAAATAAAATATTATTGAAACTTTTTAGCAGAAGTTTTTATTCCTGAACTCAAAACTTAAAACAATGATGTATCATTAATCATCAGAATTGAACTTTCTACCAATCAAATTTATTACAAACTGAAATAGACGTTTATAATTAAAAAGTATACTGGAGGTCCTACGAGATGAATTCACATTTTCAAAATGCTATCAAACTTATTCATTATGAACCTCCAGTACGTTTACCGAAAAAAAAATCCATTCCAGATCTCAATAGCTTACCGTAATCACAATGCACTTTCATTTTCAGAACTGTCACTTTCATGCATCATAATCTGCCAATTAAGCTCATTCTAAGAAATACACCTAATCCAAAACTAAATGTCCTGATGAGTACAGCAGATGATCTAAGTTTCACTAGATTCTCGATGGAATGTATTTTCCTTTTAGGAACATTCTGAAACGTATTCAGTCTGAACTATAAACGAGATTAATGTAGAGAATAAAAAACATCTTTAAAACTTAATATCCTATCATAAAAGTGCATCACACAATCGACGAAATGAATTTTTTATTTTATGAACTCTACCAGTTGCAGTGTCAAATGTCCTAATGGGTACACCAGACAATCGAAGAAATGGACAATCATTTTCTGAACTCTTAACTACATTCAGTCTCAATTTCCAACTATGTTTTCTTCAGAGCAAAGCACCTTTTCAAGATCTCAGTGTTTCCCTACACAATCAATGACATAATTTTATAAAACTCTTCGGAAGTCTGTTTTTCTCATTATAGACTACAAGCTGTATTTATTCACAAAATACATTTAATAAACTGTCCTGATTGGTGCAGCAGATAATCTAAGGTGTAGCCTATAATCACCAAAATATACTCTCATTTTCAGCATTTACTATCTAATGTAGTTAGTGGAAACTTTAAACTATGTTCTTACACAGACAATCATCTTTTACCTATCTATATGGGTCCATATGGGTAAATTATATAATCGACGAAATACTTTCCGATTTTTAGAACTATTTATGCCTCGTAATTAATATGAACTTTAAAAACTCCGTTTATGCACCGAAAAGCAACTACTCCAGGGCTCTATTCTCTGATTAATACAACAGATAGCCGACAAAATGCACTTTGAAGCTCATTTATCAAGGGCTCATTTTGAACTTTAAACGAAGTTAATTCAGAAAAAAGCATCTATCGCAAAATGGATCAGCTGTGAGATAATACTACCATTGTCAGAACTCTCTATCGAACTTATTATGAACGCCAAACTACTTTTATTTCTAGAGACGTCTGTTTCTGACCTTTTTAGTTACGCTAAGTTTAAAATTTAGCTTAGAGATTGTGGACTTAGCTGAAGTGAGGACATGTCATTTGGCTTCTATTTTACGATGTCTTGCTGCAGATCTTTTTTTTTGCCTAAATATTACTTACGGAAACATTTTCATAATAAATGACCAACATAGCATTAGGAACAGAATTTAATATTTGTGCGAATTGAATACTGCTCTGTTGTAATGCATCCTACCATCCTTGGCTTGCTACTGCTTGTTTTTGCCTTTGCAGATTGTGTTCAGAAACATTATATAAATAGCAAATATTTTATCAGTGCATACGAATTGATCTACATGGCCTGAGATTTTGCCCTGTGGAATGCCTTTGATAAGGAGGCTTGAATTCATGCATTACAAGATCGATTCTGACACTTTTCCTCATTCCAAGCAATCATTTATATTCCAGTATCTAGATTATATTATCTGATGAATGATCGGTGTGCTAAAAACATCTTCATTCTGTTGGATGTATCCCAGCACAAATCTAGAATGAAACATCTCTTACCATCGTTGATATTGTGGATCTACTGATCGTCCGCTTAAGAACTTAATATTGCCTACTTTGATTCTACCATTATTTTCGTAGAGTTCCTGATACTGCTCTAAAATTGTGCGGGGTGCAGTGTGTTACTGAGACGACAGATAATCCTTCCTTGGTAGATAACAGAAAAAACCCTCTAAATTACATTTCTTGGTGAATACGTCGTGTGCCAAAAGGACACAGCCCAAACTGCTGTATGTGTCAATGAATTTAAAGAAACTGAAAGCCACCAGTTATATTTTTTACCAGAAAACTTCTCGCATAAAGCCTACGTAGCGACTGCTTAGAATATACCAGTCATGCGGAGCTCTCCCCACTGTTGTAGAATTGTTCTTGCAAAGTGGTTATGAGGTTGGTTATGAGGTCATGAAATCGTACAATGGAAAGTCGGACAAAAAAGGAAATGACATGTGTTAACTTTCATTGACATGGGGCCAAAGCAACAATTCACACTGATGGATGTGTTCAAACGTATTAACATATTATAAAAAGAGCACTGTGCCGTTGCCTAATAAATATATGCAAATTGCATGCATAAAGACTTCCTATTGATTCCCTTGATTCTAACTTTGTTTTCAGACTGTTCAGAAATGGTGCTAGGTGCGATGTCTTGCTTAGAAATACATGAAATCTGGCACATTGAAAGACCACAGCAAACAAACTCATGAATAAATTGTGTGCTTAAAAACAATACTACAATTGACACTGCTGGATATGTCCAAGCAAGGATTGAAGAACACTGTACTGAAAACCACCGGTTATCTGCAAATGTTTATCATAATGTCTTCTTAACT
Organism: Maratus speciosus; assembly: GCA_963932465.1. NCBI lineage: Eukaryota > Metazoa > Arthropoda > Arachnida > Araneae > Salticidae > Maratus > Maratus speciosus. Next base: position 11,975,943 of record OZ010795.1, on the reverse strand, counting down.
GTCTCAATTCTTTCATGTATATCGCAAGCTGTTTTATTGGTGCGGTGTTTTAATTTGATAAGTGTGTGTTAAAATGACAATGTCACGGTCCTCATTCCTGAATGTGTGCAAGAATGTTTCGAATAGCACTTTAGTTGAAAGGTTCTGGTTATCTGTAGATTGCTCTCATAAGTATTTCATATTGACTGTGTGGATTCTCTTTTATGGGAAGCTCTTCATGCCGTTCAAAGGTTGTACTTAGTACAATTGTACTTAAAGAGATATGCAGTCTTACATTGGTCGATTAGATAGAAAAAAAATCAGCTATTTCTTAAAACATTATCAAGATTATATTTCCTTTTGAATGACTTATGTGCCAAAAGGCCAGTTCCATGGTTCACACTGTTCAATGTGTCTAGGCATGTTTTCAAGAACACTATGCTGGGTGCTGCAGGTGATTTTCAAAGTGTCCGTTTATAGACTTCAAATTGAATCGACAGCGTTTTATAATGATGCCAGGTGCAGTTCATTGCCAAATATGAAATCTAATCGTGCATTATCAGATAGCAACAAAAACTACTCCAGAATACTCGACATTCCTCCTTTAAACACAGTGATGTGGATTAAATTTATTTTCAAATGAACTCTGTGACAATAACAGCAATTCTGATGGACATGTGCAAGCATAGTTTTAAAAGAACTCTATTCTTGTGGTATAATTTGTCAGTAGTCCTAAATATTCGGATTACTTAACTTTGAGACTTAAAGACTGTACGAAAGTAAATGTAAGTGCTAACTTTTATCAAATTAGCAAAAGCAGTTGTGTAAGGAAAATGCATGCTTTTGAACATTATCATTATTGAACTTGACTTTCATTTTTCAATTGGCCTGTGATGTGTGGTGGTTTACAATGCCATGGCTTCTATTGTATGCAAAAAATTTTATATTTGTTAAACACAGCTAAAAAAAATTATCGCAGCGTTCATGATAATCATTTAAGTCCCAATAACCAGGTTATATTTCAGAGTGAATTATCACTGTTTTATAACTAAACGCATATTTCTGAAATAGAAATCTCTCCTGCATTCCTTGAAATGACTATGAGAGATTTTGTCCGGAGATTATCGGCATAGTGACTACATATTGACTGCGACTATTATGCAAACAGATCACTTAACACAGATGTGATGCAGCGGGACATAAGTCGTTTTCTAAGAGGAGATGTACTCTTTAATTCTGTGAAAAAGCAAGACAATTTCGAAACATTCTTGGAAATCATTGAATTAAATTATCTAAATTGTATTCTGTGTACCAAAATAACAATACCACATTTAACACAGTTCAATCACGAAGCTCTATGTCCAATCATGGAATTCAAAGAAGGGTACTGACGTAAAACATACCTTCAATGAAACTTAATATCATGTTTTAAACATAACATTAAATTTTAATTAAAGGATGAAATATGTGGCACGGATTGTCACGTACACAGCTACTGAGATGTTGTGAAAAAAATTATTACATAGGAACTGATTTTAAGTTATGAAGGTGTTAACTTAATATTTATGATTTATATCTGATTATAACACTGGCAGATAACTCCAAATGAAATCAAGATAGTATAACACACTATTAAATTTCTCGCCGTTTTATTTAAGTGTTCACATTACTTTATCCACCAGCTATACATGTTATTCAGTAGCAAAAAATGTAATATTTTCAAGTTAACTTTGTCATTCCCACTGTGTAAAAAGAAAAAATCATTGGCAATATTAATTGCATGGTTTTTTTAATTATTAATTTAAGAATTTGTTTTAATTTTCTGTGTAAAAGTATCCTGTATGCATTTTTGTAATATTTGTACCAAAGGTGTACAAAAGGTGTGTTTGTACCAAAATGGTCATTTTATAGTTTTGACACATGCATAAATGTACTAAATATAAAACTCCAATCACCATCCAGCATTAAACCTACAAAGAATATTGCTTATTATTTTAATGTTATTAATTTGATGTTATTTTATTATTTATATATTATTTGCATGTTGTAACAGTTTCAAATATGCAGTCAAGAAAAAAATCAGCAGCAGAAAAAAAGAGTGGGGGAGGGGGCGGTACAGATAAAAATTTGAGAACACGTAAGGAATATATTTGATCACATTAACTGCGTAATTTTCGAATTCATATATTTATAAGGAGACTATGTGTAATTGAATGTTTAATATTTTCATATTTTTTTTTTTATCTTTTTAATGGAGGAATGGTAGGAGTCCCATTCCTCCCCACTACCTTCTTTTATGTTAAACTTTTCGCACAAATAAAAATGTTGCTTTTAGACTTAGTGTAAATTATGGAATGTATACAGTATAATGTTTCATAAATAGGGTCCAAAATCCTAAATTCCAAAATTAAAAATCCTATTACATCTGCTCTTAAACAAGTCACGGAATATACGGAAAAAATATACGGAAAAAATAAAAAGTATATGAAAGAATTTTACTTTCGGTTCTTGAAATAATATTTTCTTTATATCGCCGCAAGCTTATGCAGATCGTCAAATTTTTACAACTGAAGATTGGACTACCATTGCTTCATGTTGTATGTGATTGATGAAATGTTTCGAATGATACATAAAGAGAAAAACCTGTCCCATTCCACCCCACTCAGCCCTATATACTACTAAATTCCTTTTAAGCAAAAATTTGAAAATTGCTATTTTTTGCAAAAATGAAGAGTGCAGTCTCTTTAAAAATTTTCGGTATAATAAATTATATCTTACCAGCATTTTTTAAATATTCATGCAAAAGATACTTGTATAAAGCAATTAAATAGTATAAAATTTAAAACAATTAGTAGTAACTGCAATTACCAAATGTACACTGCAAATGTTGTTTGTGGTTTACTGTTAACATAATGTTATATTATTTATAGATTGTTCTAGAAAAAAGGCCGGCAGTAAAAAAAAAACTCCCCCCCCCAAAAAAAAAAAAAAAAAAAATAAATAAATAAATAAATAAAGCCGCTGAAAAAATATGCCGCAAAAAATACGTAGCTGGAAAAAAAATCTGCAGTAAAAAAAAAAAGTCTGTTACAAGAAAAATATCTGCAGAAAAATCCGCTGAAAGAATCTAAAGCAAGAAAATCGTTTACAAAAATACCCAATTTTTAAATTAACGATTGAAAATATATGCAGTCAGCTGTGCTATAAAACAATTTCAGCATAAGAAGTCAATTATAAAAGAAATGCAGCATAAAGTCTGCTATAAAAATGGCATCATAAATTACTGCTATCTAAAATGGCAGCATAAATGACTGCTACCCAAAAAAAGGCAGCATAAATGACTGCTACCCAAAAAAAGGCAGCATAAATGACTGCTACCCCAAAAAATGGCAGCATAAATGACTGCTACCCCAAAAAATGGCAGCATAAATGACTGCTACCCCAAAAAATGGCAGCATAAATGACTGCTACCCCAAAAAATGGCAGCATAAATGACTGCTACCCCAAAAAATGGCAGCATAAATGACTGCTACCCCAAAAATGGCAGCATAAATGACTGCTACCCCAAAAAATGGCAGCATAAATGACTGCTACCCCAAAAAATGGCAGCATAAATGACTGCTACCCCAAAAAATGGCAGCATAAATGACTGCTACCCCCAAAAATGGCAGCATAAATGACTGCTACCCCCAAAAATGGCAGCATAAATGACTGCTACCCCCAAAAATGGCAGCATAAATGACTGCTACCCCAAAAAATGGCAGCATAAATGACTGCTACCCCAAAAAATGGCAGCATAAATGACTGCTACCCCAAAAAATGGCAGCATAGATGACTGCTACCCCCAAAAATGGCAGCATAGATGACTGCTGTCCAAAAGAAATGGCAGCATAGATGGCTGCTGTCCAAAAGAAGTGGCAGCATAGATGGCTGCTGTCCAAACGAAGTGGCAACGTAAAGTCTGCTATAAAAAATCTGTAGCAAAAAAATGTTCATTCAAAAAAAAAAAAACCTTTGCACTAAAAAGAAAGTAGAATCAGCAGCCCCACCCTCCTACCCACCCATAAAAAAAAACTGTCTGCAGCAAAACAAAAATCTAGGAGAAATATAAGGAAAAAATCTGCAGAAAAGAAAATAGTTGGTCAAACAGCTGACTGCGTAATTTTCCCATCGTTAACTTAAAAATTGTTTTAAAATTGTGTTTATTTTTGTAATATTCGTGCAAAAAAAATTATATCCTTAATTTTTTTTATGAATGCATAAATATACAAAATAATATAAATTTTTAAAACTTATCCAGCATTAAATGTTCTTGCTAATGTTGTTTATAATTTCTGACGTGTTAAATTGTCTATTTAATGTTATTATTCCAATCTAAAAATTAAAAAAAAAAAAAATAGGATTATAACTTCAACCCTTAGCAGCACTCAATGTACACTGCTAATACTCGTTATGGTTCGCTCTTTTATTTTTATTCTAATTACAAATATTGTTTTTAAAAATGAAATGCAGAAGAAAAAATCTTGTGAATTACTGTTCATTTTAACATAGTTATAAGTGAAAATGCACAAAGTTGTAGTATACTGCTTCTAATAATTAGTAACTTATGTGTCATTTGTGTATGTCAGTCAAATTTTTGTACATTTTAAAATGTCATATTTAACAAAGTATCTTTGCTCAACAAGAAAATTTGTACAGTGCATTGAACATGAAAGCTTTCAAATGGCCCAACTTGTGTCATTATCTACAATTTCTACTAATATGAAAGGCAAACTTTATCGCATATTTTTCCATGGAAAAATGTTTACGAGAATGATAAATTTATTCATAAACTTTTTTGAAACATGTAAAGATGTATTTAATACTAATACAGCGCTTTAAAAAAACTATGTACATTGCTTCTTGATTCAGTGTGTTTCTCTCTTTTTTTTCTTTTTTTTTTTTTTTTACTCTAAAATAATTTTTACGTAAAGCAAACTAAAGAAAAAATGTGAAATTTAGCTAAAAAAAATTCTGTCAGAGCATTGAGAATTTCTTATATCTACTACTATTTTGAAAAACAAAATTTATTTTATTAAACGACTTTCACGAGAACTTTATTCATGGGCATGTTTTTAAATGTGTATCCTATGTGTATTTGGGTCATTCTCAGATAAAGGAAAATTTTGAATTTTGAAAAAAATGATTAAATTGTAATTCTTTTTACTTTTGATTCTTGAAATAATCTTTTTCTTTATACAATCGCAAGCTTATGCAGATCAGCAAATTTTTTCAACCGAAGATTGGGCTACCATTGCTTCATGTAGTATGTGATTGACGAAATGTTTCGAATGATACATAAAGAGAAAAACCTACTGTCCCATTCCACCCTACTGTCCCCTATATACTACTTCCTTTTAAGCAACAATTTGAAAATTGCTATTTTTCGCAAAACGAAGCGTACAGAGTCTCTTGAAAAATTTTCTGTATAATAAACTACATCCTATCAGCATTTTTTAAATATTCATGCAAAAGATACTTGCATAAAGAAATTAAATGTAAAATTTCAAGCAATTGGTATCAAATGCACATTGCTAATATTGTTTGTGGTTTAATGTAAATATAATGCCGTTATTATAATATTTATACATTGTTCTAGAAAAATGCCTCCTGTAAAAAATACCCCCCCCCCCTCAAAAAAAAAAAATGCAGCCCCAATAGTCTGAAAAAATGTGCCGCAGAAAATAAGCTCCTGCAAGGAAAAAATACCTGCTGTCAGTCTGCTATAAGAAAAAAATCTGCAGAAAAATTCGACTGAAAAAATCTAAAGCAAGAAAATCTGTACAAAAAATCTATTGCAAAAATGTACAATTTTGTAAATTAACGATTGAAAAAATACGCAATCGGCTGTGCTATAAAAAAAATATATATAGCATAGTCTTCTACAAAAAAATTGCAGAATAATGTCTGTTATAAAATTGGCAGCATAAATGACTGCTACCAGATAAATGGCAGCATAAATGACTGCTACCACATAAATGGCAGCATAAATGACTGCTACCACATAAATGGCAGCATAAATGACTGCTACCACATAAATGGCAGCATAAATGACTGCTACCACATAAATGGCAGCATAAATGACTGCTACCACATAAATGGCAGCATAAATGACTGCTACCACATAAATGGCAGCATAAATGACTGCTACCACATAAATGGCAGCATAAATGACTGCTACCACATAAATGGCAGCATAAATGACTGCTACCACATAAATGGCAGCATATAAAGTCTGCTACAAAAAATCTGCAGCAAAAAAAATGTTCAGTCAAAAAAAAAAGTTTGCACAAAAAAAAAATAGAATCAGCGCCCTCCCCCCCCCCTTAACCCCCCCTACAAAAAAAAAAAAATCTGCAGCTAAACAAAAATCTGTAGGAGAAATATAAAGAAAAAAAATTCCGCAGAAAAGAAAATAGTTGGTCAAACAGCTGACTGCGTAATTTTTCAATCGTTTACTTAACTGTTTTAAAATTGTGTGTATTTTTGAAGTATTCGTGCAAAAAATTTATATGCTTATATTTTTTATGAATGCATGCATATATAAAATAATAAATTTTAAAACTTATCCAGCATTAAATGTTCTTTGCTAATGTTGTTTATAATTTCTGATATGTTAAATTGTCTATATTTAATTTTATTATTCTAATCTTCCTAAAAATCAATTTTAGGATGTACTAAACAATATAACTTCAATCCCTAGCAGCACTCAATGTACACTAATACTCGTATTCTTTATGGTTCGCTATTTTAATTTATTTTTATTCTAATTACAAATATATATATTTTTTAATGAAATGCAGAAGAAAAAAATCTTGTAAATTACTGTTAATTTATACATGCAGTTTTAAGTGAAAATGTACAAAGTTGTAGTATACTGCTTCTAACAATTAGTAACTTATATGTGTGTCACTTATCTTTGTGAGTCAAGTTTTTGTACATTTTAAAATGTAATATTTAACGAAGTATCTTTGCTCAACAAGAAAATTTGTACAGTGAACATGAAAATTTTCAAATGAGACCCAACTTGTGTCATTATCTAAAATTTCTTCTAATATGAAAGGTAAACTTCATCAGTTTTTTCTACGGAAAAAACTTTGAGAATGATAAACTTATTCATAAACTTTTTGAAACATGTAAAGATGTGCTTAATACTAATACAGCGCTTTAAAAAAACTACGTACATTGCTTCTCGATTCAGTGTTTCTCATTTTTTTTTTTTTTTTTATTTTTACGTAAAACAAACTAAAGAGAAAAATTCCTTCGGAGCAATGGGAAGTTCTGAAATTTATATCCTATGTCTATTTATCTACTATTATTTTGAAAAGCAAACTTTATTTTATTAAACGCCTTCCACGAGAATTGTATTGATCAGCAAGTTTTTTAATGTGTATTTTATGAGTATTTAGGTCATTTTCGGATAAAGGAAAAGTTTGGATTTGAAAAAATGATTAAATTGTATTTTAATTCCTGACTTTTGGCTCAAATTCTTTCAGATTTTAAAATTAGCGAGTTTTTGCTAAGGAATAGCAATGACTTTTCAAAAATGTTTAAAATTGTTATTGCTGTGCCCCTGAAATCGTGAATCCAATAACATCTTAATAATGACCACTGTATATGACATTTTTAACGCTAAGCCTAGTTTAGAGCTAAAGTAGAACAATTGAAAGCTTATGGGGTACTTATTCTGAAAACAGTTCCAAACCTCCTTTATAACAGATTCGTCAAAGTTAAATTATTGAATATGTATTTCAGAAATAAGGAACTTGGTAATGACACATATTACATACACCGACTGCCATTTTGGAACAAAAAGCACAGATTGAAGTAGTTCTTAAATGGGTAATGAAAACTATACATTGCTTCTCGTAAGAACATGTGGAACTATACAATCTCACAACGTTTCCATATTGAAACGACATCTAGTGGAGAAGAGAATGAAACATTACTGAGGAGCATGGTAATGACAACTAACGCTAAGGGGATATTTTAAAGAAGTATAATTAATGGAAAGGCTTTTTTGTATTGTCTAAAATGTCAAATGTATAAAAAAATACACATGAAATTTACTCAATGTTCACTGTATTTCTTTCAAAACTTAAAATTTATTTCAATTTAAAAGTCAGACGTTTGGGACAAGTCTTGGTAATGACATTTACAACTTTACAATTTTTGTAGGTATTGAAATTTTTTTCATATTTAAACTACTGCACCATCTAGTGCTCGAACAAAAACGTTCATAAAAATAATTGAAACATTCATAGTTAACTTGATTAATTCAAGGCCATAAAATTTCCCTCCATCTGAGAATGACCCATTTATCTACTATTTTAAAAAGCAAACTTTATTTATTAAATTTGTCTTTCATGAGATTTTGTTGGTATATGTTAAATTTATGTTCGATACTTGTAAAAATATATTTAACACTAAAATAGTGCTTCTAATGTTTTGTTTCGTCTGTTGGTGTTCTTCGTTATACAGTTTTTTGAACATCCCATAATGTAATATTAAAGCAAAAGATAATTTTATTCAAATAATTTAAAATGATTCATTTTATGTAGTTATCTAAGTTTGTATTGTTCTAAAAAGTAAATTTCGTTTTAACACATTTTTCATATCTTGAAAAGATTTTAGAAACGGTAAATAAATTTTGTATAAATCTTAAAATGTACTACATATTTTTATACTGTTTCTAATGATTTGTTATCTCTATCAAAGTCTCGCACCTTTTTTTCATTATTTCCAAGTGGAACATTAAAAAAAATGTTTTCAAAATACTAAGACGCCCCCCGCCCCCCTCCCCAAAAAAAAGCATATGAATATTTTAATGACAGCATTGAAAAGCATTAAATCAGAACAATTGAAAAGGAATGTTTCATTTCTATATTTCGAATGAAAAAGTCTCCAGTTCGTTGAAAATTTACTTGAATCGGTAAATAAAGATTTAAAAAAAGATATACTATAGTAGTCAGTATTTTATTGAAGGGGTGAATAGGCGGGTGATAGAAATTATGCCCAAGATTAAAAAATTCTTTAGCTTCAGAAACAGTTTTAGAATTACTATTTTATGTTCAGAAACCCAGTGATGTAGCGAGCCGGTGGTGTGTCTACCGCATAACAGGACCTATGTTCGACTCCGGCTGAGTAAAGTTCATCCAGCTTTTCATCCCTTCGGGATCGATAAAATGAGTACTAAGCTTACTTGGGAACTCAACATTAACGGTCTCGTCTTAGGATGACCACCTGACCCGGACATAGGCTCTATAGAACCTCAGGGCCCAGGGTGAAAAAACGGGGTTGAGCACTGTAGGCCCTCATGCTTAATGGATCGTAACACCGCAGGTTTAGTTTATTTCATATTCAGCCCTATTTACAACAAATGCTAAAATTGCCATCCTACACACATCATCAATCTTAATGATATGAAATATGCAAAAATGAAACCTTTCTATTCATTAATATATTTTTTCTTAGAATTCCTGATGTTGGGATAGTTTTCTAATTAGAAAATTTTATGTAGGATTCATTTTGAAGTCTTTATAACATTCTAACGTAGGGTTAAAGTATTGTTACAGTCAGTATTTGAGGGCAAAAATCAGTCTGTTAGGTCCTATCAATAAAATTCCGATTTCCCTCCATTAACTCTAACTTTCAATTCCCTATACTCAAGTTCAATTTGGGGGAATTATTCCAAATGACTGTCAAAAATTCTTTTATGAGACATAAGCACTGGTTACCCAACTTATGACTATAGATTTCTTCAAATGGAATCTACTTCAATTCTTTGTTAATCCGAATTCAAAAATATTAATATACATTAAATAATATACAGAGTGCAAAATAGGCTTGTCTCGCCTATTTTGCATTTTTTTTTTTTTTTTTAGGTGAGAATGTGTCGTCTTTAGCCCAAAAATCTTTTCGTGTCATTTTATACAATTTGTACTATTATGTAAACTTTATTAAGTTCTTCCGTGAGAAAATATATTGTAAATGGCAGATTTATAAATTTTTGAAACTGTAATAATATAGAATGTAGTGCATATGAGGGGCAGTCAGATGAAAAACGAACACACTCAAAAGTGAGTATGTAAAATTTTTATCCAAAAATAAATGCCAGAACTGTCAAGACATTTATCCCACCGTCTCGTAGAAAGGGTTAGTTTGTTAACGGATCCAAAACCTCACCGACTCTTGCACTTCCTATTTCGAAAGAAACCGAAGTCCACGAATGTCTTTCTTCAAGGGGCCAAATCAGTGAGGCACGTCAGCGACATGCAGTGTTCGCCCTAGACAGAGCAGACATGCGGCGATGTGTTCCAGTACCCTCAGACACCCAAAACCGATCCACATCTGTCTGCTCTTCTTTGCTTGCCTCCATTTCCGATGCTGGACGAACACATTTTTCACTACTCTCACCTACAAAGAAATTAAAGAAAGCAACTGAGTACCTGTGAGCTGCCATGATGCATTTCTACCAACCCTCGATGAAAGTATCGATATGTTACAACTACAACACAATGTTGCTAGCTTTTGCGAGGAATGTTTTAGGGCGAGTGTTCTGTTTTCTTCGACTGCCCTACTATATAGCTTTGATACCTCTTTATGTATATTGCTTGCGTTGTTTATCGCACATTTTTATACCATTCCAAAATGCAATATTTGTTTTTGAAAAAGGGTGAAATTTTAGCCGAGGTATTTGGCAGTGTACTGATTATAAAAGTTGTTAAATGATGTATTTTCATTTAATTTATAATGTGTATCCTTTTGTATCCTAATTATAAGGATACAGATTACATCAAATTATACAAAAAATGTTGAACAACAAAAGTGTAACGTAAGTCAATTATTTTTAAAGAAGACGGACGTCCATTGATTTCATTAGAAGTAAAACGGATAAAAAAAAAAATATTTTTGATTTTTATTTTATATATTTAAAAGACTAAACTTTAACTATTGTTACCTATTCTATAAATTTCAAAATGTTCTTTGTTTTTCTAAAACTTTCTAAACAGTATTTAGTTATCATTTATTGTGTAATAGTGATATATATTGAATGTTTATATGATATTTCAATGTTTACATATATAAAAAATGTTATTTTACACTTCATTTTTCTTATAAATATTTAAAATACTAGGCTTTTGCTCCTGATAATGAGTCCTATCAATTTCATTCGAAAAATGTTCTAAAATTTTCATAATAGGCCGCTTAGAAAGTTTGTAAATAAAGTCAGAAAGTTTGTAATAAGTATTTATATAATTCAATTTTTACATATTTTCAAAATTTAAACAAATGTATTACATACAGTGAAACCGTTTGTTTCCTAAACGCAGAGTAAAAAAAATTGACCCGTTTATTAAATCTGGCACTTATAAGGTTAATTAAGATAAAAATTTAAACAAAATCTCAGTTCCATGTAATTTCTAGTACACCGACAAACGGAAGTAAAATTTAGCATACCACTGATGTTTTTTTTTTAACTCGCAGGCTATCAAAACCCGAGAGCTTATCTGCCCGCCGGTTCTCTATGTAACGTACGTACGTATGTATGTATGTACGTACGAAACGCGATAACTCTTGATAGAAACATCCTATTTGCTTCAAATTTTTTTTCTAGTTTTGTTCTGATAAGACGCTTTCCTGATTAGTTTTGGGGGTTCATTGGTTAAGAATAAAGGCCCTTAATTCAGATAAATGACTTTTCATGCAGAATTATTCGATTTGCTCCGAATTTGGTATACCGACTTATTATGTTACGGAACTTCCCTGATTAGTTTTGGGGGTTCATTGGTTAAGGATAAAGGGGGAAAAGGGGGTTAGTCCACCCCACCCCCCCTCCCTTCATTCACATAAATGGGTTTTTCATGCTGAATTATTCGATTTGCTCCGAGGTTGGTATACCGGTTTATTATTTTAATGAACTTCCCTGATTAGTTTTGGGAGTTCATTGGTTAAGGATAAAGGGGGAAAAGGGGGGGGGGGGGTAGTCCACCTCCTTAATTTAGATAAATTGGTTTTTCATGCAGAATTATTCGATTTGCTCCAAATTTGGTATACCGGTTTATTATGTTAAGGAGCTTCCTTGATTAGTTTTGAGGGTTTATTGGTTAAGGATAAAGGGTGAAAAGGGGGGTTAGTCCACCTCCTTTAATTCAGATAAATGGGTTTTTCATGCAGAATTATTCGATTACCGTTTTGGTATGCCGGTTTATTATGTTAAACTTCCCTGGTTAGTTTTGGGGGTTCATTGGTTAAGGATAAAGGGGGAAAAGGGGGCTAGTCCACCCCCCCCCTTAATTTAGATAAATGGGTTTTTCATGCAGGATTATTCGATTTGCTCCAAATTTGGTATACAGGTTTATTATGTTGAGGAGCTTCCCTGATTAGTTTTGGGGATTCATTGGTTAAGGATAAGGGGGGCTAATCCCCCTTCACTTATTTTTTGAGGGGCATTATTCTTTAAAATAAGAGTATAATATACAATTAGTGCGAAGAGCCTGAGAGCTCAATGCCATCAGTTTAGCTGGGCACTTTTCTTTTTTATTGTTTTTTTTTTTATCTTTTGCTAATTTTAAATACATATGTTCTTTTATTATTCATACTCAGAAAATTAAAGATTGAAGCTTCTGAAAAAAACTTATTTTAACTGGAAAACGGAAATGACCAAGTTTAACCCATTCTTTTCTACAATAACTTTTTATTAACTTTTGCTTCGTACTGATATTTTCCCATAAATATGTCATACTCGTATTCGACGAAACGAAAAAAAAAATAGTTTTATTAGTTTCAGAAAGAAAAAAATGTGCAATTGCATGGTTACCAAGAACGATCAAAAATTACATTTCACTAGATATTGATAAAACAGAAAATATGAATATGACTTTTAAAAGAAAAAAAAATGGAAATTCAAAATTTATTTTTTACAAAATATTTCAAAGGTATTGGTATTTTACATTTTCTCCAAAGATTCAAAATCTTTTATCCCAATCAATATTAATCATACTTTATTTTATTTGCAACCCCCCCCCCCCTCAACCCCAAAAAAATTGTATCGCCAAACTGTAAGATATAATGCCAAAAATGCATGATGTCCCATTCACTTGACGTCAGATACGTCTCACGTGTTTATTTCATCAAATGATTTTAAATTCGACATTTATCTGCATTTTTAATGATATTTTAGTGATTTCTTAGCTAAGTCATGAATTAAATTAACAATCACGTCATGATGTAAAAAGAGAAGGCATTAAAAAATGTTGATGCATAGCTACGTACAATAGATGATTGTTTCATCTGACATCACAAACATTTATCCACCCGACAAACGATAGGAATAAATTAAGGCTGTTCTCAAATCCGAAAGGGCAACTTTCTGACATAAGTTTTAATTTATTTTTGTTCGAAAATGCATGAAACTAGCTCTTGTTGTTCAGAAACTATGTAATTGAGCTTTTTTTTCTATTTTTTTTTGCACACGCAATAGATCTTTCAGAAGATAATATCAAAGTGGGCGTTTTAAACCGAATTTCCGCGCGAAAGAAGGAGCACTCAAGAGAGGACGAAAAAAGTGTTTGTCACGTGATCAAAATAGCTTCTAACTCAATAGATAATTGATTGATCAAGAAATGGAAGAAACAGTTCAATTCCAAATCGCTTCCATGGCCACGCTTTCCTATTTTATACCTTTCCGTTAAAAAATGAATTTGTAATTGTGTCAAAACGTTTTGCGCTTGTTGAGCAGAGCAGTTAAAAACAGCCTTAACAAAAATAATGTAAACAAATATTATACATTTTTTTTTCTCTTTTCATTAACATAGTAAATTTTGTTTAAAGTTACTGATAGTTGACACTTTAGTGATTAACCCTTTAGTGCGTAGCTTTGCATATATGCAAACAACAGTGTTTTGAATTTAATAATTTTTTTTATTCGTATATACCTGATTCACACCAGAAAACTAAAATAGCAATATCTGCTTTAATTAATAACAGATATTCCGTATTAAAATAAAGCGAAATGAACCATTGAAACTTTCTGGTGTAAAGTCAGATCCGCTGTACTACGTAATTTCCAGAACGTATTCTATTTTGGGAATTAAAGGGTTAAAGGTTAAGTTTTATAAAATAAATAATTATATAAAATAAGGTATTTGGTGACATACTTCTTAAAATATTGACTAATTTGGAATATTTTAGCGCAAAACAGCCACACGACAGTAGTTTTTATTTATATTGCAGATGTGCAACAGAAGAAAAGATTGACGTATTATATGAAAAATGTACTTCTGATTTTTTTTCATTATTTTTCCTGCGTAATAAATCTTTCAGAGAATCGTATATAATTTTTTCGAAACAAAATAAAAAAATCACGCATTTAAGGGTTAAAGCTTTTTCAAATTTCTTTTTTATATATTCTACTGGCAACATTCTTCTATTTATTGGAGTTAGTTAAATGATAGTTTTTTTTTAAAATTATATATGGAAAGTGGTCGACGGGATAATGAAGTACCGCAAATCCTTATGTTAGTTTTTGCATAATTTACCATAAATGTTACTGAGATATAACGACTAGTTTTAATTCCTTAAAATGTTTACCCTATTGTAAACGAAATACCCTATTATCATTCGTTTTATATTATTACTATGAAGGAATTTTTTTCAAGTTCAAATCTATAAGTGAATAAAATATTTTAAATAAAAGCTGCAAAACTACTTTTAAATAACATATTTGTCTAATAATAAAAAATAGTTAATTTTTTTAATTAAAAAATCATGTTGCATTTTTAAAGTATAAACTATGTGAAACGATAGTGTACCAATTATTTATGTCTGTGAAGCATACAGAAAATTTAATGTATACTATTTTACTCAAGTTAAAGGAATTGGTAAATCAAAATCAACGAATTAGTTATTAGAATCATCGACCTGGTTCATTCGTTGTTTCAAATGGGTAAAAGTTTCAAAAGTATTAGTTTTTAATGCATATATTTTAATATTGATGTACAGAATTTCAGAATACATAGTATAGAACTTTTGAAGCTTACGCTGTAAACGCGATTCATGAATATTTTTTTAATAGCATTTAATTTTTTTTTTAATTTGAAGTTTTTAAATGTTAAGAAAATGTTATAACCTGTAAAAAAAAAAATCTAAAAATCGTAATATAAATCACGTCCGCAGAATTCTCTCTAGAGAGGGATCGGATTTCTTAGTTTTTTAAGAATTTACGAAAACGTTATTATTAAAATGACTAGATTAATTTTAGCACGATTATTCTAATTGGTAAATAAATCATGTGAATTGTAATTTACCAACTAGGTGGAAAATGTCGAGACCAGGATTCGAACCAGGTATCTCTTGGCTGAAGCTGCTTATGCTCTGCCAACTGAGCTATCCCGGACGAATCTGAAGGACCCAATTCACCCAACTAACCCTATTGATTTTAGCAACTGGTCTGATATAGGAATCCGTGCAACAGAATAATCGCAGGTAATGGAACTGCAATAAACACTGGATACGTAAAGACTCAAGATTAATTTTAACACCATTATTTTAATGGATCAATAAACCATCTCAGTTTTCCAACTGTGCAAAAAATGACCAGACCAGGATTCGAACCAGTGATCTCTTATCAGATTTTATCCCTGTTCTTCTTTTTCTGACACTGGACTTGGCAACACTGCATAGGACAGAGTATAGTTTCGCAAAATCAGCTACGCGCATGCCTTTTTTCTAAGGCACGCGCATGCTTTTGGAAAAAAAATACCTTCCATCCTTAGAGGCGTGTGTCTTCCAAGCCACCAAATGACCAATATTTTTCAAGCAAATTAAGCAAATAACCTTATTCAATGACAAACTTTGCTATTCAATAAAAAGATTATTTTTCGCAACGTGTGGTGCATAACGACTTCCAGGCAGGCCCCTATTCTAGACTATAAAGAATATAGTTATATAAAATGCATTTCTAAGTTCGGAAATACTCATAAAACTAAAATTTGATTTTAAAAAAATTACAAAAATAGACCTAAAATTTTATACCCTTATAAAGGGTACTTTTCCAGTATAGGGACCTTTGCGAGATTGGGAAAATGGCTATGACGAGAGAAATACATTTTCATGCCTATTTTCTAGCAATCTATGCGCTGCTACATATATGCAGTTTTTTTCATATATTTATACAATTTATATTAAATAGACCATTCTTGTATTTTTATATACAAACATAAGTACATTATATATAAAAGACAACAATAATATATATAAATAACGTGTTTAAATATGTGTGAATGCATTATATTAAATATAATATATATATATATATATATATATATATATCAATCATCAGGTTTGTTTTTATAGCTGTTTGTCATTCGGCAATAAATCTCCCATTCTAAAGACGCGCAAGCTCTTTTTAAATATAGCTAAGGCTTCTATACAGGAAAAGTAACGAATAAAGTTTATAAATTAAAGCTTGTTTTTGCGTTGCTGTACGTTTATACCATGTGATGTCAGATTAAGTCTCCGGAATGAAAATAGATTTAAATGTATAATTTTATTAAAGGACGTAATTTTCACTATTTGTATTTTTCAAGTAATTATTTATTTGAAATTGTTTTCTCTTTGCGATTCTCGCGATTGTATATATTATTTAATTTAAAAATGTTCGATAATTGAGTTTTTTAAATAGGATCTAATATTCACCATTAAAAGTTTTTCACACATAATAATTTATTTTAGGCATTTTAAATATTACGATGTGGACCGTATTCTTCCTTTCGGTACGAGACTAAAAAAAAAAAAATCTCCATTTTATCTTATGTGATGTCACAGGAATATTCTCTATCGTACTTATTGAATGAAGATGGTTACAGAAAATTTAGTTTTCACTTAAAAGTACATAAATTTAGCATTGGTTTCCATCTAATTATCCACAAAGAAATGGAACCCATTCTTCCTTTCGGTTCGAGGTTATAAAAATCTCTGTTTTAACTTATTATATGGACAGTATTCCTGTGGCGTAATATGTGTGGGCCTTTTACATGTGATGTAATTATCACCTTTAAATGCGTTTCGAGCGTGATAATTTTATTAAAGTTTTCGTATTTTTTTTAATATTAATGTGTAAAGATTTTGACGTAACTTTCCTTATTTTCTGCTTTTAACACGTGATCACTTAATTCCTATTTTAAAATTTGCTTTTTGTTTTTAAGATTATTGATGCCATTTTCTCTTTAAAATTGAAAAAAACGTGCGTCTGAAAGTTTTTATTTAATCAAAAACACTTCCGTCATCCATTCTATTTTGAAATTCAATTTGTTTGAAAAATGTCAATTCTCAATTAACTCGGTGTTTGATTTTAAAAATATTTAAGCATTTTTTTTAATTAACCGTATTAATATAAATCGATTTAAGACGGTTAACACTCTCTCACTTAAAAACCATGTAAATAATTCAGAGTTCGTTTTCGGCTAATATCCCAACCTACCCCCCCCCCCCAAAAAAAAACGAATAAAACAAAAATAAATCAATTTTATCAGATATGTAATCAAGCTAAGCTCTTAAACACCGAAATAATAATAAAAAAAATTATTACTAGTGAAATCCTTGGCGATTTCTTCATGTGGCTAATACGAAAGTATTCCTGCTTTTGTTAAATTTAAAACTTTATTTGATACTTTTATTAATTTGAATTTATTATATATGAATTTAAATTGATATATAAAAAACATATCTTATATATAAAATATTGTGTGTGTGTTTTAATGGGGACGGGGTGGGGAAGCAATCTAAAAAATTATTAAATATAAACTGTCTTTAATTAAAAATTGTCACCTATATTTTGCTTATCGGGTAGCAAGTTTAACTCTGAAATTCCGGGTTGGGTCCCCTGGATTTATAACGATTACATTTTCATAAAAATTTTCGTGAAAATGAATTCGTGACATGTTTGTTTTTGAAGCCACTGATCTCATCATTGGATGGCTGACATTTTTCACATTTCTTCACTTACAACAAAAGTTCAAGACATTGTTTAGGGTCCCGCGAAATTTTCTAAAGATCTTTTGGATGAAAAACATGCATATTTATTTTGTTAACAATTCCTTTGTCTCAACTGATAAGTAGCGTACAGCGATGAATTAGGTATCAGTGAATAAGATTTTCTGCCCCCGTCTAAGAGAGCAGGTATCATACGAAACTCTTCTGAACAGGCTTTTGTCATAGTGTAAACCTATTTTCATTAAAACAAGTTGTTTGACTGATTTAAAAAATGTTCTTGCTATTTATAAATGAATGAAAAATGTATGAGAAAATAAATTCAAATATTGCGTTATAAAAGCCTCGCACAGTTCAACTAGTAATATATTTTTAAACCCGTTAAGGCAGCTACCGGCATAGTCAAGTTAACGAAATTTTTCTGATTCAGCCACAAGTTATCTTTTCCTACAAAGTACTATAATGATATGTATGTAATGACCTATAGTACTTATTACAACAAGAGTGAAAAAAAAGATTTATTTCTGCCCTCGTAATGGCAGGTCTTTCTTTTGCGTCTGATAAAAAGGCGTATGTCTTTCGAAACATGTTGCATTAGCTATTTTTTCCATGGTCTTTTAGGTAGATTTCGAATGAAATACTACCCATTACATTTTCCCCCTGTATTGAAATTTCGGAAAAAATTTCGCAGATCTACACCGATCATGACCCCTAGAACCCAAAACCACCAGCAGTAAAAAAAATCTATATATCACTTTTTTATGGACGCGATAACTTACATAATTCTGCACAAATCTTTTCCAAATCGATACATAAAATCAGGGGACATAAAATCTCGGTCCAGTTCGTGAATGGGCAAAATCGAACCAAGGGGTTGGAAATAGGGAGGGATTTTGTGAAAAACGAAAAATCTCCATAACGTTTTAGTTATAATACATATCGACTCAATTTAATGTTTTTATTACTTCTAAGAAAAGGGGCCAAAATTTTTGTATGACACATCGGTCCGATGCATGCACCCCGTTGCCTTACAAATTATCCACCTTCAGGTTCCTAATCAATCGTGCTTTCAAGATTTCTTCTGATATAAATCTGGGGGATGAATTAGAGAAAATTAAACGTATTGCTAGTGATAATGGATAGCAGGTAAAATTAACAAATTGATTCAGAGCTCCTTTGATAATTCTAAAAATAAAAATAAAACTATTAATGAAGTTACTATGAAAAGGGTTGTAGCAAATTATTTTCCGGGTTTCTTTGAACATATAAAAACTCATTTAAGAAATTTTGGCTTATGTTTGATCGCGAAACCGCCTCCAAAATTAAAGATACTTTTAAATACTAAAATTGATCCGATAATAGAGATGACCTCTCAGGAGTTTGATTCCATTTATTAGGGAGGAAGGAATCAAAAATCATTATATAGGTATAACTCAACGAAAATTCAATATCAGATGAAAAGAACATATAGCGGACATAAAATACAATAGAGGCTGTTTTATCCCGGCTAAATCAAATAGAGAACATACTTTTTAACGAGAGTAAAATCATCTACAGGTCTAATTTTTATTTACAATTATTCATAAGAGAGTCCATTGAAATTTATTTAAGAGGTTCAGGAGTTTGTAACGATACATTATCTTTTCGTATCCTGAATTTATGGGTTGAATGGTTAGATAAATTACAGCATCGCGACATAGAGGGAACACGAGCAATCGCGAAAATATAGGGCGCGTTACAGGATTACTTGTTTATTTTCGATGATTTTTTCCATTTTTCATTATGCATTTGTAATTTTCTATTATACATTCTGACAACGACTCAAAAAATGAGTTTAAACATGTAAATAAAGAGTTTTTAATTTACTTTTAATGTGTTTTTATGTCGTCTTTTAAGCAAATAAATATTTTAATATTATGATATGAAAAAAAAAATGTGTTACTCAAATCCAAACGGCTTATTTTCTGACTCATTTTGAAATTCATTTTTGCTTTCAAATGTATCCGATTTGTAGATTCACTTATTCAGAAATTATATAATGTGAGGTAATGGTCAATTTTTCAATAGAGGCAGAATATATTTCAAAACATGTCAAAGTGGGAATTTTGAATTTCTCGAAGCGATTGTGTTGGAAACTAAAAATAGGGTCCTACTGAGAAAACAATTGTTTATAAAGTTCCAATGAATTGAACGAAAAATAAAACATAGGTCGCTTACAAATCTCTTCAAAAATCACGTCAGCAAGTTTCATGTTATTCCTCTTAAAAATAAATCTGAAAATGTCCGAAAATTTAGATTTGTTGAGCAGGGAAAAATATTTTTGGAATACTGTCTCAATATGGTTCTGATAAAACCAGCTCTCGTATAAAAATGGAAATAAAAACTCGTCAAAATCGGCCCGATAGAATTGTTAAAATGGGTTTATCTCTAGTCATGATTTAGTTTTTGTTGGTGAAATGAGTACTTAGCCTCGAAGTCTACCTGCGCCAGTAGGCCGAGCCGGCAGGGATTTTTTTTCCATATGTGATTTATTTTGGCATTACGAGAAAAACTTCAAAAATTCTTAATTTTCAATGTTATAAAGATATTCTAAAAAATATCGGTTAAATAAAATTTTGAAACAATTTGAACGTTAACGGGTTAACCTTTCATTAAAAATTAAGAACGAATTTCTAAATATTGCATTAAAATAAACACTTGTTAAACTCTGTGTTATTGGAGTGACATGTGAGCTTCTCCTATGTAAACTCTTAAAATCGCATAATCAATCAAAACTAGTTTTTCCGAGAAAATTTAAAAGCATGTCTTACACTGAAATTAGGTCTTTCTAAGAACATATTCTGAAAAAATTTGAAGCTCGGCTATTTTATTCGATGTTCAAATATAACCAAAAAAAAAAAAATGCACGTGTATATAAAGGATTTTTTTTAAATGTTCTTTTTTTACCCAAAATTACAAAGGATTTTTTTTTTTAATATTGGGTCGTGATTAAAAAAATTAATATATAATTTCTTGTTTAAAGAATAATTTAATTTTAATTGACTTTCATAAAAATAATTTAAAGTATGCAATGTAAGCAAAACTTTATAGTCAAGAGCGTCGGAAAATAATAGATTGAAAATCATTGACATACTTTTTTCCTTCAATATGCGTTTTTATTTTAAATTAGTATAACATATCATTATCAAAATTTAAGAAAAATGCAATCGATTAAATGGTTTCTAAACAAGCCTTTAAACATGGAATATGCTGTATAAATATGCTATAAACAGCTATAATACAGCGAAACCTCATTAAACGGCCACCTCTAAACGACGAACACCGGCCACATGTTGATGGAACCAAACACGTTCTATAGCATTAACATTAGTACGAACCTCTAAATAAGAAATTCTGGACAACGGCCATTCAAAAGTCACGAGAAAAAAATTTTACAGCTCCTGGTACATTTTCATATTTATTTGCAAATCGAAATATGAAGCAGATCTAACAAAATTTACTTTATGTGATCAAGCAGAAAATAGACATTAATAATAATGGGGAAATTTTATATAATATTCTTAGAACGGCAGGCATAACTAAGATAAAGGCCAGTTTGTATCTCTTGTAAAAAATTTGGCAATTACTGCCACATTCGATTCCATACAGAAAATGGTGGAAGAATCGGAAATAGATAATAGAATCACTCAAATTTTCCAGTATTAACACATATACCGAAGATTTGTAAAACCTTCCTGAAATCCAAAATTTCTCATTAAATCATAATGATGAGGTGTATAATAAATCAAATCATTTTTTTTTCTCTGGAGAAAAGACATTTGCAGCAGAAAAAGCAAATCAACATAGAAAGCAACCGCAAATAACTGATTTTCTTATTATATTAGAACAATTAAGATTAATTAAAATGAATGTGTGTATTTCTATTTAAATTTACGTAATTTTGATTTTTGTTTTTTTAAATGAAACCTTTGAATAACACAAACCTCTGAAGAGCGGTCACTTTTCACCGGTCCCACGGGTAATCGTTATTCAGAGGTTACACTGTATAAGGGAGTTTCAAACATTTTCTTATATTTTGGAAAATTCAATTATGAACTTATACTGTTTTTACGAAGTGTAATATTTAAAATTTACAAAAAAGAAAGTTCTGCGTATTCAAATTATACGGAGGCATGAATTTTATACATTGTTACATGTATTTTAAACCAATATTTTTAAAGTTTCTACAATCATTTTCTCATTAGAATTCTGCAATTTCACTTCTTTTTTTCCCTCATACAACTTTAAATTATTTCCTATTTATATTGATGTAACTCTGTAGATTTGATAAATCCTATTGTTATATTAAACACTTTTAAATTATTACATAACTCTGAACTGAAAATTGAAAACTTGAGATAAACAATATTGTTAATGAAACAAAAACTGAATCGAAATTAGTTTTTACTGTTTCAGAAGTGAAATTTTCTTCTCCTGAACTGAATCTTATTTAATTATTTATTAACATTTTCCAACATAGTTGAAAAGTTTTCTCTTATTTTTTTTTACTTCGATTTGTCTAGTCTTGTTCCAACAAGTTTAAAATATACTTGGATTCCCATCTAATTGACATAGTGTCCGCACGCCTCCTGGAATTCCTTGAAAACTCCAGGAATTTCACTTTTGAGCACTTAAAATACCTGGAACTTACATGTAGCTCCTAGAAATTTAAAAAAAAAGGAAATTATTAAAGCTACGGTATTTTAATTACTTTTTTATCGTTTTTATTTTGTGAATATTAAACATTATTTTTTTTAAAGGAAAATTACGTAAAATGTAATTACTTTGTCATGGAGCAGTGTCCACTGCAACATGCACAGAAATAAACTTTTCGTGCATGCGTAACCAGCAGCTAAAACGCAAGATTGTGCGCGAGGGAGGTATTGAACTGGACAGCGATTGTGGAGTGTTGAAGTTTTGCTTACATTAATTTAATAAGTCGGTATATTTTAAGAGTTCCCGTTTAGTGTAGTTTTCCTTTATAATTTTATTTAGCGTAGAAAAATGCCAGTGCATAAGTAAAATAATTTCGGATTCAAAACAAAAAATATAAGGACTGGTTACTATTTTGAAGCAGAATGTTTAATATGTAAGCGGTATATAGACGCCTGGAATACGGGTAAGTCAACTATAACATCACATTTTAAATCGATAAATATTAACTGAAAGCAGAATAAACTGTTGATAACACTTTGGCAATTCAACTAATCCTAATGTTACAGTAATGAAATCCGATAAGGTCCTACAGTCCCGACGGTAATCAGTAGGCAACTGGAAACTTATTTTTAGTTTTGGTTGTTTGTTGTCTTTTCAGTAGAATATCTTGTAAAGAAACATAGAAAATGCACTAAACAATTCCGTTTAAAAACCCCTTTTGTACGCCAAAGCAAATTAAACTCAGAACTTCCATTACTTAGCAGGGAATTTAAGCAAACATTTTAAGTTCATTTTTGCTTCTGATACATATCAACAGGATCAATATAAATACAAGTCAGAAATCAACTTTCTCAAGTGTCATACTTTCAAGTTTTTTACTATTTTAAAATTTAAAATGAGTAAGATTTTTGAAGATTCACATTTCAGGAAGTTCCCTCCCATCCCTGTATACACCATATGTGTACACTTTGTAAAAAGATAACCAGGTTGTGTTAAAAATTCAAAATAAACCTCATCGAATTTTTTTTTAACTCCTTGAAAGCTCCTATAATTTTAAAGGCTTTTGAATGTAGAAAACGAACTCCTGGACAGCATGCCCCGAATTAAATGGGCCAACTTGCCCCTATCGCCATTTTGTTTTTTCATCTTCGCATCAAATCTTCCTTTAATAGTTTTTAATATCAGTTTGATGAAAATAAGCTCTACTGTGGTCTTTTAGATTTCTGTACAAAGTGAGAGTATAAATACAAATTAGAAACAATTATAAGTGAAAATGTGAAGTGCCTTCCGTTTGATTCCTTTTCCGCTGCTGACATTGTCATGGGCGAAAGAAACACACGTCGTTCAACTAGTAACACAATCTACAGGATAGTTTGAAAAAATTTGCGGGTGGCCCAACCTGCCCCGGTCTTACCCTGTCATACGAATGAATTCATACACATTATCAGCAATGACATACTGGATGAACATTTTTTTATTGTTTAGTTGCATGTCTCATTGTATGTGAAAATTAAATTTTGTAACTATTTTTACTAGTGTTGTAAAGTGCATGACTTTTTATTTTTGTTAAATTCAATTATTAAAAAGATGAATTATCATATACACTACGTGTGGGCTAAAATTTACTTCTGGACTGTAATTTTTTTTTTGTAAGGCGCATAAAAAATTAAATCAGAAATTACGTATATTTTAAAGTACAGAAAATAAAAATATGTTAACTACAATGTAGAAATGAACAGGCTTAACGCATGAGGCCAGAACTTGGCTTTAAAAGAGGAACTGGGCCGAAAGCCAGAGAAAATAGGTCATCTGATAGAGCAAAAACCTGGAATGAACCAAAAACTTTTTTAATGATATATACCACAATATATATTCCAATCAAAAAAGTGGAAACATATATTAAAATATTTATTATTACGTTATATACGTTACTAAAAACACATTAAAAGTAAATTAAAAACTTATATTGACATATTTCAACTCCTTCACTGA
Organism: Maratus speciosus; assembly: GCA_963932465.1. Lineage (NCBI taxonomy): Eukaryota > Metazoa > Arthropoda > Arachnida > Araneae > Salticidae > Maratus > Maratus speciosus. Next base: position 11,951,247 of record OZ010795.1, on the reverse strand, counting down.
GTCGTCATCAGAATGTATAACAGAAAAATTACAAATGCAATTCCTATGAAAAATGGAAAAAAAGAATCGTCGAATACAAAAAAAAAATAAACGTATGACGCCCCCTACATTTTCGCTATCGCACGTGTTCCTTCTAGATCGCGGTTCCGCAAGTTGTCCAACCACTCAATCCATATATTCGGGATGAGAAAAAGTAACGTATCGTTACAAACCCCTGAACCTATTAAATTTTAAGATTTGAACTAATGCTTTGAACAATTACTTTATGGTTCGAAGCCCTGGATTATTTACCACTCTTTTTTTTATTTTGCGTATAAATTGTTTATTTTTTAAAATCTCGTTTACGAGATGAACGTTAAATGTTTTACCTCTTATGTAACTGTAGCTTTTTAGATGCTATTGTTGTTACGAGGGCATTATAGGATATTGTTATGAAGAAACACATCTATGAAGTAGTCTATTAAACATTTTTCTTATTTTTTAGTTTTTTTTTTTTTATCCTTTTAGTTTTCCAGTTTAACGTTAAACTGTTCACCACTCGTGTCATTATTTAATTTTCACTGTATACTTTAATAGTTTTCTGAGAATTCTCTAAAAAGATCTTCCTTGTCATGCCTAATTATTTCGTCTCTTCAGTCCTAAGGTATGCAAATGTCGATAGCTATTCTTTTCGTCATAAAAACTTAACTGGTTGATTTTACTATTTTTATTTTACATCTATAGAGCTAATATGTTTCGTTTGAAAGGAAGGAAAAAAGACAAATAGCGGACAAATAGCTCATAAAATGAATTATTTTCATCTGGGTTTGCGAAAAAGTAAAACTTTCAAAATTATTTAACTTGAATCCGTTACCAAAAAAAAAAAAAAAAAAAAAAAAAAAAAGAAAATTCATTTGTTTCAAGCCCATTGTTATTGCGTGAATTCAGGTTATCGTTAATTATATTGATATTTTAAGGGGACTTATGGATTTATGGCTGTTTCACGGTCATGGGGCCTATTTCGAGATCTCCTTTCGTCTTTCCGCGCATCTTTCAATACATTGTTTCAAGTCTCATACAATGGTACGTGTGAGCGAAAATAGGGACGGTGGGTCCCCTGTGGCAGTTTAACTGAAAAATACCTTAAAATGCATTATTTTATAATTAAATTCTGAAAGTATTAAAATGTTGTATTGTGATTGGTAACACATCTGTGAACGTGATTTTATAATTTTAGCCAATCAGGAAGTGGTTTTAAAACATATATGTATATATTTTTAATTCCAGCTTTACGTACAAAAACAAAGTTGAGTTAAATAAGAGTGTAAAAAAAAAAAGTGTTATCTAACACAAATATTTTTAGAAAGAGTTTTGAATTTATTTTATAATCTATATTATAAAGAACAAACGTTGACGTCGTTTTGACGGTGGCAACAGCAGACGATTGAATTTCGCTTTTACTGCAGTTTTTTAAACTTCTAAATATCGCAAATTTTAAATTTTGTATCGTCGAATACGGAACAAATGCAATTTGTTTAAAAGCTGTATCGTAATTTCTCTGAAAACTGTATCGTAATTAACTAAATTTTTGTTTTTAAAGTAATTTTCAAACATTTTTTAAATACCTGTATCGCGCGCAGACGAAAGATAAATCCGTTTGTTCTTAAATGAACATAAATAGCTCAGCTTTCGTTTCCAGCTTATATCCCATAACGAAATTAAAACATTCATTGACAAATAAAGAACACAATACAATATAAATAAAGCACAAATTTAAGACATGTAACTGAACTTAAAGAGGCTGAAGCAAAGTAAGGAAATCTGATTGTAAATAGCGGTTTTTGGCGATTTCTTCCGGTGTTAACTCTTGGTGCCAGTCCAATACGAAAGAATCGCCTTTCATAAATTTCAAAATTTTATTTGAATGCATTATTGCTATTTTTCGTGCGATGATTTTTGATAGTGTTAATGGGCATTCTAAAAAAAGTATATTAAATATACAAAATCTGTTATAAACATTTTTTGACTTATATTCTGTAACGCGGAAAGCCCTTGTTTATCACTTTGTAACTATAACAGAAATTGTGATGTTCTCTAAATTGGCTGCAGCACGGAATTAGGCAGTGACCTATGGGTTTGAAATTTTGCACCTTGAAGGGAAGTTATTGGATTTTTTTTAATTCATTTTTGTGCTATACTTAGCTTTTTCTCGCGCTTCAGGGCCATTTTTCCACATAATTAAAGACAATCCTTTTGCAATCTTTTAGCCCGATTTAGTCAATAGTTGTTCTCTTTTCAGAGCGCTTTATTTGGAATTCCTACAGCGATTTTTGAAATTTTTATTAGATTTTTAGAGTTTTGCATCCGCGGGGGTATTTTAACATTCGTAAAAGAAACCCTGTTTCAATATTTTAGCCCATTATAGTAATTTTTTTTCTCTTTTCAATATGATTTACTTGAAATTCATAACCATTTTTAAGGCTATTTTTTTGTTAATTTGTATGCGATTTTTTTTCGCAAAAGACGGCTGGCTTTCTGGCTTTTTTTTTTTTTTTTTTTTTTACTATTTTCAAAGCGTTTATTTAGAATTCGCACAGCGATTTTTGTCGGAAAATTTTAACTTGTATGCGTTTTTTCATTCCATGGTGATTTTTTTAACTTTCATAAAAGAAAACCTGACAAGTTAATATTCTAATTTAATTTTGTTATCTATTGAATACAACTTTTATTTAATACAGCTTTTTTTTAATTTTTTCGTTTATTTAAATGACCTCTTCCCCCGAAATGAAATAATTATAATGAAATTATCCTTAATTATTAAAGAAAATAAGGCGATGGGATTTTTTTTTTTCTGAAAAATAAGAACTTTTCCAGTAAATTGGCTACTTTTGTGATTAAATCTAAATTGATACGACGATGCTGAAAAATTAAATTTAAACCTTTTGTAACTCAGCAACTGCGATTTTAAACTAGTTGGATGTGCCTATCTCAACTTTCGCCTACCTCACACATCTTAATATTTCAAAAAGTAGTTACAGATCTCTTACTGTTGTTACAGATACTGAAATATTATTAGTTCAATACAATACCAACTTTGATGGAAATAAAAACAAGTTAATCTCTATCATGATATTTATTAAAATCAATAGTTTTTCCTTATTCTGTTATACATCAGCTGTTTGCGAATAGCCGGCTTAATAGAATGCAAGTTCAATCGCTGCTCGAGCCGAAGATGGACAGCAACGAACCATCGTCCATCGTCGTGGTTTTTTCGAAAACCCAGAAAATGGTATAAAAATCGCTATCACAGCGTCCCTTTCCGGCGAAATATTTTCCAAATTCCAGGAGGACCTGCTGGCCATAGCCAGAAGCATACACAAATAATTTGGTTCAGTTCTACTCATACCTTCATACACTTTCCGACGGTAAAATAAAGAAAATGGCACAAAAAACCGCTATTTCTGCAACCCCTTCCAGCAGAATATTTTCAAATTCAAGGAAAAATTGTTGGCCACAGCCAAATACATACACAAAAAATGGGGTTCAATTCTATGCATAACTTCATACTTTTCCATGATACAATAATGAAATGTCTCAAATTGCTATTACCGCGCCCCGTTCCTGCAGGATATTTCTAAATTGAAGGAGGATCTGTTTGCCACAGCCAAATATATACACAAAAATTGGGTTCAATTCTATAAATAACTTCATACGCTTTTCCATGATACAATGGCGATACACGTGCAGACATTTTGTATAAACATGTTTTTTTGGGGATCTCTGACCCCTAAAACGTGTAAATCCGCCGGAAGTCGGAAAAAATTTAGATTACCAAACTTTCTTCAATAGAAGAAAGTAAAAATCATTCAATTCAATCTCGGATATTAGAATATCAATAAAATCGCCTTGTTGTATAAGTGGCGTTGACTTTTGGGTCTGTTGTAGATAGGCAAAGCGGTGTTACGAAGGATTAATCTGAATCGATCGTCGTCAAGTGTCTTTGAGAATAGCACAAGTTACTTTTTTAATATTTGAAAATAATTTTTGTATGTTCCAGAAGTCCCCATTATTCAAAGATCGTTTGATTCGAGATAGGTGTGGAGCTAAAAAAAAAAGTTTAAAATAATCGCTTTTGAGTTAGATTAGCCAATGTAAGTCTGAATTATATTTTTTGTAGGAATTGCATATTTTTTCCTTTATTATAAAACCATTTAACAGTACTTTTTTTCTGCCACCAAGTCCTGTTTCTGTCACTGTGGAAAAAAAAAAATAGTTCCTGTCCTGAAAAAAAAAAAAGTAGTTCACATTTGGACTCTTGACGAAAACCAGTTTTATTTTTATAAATATATAACGACGGTGGGAAGGATCGGTGCTGTCGCTTTCGATTGTACCGCTCTTACATCCCTTCTAAATTATTGCGCAATTTCAAATTTTGTATCTTCGAATAGGAAAGCAAATGATTGTTCGGCTAAAATTTATAGTATAACTATTATCTCAAAGTTATGAATTTAATTTTCAAGTATGCGTTATTCTTTAAATCTATCTCAACAACAAGCAGTTTGTTTCAGTAATTTAAATGAGCGACTGGAAAAGTTACTATATTGGTAATTGTTTTTTGTCACAGCGATCAGTTTATGGTGAGATTTTTCTTTTAGAAAGCAGAAAAAAAAGTTTTTACCATTTTTTCCTTGAATAGACTATAGCTGCGGGTTTTTTAATGTTATTTATTATCATTTGAAAAGATTTCAAGATTTTTTTTATTTGATACGGCTCGGTTTGCGTGGGTGGATGTCCTAGCCGTGCACTTCCAATCGAGCAGGATCCGATGGATCACCAGAGTTGTCTGCAATCTATTTTTGTTAAAGATTATGAAAGTAGATAACATTGTCTGGGATATCAGCCATTTTCATGTCAAAAAATAGAAAATCAACAATAGGGTAGCCATTAAGGGAAATAAAATCTAATCCATTTTTATGCACTTTGGCGGGCTTGTAAAAATATTTATTTTTTATAAAAATGACTGGGAATGGACCAAGCTCCAATAAATTATACTTAATTTTTTAAAAAAAAGTTTACAAGATCGGTTTAATAGTTTTCGCATTTTGACCCCGCCCTGTTTAAAAGTCATTTTGCGTAAAATACGTTTACAGTGCTCGAAAATAGTTTAAGCCTGCGGACGCGTTGTGCTAAAGCACTAAATTACTTTGAAAGAACTTGCATTTTGAACAAATCGTTTTACAGAGATAACCTACAGACTGTAAAGAATAGAAAAATGTGTAAAAAAAAATTTAAGCCCGGGAAAAAAAAAAAAAAAAAAAAAACAATGAACACTAGATCTTAACTGATATCTGTGAATGAAAAAACTGGTATTCATTTTATGTTAAAGGTACAGTTAATATCAAATTGAATTTGTACAAATATTGCTTCGATGAGAGATTGTGCTTGAGCGGGCAAAATAAATGTTGATGTCAATTGTATTGGGGCAATATTTTTCACAGATTTGGGGATGAATGTCCTCTGCTGTCAAATGCCGGATTTCAGTTATCGGAATGATCCATCGACTTGAACACGTTTATCGCTGACTTTGGGACAACCAGCCGACGTCGTAGGTGCACAATAAGCATCTGCTGTAATGCAAGGGATAAAGGGGGCTGCGAGCATGCGCTTTGCGGCAAGCGTCCTATGCAATGCACATAAATAACAAAACAATGGGCTCTTACAAAAGCTTTTTATAAAAAAAAAATTCAAAATAAAAAGATCTGAATAGTTTATTTGCAAATAGCTCTCGCTCGGAATAAAATAAAAGAAATCGCCTAAGAGAATAAGTATAAAAAAATACTGAAATAAATATATATATATATATATATATATATATATATATATCAACATTTATTTTATATTGACTCTCTATCACTTGAATACTACGTAAAGTTTGAAAGCTAAACTGGTTTTCTGTCTTTCATTAAAAACATAAAGAAGCTTTGATCCATTCATCTTTAATTTTCCTCCAAATTTCATAGGCATGTAAAACAAAGTACGAAAAATAAAGCGGTTCTCTGCTTCAAAATGAACAGAAACAAATCCACCCTTTTTAACCAGCATCGAAAATACCTCGTGCATCGCCTATCGCACATGTGCACACTCACATACGATTCTTGAGAGTTGGCTGTGAAAAATCATTTCATCTGTATGCAATGAATGGCTAAAGTAGGATGAACGAAAACTTCGATTAGTCCGTTCAGCGTGTGCCCTGAGGATTTTCTGGCAAAAAGTTCACCCCTCCTCTTAAAGGCCAGTGAACTTTCCATTTGGCCTATTAATGGGAAAATTTTTGAAGGTGTTAGGGATTGTGGGCGCCAGAAAGGCCGATTCCAGGGTATCAGAAAATCGCTAGCTTTCTTGGCTTTCTCATACAAGACACCAAACAATTCCATCTAAGCCAAAAAACTTCTAGTGAAAAGTTGAATGGTGGGCTAAAACAGCTTTTGAGGAATAGAGGTACCAGACGACTGGCACGCATTGTTTGCAGCAACAGTCGACCTACAATAAATTGTAGCGTAATACAACTCCGAGTCATCGCACATGATATCTATAAACTGACTTTAAGAACATTTGCAATCATTAACCCTAGATAAGACACACTATTGGTACTGCGTAGCAGGTGGCTAAAATATTTTGGGTACCCCTTGTAAAAATCGTTTATTCTGTATAATAAATAGCTTCTAAATTCTCATACGTAGTATACCTCTCATCCGGAAGAAGAAACATGACGCAGAAGACGCTATATTTGCATTTTTAAATTTTTTTGCTGTAACATGAAACTATATAGCATTTAGCTGGAAAAGAGTAAATGCCTTAACGGGCTACTCCACACACGCGAAAACACCCATTCGCACATGTTAAGCCTATGGAAGATTTTTTTTTTTAAGACAGCGCTTGCATTTCAATATTTTTAAATGAGTTTTTTGCATTGGCTAGCTGAGTTCAATCTGTACAAAGGCTGCTTTAAAGTTTCTAGATTTTCTTTGCAGATTTTTTTATGAGAATGCTTTCACTTTTGAAATCGGTTGGTTCCGAAATTAGAAGTACTCTATTTAAAACAAGTTAGAAATTGCACGTCAAACATAACCAATGAGGTAGCTAGTTTTATAAACATCTTTTGCACCGCATAGTGTACTGAATGTCTATTTTAGCGCACTTTGTAAGTGCCTATTAATTTCATTCTGTTCGAAAGGCTGTCCCATCATTCAAATGCACTTGAAATATTTTGTTTTTCCATGGGCCGTCCTGTAAGGGAAAACTTTTGACTGTCCCTGTCATCCAACTCGACATCCAATTTTCATAAAATTTTGAAATGACTCGACACAATTTTGCAACCATTATAGATTTAAGTTTTCAGTCCATTCGGTTGGGTAGTTTTTGATCTGTTATAGGCGGATGGACCGACGACTATGGTGTTATGTATTTATATAATTATGAACGCACCTAAAAACGTATAACAGATAGGGAAATTAAGAAAATTGATCCCCCCCCCCCCAAACCCCGATCTTTTGCCCAACTTCTGTGGTGGCAAAAGGACGCACAAGTAGGGAAGATGAGTTCAGCAGGAGGACTGAGGACACATGACCCCTTCCCAAGTCTTGTGACAGAAATAACGTTCTCTAACATTATAAGGATTTTTGAAGGGTTTTTTTTTTTTCTTGCGGAAATGTCGGGGAATAGCTCTAAAGCACGATTGGGAATTAGAAAATTTGAATAAGAGGTTTTTGAATGTTTTTGTGGAAAAGATTTTAGAATTTTTTTCTTTTCAAATATTTAATGATTAATTTAAAAAGGTTATTTTTTATTTGTATTTTTCCTGCTGTTCATTCAATTTGAATTGTTCAAACGCATTTTCATGTTAAATAGGGGTAAAATATTTATTTTCTATTGAAGATAAATATATATATATATATATATATATATATATTCGTAGTTATATTATCCCTTACTCTTTCGTACCCTTTTCTGAGGATATCAGTGGTCCATGGTGCTCAAATAAAGAAATAAATGAGAAATAATTAATCCTTAAAAATGTCTGTATAGTGGAATTTATAGTAATAATAGAGAGGAGCAGTTAATTTGGAATAGGCACTCAATACAAAACACCATAACAAGAAGTAGAGGGAAAAAATCATTAGATTTGGAAAAGGCTATTTCCAAAAGATTTTAACTACAACGTTTAGAACAAAACGCGGCAACGGGGAATCTGTTTTGAGTACATGATTTAGAAGATAAATAAAAAAAACTAGTTGGATGCGCCAATCCCAAAATTTTCTTCCATTTCATATTTTTTAATATTTCAAAATGTTGTTACAGATGTCACTATTTCATTTTTATTATCTCAATACTACATGCATCATCTTCGACTTTCATCTTTAATTTCTGCTTCAGTCAATTAATCCGAGTCGAAACGAGTTCATCTCGACCATGATACCTATTAAAATCACGAATAGTCGGCTTATCAGGATGGGAAGTGCCCGTCCATTCACGAGCCACTGGTGAACAATAGAACTACGAATAATTAAGAAGATGACAGAAATTACTATTACAGAGCCCCCTTCCGGCGGAATATCTCCGCATTCAGGGAGGACCTTCTTGCCATGGCCAAAAACATACACAAAAAATTGGGTTCAATTCTATGCATCACTTCATACACTTTTCGATGGTACACTATTCAAAATGACACAAAAATCGCTATGACAGCACCCCCCCCCCCCCTACCCGCGAATTTTTTCCAAATTAAGGGAAGACCTGCTTGCTAAAACCAAAAACTTATGCATAGAATTGAACCAATTTTTCTTTTTTAACTTCATACACTTTTTGATGGTACAGACAGACAGGAAGACATTTTCTATAAACATGTTTTTGGGGATCTCCGACCCTTAAAACGTGTCAATCAGTCGAAAACTGGAAGTCGAAAAAAATTCGATTACAATACTTTCTTCTATTGAAGATGGAAGAAAGTAATAATTCAAAAGTTTAAATGGTAGCATCCATAACTTTAAAATGCGACTTCTTTTGTAAATCAACATTTACTTCTAAATATGTTTCACAAGATAAAAATGTAATACTTACGCTTGGCAGAAAAAATTGAACAACAACTTTACCAAAAGATATAATCATCTCATTATTTCAATTATGATTTTTATATAATTATCTTATTAGAAAACAGAATGTTCATACTGATGTAATCAAACTGTAGATTGAAAGTTGTTTAAAGTCAAATAATTCTGCCATTATCTCAATTATATGAAAATATTGCAATTCGTGGAAAAACGAGGACAGATACTATTTTCATCGCTATTAACCCTTTAGCCGCGAAAGAATTTTTCACTTTCTTGGATAAAACCGCGGCTTATTTTTAAATGTTTCAAGAGGGTTGCATTTTTAAAAATTAGATTGATTCCCACCACTTTTTTGAAGTAGAAATAGCCACTTTAATTATAGATTAAATAATACGTTTTTAAACAAGTGGTGGGAATCAAGCAATATGAATGAAAAGAAAAAGTAGCTCATTGGCAAAGCTGGAATGCGAAAATAGCGTGCTCCGCGGAATTGTATAGAATATGTGAAACGCGATAGGAGCGTTACCCGCGGCTGGATGGTTAAATAAATAAAATGGCTCTAGTCAATATCAACAGGGTACTATCTTCTAAACCAAAAAATGTCTAAGTATTTTCTTCTTTTTGGCATTTGAAATTGTATATTTTAATCATCATACCAAGAAATAGAATGCCAACAAAATTCATGCGGCTGGCAGAAGGTAGAAAATTTGTTATTCACTGCTTTCTACGTTTAAGTGTATAAGTGGAATGCTTTTGTAATACGGACTCACTCACGTCATCATTTAATCCTTTATGCGCCGACGGTACTTTAAAGTACCATTAAAATAACTTGTTATAAAGTTCATTTTATACATCGATGAGTAGTAATACGGTTTAGAATGAGTTATAGAAACTTTATCTTATTCCGAAAGCATTATTCGTTGAACAAAGCAAAAATATTTTTACAAGGATGATTTATTTTCCATCTGCATCTCTTCAGCTTTCTTGATTTTGAAAGATTGTGGGTGGAAAGTCTCCATTCCGAATTGTTCTTACATTTCTATTGCAGGAACATTCTATTTGTACATTTCCTAATTCTATAAAATACTAAAAAATGATTTTAAATAAGATTTGAGTGAAATTATAAATATTGCACAATATCCCTATAAATACAAGTTTAATTGAGAAAATCTTTCTAAAATGTGTCAAATGATTGCATGTATATGCATGTCTAATGTAGTTTCAAAAATTCCCGAAAAATGCTTTAGAAGATGAATTCATAATTTGGGACAAGTTGAGTTAATTGCTCGAACGCGCACCTGACTTGGCGTCTTATACGTAAAATGGCGTGAATTTAGTTACTTAATCACATGTAAAAATAGAATAAATTGTCACCTTTGAAAATGTGTGGTACAAATCATATGGGATACGAACAGATTTGTTGTATGCAAGTGATCAGTGACCGCAGTATTTCGCGAAATTCTTCAATCCTGATCTATTCTTCTGAGCATTGATAGAAAACTTTTTCCACTCTTTTTATTCATTAATATGGAATCTAAAAATTCTATATCCATTCCTAAACTGGTTAGAACAATTTCATGTTCCACAACCGTCCATTTTGAACGATTTTGTAACTCGATCCTTTAAACATTTCTCGCTTCATAGTTATCCATTGGCAACGAACAGTAGGAAGGAAACAACGAATCTGCCTGTACAGGGTGATTCTAAAGTCACTCTACATTTTGCGATTAAATAGATTTTATTGCACACTATGCAATAGTACTGAAATTTAAGTCACAATAGGACGTAGTTTCAATACATTTCCTAGTGACCACCTTGGATGTCTAGACACAACCCCAAATCTCCGCTCTAGACCGAAAATTTCCTCAAACAGAGCTGGTGTCATCTCAGCAGCTGTTGTTAGAATCCGCTGTGTTAAGAGTTCAGTGCTGCGGATCTTCACCTGCTAAACATTCGACTTGATAAACCGTCTGGAAAAAATGTCTAAGGCTGCGTTTAGAGAGCAATCCCTCTCATTCTAAAACAATAAAAATGTCAACTCGCCTTTCTTTTCCAACCCTACTTCTTCTGGTTTTTACTATAAGGACAGGAGATTAAACAAAGCAAAGGCGATAAGATTAGATCAAACTGGAAGGAAGCTTTCCTTCCCTGCTACTAGATGTCCGTCTTTTTCCGAAAGTTTCCTTGTAAAGGTATTAAAGATGAATAGCACTGCCTGACCAGAACAAAGAGATCGCGAGTTGACTGATACATCTATCTGGACCATAAGGGCGCCTAGTCAGGTAAGCGGGGGCCCCGCATCCTTGCTGAGGCAGGACCCATCCATCTGCCGAAAAGAGTCCGATTCAGATAATCCCGAACAATAAGGGCAAAATGGGGTGCTGCCCCATCCTGTTGAAAAACAGAAAACTACCAGTATGCCGGGATTTATTGACTAGGGTCTTTATAGCCAGCCTGGTGGGGCCTGGTTTCCTTAATCTACGTCGACGTCTGCCCGCACCTGTTCATACGTCATTCCACGAAGACGACCAGAAACGGCGATTCGCTCTCCTTTGGTTAGATATGTCGTATTACCTGGTAGAAAAAATATTCAATAAGTTTATCATTGAAATGTAGAGTGATTTTAGAATCATCCTGTATTAAAAAATCCCTAATAAAATGCTTCTTTCAACGGGGATCCCCCCCCCCTCATTAGTAGATTCATCGCACTTTTTCAATTAAAATTCAAACAGTGTTACAAGCGTGAAATAAATTTAAACATAAAAAATACTAAATGGATTTTGTTAAAATTTCGTGTGAAATATATATTATTTATAAAATTTATAGACCAAGTCAATCTAACCTATTTATTGAATGATATACAAAATATTTTTGAAAACAATTGAGGTAAAAGATATTTTTGATTTTATAAAATTTTATATTAATATATTCTCGAGAGATTCTTATGGATGCAGTAATATTAAGGAAATAGAAATTGTTTCAATTATTTCTTAAAAGATTGATAATTTTCATAACAGATCGACCAAAACAGGTTTTTAAGATCGAATCCGAATTTCGGTAATCTTCCTATTTTCAGCCGAAAACGAAAATGTCCAATTTATAAGCAAATAATTCATACATAAATGTAGAAAATTATTAATTACGGGTAATTATACAAGCGGCCCGAGTTAGCGCTCTATACCTCTGACCAAATTTTTTTTCACATAAAATAAAATGTAATTCTTTCATCTATGACATAGAATGATTTTCTAATTATACGAATTTTATCTCATTAAAAAATGTTTTATACAGTCGTCCCCGATTAAACGAATATTGGCGGTTCCAGAAAAAAATTTTCGATTAAGCGGGCATTTGATTAAACGGGGATTCATAACTGTAATATTTAATGCGAGATAAAAAGGCAAAATAACTATTTACGGTATATTTAATTAACAGCATAATAAATCGTTAATAGAATAATATACAATAAAAATAAATACAAATGCTAATATAAAGTAAATACGTATTAATTTAATGTCAGTACATTCATTTATATGATTTACATCACACTTAATGCAGCTCGTTTGGATTTGGCCGAAACCTTGCTACTTCTAATATACGTTACTTATACTGCCTTAAAAAAATCTTTAAGTGGTTTGTTTAAGTGGGATTTTAAAGGAGTAAATATAGAGTTATTTTTCGAAGAGTACAAAATATCAAAACTACCATCTCGAATCTCGAAGTGACGGCTCATTGCCATTAAAGCCTGGTTAACAGCAAGAAGAGATGTTGGGAGAGATCATGGTGGGGAAATCATTTGACCTGCCCATTATACACCTGCCGGCCGAAATCATTGCAGGAAGAACTGAAAATTTGTTTTTAGCGCAAAGGAACCGAAAATGACAAAAGATGCAAAGAAATTCCAGCTGAAACGTGCTTTCAGCGCCTATTTTCAAACATCGATAACACAGTTGTTATTCGATTAAGCGGGGACGTTCATAAAAGATATTTGGTTAAGCGGGGAAAAATAACATAGAACCAATAGGAATAAATTCGGTTCCGGAGGATTCTATTCGTATCAGCGGGATATTCGATTATCCGTGACCCGATTAAGTGGGGAGGACTGTATATACATACCTCAGTTTATCTTTCGGAATGATTTTTGTAATTGATCCTCTGTTATGTTAGAACTTTCTCAAAGTGTATTCGAAACATTTTGGCGGTTTCAAACTAAACAATTTCTACTACTGTTAAGTCTATGCCTTTTTAATGAGCACGTGAAAAGCGTCTTCAAAGTTTAGTCCTGTAGGCATTGCTTGCTTTATAATTTGAACTCACGCCTTGAGTCAGTCATGACTGATCGCTATAAACAGTGAATTTCACAGCAATAAATGCTGTCTCACTTGAGCTGATAGAGCTCAAATCAAATTGGAATGTTGAAAATTTCCGACGGAAGAAACGAGATTTTTGGAATAGCGATAGTTTCGGTCCGACCGAATCTTCGGTAGCATTTTCGCCGAAAACGAGAACGAAAACTCATTTTCGGGCTATCTCTATTTTTCATACACATGTTTCAAATCTCTCATAAGCATTACTTTTTAAAGAAAATAAATGTTTACAAAACTAAGAATTTTCCCTAATACTGAAAGGAAAAACAATGTTTAACGATGTAATTAAAAATTCATTTTACTTATAAATAATTATACTTAACATATGCAATCGCGAAAATAAATTAATAAAATTGGTTTGATAAACATTTTTTTCAGCCTTTTAGAATATTTAAATTACTTAAAATAGGACTGACATGGTAGAAGGTAAAGAACTAAATATTACGTGACAACTAAAGAATATTCATATAATAGTGTTCTTGTCTTGTATGTGAATTATCGTATACGATCTACTAGGAGAAAAATTTCAATTAATTAAACAAAAATTTAAACACATTCTCAACTATTGAATGAAATATATTTGAATTATTTTGTATAGTTCAGTCTATTCATAGAATAAAGTTACACATTCTATGGAAGAAATCATTAAGATTGAAAAATAGTTACAATACTCAACGTTTTAGGTAGCTTTCTTTACAAAAAGCTACCTATTGCAGCCGTTCAGAGGAAAGCGATTTCAAGAAAGTTTGGTATATTTTCATCGATCATGACCCCCAGACCCCGAAACCACCCTCCGTTCAAAATTGATATATATATATATATATATATATATATATATATATATATATATATATATATATATATATGACCTGTGTCACACTGTAACTCTCGTATTTATGAACCGATTTATATGTAATTCGGTGTGTACATAGTACATACCGATGTCTCGACCGAGTTCGTTGGCCAGCTTCATCCACCATTTTGTTTCAAAATGGCGGCCATTTAAAAATTTTAAAAAAATTTAAAATTTAAAATGTGCTACCAAAAAATTGAAAATGGAAACATATTCTTTTCTTATGTATTTGATCTTTATACAAAGACTCCGTAGCAGTTTTTGTTTCGTCTATATCTTAAAAAATGGCTGAGTTATAGCATTTTGAATTTCTAGCGAAGCTGACATTTTGAAACGTCCTGAATTTTGTCACGCGATAAAAGGCGTATTTATGAACCGATTTGAATGTAACTTCGTTTATACATAGTACAGACCAATGTCTCGACCGAGTTCGTTGGCCAGCTTCATCCGCCATTTTGTTTAAAAATGGCGGCCATTTAAAATTTTACGAAAAATTTAAATTTGAAATGTGGTACCAAAAAATTGAAAATTGAAAAAATATTTTTTTCTTATGTGTTTGACCTCGATAAAAAGATTCGGGAGCAGTTTTTGTTTCGTCTATATCTTAAAAAATGGCTGAGTTATAGCATTTTGAATTTCTAGCGTGGCTGATATTTTGAAACGCCCTGATTTTTGTCACGCGATAACAGGCGTATTTATGAACCGATTTGAATATAACTTGGTCTGTACATAGTACATACCAATGTTTCGACCGAGTTTGTTGGCCAGATTCATTCGCCATCTTGTTTCAAAAGGGTTGCCATTTTTAAAAAAATGTAATTTAAAATGAGGTATTAAAAAATTGGAAAATGAAAAAGATTTTTTTTAAGTGTTTAGCCTTGATACAAAGATTCTGGAGCAGTTTTTGTTTCTGAAAATTTGTTCTTCTGTTTATATCTTAAAAAGTGGTTGAATTATAGCACTTTAAATTTCTATCATGGCTAACACTTTGAAACGATCTTGTATTTGTCTCGCGATACCACACGTATTCGCCTATTTCGATGGAAGAAGGCATGTGGATAGTATACATCAATATCTCGACCAAGTTCGCTGGCCAGCTTCATCAGCCATCTTGTTTCAAAATGGCGGCCATTAAATTAAAAATATATATATTTAAAGTGAGGTGCAAAAAATTAGAAATTGAAAAAGGTTTCTTTCTTAAGTATTTGACCTTGATATAAGGATTCAGGAGCATTTTTTGTTTGTCTTTATCTTAAAAAATGGCTCAGATATAGCAGTTTCAATTTCTAACGTGGGTGACATTTCGAAAAATCTGATTTTTTGCCTGCGACAGCACTCGTATGTATCAACCGATTCCGATGTGAGTGAGCATGTGCACGGCAATTACTAAGGTCTCGACCAAGTTCACTGGTTAGCCTCATCCACCATGTTGTCTTAAAATGGCAGGCACTTTAAGAAATCGCCGAATTTGGCAGCGAAATATAAGTTACTTTAAATAAAAGCAGCTTGGATAAAGCTGACTAATTTTGCCAAATTCTCATTCATAATGATTTAGTATTGATAAAAATTAGTATTGAATCTCCTACATTCGGTTTCCACTTAATTGAGCTTCGTGTGTTTGAATAATATAAGTTGGCTTTTTTAAAATAAGGAATATGAAAGCTACCTCTTCCTCCCGGCACTTGTCGGAAGGACTTTTGTGGAATGTAATATGAATTATAAAAGGGAAAAAAAACATAACCTGTAATATTCCGCATAGTCGAAATGTTATATTTCTTCTCTTATGGAACACTATGCATCATTCATAAAGTCCGTTTATCCTATCTAAGTGATGCGTTCTCAATTTTGCCAAAAAAAAAAAAAAAAAAACTTCTAAAGGTAATCTATTTTAAGAAAATATCAACGCAAATATCTTATATTCTGAAATTTTATTTAAATGAATCATTCAACCTGACTTATGTTGGTCTGAACACGTAAAGGCTTATGTGAAAACAGGAGAATTGTGAAACTGTAGTAGCAATCTACCTTATTAAAAACCGTGCGCGTATCTATGTAACATCAAAAACTCTGAAACCATAGGGCGCAGCGCTACGAAATTTGGCCACGGATTGCTGGCAGGGGGCCCATGAACGATGCGGGCACAAAATTCGAAAATTTTAAATCATTGTTTTTTTTATTCTGTTTTTGACGAATATTTGCCTTTTTTAAATGTTCGACCCATAAATCGCGCGAGTTCTAACCAGATCTAAATGTTTACTGCAATGCGAGATATATACGCCACCCTGCAATATTAAGCATATTATGCAATATTAAGCATCCATTACGATAATTATTTTACCTCGCATGCAGATAATTAGATTATTTAATTTCGCTTAATTATTACTTTAAAGAAAAATAAAACATTTTATCACAAACATCAACAAAACTTTTTATTCTATTTATCCCCCTTATTCCAAAGATATCGTTTTATCGTCCGCTGCCATAACAACTTGATAAATTAAATTTCATTAAAAATAATACACAGTAGTAGAAAAACATTTTTCTAAGAAGAGTTTTAGAATTGAATTCATGAACTCCCGGTCGTAGAACGGGTTAAACAGCTACTTAGCAAATAATTCACGATAGGTTGTTTTAATTAAAATACGAGGTCTGTCTGAAAAATTAACTGACCTTGATTTTTCTCGCGTGCAATATTGATTCTAAGTAATACTGTGCACATTGGAAGAAGATAGATTAATGGGCATGCTCGAACTTTTTCCCTGCATTCTAGTGAGCCAGTCGTTGCCTGCTGGCCGCCGAATGAGGGGCTTTCCTACGTGTGTGTCGGATTTTGATTTCTCTCTAGATGACTGAAAGGGTTGAGCAAAGGTACGGCATTCAAAGCTTGGTGTTTTTCAAAGCGAAACAATTCGTAGGATTCACCATTAGTCGTATGATTCATCCATTCTCCAGCTCATTCATCGCACCTGATTCAGACTTTCTTGACGAAATATAGAATCCCAATCGTTTGCCAACGTCCTTACTCTCCAGAGATGACTTCGGGTTGTTCCCGAAATGGAAGGCGCCAATCCCGTTTTGAGAGTGAACATAAGATATGCTAAACGCGACGGCAGAGTTGAACACCCTTCCAAAAGGAGCCTTGCAGAAGTGTTTTCGGCAGGGGAAGGAACGGTGGCCCAAGTGTGTGGAAGCGCAAGGTGTCTACATTGAATGGGATTAGGGTCCCAATCCCGTCAGGTAACTTATATTTCTTGTTGGCCGAAGGTTGGATACTTTTCAGACAGGCCACGTATCTATCAATTGTTTTAATTCCTATGATTTTTAGAAGATAACAAACATGTTTTAAAACGTTCTTGTTGTTCCTATTTCAAAGATATTACTTACCTAATTTTCTTTCTTTTTAGTGAAGTTTAATTGAAATCATTTCATCCATAATTAGAAATAGTTTCATTCGATAGCAATACATTATTCTGAAGATCTACATATTTTTTATTTGAATAACATGAACTTGTTTTAGAATATCGAATCCCGTTTCAATCTTACGTTAAAATGCAATTTTTCAAAAAATGTGCTTACAAGTTTCAAATGATGCGTGCGAAGCGTTATTCTCATGAAATAATAAAAACACATAAGTTATTATTGTATAAGTATGTACATTACTAATTCTACATTGGATTAAAATATGAATTCCGTATTTTACTAAAGGTTAAAGGAAAGGAAATGCATAGTCTATTCTTTTGACAAATCTTTCGATATTTTTCATAACCTTTTAATGAATTCCTGTCCATAAAGTATAATATAGTTGAATTATTTTAGGTGAATCTCCATATATTTAAAATACACCGCATATAACATATACAATTTTTTAGTTGAAATTGAAAACTCTTAACGAGTTGTATATTTGAATTATTTTCTGTGCCACTGTAGAATAATCTTAAATGTTAAGATACACATACATTTTTTTAACGTCTGAATTAAAATCTTTAAACTAATTTTCATACACTAGACAGACTTTACTACACTAAACAGAGAACTTGTTCAAAGGAAAAATGATATTAATTTTCAATTAATTTCAACTTCAGTTTACAGAAAATCAACTTCAACGGGTCAGCATACGCATTTTGATTCAAATTGTCCTATTAGCCACAAAATCTCCATTATAAAAAAACCTTAGCATTTAGAGCCGTAAAGTATTGCAGTAGTAATGAAATCGTTGAAATTGAAAGAAATAAAATATACGAAGATCTTAAGAATAACGGTTATCCAAAAAATCTAATTAGAAATATTTTCAAGAAAACTTTCGAGTTCATAAATTAAACACCTCCCCATTTTCAACGGTTTAAACCTGACATTTTTGTTCCTTTACCATATTACGATACTATTTCGGAAAAAGTTTCATCTGTTTTTAAATATTTTAACGTTGGGGGTTTTTTTTTTTAAACCAGTAAATAAAGTTCTTTTTTAAATGGCCACAAATATAAATATGACATAACAAAATTAACCGGTGTTGTTTACATGATTCCATGTAGCGACTTGACAAAGTATATATGGGTGAAACTGGTAGACCGATGGATATCAGATTTAAAGAGTATGTCGGGGCATTTAAAAATGGAAGATAAACTCTAAATTAGTACAGCATGCCCTTGAAACGGGCCAGTATGAAATATACCCCAGCCTTCAAAAATTCATTGATTTTGAAAAACAATTGCAACACTTATCATTATAGATTGTTCATGGAAAACTAGTTTACTATACTTCTACATGCTCAACGAATCGAGTACGATCCCGATGAATATTTTGTTTTTGAAAGAGTAACTTTAATTTTGACTGTGTCCAGGACATATTTCAATATTTTGCTGTTGCCGATATGTGTACAGATGAGGCTGTGCGTTGCACAGCGAAACGTCTAATTTTGTAAATATTTTTGTTTTTAATTAAATGTTGTTGTATATATTTTTAATTTGATTTCTCTGTTTAATGTAGTAAAGTCTGTCTTGTGTATGAAAATTAGTTTAATCCTGGATGTTACATACATAATTTTCTTTATACAATATCACTTACCTAAATGTATATTTTGACTATGTACAGTTAATACAAGGGGAAGTCCAAAAGTTTACGGAACTTCCTTTCAACTCTTTGATACCACACTATAATTAATTTGTTTACTACCATTATATTTTGTAACAAATTTGTAACTTCCCTTTGTACGTGCAAGTTTTGAAAAGACTGAGGGAGGCAATCCGAAGAAAACGTCCCGCCAAATGGCAAAAACAATGATCAATGGCATCATGACAGTGCACCTTCCCACTTGTACTTTCCCTCTTAAAACAGTTTTTATAGTTTAATCTACTTTTTCAGAAACCTTTTTTTCAGTAGTGTGGATTTTTAATCAAACATTTACAGAATTTATTCACAGAGTAGTCCAGGCAATAGAGGCCGTATAGGGGCTCTACCTATCAAAATTCATGGTAGTTCTGGAAGAAGGCTTACTATATGTTTTTTGGGTCGCTGAATCCGAATTTTTAACTTCCCACCAAAATTTCCCCCGGCAACTCCCCCCCCCCAAATTTTGGTAAAATGCCCCCCAAAAAAGGTTTTTATTAAAAAAATCAATTTTTTTTATTGTTTTACGGAAAAAGTATCTAGAAATTCAGAAAGTAGGTTAAAATTTGCAACAAATTAGATGTATGACATTATGACTTAGGATGAAGCGGAAGGGGGGATCTGCCTCGGAACATGCGCGCGGCGCTGCGTGGACTAAGTTGCGCAATTCCACTCAACCACTCACACGTTTACATTTCTCCTCCCATCTCCCCTCCGAACTTTATAAGGATTACGTTAAGTTTTTTGGGTCGCTGAATCAGAATTTTTAACTTCCCCCCAAAATTATTACCCCCCACCCCCCAAAAAATAGTTGTTTTTAACTTAAATTTCTTACTTTTTTTAGGGGAAAAGGCATTACGAAATTCAGAAACTAGACTAAATTTGCAACAAATAGGATATATGACATTATGACGTAGGATGAACGGCGAGGGGGAGGGCTGCCTTTGAACATGCACTGCGGCGCTACGTGCACTAAGTTATGAAGTCCGGATAATAGTCGATTTTACCTGGCAAAATTAATACTAGTTCTGGATTTCGACTCACTTTATATTTTTTGGGTCGCTGAATCCGAATTTGTAACTTCCCACCAAAATTTCACCCGGCAACCCCCCAAAAAATTGATTTTTTGAAAAAATTTGGTTTTTGAGAAAAGCGCGCGGTAAATGTTCCGAAGCAGCCCCCTCTCTCCCCGTGTATCCTACGTCATATTGCCATATATCTTATTTGTTGCAATTTTTGTCTAGTTTCTGAATTTCGTAATGCTTTTCCCCTAAAACAATAAGAAATTTAAGTTAAAAACTATTTTGAGGGGTTTTCGGGGGGAAAGTTTTGGGGGTAAATTAAGAATTCGGATTCAGCGACTCAAAAATCTTAAAGTAAACCTTATAGAGAAAGTTCGGAGGGGAGATGGAAGGGTGAATGTAAACGTGCGAGTGGTTAAATGGAATTGCGCAACTTAGTCCATGCAGCACCGCGCGCATTTTCCGAGACAGATCCCCCCCTTCCCCTTCATCCTAAATCAAAATGCCATATATCTAATTTGTTGCAAATTTTGTCTTTCTTAATTTCTAGATACTTTTTCCCTAAAACAATAAAAAAATTGATTTTTTTAATAAAAACCTTTAAGGGGGGGGGGGCTTTTTACCAAAATTTGGGGGGGGGGTTGCCGGGGGAAATTTTGGTGGGAAGTTACAAATGTGGATTCAGCGACCCAAAAAACAAAGTAAGCCGATTTCCAGAACTACCATTAATTTTGCTAGATAAAATTCCCTATTTCCTGGACTAAAGGTACTCATTGGTCACTTAGAGGAATACATCCCATAGAAGTTAAGACAGCAAGTATCCCCCGCGCGCCGGTTTCAAAAACGTATGGCTACTTCACCGTAGACACGTTAACCACCTGACTGTGCGGACCCCGTTATTAACTTATGATTATTGAAATAATCTTGCACATCGGTACTTTATTCATGTTGTGCTTTACTTTTAGAGGAACTTGATTAAGGTCCCTGGTTATATGCATTATAGGGCCATGAATTGCCGGGCACTTTCAAGTTTAGTCACTTTTGTTGAATATTTAAAAATATCCTTCTGGGATTCTTCTGGAACTTCAGGATTATAAAGAATATGTGACCTCCTATTGATCAACGTTGATTGATAAGGAGGACCATTAGGGGGGGTCAACAAAAAATAAAATAAATATTTAGGTTCACCCTGTAAAATAAAATGCACGAAATGAACTACCGCTACAGACTACAAATAGGTGAATATTGCACAATATATGTATTCATTTGTGTAGGAATTGCACTTGCATTCATGGAGATGCAAGAATTTTTTGAAATTAAAAAAATCACTTTTTTGTTTATACCATGAAGGGTTTTTAACCCAATTGAACGCAAATTTCCGAAAATTTGGCAAAATGTAGTAAAAACAGTATAGTGCAATTGTAATATAAATATCGGATGAAACAGGAGCAGTTGTATCCAATGTTTTTTATCAACTCATGCGCGAACGATAATTTGTACATTTTATTTTACAGGATGATCCC
Source organism: Maratus speciosus (assembly GCA_963932465.1). NCBI lineage: Eukaryota > Metazoa > Arthropoda > Arachnida > Araneae > Salticidae > Maratus > Maratus speciosus. Next base: position 11,929,293 of record OZ010795.1, on the reverse strand, counting down.
AAATATTATTTTTCTTTGATTTTTTGTTGGGCCCTCTAAGAGTCCTCCTGATCCAATCGACGTTGATAAATAGGAGGTCAAATATGTTCTTTTGTAATCCCGAAGTTTCAGAAGAATCCGACAAGTAGATGTTTAAATATTCGACAAAATGTCTAAAATTGAAAGTGTCCAGTGATGAGAAAATATATATATAGGGTATATTTATTAATTATACATTTCACGCATGTGCCCTTTCTGTAAACAGATAACACACATGGGCACTTTAAAACTCATTTCACGCGACTATCTAAAAATGATGTTGAATTAATTGACCGATATATTTTAAATTTTCAAAAAGGCGGGCCACTTACAGTTGTATAAATTTACATGAAAATTTTTTTTGACATTATTCAATATATTACTGTTGTCCTGTGAGGACGCCTGTTCAATATTTTAGTTGTATAAGCTAGTCATTATTTAAGTCCAAAGGACTAGTTTTCGAGACACTCCTTTGTTAAGCGTCAAAACTAATCACCTAAATTCTAGACATGGAATTCATATTTATACTCAAATAAATAAAAGCCTGTTTTGGATACTGGAGTATAACTCTTCCATCAGGACAGAATGAGCTGAAGTCACCTTATATTTGTGACACTTGCAACAAACTGTTTTTTCTGAAAGTATGTGCGAATTAGACATGAAGTTTAATTTAGAGAAAAAGACTAACTCTGACGATTCTGAAAAATAACATTTATTCTAAATAGCTATTTAGTATAAATGTTATTAGCTTATAAAAAGACGCTCATAATTGTGACCAGTGAATCTGAGTGCTTTTCACGAAATATGACTTATGAATATGCTTTATTATTCCTATGCTTTAATAAGTCTGTCAAACAAAAACACAGGAAGGCTCCTAAATATAAAGCATAAATGTAATGAGTGTAGTGAAATGATTTTTTACATCTTGTATAAAGTTTACACAACTAAACAAAGTTAATCTTACTGATAAATCAAACCTATGACGTTATCCACTTCATTACCATTTTAGAATATCGTGATGCGGGTGCAAACTTCATATGATTGAATGTTTAACTACACCCGACGCTGTTTTAACCTATATCAGTGAATGTTTTTATAATACGCATTCAGACTGTTGAATTTTATCGAGACTACACATCTAACTGGGGGAACAACCCCAACTGTCAGTTCTGGAGTTTTGGCGAGTGTGGTATCGTTCGAAAGCTATTGCCACGTGGATCAAGAAATGTACAGGAACTAGACTTCCGAATCCAACAGTTCACGGAATAGGGACCCTTTTCTGCTTCGGAAGGAATAAAGAAGGTAAAAACATGCGGTTCCTTCAAAAGCTATAGAAGACAGGATATTTATCTTATAATTAACCCTTAAATTTCGGGTGTTGCCTTTCGGCAACATACCCAATTTAGGCTTATAAATACTATTGGAATAATATTGAAGCTATAATGCCTAATGTTGCCAATAAAATACATTCTAAAAATATTATTAAATCGATTTTCAACATGTAGATGACAACACTTGTGCTGTTTAAGAGTAAAGATAGATTTTTTTTTCAATTGTTGATACATGTTCTTTTTGTTTTGATTGGAAGCTTGCGAAATACCCTATTTTGTTCCGCAGTGAGCAAGTAAAATTTATTTCTTATCATAGTTCTCAAAATTCTTGTGTGTTTAATATTATAGAATTTTATCAAGGAAAATTATTTTTTCAAATAAACACCAGCATTGCCGATTAATAACAGATTTTTAGCCATAAACCATGCTTAAATATGATTTTTTTATGTATTTTTCCCATGATTTATTTAAAAAAAGAAATCCGAAAAACACTTTTTAAATGATTTTTGAAAACTCGGGCATTTAAGGGTTAACCATGATGGTGGTGTTGAAGATAATGTTTAATGATAGTGGTAATAAGAATATCATGGTACTGGACAGATGGAAATTTATGCATCAAAAAACTAGGTTCTGCTACACAGCCAAACTTCTTTCCAGCTGGATCGACACAATACCTTCAGCCACTGGATGTTTACCTCTTCCAAGACTGCAAGTACTTGGTAAAGAAACTTAACATTCAAAAACTCATCGAAGTATTATGCTTTGCAAAAGGCTTTCATTCGAACACGTATCTAGTCTTCCGATCAGTAAAACATGTACGCTTCCTTCTTACTAAATAAACATGCGCTGACCGTCTAACAATAATGCCCTCCATAATTTATGCCTGAAATACTTATGTTTTCAACACTTTTACATAGAAGAACACTAGCATGGTTAATTATAAGTTAAAATTCCTGCCTTTCGATGGTTTTTGAAGGAATCACCTGCTGATTTCCCTTTATTTCTCGTCTTCCGAAACATAAGCGTCCGCATCTAGTAAACTATCGGATTCGGGAGAACGGTTCCTGTCTATTTCTGGATCCTTCTGGCAGAAACTTTCAAACAATACCCCACTCGTTAAAATCCAGAACTGACAGTTGGGCATGTTCCTAGAAGTGTATGCTATTCCAGTTGTAGGAAAACGGCTTGTGAATTCAATATAGAGAAAAATGTCATGAAGCGTTTTTGTATTCAAGCTTTAGAAGCACCTATGCGGAGGAAAATCCAAATACCTATGGGATGAGGATAAGATTAGAAATTTCTAATTTATACTTCGTGGCAACCTGACGTGACCTATCTCCTACCCAATACCTGCTACAGAATCTAAAATCACCCAGGACCCTTCGAGCCATCTATTGACAACATTAGATTAATAGGTTGCAACATCTTTGCCCGATGACTGCTGTGGAGGACTATCTGGTAAGGACTTTTGAATATTTTTTTTTTTTTAAATAAATGAAATTTTAAAATTCTAGTGCTCTATTCACCTTGAGTTAAATAATTAAAATACATATAAAAGCACAAATAATTGGACAAAAAATTACTTTCAGGTGCATACGTATAGTAGAAAGATATTTAAAATACAAATTAAAAATATCTTAAAATACATTAGAAAAACCCAGAACGTTTTCAGGCATGACCAGGCCGTCATCAGTGGGATTTAAATGTTATTTTCTTTGCGCTTATTCGAGAAATTCGTTTTGTTGAATATTTGAATAACTTCAACTGCATCACATACGAAGTATAACCTTTAAATGACAATGTTTTTTTTTTTCTGGACGATTCTCGAAATACGCAAAGAAAATATTTAAATCCCACTGATAACGGCCTTGTCATGCCTGAAAACGTTCTCGGTTTTCCTAATGTATTTCAAGGTATTTTTAATGTATTTTAAATATCTTTTATATGTACGCGCCTGAAATTAACTTTTGTTCAATTATTTGTGCTTTTATATGTATTTGAACAATTTTTTTCAAGATTTCAATTTTCAGGATTTCCAATCTTTTCAACACCTCAATCCCAGCTAGTAGCTTAATTTCATTGGATGTGCCATTGCAACAAGCGGCATTTAATGTACTAGGGACTCTCTGCAGACCCTAACCCCTCCTACTAATGCCATTTCTCACATTAAATAAAATAAATCGCGCAATTCCTGTGTTTCGGGAAGAACTCAATGATAGCATTTTTAACTTTTAAAAAAAAGAAATTGTAATTATGAATTTTAAGGCAAAATATTTGCATTTAATACATAACTATAAATGTAAAGAAAAATTATTTAACATGTTTTCATTAAGATTCACAAAAATGTAGAAAATACATAGATAGTATTTTAAATGGACTAAAAAGTAGAATTGAGAATTTTGACAAAATGAGCGAGCTATCGCTAAGTTGGTTTCCTGTATGCCAACTTATTTTTGTCTCTTGTCGTCCAATAGAGCGATATTTCGCCAAGCTGGCCAAAATGGGGCGCTGTTGGGCTAACCCTGCCGTTAATACTTTACCCAGATACTCATTGTTGAAGCAGGTACTGATTTTCCCATAGGAAATCAACCGGTTCCCCTCCCCCCGTTGCACTCTTAGGGATCGAATTTTAACAAATCGATGAAAGTGAATTGTATTGCCCTCAGGGATACATATATATTCCAAATTTCAAAGGTTTGTATCGACAGGAAGTGGGTGAAAGTGAGACGCGAGATTCGACTGCTACGTACAAACAAACAGAATTATAAGTTAAAAGAAATCGTGTAACAAGTAAAAATTAAATTTAAAAAATCAGAAAACCCGACTGCATAAAAAAAAAACGATCTAATTATTTCTCATCCATGTTAAACTATTTTTTACATTACTTACCTATTTTTTTATTTACTTGTATGGATGACTTTTAAGTTGTATTTAATGGTTAGTTGCTATCTATAAACACTGTTTTGATGAGGCTATAGATGTCTATGAAGTTAGGGTTACAGTAAAGCTACAGATCCTACCTACGCAACTTCGAGGTTATGTAACATTTAAACGGCGCTTCTGACAGTAAAATAGTCAATGAAACATCGTCTTCATTTTGAAAGACCTATCCAATGATAGGCCACTCCTCAGGGTGCGTAAATTTTTTTTTCGTCTCTATCGCCATTTTGTATTTTACGGCCGCCATTTTGAATTTATGAAAACAAAATCTAGCCTATAACCATCGGACGGTTAAAACGAATCGATAGAGACCTCCTTCATTAAAACCCATCCAGCCGTTGGGATGTTTCGAGGGCATAAAAAATCCACGTACCCAGATACGCGTGAAACACGTAACCTTTCTTATCTGTCGGGTAAAAAAGGCTTAGTATTTATTGGCAATAACAGTTTTACAAAACATACAATATGAACTTTAAATAGCTCACCGTTTTACTTAAAAGGCGACGAATATAATAAAATAGATGCTACAAATTAAAAACATATATTTTATTTCAAAAACTACTTGGGACTTTCGACCTTTTATGTACTTGAGGTACATTTCCCGCGGCCATCATCAGAGACTATTTTTATACTTAATTGCTGTTCACTCATACAAATACGTCACTTCGTTTCAAATGGGAAAACCAATAATTATTAGGGTAGTTGAAAGTAGAAGTAGCACTACTTTGGATTGAATTGAAGTAGGGGAAAAATATTACATATAATTCCAGTTATATTATTACATCACATTGTTCTCATACGTTACTTTAATTTTAAATGCGTAGATGGATAGTTGAAGTAGCAGTGTTACGGATTCAAACTTACGTAGAGAAAAATATTGAACTGCCGCACCATCCATTTTAATAAGCTACTTTGCTCAAGCTTTCAGGATTTATTTTCAGGATATTGAACCCTCTATTGGGAATATTGTATGATAGGGATGTATTATGATGTTATTTAACACAATTTTAGTTGTGTATTATAGTAACTCTGCTATGCGCATTAGAAATGTGAAGAAGCATTCTCATATTCAATGAAGCGATTATCAGTTTAAAAACACTTAAAATGAAAGCAGTTTTGCCAATTCGGGGTCGATACATTGAGTACCCAGCTATACTCCCTGTAGAAAAAATCGGCTTTTCGAGGTCAAACGTCCTCTTTCATTTTCCTTTCGTTACCATAGTTACTAATCTAAGTGCCGAGACGTGACCAACAAAGGGATAATGAAAAGAGGAAGTTTGACCTTGAAAAGCCAATTTTTCCTACAGGGAGTATAGCTCGGGAACTCAACACGGAGGTTCTCGCACTTGGCTGACCTTATGGCCGGGACCTAGGCTCCTCAGCAACTTGGGGCCTACGTTTAAGGAAACGAGGCTGGACACTGTAGGCCAGGATCCTTAAATAAACGAAGTAAGTTTTTAGTTTTTCTTTTAAGAATATCAGCTACAAAATTAAAAAGAAAAGAAAAACTTATGATTTAAATAAACAATTTATTGATTATGTACATGTATCCAAAACATTTCCCATACTTAAGACTGCCAGTCACGTAGTTTCCGAATTTCTCTCGGTCATGTTAAGTCTTCGGGCGTTGGATGCATTCTTATATTCAAAATATCTCCTCAGGAAAATTAATAATTTTAACTTTTTTTGGAGGGGGGGGGGGATTTTTTTCTTAAATGATTTCTTTTTTTCTTAGTTTTCAAACTATTTCTAAAATCTACACTTAATTTTATAGGAAGTGTCAAAATTTTACTCCCAAATTGTCAGTTTTTAAAACATAAAATTTTAGAAATAGTTTGACAACAAAGAAAAAAAGTGACATCCTTGTGCCCATCATTTTAATATTTCAAAATGTTGTTACAGATGTCAATATTTCATTTTTATTAGTTCAATAATCAACTTTCACTTTCATCTTAAATTTCTGGAAGTCTGAGTGAAAACGAGCTCATCTCGACCATGATATTTATTAAAATCACGAATAGTCGCGAATAGTCCGCTTATCAGGATGGGAAGTTCTCGTCGATTCACGAGCCACTGGTGCGCAATAAAATTACGAAAAATTTTGAATATTACATAAAAATAGCTATTACAGCGCCCCCTTCCCGCGGAATTTTTCCAAATTCAGGGAGGACCTCCTTGTCATGGCCAAAAACATACACAAAAATTGGGTTCAATTCTATGCATAACTCCATACACTTTTCGAAGGTACACTATTCAAAATCGCTATGAGAGCGCCCCCTTCCGGTGGATCTTTTCCAGATGAAAGAAGGACCTGCTTGCCATAGCCAAAAACTTATGCATAGAATTGAACCAATTTCTTTAACATCATACACTTTTTGATGGTACAATGGCGACAGTCAGACGGACATACGGGCAGACATTTTGGATAAAAATGTTTTTTTGGGATCTCTGACGCTAAAACGTGTCAATCCGTTGAAAACCGGGAGCCGAAACAAATTTGGATTACAATATTTTCTTCTATTGAAGATAGAAGAAAGTAAAAGTCCTTCCGGCTAGTGCCGGGAGGAAGGGGTAGCTTTCATATTCCTTATTTTAAAAAAGCCAACTTATATTATTCAAACACACGAAGCTCAATTGAGTGGAAACCGAATATAGGAGATTCAATACTAATTTTTATCAATATAATGAATGAGAATTTCGCGAAATTAGTCAGCTTTATCCAAGCTGCTTTTCTTTAAAGTAACTTATATTTGGCTGCCAAATTCGGCAATTTCTTAAAGTGCCTGTCATTTTAAGACAACATAGTGGATGAGGCTAACCAGTGAACTGGGTCGAGACCTTAGTAATTGCTGTGCACATGCTCACTCACATCTGAATCGGTTGATATATACGAGTGCTATCGCAGGCAAAAAATCAGATTTTTCAAAATGTCACCCACATTAGAAATTGAAACTGCTATATCTGAGCCATTTTTTAAGATAAAGACAAACAAAAAATGCTCCTGAATCCTTATATCAAGGTCAAATACTTAAGAAAGAAACCTTTTTCAATTTCTAATTTTTTTGCACCTCACTTTAAATATAATTGTTTTAATTTGATGGCCGCCATTTTGAAGCAAGATGGCTGATGAAGCTGCCCAGCGAACTTGGTCGAAATATTGATGTATACTATCCACATGCCTTCTTACATCGAAATAGGCGAATACGTGTGTTATCGCGTGACAAATACAAGATCGTTTCAAAGTGTTAGCCATGCTAGAAATTCAAAATGCTATAATTCAACCATTTTTTAAGATATAAACAAAAGAACAAATTTTCAGAAACAAAAACTGCTCTAGAATCTTTGTATCAAGGCCAAACACATAAAAAAATCTTTTTCATTTTCCAATTTTTTAATACCTTAAATTAATTTTTTTTTAATGGAAACCCTTTTGAAACAAGATGGCTAATGAAGCTGGCCAACGAACTCGGTTGAGACATTGGTATGTACTATGTACAGAGACAGACGAAGTTGCATCCAAATCGGTTCATAAATACGCCTGTTATCGCGTGACAAAAATCAGGTCGTTTTAAAATATCAGCCACAATAGAAATTCAAAATGCTATAACTCAGTCATTTTTTTAGATATAGACGAAACAAAACCTGTTCTGGAATCTTTGTATTAAGGTAAAACACATACAAAAAAAATCTTTTTCAATTTCTAATTTTTTGGTATCTCATTTTAAATTTTAAATTAAAAAAAAAAATTTAAATGGCCGCCATTTTGAAACTAGATGGCGGATGAAGCTGGCCAACGAACTCGGTCGAAATATTTGTATGTACTATGTACATGCCAAGGTATATGCAAATCGGTTCATAAATACACCTGTTATCACGTGACAAAAATCAGGACGTTTCAAAATGTCAGCCACGCTGGAAATTCAAAATGCTGTAACTCGACCATTTTTTAAGATATAGACGAAACAAAAACTGCTCCCGAATCTTTTTATCGAGGTCAAACACATAAGAAAAAAATATTTTTTCAATTTTCAGTTTTTTGGTACCGCACTTCAAATTTAAATTTTTCTTAAAAATTTAAATGGCCGCCATTTTTAAACAAGATGGCGGATGAAGCTGGCCAACGAACTCGGTCGAGACATTGGTCTGTACTATGTATAAACGCAGTTACATCTAAATCGGTTCATAAATACGCCTTTTATCGCGTGACAAAATTCAGGACGTTTCAAAATGTCAGCCATGCTAGAAATTCAAAATGCTACAACTCAGCCATTTTTTAAGATATAGACGGAACAAAAACTGCTCCGGAGTCTTTGTATAAAGGTCAAATACATAAGAAAAAAATATTTTTCCATTTTCAAAATTTTGGTACCACATTTCAAATTTAAAATTTTTTAAAAATTTTTAAATGGCCGCCATTTTGAAACAATATGGCGGATGAAGCTGGCCAACGAACTCGGTCGAGACATTGGTATGTACTATGTACACACCGAATTACATCCAAATCGGCTCATAAATACGAGAGTTACAGTATGACAAAGGTCAGATATATATCAACTTTTGAACGGAGGGTAGTTTCGGGGTCTGGGGGTCATGATCGATGAAAATATACCAAAATTTTTTGAAATCGCTTTCCTCCGAACGGCTGCAATAGGTAGCTTTTTGTAATGAAAGCTACCTAATATTAATTCCTTGGGGAGATATTTTAAATACAAGAATGCATCCAATGCCCATAGACTTAAAATGACCGAAGGAAATTCGGGAGCTGAGTGACGAGCCGCCTTCATTAAGCAAAAGTATGAGCGTGATAATTATACCTCCACAGGACGTACTTGAATAATCTTTTGTCTCAACTCCTCCTCTGTTAAGGATCATTTACTGACTACACTATAACGAATTTAGGAATGTAATGAATGGGCCAATTTTTGGTTTGTATTTTTTTTTTTGTAATTTTTTTTTTTTTTGGCTCAAAATTGGCTCTTTAGTCACTTTACTTATTTGGTTATATAAAAGTCATAAAAATTGGATTAGAAAATGCCTATAATGAGTGATAATAGAAAATAAAAATATAGAAATTTGGCCCATTCATCCCCACCCATGGGGCTGAATGGGCCATTGAAGGTAATGAATGGGCCACTCAATGAATTCAATGAAAAAATGTGGAATTAAACTTTTATTCACCAAATATGACAAAATGAATGGTACTTGACATGATAGGATCAAAGCATACTGAAATAGTAAGTAATACACAATGCTTATCAAAATTTATGAACATCAAAAGAGATATTATTAAATCGCATAATTGCAGCAGAAAAATGACAAAATAATGAGATTATAAGGAAGAACATACAATATGCATAAAAATAATAGATAATAAACATTATGATTTAACGGAATTTATATTTTTCAAAATTAATATTAAACGACATGGTTGTAACAGGGTTGGAACTGCCTATTAATTGACTATTTAGTCTAAATTTCTGGTATTATTTACTCTAACCATCAGATTCAGAATATAAACAATTATTCTAGTTTTATATCATAATGGAAAAATACTGGTAGGTGTGGTCAACAACTGGACAGTCCAGCTTAATCATTTATACAATTTAACTTATTTCAATGTTTCTAATAAATATTTTTTGGTGTGAAAATGTGCAAATTATTTTTTAGACATCACAATTAACCTATTCTAACTAGACCAGGCATGTCAAACACGCGGCCCGTGGGCCACAATTGGCCCGCCGACAACTTCTCTGTGGTCCGCCAATCCTTTAGCATTTTACCTTTGTTTAATTCAGTTAGGAGTTGCAATTTTCCAACTGAGTGAAAAAGTTGACAATGAGGCACAGTGCATATTAGGCATATATTAACTATGCTTGGTAACAATTTTTTTCTGGTAAAAGTAACATAATTTGAACGAGAAAATGTGTTTCATAAATGAAATGAGATACGTAGCGCATAGATACGAGACACAATTTATTTTTTTTTTAAATTCAAAATATATGTTTTTTTTTTTTTTTTTTTAAGTTTTCAGTTTTTACTTGAAAAAATCCAGAAGATTAAAAGTTATTTCTTTGCTAGATTAACAGAGCCTGTGTAAAATATTTTTTTTTAAGGTAATACAATTTAGAAAATCCAAGTAAACTTTGTAGATTTGGTTGATGAAAAGTAATGTCAAGTATTTTTTCGAAAAATAAGATAAAATAAACTATGAATTATAACTTTCGAACTTTTTTTGAATACTTGTTTAATATGGCTATGCTTTGTACGTACAAATATTGCTGTGTGAAATTCTAATAATATTATCTACTTTGTTTCATGTGGCCCGCGTCTTTGTACGCAATGCCTAATTTGGCCCGCAGCGGTAGACGAGTTTGACATGCCTGAACTAGACAGTAACTTAATCTAAATCCATTACAGTCAGTTATGTTTCATATTAAAGAGAAAATCAAAAAAAAAAAAGAAAGAAAAACCATATTTTCATGATCAGGGCAAAAGTGGCCTATTCATGACCATGATATAGTGGCCCATTCAGCCCCACCTATACTTCTGGAATATTTTCAGGTTTTTTTAATACATTAAATTCAAATAACATCTAGATACATCCTAAAATTAGTTTACAGATATGCGAGACTTGCTAGTACACATATCTGCAATGAAATAATAGATATATATTAGCTTATTTATTTTACTGAAAGGGAAAAAAATTACTTTTCAATCAGACTCTTGACCATCCTACTCTAGTGGGAAAATCGCTTCTCCCAAACAATGGAAAATTTGAGTTTGGTAGAACAAATAGCTTCATCTATTGGTGGCATCTAGAATAATTTTATGCAAATACTTTTTCATATTTTGTTAATGGCCAATTCATTACCACTCCCCCCTACTAATTTTATTTCTAGGCAAGAGTAAGTCTTTTTCATTATTTCACATTTACTAATCGAGAAAAATTTCAACAGTTAGGAGAGATATTAATGCCTGAATTTCGATTGTGCCAATTCTATGATTTTAAACAGGGTTGAATGCATCAGCAATCTATTTTTATGTAACGTTAAATTGGAAACTTATAAATGCATTGTTTAAAACATTTAAATATAGGTTGTATGCATCTATGTTTTCATTCCTACAAATGTACCATCTCGTTGTACTATAGAAAAATTAGTAAACAATTAGAAGTACTAAGTACGGACGTATAACTCGGGTATAGCTCGGTAAAATAAATTCAACTATTGAATAATTGTACATGTTGTTAATAAAAAATTTCAAGTATTACTTAACTTCTGCTATTGCGATAACTTTTCCTATTAACCCTTTGAGGGGCAGAGGAATTATGTTAGTAAAATGATGAAATAATTGGTTTACACCAGAATATTCAAACGAATTTCTTACTAAATAATAAAACGCTATTTTGCACTTTAATTACAAAAACATTTTATTAAAATATTCTTGGTGCCAGTAGTCAGTTTTGGGAATTAAAATTGGGTGGCTAGACCCTCTAGCCACCGCCCTTGAAAGGGTTAATTTTTAAAAAAATGCAAATTATCAAAACAAAATTTAATTTTACAAAGCAACAAAAAATTTAGTACATATATACATATACGCACACACACATTTGTTTGTACTGTTCAAATACATATAAAAATATATACAGAGAGAATTTTTTTCTTAACCAAAAAGTTTAAATTATTCACATGTTAATTTGTAGTTTTTTCAAAACTTTATTAACCCCAATATTTTAAAAACTATTTCTGAACTTTAATACGTTTAAAATTATTTCTTAACTTACATAGATTTTTTAAACTTAAGAATATTAGAAACACATATGCATATTCATTTATATATACTTATTCGCATATATAAAAGTTTGTATATAAACATACACAGATATTCATGCACTCATACACACATATTCTAATATACGCACACATACATGCACTCATATGCGCGCACACACATTCACTCATACATACTCTAATATAAGCACACATACATGCATTCATATGCGCGCACAGACACATGCACTCATCACATACATGCACTCATATGCGCGCACAGACACATGCACTCATCACATACATGCACTCATATGCGCGCACAGATATTCACTCATATACACATACTATCACATACGCACATACATGCACTCATATGCGCGCGCAGACACATTCACTCATACACACAACTCTAATATACGCACACTTACATGCACTCATACACTTTAATATAAGCATACATACATGCACTCATATGAGCGCACAGACACATTCACTCATACACATTCTCTAATATACGCACACTTACATGCACTCATATGCACGCACACACATGCACTCACTCTAATATAAGCACATACATGCACTCATCTGCGCGCACACACATTCACTCATACACACATTCTCTAATATACGCACACATACATGCACTCATATGCGCGCACAGACACATTCACTTATACACACATACTGTAATATACGCACTTATACATGCACTGATATGCGCGCACACATTCTAATATACGCTCTAATATACGCACACATACATGCATTCATATGCGCGCACAGACACATTCATTCATACACACATACTCTAATATACGCACACATATATGCACTCATATGCGCGCACAGACACATTAAATTATAGTTGACTTGTAAATATTTTTTAAATTTTTCCCAATTTTTTTTTAATCATTACTGAAATTTTTATGCAGTGGGAAAATTTTTTATGGAATACTCAATTTTTTTTTAAATTAACAATTGTATTACATAACAATGCTACTCTACCACCTAATAATACTACCTTAGTACTTAACCATCACTACCCTAACGACTCATCGTCATTGTTACTAAAAATAGTAACAATTATTTACAATAGCTGAATCTTGTTCACTGAGTTTTATAAATATAAATTATTTAAAAAAACAAAATTCACTTCAGTTTTCACAAATACGATGTAATAAACATGCATCTTGTAGCAATAAATGCATCTATATACGTATTAAATTTTTCTCTTGACTTGTAAATATTTAACTTTTTTTTATAGTTTCTTTTTTTTCAATCAATACTGAACTTTATATGCAGTGGAAAAAATTTGTATGTAATAGTTAAAAATTCCTTTTTACTGATGTGTATATTTCCATTCAATAGTTCCGTCGTTATGTAAAGGTTTATTTACAGGGGTGGTCATAAAAATAAAATCATTGCGAGGAACGAAGAAGTGGCTACAAAACATTTTTTTCAGTAGCCGATTTTTTTTCACTTGTGAACTGAGTAATGTAAGATTTGTTTTAAAATGTGTTCTTGAGTTGTGTTTGTGTACACATAGTGAAAATAAAATGTAATCATTTTTTTTTAGAGTGCTGAATGTTACGGACTATAGGATTGAGTGCCACGATATGACACCGGCCATTTTAGTCATACGTGTATCGTTCCAACGCCATTTATTGTTTTTCTTTGCGCTGAAGAATATGCGCAGGAAAAAAAGGGCGTTGCCATTCGAAAATTTCGAAATTTTTTCACTGCAACCGTAACCGTGAGATCTATTGTTTTAAATCATCACGATCTCGAGTGCATATCTTCAAATAACTAAAATCTGAAATTTTCGGGTACATATATTGGGAAGTTTTTTTATGACCACGCTGTATTTTTACTCTTATACAATTATAAGTTAAATCATTAAAAACAAATTATGCTTTTTCATTAAAATAGAGAGAAATGATAGAAATGATGAAATCTAGATGAAAAATAATAAATATACATTTTGTAGCCATAAACACTCAGATGTGGAAAAACAAACTTTATTTATCTTACTGTTTTAAACAATACGTTTCTGATAGTTCCTAGATTGCTTTATACAGTGATCACTGTTTCATTCAACTCCGTTTAAAAACATAGAAATATCACAAGAAATCGAAATTCACAAACTTTAATAATGTGCCTTCTAACAGTAGAAAATTTCCCAGTTTTTAAAAGCAAAACAGGGAACAGTTACTATGTTGAGAAAAAAAAATCCATACAACCGGTACATTCCAATAGAAGTGCTATGTTTACACCATAAAAGTTCGCTTTCTGGAGGTATATTATTACGCTTATATTTTTTTGCTTAAGAGACCACACTAATTACGGGAAGAAAAAAGAATTTGTCGTTTCGATTTTAATATTTTAGAATGCTTCTTTTTTTGCATAGGATATCTAAGGATGATCTCCAACCGCGATAGTTTATCATTTCCGTTTTTCATTATAGTATTTTAATGTTAGGAAAGTTTCAATTTCAGAACTGGTTCCGAAAGTGAAAATAATTTAAAAAAAAATCTGAAACGAAAATCGAAAAAGTATAAACTAGCCCGGTTATAGATCGTCCTCTGCTATCTTAAGCAAAAAAAGAATTTGAAAATATTAAAATGTAAGCGAGATATTTGAAAATAATGTTCTAATAGACTTAACATTAGCCTTCTCGTCTCTTAAGGGGATTCTTCAATCACTTGAAAACACCCGTTCGCTAATATAAAACCTATGGGCAGGTTGTTTTCAAATTTTTCGTTTAAATTCAACGATTTTTTTTCAACATATTTTTTCTTTTTGCGTTGGGTAGTTGAGTTTGATCTGTAATAGCGCCATTTTGTACTTTTTCGATTTCGGTCGCATATTTTTTGAATAAAGGTACTTTCAATTTCAAAACCGGCTCCGAAATTGAAAGTACCTTTTATGAAGAAAAATCTGGCATCGAAAAAGTACAGAATATTCATATTAGAGATCGACCTCAGCTATCCTATGCAAAAAAACAATCGTTTAAAAATTTTCAAATTTAAACGAGAAATTAAACAACCTGCTCATAGGTTTTACATTAGCGAACGGGTGTTTCCAAGTGAGTGAAGAGTCCCCTTAACAGCTAACACTAGCCACGCGTAGAAACACGAACAGTAAAGTTACTCCTATGGGGTAGTTCTTTACAAATTTCTCGCTCGCATTTTAATATTTTTGAATGATTTTTTTTATTGGATACCTGAGGTCGATATCCGTTGTTGCGCGTTTGTACTTCTTCGACTTTTGTTACTTTTTTTATATGAGGATAGTTTACCTTTCGGAACCGGTTTAAACCAGTACCAAAACTGAAAGTGTCCTCGTAGTAAAAAAAAACTAACCAAAATCGGAAAACTACAAACGCATAACGATGGATATCGAGCTCAGGTATCCTATGGAAAAAAATCATTAAAAAATATTAAAATACGAGCGAGAAATTTTGTAAAGAACCAACCCCATAGGATTAACATTAGCATCGGGGTTTCTCCGCGTCATTAGTGTTAGCTCTTATAGAAGTATGGCGCATCTCATTCAAATCATGATCCCTTTCCCTTTTAAATTTTGTAGCTGATATAGAGGTCTGCACGGGTCCGGGATTGGCCCGAGGACCGTTCCCGGTTCAAAACGCTAACTTTGATAGTATTTTCAGAAAGATATATTGCTTTTATCTATGAAAAAAAAATGACATTTACATAGCTTCTGAATAAGAATACCTGCCAATCTTACGCGTTTCCGAAAAGAAAAGAATTCATAAATGTGTCGAAATGTAACTCCTTTTGGATTTGAGAAAAGCCTTAAAAATGAGAGAAATATTTTCACAAATCTACTTTTTATTATACAGCTTCAAAAGTTATGTTTTTAATCCTTTATTCTGAACTACATTAATCTTTTAATGAATCCTTATTTCCATTTTGAAATGTCTGTAGACACGATGACTAAAACACTGTAAGTAATCGTTAATGTTAACTATTGTGTGTTTTCTGTTTTGCGAACATCATAGTAATGTAAAATATACTGTAAAATGTTCCCATAAATATGTATGTAGTATTCATTAAAGGAATCTTAATTGTATGTTGAAAAAAAACGATTTTTTTTTTTTTTTTTTTTGTAGAAATTGTGCCGGGCCGGGCCTGTTTTCACTGATTTTTGTACGGGCCGGGCCGAACTTTCAATTTTTATACCGGGCCGGGCCAAGATAGCTTTCGTTCGGGACGGTCCCGGGCCTGGAAATTTCGGCCCGTGCAGACCTCTAAGCTGATAATCACTTAATTATATAGGAGACTGATTCTTCAAATATTAAATGTGCATGAATAATTATAAATTTAATCACGTGATTTTTATTCATTGTAAGGTGTAAAACGAACAGAGTGAAAAATTATCCAGGCCAGGGTTCGAACCTGGGTCTTGGGTTCAGCGCACCCACGCTCTTCCGTCTGAGCCACCTGGAACGACACACTTAGCCTGGCACCCTTCACGCTTAACTGTTGGTAAAGCTGCAACCGCAACACAGGGTGGGATTACTTCATGAACCACAACCCAGTGGCAAACATGACTCCAAATGAATCCATGCTCTGAACCAAAGACCCTAGAACGAACCTATGTATTTTCACTCTGTTGGATTTACGCCTTGTTAGCAATCTTAATAAAAATCACGTAATTCAATTTAAATTTCTCGGACGTAAGTCATCGTTTAAAAATTAAGAATAATTAATTCAAAAATTTTGTTATTGGCAATAAATGAGCGTCTATAGCTTAAATTACATCAGAACATTTTATATTGAAGTTCATACCAAATGCTAATATCTATAACAGGGGTCTGCAAGTAATTTTAAGTGGAGTTCGAATACTTTAGAAAAAATTTATCGAGGTACAGAGAAAAAACACAAATAATATATGTACTTACTATTTTTAAAATTTTATTTTTACATACAAATAATAGAAAATAGAGAAGTCGGGTATACGTTTTGAAAAATTACTACATGTATATGTTCTGAATATTTTTACATACACATAATAAAATAGAAAAGGCAGGTAATCGTGGGAAAATTCATGCGAAAAATTACACCTGTGGTCTTGAGCTAGTTTTTTATAGTTTGGTGAACAACTAATGCGAAGAGTGTCTTCACGGTAGGCGTCCGTTAATCTCGAGCAATATTTGTTCTTCAAAAAATTCATTCTGAAAATCGTTGTTTCACATACATATGTGGAGCCAAACATAGTAGTCAATTCACTCGTCGCTGGCCAGTCCTACCACCGCGCATGCGCTCCAACGCAGCCGGCCAGTCCTACCGCCGCGCATGCGCACTAACTCAGCCAGTCAGTTCATTCCCTACCGCCGTGCCTGCGCTTCAACTTCAAGGCAGTATTTTACATCTTAGCAACTATACACCACTATTAAAAAATCAAATTCATCGCGCTATTACTTGAAAATATAAGAAACATTAATAAGGATATCATTCAAATGTATCTCTTATATGTAAACATTAATAAATTATTTATTCAAATTGAAAATTTTAGGCGGTCCAGGCTTCGACCTTCCGCGGTCCGCTGGTTGCCGACCGTGGATCTACAATAATAATTCAACCTTTTTTGGAGTATTTTTCTACTTGTTAACACTTTGCGTTGAAATTCTGTAATATGTCTATAATATTGCCTACGATGTAGCCTTAAAGTTAAGTACTATCACTGAATATTTCCCAAAATGCAAAAATGGCCTGAGACATAACTTTTGAGGAATGGCACTTTTTGGAGGTGTTAGTCTCTGCCATTCGTCACGAGTACATGCAATGCTGCTTGATGGCTTTGTCCTAGTACATCCAATGAAAATAACTAGATGGAATTAAGATGTAGGAAGATGGCAAGTTCTGAAATCCAAAAGTGTTTAAAGGAGTCCATAACAGAAATTTTGTCACAGCAGGAATCGGGTAAAGTGGTCGCATCATCACAGTTCATAAACATGTGCCTTGATGAGTCCTTCTGATTTCAAGTTCTGTTACAGGTATGTCGTGAGTAGGCGACCTATCACATGATAGTATCCGATAGGGTAAAGTTTATATTAGAAATTTCTAATTGAGTCATTTTTAACCTGTTTGGACAGATATTTGACTTTACCATAGGTGCTTCTAAACGTGGATGCTTTTGCAGTAGGAACTACTTCGTCGTGAAATTTTCCCTGCCTATTGAATTCACGTGTCATCTTTATACATGTGGACTAGCCATAGATTGCAGTCTCCAGTGGCGCCAACAGATGAGAAATATTAGGTGGGCCCAAACATTTTTCAGTAAATTAACAGATTTTTTTTTTTTCGATAGTGCATGGGTGTGGAGAGAAGGGCAGGGGAGGATAGTTCAAAGTCAAATTATATTTCTAAGTAAAATAAAAAAATTATAATTTAATCAATTTTATTAAATTACATTCTCATAAGTTCTTCCTTATAAATACACTAATATTTATTATAAACAGCATAAAAAAATGCTAACTATTGAAAGTTCAAAAAACTAAATGTCAAGAAAAACGTGCATTTTAGTCACATGCTTTAGTAGTTCAAGACGTTAAAACAGATGGCAAAATAGGGAAAAAATTTCTTTTTGAAAGAAATTTAATTATACATCCGCTGAAGGTGTTTTCAATGGCTACTTATAAATCTAATGAATGTCTTTACTATATAAAAAAATGAGAACGTCAAGAAAACCAAATTTCATTTCAGTGATTAAATGAATAACGAAAGAAATCAGTGGAAATTGGGTAGGCGGGGAGAGAAAATGACTGCATGGGCTCATACCCCATGGGCCTATATAAGTTGGCGCCTCTAGTAGTCTCCGTAAGAGTCAACAGTAAACTGATTGTGTAGTATAAAAAAAAATTACCCATACAGATTTAAGACAGTGGCGGGTATAGTTAAACATTCAAATTGAATGAAATTTAAACCCATCGACTTATTATAAAATGGTAATGAAACAGATGACGTTATAGATTTGATTTGCCCCCCCCCCCCCCCTCACAAAAAAAGAATTTGGTGTATGCAGTGCATACAAGATGTGAAAAATCACATATCGATTACTTAACTTCGTTACACTGATTGTTTTTTGAAGGACTTGTATGCCCCCTCCTATGTTTTTGTTTGAGAGATTTATGAAACACCTTCTGCTTTAATAAGTCGCACTTACGTGGATAAATTTCGCTGCTCTGGTCACTCAATAAAAAAAAAAA
This sequence comes from Maratus speciosus, assembly GCA_963932465.1. NCBI lineage: Eukaryota > Metazoa > Arthropoda > Arachnida > Araneae > Salticidae > Maratus > Maratus speciosus. Next base: position 11,909,998 of record OZ010795.1, on the reverse strand, counting down.
AAATAGGTATCACTTGTTATCAAAGCCAAACGAAATTATAATTCTGTACTTGGTAATGGTTTATTTGATTCGAGGTGGCGTAAAAGATATTCATTAATGGAAGCACTAAATTATGCACAGTATTTTAAAGTAATTTAAAAGTGCTTGAAAATAACTCTTCTCATAAAAAGGTTTGATTTGGGTATCTTGATAATAACATTGCTATATTTTCTTAATAAACAATCAATTAAATGCTTGTTAATAATTTTGAGCGTGAAAGAATATCAATTGTTTTTTACATTAATCTGCAGTAAACGAGGTTCAGGGGGGAGGGGGGTGAAGACGGTACATAACAGTTCATATTTCAACACATCCATAGAATGAAAAATGAGCATATGTGTTTTTTGATTTTGAGTACATTGGATCGGAGCTATTTTGAGTATGTGAAGTACTTAAAATTAAGTACTTATTACTCAATTTTGAGTACTAATTTTTTTTCAGTATAACGTGCTTGGTCATTTTAACTTCAAAATGATGAATTCTTCTAAGTTACCATTCAGATACTCTTTGAATAAATCCTTTAAATTACCTCTTTAATAATCTTTGAAAATCCTCACTACTGAAAAATATTTGTTAAAAAATGAGATTAAACTATAAAAGCTTTTGTTATCTGTACGTTTTGTTATCTCTAACATAGTGAAATTAATATACGTTATTGAGGTAAATGATAATATAGAGACATATAGAAAATCATGTATAACATTAAAATTATTTTACAGCGTCCTAGAAAGTAATGTAGATATTAAGCATTTACAATCTCAACGAAATTTTTATAGGATATGTATCTAAAGTCACATAAAAAATTCGCTTATAATATACTCTATGGGTAGAATTTTTTTTTAATACGATAAATATTAAAAGCAATGTGAAAGAGTGTTATGGTTAGGTAATTTGAAAGGTTTTGTTTTTTCCTGTTTTATTTTTTCCGCAAAGTATGGAAGTCATATGAGGGAGTGAGTTTCTAAACTCGCCTTATCCAAAATTTAAAAAATCGAGTTTTCTCTAAAACTCTATTGGTGAACCTACAGTGTTAAGAAACCCCTTCTATCATGTATTCCTAGCATTGCAAAATCTTGTTTTACAATGAAAACAAATGGACGCAGCCAGAGGTTTATCGCGCTTTCCCAAATTTTGATTTTCTGGATAATGCGAGTTTTGAAACTCACGTCCTTATATATTTTAATCAGATGAAGAATTGGTTAAATACATACTTCACGCATTAACAGCACGTATGTTTTTATTATTTTATGCGAATGACTTGTGTCGTTCTTCATTTGAAACTTGTGTTAGCCTATCCAATGTTCGAAAAATTGTTTTTCAACAAGACTTAAAGGCGAATGGATATTATAAAACAAGTCCATGTTCTTCAAATAAAAAATATGTAGTTATCCTAGAATAGTCTATTCCTATTGGATGACACTATTTACTAATGGTCCATGGAGTGATTTTAATTAAACTTACGAAAATTTTCGTCTTTCTAGTCACATTAGTTAAATAACTAATGCGTTTGAAATAGAATATTACAATGTTTAAAACATGCTACTATCTTGTAAAAAATATGTGAATTAAAATAGTTAATTGTTATATTTATCTATTGATATATATACAGAGCGTTTCAGCACAGCGGTTACAAAGTTACTGTCGAGTAGAGTACGCTTAGACGATGGTAAATCGCATAGCGAATTGAAACAGCGCGGTAGTGACGGCACAAAACAAAAGAAATGAAAGGCAAGAACAGGGGGATAAAACATGTTTATTATTCTTGATACAGCGCAAAACTGAGAAATAAGGAAAAGAAAGACAACGATCGTCATCCAAGAAAGTGTTCGAAATTACCACACCAGACCGTGATGCCACGCCTCACCTTTCTGGCGGATGGAAGATCTAATATTCTCGAAAATACCGGAGTGTACCAGACTTCCCCAGAAGCTGTCACGATACGTGCAACAAGTTCTTCAGCACTGTCCTAGCATTTTTGCGGTACTAAGAATAATAAATGTGTTTTCTCGCCCTGTTTGTGATCTTCCTTTCTTTTGCTTTGTATCGTTACTACAGCACCAGGAAAACGTTTCGGACCATGCATTTCTATGCGATTTCCCATCGTCTAGGTGCATTCTCTTATCTTTGTAACTGTTGTGCTGAAACATCCTGTATATTAAAACATAGAAATTATTTATTAATTACTTATACAAATTCATATTCTTACCTTCCCTCTCAACGTTGTAACAAAATGACTGCCTTTACTCGATTCAATAACGTATAGAGGGTGCTGTTGCCACTTTCGGTAAAATATCTAAGGATATTTTCCCAAACACGAAGTGAAGTGAGTTGAGCTAATGAGTATTTCGCGGGATTCTAATTATTCGGAGAGTATTCAATTTTGTGTGTCGTATAAAGGATATATTTTAAAACGAATAGGAATGAATGGGTCCACACTAAAACACCGTGTAAACGTCATATAAATGATGCTTTACTGTAACAGGTATTGGCTTTCCAATTTACACTTCATAATCACTTTCCACAAAACGATGAATAGCGCAAATACGTTTCAATCTTAATATAGTTTTTATTTAGTTTAACTGCCTGAATAGACTGAAATGTCGAAACTTATTTGAATTTATATCGTTTAAGGGTCGAAAATGCGTCTTAAGTTTTGTGTTTAAATTAAATTGTGTCCTAGTATCTGGAAAGAATGTATATGTCGTAGGCTAATTGATAAATCAGGCTCTTTGCAAAGAGCCGGGCTAATTGGAGAATCGTCTCTTTACCAATTAGCCTGATATTTTTCAGGCTTATTGCAAAGAGCTTAGACACCGTTAGGCTAATTGAAAAATGACCACTTATATCCCAATCAGGATGATTTTTTAGGTTTATTAACCCATAAACCGACCCGAACCCGAAAAATAAATTACAACAGACCGTACCCCGATCTGAGCAAGACAAAATAATTTCAGTCTACACGCAACCCGACCCGAACATAAAAATTCCATTGAAAAGAAACCTGAAACGAACCATATCTGAACCCGACAAAAATATTCCAATGAACCATAACCGATCAGAGCAAGACAAAATGATTTTTGAGGACATGCAACCCGACTCGAACCAAAAAATTCAATTTGAAAAAAAAAATCCGAAATCTCACGCGAACCAAATCTGAACCCGGCAAAATTATTCCAATGAACCATAACCGGATCCGAGCAAGGCAAAATAATTTCCGTGGACACGCAACCCAACTCGAACCTAAAAATTCAATTTGAAAAAAATCCCCGAAATCTGACGCGAACCAAATCTGATATTATGGCCGAAAATGCGTCTAAATTTTTGCGTTTAAATTAAATTTTATCCTAGTAGCTGGAAGGAATGAATACAAAATGAAAATTCATAGACAACAGAACAAAACTATATGAATATATTTACCGTAATATTACTTTATTTTCTAACATGTTAATCATTTTGATTTCAATTTAAATATTCTAAAGAATGATTAAAATGTGTAACCTATTTTATTATTAATTTATTTTAGCGATGTGAAATATTTAACTAATTTCGTGCACAAACTTGGGCGGGAGGTAGAGAACATCGTTAGGAACCATAATTACATAGGAAAACATGGGCGTAAACGTCAATCTTATGTGATAAACAGACACAAAGGCACGGTAATGCAAAAAGCGATGTAAACAGCTTTATTACGCAGTGTACAAGAATTTAATCTATGACTTAACAAGTATCAATAGAGGTATTCGAACTTCCGCTCATGGACATGGATGCAAGCATGACCACCTATGCGGCATGGATTTTCGTCCCTTGCGTCATGAGATGCCGCCCCATCCTGTTAAAACCACCTTCCGTGTCCAACATGTGCGGGGCCATCGTTAAACATTTCTAGAAGAACCTCCTAAATAATAACTATGTTGCGAGCGTCCAGTCGAGGTGGTAAGAAGTATGCCCCTACTAAACTACCCGCCATGATACCCGTCCACACATTAACGATAAAGCGTTGTTGTGCGGCGCGTGGTTTGATTCCGTGCGATTCATGTAGGTCGCACGCAGTTGCAGTCTGCAATCGGGAAGCCACACGTGTCCACCTTGCGAGCTCGCGTACAGTGCCACCTATCGATTTCCAGACTTGCTTTTCTATGTATTTATGGTTCCTAACGATGTTCTTTACTTCCCCTCCAAGTTTGTAGACGAAGCTCTGGGACACTCTGTATAATTACTTGAATATGTAAAAAATTTAGTTATGTTGTTAGTTAGACAAAATGTTTAAGTTATTTCTTTAGATATTCAGGAAATTTCTTATTTGTGTGTGTGTGTGTGTTGGTGTGTGTGTGTGTGTGTTAGATAATATGTAAATGATGAATATGCGGTCATTGATTGTAGAAGTTGTTTTATTCCGTGTCATATTGAAAATTAGGATACAGCTAATGAATTAAAGCTGGTACATTCCAACGATTCCATACTCAATGACGTTGGAGAGGAAATTGTATTTATTTCCACATGTTTCCAGCTCAGATTGCATAACAGCTGAAGTGTACAGTCCATTAACACGTTGAGTGCCACAATGACTGACACTGAAGCGCTGAAAATTTACAATGTTTAAAGTAATTTTTAAGGAAGTATAATCCTGTAATAAATAAAAGGTAGGTAAATTTTAAATATTTGTTCAGTAATTATTGAAAACAATGTATATTTTTCAGTTTTGTATCATATTTTAGACGTCAGCCAACGGTGAATAACGCGTTTTAAACAAAGTTCGCTGTCAGCCACCGGTGGCTGACGTGGCGCTTAACATGTTAAATGAACGATCGCAATGGGTAAGAGTGCAGCAGCGATTCAAAAACAATAATGGCAAACGTCGTCTGGAATTTTACCCGGAAAATAATCAAACAGTTTGAGAACTCCATTTATAGAAATGAAAATGAAGCACTCACGAATTATTAGAGGCATTTTATAAAACATGGGCGAAATTCTATAAAATCTGAAGTCATTCATCTGATGCTGTAACTATTTTTAACGAGAGATTGACTGAAAACTCGTTTTCATCTTCGTTTTTGGCTCAAAATAAGAGATCCGCAGAAAGATCGCTTTTTCGAAAATGCTGCCAAAAATGTAGCAAGACCGAAACTCGATCGGAACTACCTGTGACCAATGACAATAAAGGATTTTCTAATTAAACGAATTTTATAATCTCATAAAAATGTTTAAGTATACATACCTCGATTTATCTTTTAAAATTATTTTTTTTTTTTTTTTTTTTTTTTTTTTGTAAAGGATCATCCGTTATACTAGAATTTTCTCAGAGTATTCGAAACAAGTTTGGTCCTATAGGCATTGCTTGCTTTATAATTTGCACTCACGCCTTCATTAGTCATGACTGACAGTGAAGTTCATATCAATAAATAGTGTTTCATTTGAGTCGATACAGCTCAAATCTGTGAGTAATGTTTAAAATTCCCGAAAAAAGAAACTAGATTTTTGGAATACTTACCTCTATTCCAAAAATCTCATTTTTCAGACTTCCAGAGGCGAATCTATTCCCCCCCCCCCTCCCTTTTAATGGAAAAAAATCTTGCTCCCAAAATTCCTTTGTATTATAAGAGAAATTAAAATATATTTGAATAGCCCTGTACATCCTATGATTTATATACATATCCTATAATTTTATTAAGATGAAAACATATTCGCAGTATTTATCAGTTTGTAGAATGTAATTTGAATTATAAAAAGGGAACATAGTATGACTCATTTCGTTGGCGACGTTAAAAATTTTCACCCCCCCCCCCCCAAAAAAGGACAAATAAAAGTAGGGGGTGTAACATGAGTATGAATATTTATTAACCCCCGATATGCTATTTCTTTCTCCCATCTATTAATGTGTCGTCTCCAAAAAATAACATTACGCTGTATAAGCCAACCGTAAAACAAAGCAGATGTATCATTGTACGGAATAATCGCTGCTGCTATTTTTTAAACTTCTAAGCATCGCACATTTTCAATTTTTATGCCGTCGTATTGGAAAAAAAAGTACTTTTAAATGCAATTTGTTTGAAAACGGCATCTCCATTTATTTTTGAGATATTAATTTTTTGGTAGTTTTTAGCACCACTTGTTGCATTTTGGCAACTCAAGTATACCATTTATGTTGAAAGTAAAGGGAAGATAGTTGAAAAAATAACAATTATATATTTTTGTTGCCCATTTTCTCATAAAAACTGAAAAAAAGTAATAAAAATACGTGCTATTTTGAAAAAATATAAATGAATGATTTCTGATAAAATATGGAGCTATTATAAACTAAATTTAATATTAAGAATATATATTATAATTACAAACAAATGAAGGCCTATGAATCATGAGATAGCCGATTTTTTTTTTTTTTTTGTCCAGTTTCTCGAATGATCTCTTTTTTTTTTTTTTTTTTTTTTTTTTTGGTGATCTCTTTTGATGATCTCTTTTTTTTTTGGATTTTTGTATTATTCAGCGATAGTCACGTCCTATGCCAATTTTACTGTAGGTGTTGTTTGAGACTGGATCGTAAATGAGGAATTCTTCAGCGGATGACGTCATTTTATATAAAATAAAAGCGCGTGTTTTGGAGGCTTAAAACTGAACTTATCCATATTGATATACATATATATTTTTTTCATCGGGGTCGACACTAAATTCTGAAAAAGCAGAATTCCTGTTTTCTAGTATTTTTATTATTTCAAGAGAAAACATTTAATATATCTCCCTAAATTAAAAAAGGATTAACATTGAATAAACAAATAACTTGAATAAACAGTTGGAAAAATCAATATTCATTATACAGGGTGGTCATCATGTCTTCCCCTGATTACAAAAAATTATTACGAAATAACCATTGAATGCAATACTGTAAAATTTTTATGTTTATTGTAAATTTTTATGAGTCATGTTCTTAAGTTTTTTTAATCCATCAAATGACGCCACTTCCATTCGAAATTTCCTTCCATTGTCATAAAAATGGCGTGCAGCAAGAAAAAACTCAATGCGTTCTTGGGTTCCGCGAATCCAAATCTCCAATGACTGTTCAGCGTAAATTTCGAAATTGTTACGGACGAACACCTCCAGACGTGAATTCAATCAACCAATGCTCTGAAAAATAGAAACTCCTTGAGGACACATTTTCTGGAAGATGAATCGGTCGGGATGGACCAGCACCATGGCCTCCTCGCTCGCTCCTCTAGAGTTTTTTTTTTTCTTTTGGAGGTACATAAAGGACAGTGTTTGCAACACCAGTAAAAGATATTGAATCTGTGATATAATTGAAAGATATATCACAGATGCTGTCTTTTAGTGTGGCACACCACATATTGGGCAATACGTGGCGAGAAATGGGCTACCGCTTTGACATTCTTTTCGCTACCAAAGAGGCTCACATCGAAATTGACTGACGCAAGTACTTGTATTAAAAACTTCATAAATGTCTTTACAATATACATAAACAAACATGACTAATTATATTAGTTTTTCTATAATAAATTATTATAATGAGGGTGGTAACACTTTATGACCACCCTGTATATGAATTAATCACAGAATATTTTTAAAATAAATTATAAAAAGTTAATTTTTCGAAAAATTATTTCCAATCTCTTCTTATGCTAAATTTTGTATCGTGCTTTACCTCACGTTTCAGAGAGAAAAAATATTTAAAATTCTTTATCCTGTTTGTCAGGCTGCACACTGAAGCAACAGAGGCAACATGAAACGCGTCTTAGAAGAAAGAAGATGAAACTGAGAAGCAACCTGTTTTTTCTCTTAAAACGCGTTTCGTGTTGCTTGTGTTGACCCAGCGTGCGGCCTAAATTAGACAATGTTACCGACACTCTTATCTGGCTCTCACACGATCCAAGAGGAGGGACTAGGGCATGTGCCCCCAGTCCACCTGCTGGACTAGAACGCCCATTTCCCCACTACTCTTACACCATAATTTAGAGATCTGCTGGATAAATACATTATGGTACTCTTCTTTTACTATGACGCACCCAAAGGCTCCGTGGCAAACGCTTGTTTTGCCATCCTTCTACAGTTTTCGTGGAAATCTTTTGTTCTGGACCCTTCTGCGGTTTATTCACAAAAGAATGAGGGGAATCAACAATGGATCAGGGGATAAGGAGCTCAACGGTACTTGACGGAAAGGTTCCTCTATTGAAGGACATCGGTCCCTTTCCTTTTAAAGTCATTAAAAATTAAAAACACTGCGTGGCCACAAGAAAAGACGCCGACAGATAACTTAGAATGCTAGCCCATTCGCAGGTTAAGTCACTTATGAGTGGAATAAAATGCAAAACGAAGTATTTAGCGGCGGTTACTTAACTTGGAAACATATGGGTGATTTTGCGAATGACAATGGGGGATCCAATAGATGGAGGAGTCATAAATGACGTCACTGAAAGCCGTTGCTACCGCCTCCTGCTCCCGCCCTATTTAGCCGTGTCTTGCACTGGAGACTGCTATCGGTCAGCCTAATAGGGCGGTCGAAGGAGAGGGGGGAAAAACTCGTTTTTCGGCATTAACTCTTTCCACAGAATATTATAATTATTAAGGGTCTCAGGACTCTTAAAATTGGAAAAAATGAAAAATAAAGACCATTTTCAACATTTAATATCTTAAAATGTATTTGATTTTAAGACACAATTTTAATTGGAATAAAATATATAAGTATGTTCTTTCATTTCATGTATTTAAAAAATTATAAGATGCAGAATTAGCATTTACAGGGGATTCCAAACTGTTAGACATTGGACGAGCAAAAAATCGGCATAACACCTTACGCGCACGATTGCAAAATAAGTATCGCAACTAGAATGAAAATTTTGGTGCCTACTTATACTTCAGATTGTAATAATTACCCTGAATCTAAATAAATTTGTATTTAAAGCTTTTTTATATTTTTAATACAAAGTTGTATTTAGCTAATGCAAAATTAAGAAAATTTCAACAGTATAATCACCTAAAAAAATATTGTTTTGAACAATAAAAAGGAAATTTTAGGTTCAGCTTATACAGACTAACATGAAACATATGTTTTGAAAATTTTATGAAAAAAATATTCGTAAGTTTTTGAGATATCGTGCGCGTTATGCCCAAAAACGTCATTTGGAGAAAAATGGCTTCCAAGTTTCCGAAACGACGCTTCAGCTATTGAACGTGTATAAATGTAAAAGCCATAGCTTCAGTTCTAATAGGAATTTCAAGGAAACAATTACGTCAAAATGTTCAGAAAAGATAGGAGTTTAAAAAAAAACTAAAATTTTCGAAATTTCAATTTTTTTTAATGTTAAAGCTTTAAGAGTCCTCGGACCCCTTAAGGCATTCATAAGGCTCTATTCATGTAAATGACTTACGGTATAAAAAATGTAAACCATATCTTATAGGATTGTGCTAAAAGTATCTCATTCACCCTATGTAAATTTTGAAATACTTCTACATTTGGAGGAAAATGACTAGAATAAAAAAAAAAAAAAATCTCATGCAGTATATCAAAACTTACACAAAATCGTATTTTTTTTTAGAGATTTTAAATTGAGAAAATTTTAAAAATAAATTTTTATCAATATTTTCTTCCATTTGTACTCAAGATAACTCATGTATTACGAGGGTTATTCGGAAACTAAGATCAGATTTCTTATAAAACATAAAACATCAGATTTCTTATAAAACATAAAGCATCACAGATTTTTTTAAACTTTTTTTTCAGAAACAGGTAAGCTGTTTCTCTATTTTTCTACATAGTTTCCATATTTGTTTAAACATTTGTCAGAACAACCTCTGCCGCCTGTGAGGATAACCAGTCTTTAACTGCTTCTTTCACCTCGGCATCTGTGGCGAAGCGCTTGCCGCTGAGAAACTTCTTTAGGTAGCGGAACAAGTGAAAATCGCTCGGTCCAAGTGTACGGTGGCTAATCAATCTGTTGCTATTCCAAAGATCTGATCTGTGAATGGAAAAATGGGGTCCGGCATTGTTATGCAGCAACAAAACTCCAGACGTCAGAAATCCACGTCGCTTATCTGTCGATGAATTTCCGCTGATGAAACGTTCCTTGCTGTCAAAAACCGAATCACTGACCGTATTTCATTCCAGGGGCTGATCCATTGCTGTAAACATTTTTGAACTAACACTGTAAACAGCACACTGCAACAATACCAATGCAAAGGGAGTCGCTTAACAAGCAGGGCATGCCGGGCCCGGGAGTCTATGCGGATTTCAAGGATCGCGCGACGTTCGATTACCTACAGCGATTTGGACCTTAGTTTCCAAATAACCCTCGTATATGTGAAATATAATTTAAACAAACGGATATGTTACAATCTTTTTAGTCCGTAGTGACGCATAGGCGAATTCTTTTCTTTCCCGTTTGTAACATAATTTCAATTCCGATTTCAGAATGGTTCGGTTTCGACATTTAAGATTCTCAATAATGCAATTAAAACCAAAAACTTGCTCAAAAGTTAAATTTGAGACTAAATAATTCGGTAAAATTTAATAGCATTAGAAGTGAAGAGGTTTTTAAACCCTCTTTGGTACATAAGCCATTTCCAGAGAAACTGTGTAAAACATGAAAAATTTGAATAATTTAAAAGCCTTTTTATATATCCTATAAAAAAAGCATGTAAAAAAAAATATATATATTTCGGATGTTTTGCCATACTTATATTCCAAATACATCAACCATAAATATAAAATGATCTTCTATGTGAGATTTAAAAAAAAAATTCTTTAATTTCATATGTAATTTTATTCCAAATTTGTCACAAGTAAAAGATTAAAAATCAAATAATTTGCATGAAATGAATGTATTTTTTGATTTCATTCTAAACTTCTGTCGTAAGTAAAGTACGAAAAATGAAATGATTTTCCATCTCTAATTAAAAACGAGTCGGACGGGCCAATCCCCAAACTTTCTATCTCATGCATACTTCAAAATTCGCTATCAGTTTCAAAAATTAAATGTAAAAGAAGAGTAAATAAAATAAAACGATATTATTTTGTTTTATTCTTTTCTGTTATTCTTTTCATTTTGGCAACACTTTTCTCTTCTGGACGCGTTCCTCTGTGATGGGTGTTTACCTTTCAGCTAGCACCACCTGTCGTATTCCTTGTAATCTCTCCTTTCCCCCTTTCTGTTCATTCGTGATCGTGTCCCTTTAAGAACACCTGTTTAATTGGCTGATGGACAGGCTGTTAAAATTTTCATTCCGAAACGCGTCCTGTGTCCTTTTTCTTTATGGTGCTATGGTTTATTCCAATTTTTACTATTTATCTTACTTTCAATATCGGGGGGAGGGAGGCAGGGAGATATTTACTTTGATTTCTGTTTGAATCCGCCGAAACATAGTAATCGTAGTATGTATACAATACATAATTGGAGAAAAAATCGTTCGTTCGGGGATGATTATTAAAGCATATATATATATTTCCCTCTCGAGTTCAAAATTAATATTAAAGACATCGATGGATCAAGTCATTCCGGGAAATTCTTTCGTCCTTCTAAGAGTAAAATTTTCTTTATTCGGCCTAGGTACTGAATTTGTTTTTTCTACAAATAGTCTTAAAAATTGAAATTCAACTGTTTCTTTTTAAACAGAAATCAATAATTTTAAACGTAGTACACTGTAGCTATTTTCTACGAAACTTTGGTCTTTTCATTTTAACTCTTTGATATCTGAATAATCAAGTATCGACAAAGTTTGAAACGATGTGAATCCTATCATTCAAATAATACAATTTCCCGAATTTTTTATATTTTCGGCGACATTGTTACGACGGTTCCGGATAATACGCAAGTACCGTATTGACAATAAAATAATTATTTTGCAAAAATTTAAAATAGAGGGAGATAGTGTCCATTGCACATGGGTATGCTTGGACGCAACGCGCATCGCAGCTTATCAGACGCATGTCAAACAAACAAAATCAAAATTGTCCGAAAACCTTGGATGGGTGATTGGGGTAATTGGAGGTAGGGTGGGGGGAAATGAAACTATTTTTAGTGAAATTGGACGAAAGTGGATAAAACGAGTGGTTTGAAAACTTTGTTTTCTAAGTTCAAACTGACTTAAAAATGTTTTTTTTTTAACTTATGAAAGATTTTTGGCCTGGCAAACAATCTTTAATTTTCAAAAAGAAAAAAGTGGTTGGGTGGATCCATTGAAAAGCTGCTTTACACGTCACGTTAAAAAATAGTTTCAAGAAAAAAGTGTTAAAATTTTTACTTAAAATTAGAGTAATGCCCCCTTACAATAGGCTGTAACTAAAATATTTTGAATATCACCTAACTGTTATTTCTTCGCACTATAAGGATCCGAAAAATGTAATATATATATATATATATATATATTACATGAACGGGAACATCCCCTTAACAAAACAAAACAAAAAAAAAAAATCTTCGATCCCGCCTTCCACACTATCAAAAATACTTTCTTCAATTCACGGAAATATTTCTGGCAGCACTGCTACCGGAATACATCTGAGAATTGAAGAAATTTCCGGGATTTTTTACCGTTCTCGGACAGAATTTCCGTAATCTGAAGAAAAAAAAAATATTTTAAAACTACGTCTCTCGTACTTCCGTGGATCGCCCTTGGGAATGAAACTAGGACCGCGCGCTTCGAAGCAAGCCTTTTAACCACTCAGCCAGCGATCACTTTGAAGTCGGCGAGTTTAAAATGAAGATAGGGGTCTTCTGGATTGGTAAGGCAAGTTAAGGCTGGTTCAGAAAGGTCGAAAATTTAAACTTAATGACAGGAGCGTTTCGTTGTTATGAAATAATGGTTGATGTTTTAACACTTATAGAATAATAGAGGATAACAGTTATTACATATTACACATATTTTTAATAAGACATAATTTGATTATTAGATCTAAAATATGAATATTATATTTTGAGTTAAATTCGAGAAGAAATGTTTGTTTTTTTGAATAAAATCAATTTTTTTTAACTTGATTGACCTACCTATATTTTTTAAATGTGTTAGAATATATTTTACATGCGAAATTTTTTTTAACTCTAAAAAATAAATTGCGAATCAGTTTAAATGCATTAGAAACTTACTACTTTATTCAATTAGGAAGCATTATTTTTGTTTTTAAATAAATTATAAATTTTAATTTTATTGAATTTTCGGTTTTTCATTTCAGAAATAAATTCAAACTTTGGTATGAATACAGCCAATACGCATGCGTGCAAGGAATAAACGAAATATTTTCCTCTTTTTCAGACTTCCTGGAATAATGAACAGAAAAGTGTTTTCTAGAAGTACGGAAATTATTTGTTTAAAAATGAAGGAATAATTTAGAGTATAAAGACAAATTTTTCTGACAGTGCGTGTATAAATCCTCTTCGAAATAAAATCCGTGAAAATTTAAATAAAACATTTCAATGATTCTGTATATTACAATGTGACAAATGTAAACAACTTTTTTACTCTTTTATTTATCTCAACCTGGGTTTTGTAAAGATGGACTTTTCTATTCTATTTTTAAACCCACTCCCTGATGGACTGGAGTTATAAGAATCGAACCTTGTGTGACGTTCCCATGATAATGTAACGTTTTAATTTTATTTAATTATAAATCTATATATATAAAAGAAAGTCTGGATTTTGTATTAATCAACGCGCAGCCAAAACTACTTAACCTAAAATCTTGAAAATCGGGGTAAAAATACTTCTTATGATATAGAGTGCCGCTAAGAAAGGATTTTCCAAAATTCCACCCTAAGGGAGGTAAAAAAGAGAACGAACTTTAAAAAAATTCCTTAAAAATCTGATTTTATAGTTATTTTTCAACTGATAATATATTTTGGTGTATCTTTGTATGCTGAATCGAACGGTACTAATTAAATTCTTTTAAGCCCAATAGTTCGAGAGATATTTCATATTTTTCTAATTTGGCACTGTCTTTGGCGCCAAAACCTGAATTTTTCAAGTGATAATTTCTAAAAACTCATTCTTTTCATTCTGTTACTATAGCAAGGGAAAAAATTCAAATTGAATAATTTTTTAACCAATCCTTTTTGTTAAATAAAAACAACTTCGTCAATTAGAAAAAAAAATTCAAACGCCTCAAAAACTAAAACTAAATAATAAAGAAAAAAAACTGTGGTACTTTTTCGTTCTAATTTTCGTCGCGATACCATGCCAAAATGTATGGTATCGCGCCATTTATTTCAACCCTAATCGTGCAAACGATTTTTATTGCAAACCGTGCCACACATTTGCTAATTATTGAGCGTGAATATTTTTATGCAGGAATTTTTAATGATTGAATTTATTTTATTCCATCATAATCTCGCAAAACTTTTTAATTTGCTATTTTTTGAATTGAAAATATTTATTACTGATACTGATATAGATTTTACCATTTTGCAGTTAACTGATGATGAGGAAGCTAAAATAAAATTATTTCAGAAGTTAGGAATTATACATATAAAAATGTTTTGTTCAAAAAACCATGAATGTCTTCATTGAAAGAATGAAATGTTTACTGCAATGTGAGACATACGTATTACGTACGCCATGCTGTAGTAGTAAAAGACATTTACATTTTCAAGACTGCAGTTTAAATTGACTATATTTTATTACTTGCAAAATATTTATTTATTCTTATATTTTAAGTATTTATTTTGGTACCCGTCGACCAATTTCGCCAAACCACTCGCCAGATTATACAAATTGACATAATTTTTATTTTAAATTACGAAAGAAGAAATAAATTAGTATAACAATAATAAAAATACATTTAAAACGTCGAAATAAAAAATTACCTGATGACGTAAATACGTGTAACTTGCTTAAAGTCAAGTGAATGTGACATTTACGATCAACCATTATTGGCATTTAATCTTATAGTTTGGCAATAGATTTTTGGTCGACGGGATAACCTAGTAGTACCATTATTTTTATTGATTTAAAAAAAATGGTAAGTCAAAAGTCTGTAATTTCAAAAGTTATATTTTTTAAATGCTCATTTTTTTGGCACAGATGTCATATATTGGCGCGATTTTTTTCTAACGACAATTTGACGAAAACATCAACAGCATAAACAACAACATCCGGGTTACCATATTAAGCAAAATAACGACACTTTGACGCCAGTTAAGTACCCGTTGCGTATATGACATTGGCGTCAAAAAAAAATCGCGCCAATATGGGGCTATATGACATCTGTACCATTTTTTTTATCAACAAAATTATTATTTTTTAAATGTATTATTTCATTTTTATGCCAAATATTACGCTTGGTGACAATGGTGTTGGCATAACAGGGAATTACCAAAACAGTTACTGATTTTATTTCCAATGTAAAGGAAAAAGGATTAATGAGCAATAAATATTGTAAATATGACTATAACTCAGATTCTACTGAACAGAATTTTGTAGAACTTACACTATTAAATAGTAAATTTGGTTTATAAATGGTTTGATGTAAAAACCATCATTCTAAAGTTACTACGGGAGTTCTAAAATTAGGTGAACTCGATTATGAAAGATTTCAAGTCAACTAATTAAATGCACTGTAAGTTAGATACTATTTCAGGGATTTTTTCAATATTTATCATATCATTCTGTGTTGTTTAGTTTCGGAGCTATGCGGAAAAAGTTCTCAGTGGTAAAGTAAAGAAAATTGGAAGATAGACGCTATAGAGATAGGGTATACTAGAGAGTATATATGCTATGGTTATGGACGTTGAGCTGAGTTCCTTAAATTCAGAAGTGATGCAGTATAAACCTACCCCTACCTCCCAGAGAGTTCTATAATCAGGTTAACGCGATTATGAAAGTTATATTTAACTATCTCAATATATATATATATATATATAAAATGCAAAGAGAAATTTTCTTCCGGCCGCTTATATCTTGAGTTCTGCTGAATAGATTTTGACGGGACTTGCATTGTTAGTTAGAAAATTTTTCAGAAAAGATGTTAGTATAAAACATAACGTTCTACGTTGCGTAGTTAAATAATTATGGGGAAAGTTCTAACTCAGATGAACCCAATTTTGAAAGATTTGCTTTTTTTAAAGGTTCCACTGAATGAATTTTTATGGAATTTTAACTGTTAATTAGATCATTTTTAGAGAAGGTTTCGGTATATTTTCCAGTTTAAAAGATTCTGCTAAGTGGATTTCGATGCAACTTGATCGGTTAGTTAATTTTTCAGTGAATGTTTTAGTATAAAGCACATATCATTTGCTGTTGCTTGGTTGTTAGGTTGCTTGATTGTAGAATTATAGATGAAAGTTCTAGAATCAGGCGAACCCAATTATTACGAACGATCAGCCTTTTCAATAAGTCCAATTAACAGATTCTGGTGAGACTTGCATTGATAACTTTTCATGAACGCTTTTAGTATATTATATATTGTTCTATTGTTCTTTACCGAATCCTACACTAACAGATCAACTAAAGAAATTGGTCCTTAACAGTCTAAATTTTGTATGACTCAATAAAAGATATAATAGCGTAATGACATTCATATTGCTTTCAGCAATTCGGTTGGATACACCAGGTAAATGAACCTATTGCTTTAAAACGCATGATCATATTCACAGATATATTTTGTTTCATTCAAGATTTCTTTAGAAAAACCGACCAGCGTAGCGGGCGAAGGCGGCTAGTTAATAAATTTTAAGGCTTTTTTTCCGTTAGGCGATAAAACGCCATAGTTTTTTTTTTTTTTTTAATCTTGCCCACCGTGTCAAAAAAATGTGGTTGACACTGTGGGTATAAGATTAAATAAAAAAGAAAAGTGCCCAGCTAAACTGATGGCATTGAGCTCACAGGCTATTCACACTAATTGTATATTATACACTTATTTTAAAGAATAATGCCCCTCAAAAAACTAAGTGAAGGGGAATTAGCCCCCGTTTCCCCCTTTATACTTAACCAGTGAACCTCCAAATCTAATCAGGGAAGCCCCTTATCATAATAAACCGGTATACCAAATTTGGAGCAAATCGAATAATCCTGCAAAAAGAACATTTATCTAAATTAAGGGGGTGGACTAGCCCCCCTTTATCTTTAACCAATGAATCGCCAAAACGAAACAGGGAAGCTCCTTAACATAATAAACCAGTATACCAAATTTGGAGCAAAGCGAATAATTCTGCATGAAAAACCCGTTTATATAAATTAAGGGGGGTGGCCTAGCCCCCCTTCCCCCTTTATCTTTAACCAATAAACCCCCAAAACTAATCAAGGAAGTTCCTTAACATAATAAACCGGTATACCAACTTCGGAGCAAATCGAATCATTCTGCATGAAAAACCCAATTATCTGAATTAAGGAGGTGGACTAGCCCCCCTTTTCCCCCTTTATTCTTAACCAATGAACCCCCAAAATTAATCAGGGAAGTTCCTTAACATAATAAACCGTATACCAAATTCGGAGCAATTCGAATCATTCTGCATGAAATACCCATTTATCTGGATTAAAAGGGGTGCACTAGCCCCCTTTCCCACCTTTTTCTTAACTAATGAACCTCCAAAACTAATCAGGGATGTTCCTTAACATAATAAGCCGGTATACCAAATTCGGAGCAAATCGAATGATTCTGCATGAAAAACCCATTTTTCTGAATTAAGGGGGGGGGGTGGACTAACCCCGTTTTTCCCCCTTTATCCTTACCCAATGAACTCCCAAAACTAATCAGGGCTGTTCCTTAACATAATAAACCGGTATACCAAATTCGGAGCAAATTAAATGATTCTGCATGAAAAACCCATTTTTCTGAATTAAGGGGGGGGACTAACCCCCCTTTTTCCCCTTTACCCTTAACCAATGAACCCCCAAAACTAATCAGGGATGTTCCTTAACATAATAAACCTGTATACCAAATTCGGAGCAAATCGAATGATTCTGCATGAAAAACCCATTTTTCTGAATTAAGGGGGGTCGGACTAACCCCGTTTTTCCCCCTTTATCCTTAACCAATGAACCCCCAAAACTAATCAGGGATGTTCCTTAACATAATAAACCTGTATACCAAATTCGGAGCAAATCGAATGATTCTCCATGAAAAACCCAGTTTTCTGAATTAAGGGGGGGGGACTAACCCCGTTTTTCCCCCTTTATCCTTAACCAATGAACCCCCAAAACTAATCAGGGATGTTCCTTAACATAATAAACCGGTATACCAAATTCGGAGCAAATCGAATGTTTCTGCATGAAAAGCCCATTTTTCTGAATTAAGGGGGGGGGACTAACCCAGTTTTTCCCCCTTTATCCTTAACCAATGAACCCCCAAAACTAATCAGGGATGTTCCTTAACATAATAAACCGGTATACCTAATTCGGAGCAAATCGAATGATTTTGCATGAAAAACCCATTTTTCTGAATTAAGGGGGGGGTGGTGGACTAACCCTTTATCCTTAACCAATGAACTCCCAAAACTAATCAGGGAAGCGCCTTATCACAATGAACCTAGGAAAAAATTTTGAAGCAAATCGGATGTTTTTATCAAGAGTTATCGCGTTACGTACATACGTACATACATACATACATACATACATACATACAGAACGGGCGGGCACATTAGCTCTCAGGCTTTGATAGCCTGTGAGCTAAAAAAACTACTCAATGGATCATCTTGATATTTTTTTTATTTTATTAAAGCTTATTTAATTGCCTTCGATATGAATTGAAGCTTTTACTAAAATTATTTAAGAAAAAGTTATTAACAAATAAGACCGAATTTTTTTAACAAAGTTTTTTTTTAATCAGCCATTACATAATTTTTTTAAATAAATTCATGGGTACCTTTAATTGAACTAGAAGTTATACTCACAAAGTTTACGAAAAAATTTATTTTTGTGTTTCAGATAATTCTACAAGACGCTATCATGCCCACTGTCCAGACGAAATTTTCCAAAGCAGTTGGACAGATTTGTTTATAACTTACAGTAGAAGCAACAAAATCTATTACAAAAATTCTTGTGTATATCTTAAGATATATACAATAAACTGTTAAAATTTCAAAAAGATCCATCGTGCAGTTTTCTTATCAAAAAAATCATAAAGTCCTTTTTTTAGTCTCTTAATGTAGAAGGTCCCCTTAATATTTCCTGAAAAGTACAGCATACAGTAGTTATTAAAAAACTTAACATAATAAACAAAAACCAAGTTTGCAGAACAAATTAAAAGTAGTCGGGTGTGGCAATCCTAAAACTTTCTTCTATCTCATACATGTTAATATTTCCTGAAAAATGAAACATCAATGTCACCGGTTAGGTGATTTACGCCAAAATTTAATCGGCAACAACAAAGTTGTAGCTGAATCTGAAGATGGATGAAAATCCGCGCATTAGTTTTTGAGGTAGAACTCTTGAGGAAATCGAAAAAATATCTATACAGCAGCGCCACCTGTGGGTCGATTTACCCCAAGAACTAATCGTGACCCATTTTTATCAGGGACTAACTGAATATGAAGTTGGATGAAAATTCATGCATTACTCCTTGAGATACAGTTATTGCTAAAATCGTGATAAATGCAGCCTAGATAAATGAACCCAGGGCCATCGCGAAGACTTTTTATTGGTGAGAGAGAGAACCTTAAGTTGGCAAGTCAAATTTCAGAATTTGCCAACTAGTTTTATAATTTTGCCAAGTTACCCCAATTAGAAAATGCAATATAGTTCTTATTTGTGAAAAGTTTAATAATATTCCCAATTAGGTTTGTAATTTTTGCCAAGTCTATCAGAAATAGAAATTGTATTATAGTTTTTATTAAAGTTTTACAAAAATTTACCAACTAAGATTGTAAATTTACAAAGTATAACAGCATTCGCGAACGTTTGGGGGGGGGGGGGGGGGGTAGGCTCCCCCTCCCCCTTAGCGAGGCCCCTGCTGCCACCTTTTTGAGCGATTTACACTAAAAACAAAACAGCACTCATTATATCGGGAACTAAACTGAATCTGAAGTTTGGTGAAAATTCGGGATCAGTTCTTGAGATACAGCCATTGAGAGAATCTCAAATAATGCCGCATCGCAGCGACACCTGCTGGACGATTTTCACTAAAAAGTAATCAGCACCCAATTATATCAAGGACTAACGGAATCTGAAGTTTTATATAAATCCGTGCGTTAGTTCTTGAGATATAGTTATTTCGAAAATCGTGAAAAATGCAGCATAACAGCACCACCTGTTGGGAGATGTACACCAAAAAGTAATCAGCACCAGTTTATATGAGGGACTCGCTGAATCTAGATCTATTAAATTCCGTTCATTAGTTCTTGAGATAGAGCGTCCACAAAATGTGTGTCACACACAGACAGACGGACTCTGGAGACATTTTGTAAAAAACATGTTTTTATGGTTTTCTGACACCTAAAACGTGTAAAACAGTCGAAAACCGGAATTCAAAAATTTTCATGAATCCAATACTTTCTTGTTTCAAAGATAGAAGAAAGTAAAAAAGAAAAACATGAAATGTATAGTCAAAAAGTCGGGCGTGATTTTTAGGTTTAACCCTTTGCACTCGATCTTTGCTCACCGTTGTGCCCACTCATTTCTCGCAGTTTATTCCGCCATCTTTAATCGCAGATAATTCCGCTATTAGATAAGGCGAAGAAAATTAGTTTAAAATACTGGTGTCCAGAGCATTTGGAACCTCGAATTACACGAAACGCCTGGCAGCACTGGTGGTGAGTGAGGGTGCAAAGGGTTAACATTAGATGATTATAAACTAGTTCTTTAAAAAATCAGATTTTATACTTATTTCGCCTATCCTGCAGAAAAAATATAAAGCATACCAATAAAATTTAGTTTTCCTCCATATTAAGTATCATAATATAAAAGTGAAAATTTAAATAATCAGCTGCTTGTGTAAATATCTTTCAATTTGAAAATTGAAGAAAAAAATTGTTTTCTTTTCTTGGTATAATACTAACACGTTAAACGCGACACTAATTTTACTTTAATTTCCGTTTAAACGACAGCATACACAGAAATTGTGTATATATATTTGTACAAAATTTGTGAATAAAATTTATAATTCCTGTGATGGAAAACCCTTTTTATGTTTGGAATGTTTTAATAACATTAAAAAAGTGAATGTTTTTAATATTATATAATATTTTTAGAATTGTATACCGCCCAGGGACCGGCGTCGCCTAAACGGAAAGATCAATGCCGGTTCCCAGGGATCGGCGTCGCGTTTAACGTGTTAAGCAGAATACATGAAGTATAGTAATCTGAATAATGTTAATTTATTTTTCTTTATTAAAATTGTGAAAAAGTGCTATTTTTTGTTAAGAAATCTCAAATCGCTTAAATAATTTTGAGTGTTTTAAGGCAGTGGTAATAACTTTTTTAATACCTTTCTCTTTCTTCCCTCACTTTTTGCAAATGAATTCCCGGACATGTCTTGATGAGACGTTTTAGCATACCAAACATATTTTATTATACTTTTAAAGTTCTTTGTTTAATTTTGCAAAAGAAAATGTTACAACTAACTAAATCATTTAAATTTCATGAGTATCTTCTATATCGCAATTTAAACAAGGTTTTAAAATAGTCGAGTGGAACGAATTCCATGGGGCTGCTAAAATCTTTTCAATAATGAAATTTTACTATGACTATAGAACGTTACATGTATAAACGTTACCTTGACGCTTGACGTGAAATGCAAATATTATTGTTTCTGTTTTTAACACTTTCCAACATACTAAGGATAGTTAATAAGTATCTCTTGCATTACATTCTACGGCGAAAATTGTTACAAATGCATTTTAATGATGTTGCCTCATTTCAAACAATGAAATTGATATGCATTTGGGAAATTCCAAGCCAATGTTACAATTTTTAGTATTTTATTTTTTACATTAAATAGGTGGTTATATGTATATCTATTGAATTAGTTTAAAATGGTTTTATATACCGGGTGATTATAATTAAAGTTACGATTTCAAAAATCGATAATTTTAAAACTACTGATCAGAATGACTTGATATCTGAGCAGAACAATCGTGAGGCCATGAAATTTTGTTTGGCGAAGAAAAACACCCAGTTCCAAAATGAGCCGATATATGGCGCTGTCGGGGTTCACATTGTCTGGAGATATGCAAATTACAATTATGTGACATGCGCACCGCAGACATAGCTGCCATAAAGATGCAGAGCACTAGCTCTTTGCCTAAATGCTTCATCATGACTCTCACTATGAATTATCGCGTTATGCTCTTGAAGCTTTTTTATAAGAACGATGACTGTGCACTTACAGCTATTAGGAAGTTTCGGACATTAAAATTCATAAACAGGGGTCCAATAACCACAAATGGTCTGAGAAAAATGATTTCTAAATTCGAAGAGACCGGTTCATTTGACGTTAAACGGGGTAGAGAAAGGAAACCAATTTCGGCTGCGGCAGTGGAAGATGTGGCTACAGCTTACAAGAACAGACTAACAGTGAAGCTGGAATCAGCAGTGCACGGGGAATTGGCCGAATACTGGATATGCCGAACAGCACGGTGCGTAAATTCCTACGGAACATCTTGCGTTGTTATCCGTACAAGATAACTCATGTGCAGAAGTTGATACCTGCTGACTTGGAAGAACGTCAATGTTTTGCACTACAATTTCTTGCCCGGATGGAAGTGGACAACGGATGGCCATGGAACATTCTGTGATCTGACGAAGCCCGCTTTCATTTGCAAGGTTCTGTAAATACGCAAAAGTGCAGGATATGGGCGACCGAGAATCTGTCCCTGCTACAGCCATTGCCTCTTCAGTCTGAAAAGGTCACTGTGTGGTGCGGAATAACGGCAGCGTTTATCGTCGGTCCTTTTTTCTTCAAGGAGATCACACCTTCGGGTCCCGTTACCTGCACCGTTACTGGCAAGCGGTATGAAGCATTTTTGCGTATCTATGTCCTTCCGGCACTTCACCAGCGTCAGTGTGTGGATAGCACAATATTCATGCAAGATGGCGCTCCTCCGCACATTGTTACTCCTGTGAAGCAACTACTGAGTGCTAATTTCGGAGATAATAGGATCATAAGCCGCCATTTTCCAACAACGTGGCCGTCACGTTCCCCTGACTTAAACCCGTGTGATTTCTGGCTTTGGGGGTGTCTGAAGAATGTTGATTACAGCGGGCAGATTCAGAATCTAGCCGACTTGAAGGCAAGCATCACACACCACACCCATTGCATCAGTACAGATATCCTCCGATCTGTTGTGAAGCATGTCGTTTTGCGCTTCCAATTGGTAGCGGAACAAGGCGGAGGGCATATCGAACAACTTATGCCTTAATCATAAGTAAGGTGTTTGTTCCATGAAGCTCCTTTTTTCCCCCTTTTTTGTTATTATCGTTGTTGTCGCTGTAAACACGTATTCTTGTCTTTTCGCTAATAAATTTTTAGTAAATCCCTGAAGTCTATTTTTTCCTTTTGGCTAACAACATTCCTGTGTTTAACGATTACATTTTAGGTCTTTCCCCTGACATTGCGCTGACAACGCCATCTATCGGCACATTTTGGAACTATTTTTTTCCTTCGCCAAACAAAATTTCATTGCCTCATGATTGTTGTGCTAAAATATCAAGTCATTCTAACCAGTAGTTTTAAAATTATCGATTTTTGAAATCGTAACTTTAATTATAATCACCCGGTATATTGGTAGAATTAAACCTATATTTTGTATGTTTGCAAAAATTTTGAATAGTCAAAATCAATAAAATCCATTATTAGCACAGCTTTTTTTTGTTTATTTGTCGGTTACAGGTAAGATTACATATTTTGCATAACTATATTGTGGCAACAGTCCAATTTTGACCTTGTTTCTGAACTCCCCCTGAATGAAAATACATTTTTGTTGCAGTAAATTGTATGTTATTTTAAAAGAAATATAGATTAAAAAAAATTAAGTTATCCGAAAAGCATGGTAATTTCTGTTTATTTATGCTGTTAAATGGTATTTTTTTTTTACCACTAGGGGTCTCTGCCCCCCTGCTGCTCACCAATCCCCCCGCGATTCCATTCGGTATCGCGAAGCAATCCCTATTTTCTAGCCAACACCAGACGTAATTGTTTCGCGTTCCCATTCTGGATCGCTTCGTGATCCCCCTTTTTTTCTACGCATTCAAGTTTGATTCCACTTGGTAAAAACGCGCTACTCCCCAACTCCTGACAATTTTATTTCTTATCTCCAAGCACATAATCATTAGAGCTCAGTTTCATAATTATAAGAATTATTAAATATAAAATTATATATACAGTATTAGGAATATTGTAAATAATTAGTGTTTGTACTTAAAAATAATGTAAATAGTACAATTAAGCTCTATTCATAATCTAATATTAGTTTTTGTTGCATTGAAATTTGCATTTATTGTTTCTGAAACAATATAATCCCTTAAGCTAATATTAGAAAATTATTGAAATATCTCAATTTGTAGATTTTCTGCAAGCGAAGTAAACTCTATTGGATTTCAGTGGGAGTCTATGGAAATTTGGAGAAATACTGGAAATAGCGCCAAGTTGGCGTCACTTTTGGCGACTCATTTTGGTCGCCACATTTGGCGACGTTTGGTGACAGAGCCGCCCGCCCTTGGTAACCCCCCTTATAGCGTCAGAAAGCTCTGACCAATCAGATGCTTTGCGCGGTATCTATACAGATTTTCATTGGTCCATTTCCAAATCATTACTTATATATATATATATATATATATAAGGGTAATTATTTACATTAAATAGTTTATTATATATATTGTAATTGATATAATATATCAATACACCTTAAACATTTTTTCCTCTGACTTTTAGCCTGTTACAATGGAATTGTCCATTTATTAAGTGCACCAAAACATGTAATTTGTAGAATATGGGGAGCAAATAATTTATTATACATTTACAGAATCACACAAAATTGCTCCATTACATATTGGAAAAACTGTTTACTGCGTATTTTTATTATGTCCCATTATTTCAAATGTAATGAAATTCATACATATTACTGAGGTTTACTAAAAGATACTTGTGTAATAGGATATGCATAGTATTTATCGTCCATTTACAGGTACGCACAAAAGATTTCTGTTGCAGTAATGCACCTGAAGTACTTCTGTGTTAGCGATAATTGCTGGAAACACTTTCAGTTATGATATGCGTTTTTATGTGTGTTCGTAATTATATAAACGAGTTGGAACCCGTCGAAATTTAACGAACTAAAATGTTTAGAAAGGAACTGTTAGATCAAATTTATAATAAACCTACAAAAATAATTACAATAAAAATTCATCTAACATTGGTTGCCTCACTCTTAAAACAAATATTTTTAACCTAAAATTACTAAAATATTATTTCCACAAACTTCAACTGCTTAAATTATTGAAAAATTAAACTCTGTTAGAATACGTAATCAAGATGAATAATTATGATGAATTTATCGATTGAGACTTTTATGTTTGTTTTTATGGGATGACAAATCAGTAAAAAGAATTTTGCTTTGCTTTGTCACATCATAAAATTTTCTTCCATGAAATCTAGATTGTACGTTATTTTCAATTCCCATAATTTACATACGCACCACTCAAATTCACAATTTGAAAGTATTTTAACGCACAATAGATTATTAATGAATGTATTTCTAAACTTAGTCACGTTTGTCCGATACAACTTTTCATGTGAACATTCGCATAAACTTTAAATTCTAATCTCAATACCCGCAAAAAAAATTTCAGAATTCCTTTAGTTGTCATAGTATTGGTCAAATATTTATTTTTATCAAAATAAATGATCGTTTTATTTTAAATATGACATAATTTTTACTCACTGAATCATTTTGCCTAGCGTCTCAAACTCGGTATCAGCGTAATTTAAAAATATTGAAATGTAACTGATTTATGAAGAAGAATGCGTGTTTTTTTTAATGGCTGACATTTTCTGTTCAAAAATTATAAAAAAGTTACTTTAATTTGTATTGTGAAAATGGCATCAATAAGGATATAATCAATAAATTATTAAACCATGACTATTTTCCCTTAACTTTCAATATGAATGGAGTACTTCAGTTGCCACAATTACAAAATTTTTATTAAAAACTACAAAAAAATTAATATCTCAAAAGTAAATTGAGATAGATCTTTCAAACAAATTGCATTTAAAAGAGCATTTTTTTCCTTATACGATGGTGTTAAAATTTAAAATGTGCGATGTTTAAAAATTTGCCGTAGATATAATTGCAAAACGGAATTTTCATTTGAAATTCCAAAGTGTTGCCATTCGCAAAATGACGTATGAGTTACGCACAGATATGTTTGTCCTTTATAATATAGATCTAGAGTCGTCGTTCCGTCCGTCCGCCTGTAACATTGCATGAAATTTAATATTGCCGAGTCCTTTCAAATTTTATGAAAATCGGATGTTTAGTTGAATGACAGTCCAAAGTTTTCCGTTCCATTACGGGCCGTGCTAAAACATTATTTCGAGTGCCTTTTAAGGATGTGACAGCCTTTCGTACTGAATGAAACGGATCGGCACTTAGGAAGTGCACTAGAATATACATTCAGTACACTATGCGGTGCAACAAGTATTTATAAAACTTGTTATAGTAGGAACGCACCTTATTTGCCACGTTTGACGTGCGATTTCCAACTTGTTAAGCTTAACTAATTTCTTACGTACTATGTGGTGCATAAATACTAAAGATCACATATGGCTCCAGCCAAAATAATTCATAAGAATTTCTGAGTATGAACATGGACTGCCTAAATGTGTGTTTTTATTGAGTTATGCATCTTCAAGCTGAAATACATTTAGTATATTAAGTAGAGTACTAAGTAGAGTAGTTTGTAGAATATAAATAAAATAATATACAAGGTCACGAAAAGAACTGGGTGCATGGCCGCGTAATTTCAGGAAATGAGATTTCAGTACTTTAAGTGAGTTTGAGCCTGAATGTGTGGCGTGTGATTAAAGTATATAGGTAATATACAGGGCAGACCAATACCAATAGATTGAAACATAAATTGTACAAAAAAATTTCACGTATGTTTCAATCTACTGGTAGAAATTGCTGAAGGTGAATTTTCAACCTATTATGCGTTTCGTTATTAAACTGTTGACTTACTATATAAAATATGCCCAAATCTATTGATCCAATGCAGGGCTGCACTAAAGAATTCGAGAGCTTTTCTTGCGCGAAATAGAATAATTATTTTAAAAACGCTTAAATAAAAAGAATACTTTGAATTGTACCGCGAAAGTTCAGTAGCTATTTTAAAACACCTTATTTCCGGAGCTTGACATTTTTGCTAGTTAGCTATTTGACACTTTTGCTATTAGAATGACTTTTATAGGGCTGCCAAATACTTGTTAAGCAGTTTTTGAACCAAAAAATTTCCTTTATAAATAAAATGTACATCACTTTTCTAAATAAATAAAACATGCATTTTCTTAAGTTATCTGTCTACATTAAAATGGAAGTTTTCATGAAAATTTTCAAAATGTTTTGTTTTACCTGAAAAAGCAATTTTTTACCATTTAAATTCTGTATTAATTTCATTCCTACGATTACTAGAAAATGTGTTATGACCTATTTGATAAACTGGAAATCATGAATAAACTACCGGAAGTCTGCGGGGAGGACCACAAAATGTAAACAATTTTCCTATGCATGATTTTCTTACTTTTTTACATAAAATTACTTAAACTTTTATTGGCTGTTCTTGAACTTAATTTTAATAAGAATTCTTTAAATTGGATTTCTGGAAAATAAATTTGTACGTTATTTCAATGTTTACTAAACTTCATTACATTATTTAAAACCTATTTCAATGAAATTTTACCAGAACTCTTACCATATTCCGAGTTAGAATCTAAACTCTATGCAATAATGCAGTTATTTTATAGGTACTCGAATATAAAAAAAAAGGTATTTTTTTATAAAGTTTTTTTTAACCTATTTTGAAATGTTAGTCAATTTTGAAGATATTGTAAAACTTCAGTTCAGTTCAGTGCAGTTAAGGGAAGTAAATGTATGCAGTACAAAGGAAATTGAAATAGATTTAGATGAATGGAGTGTACGCCTGACGTAATCATGAAATTTTGCTAAAAAAAAAAAAAAAAAAAAAAAAAAAAAAAATTAAATGTTATGAAAATTTAGCTAGAATTTTGTTTTTTCATCATTCTGTATTACAGTTCAACTTAAAATGTGTGTATTCAATATTGTACTCTTTTTAAGCACTCCAAATGAACGGAAATACTTTGATTTATCTTTTCCTTCAAAACATGTTTAAATAAAGAAGTTGGCATTTATGGTTTTATACGCGTTTATCATTAACAAAAGAATCTTGTTTTAGGAATAAGTATTTTGTGTTTAAATAACTTTCATTCAAATATTTCTTTTAATACTCGGTAAAATGATACAGTTCTCGCTTAAAATATTCGAAATAGGTTGTCACGAAACTTTCATAATATGACTCGTGAATCATTGTTTTTAACATAATAAAATTTAAAGAGCTTATGGCCTTTTTATATTTTGTCAGCTCAACTATGAAAAAGTAATTTTAAGAGAATTTTTTTTTCCCAAAGTGCTTTGATATGTTATAGAAGGAGGACAAGTTGTTGTCTTAAAATAACTGGGTTGCATTTTCATCTACTGGAATAATGACTCGACCTATACAAATTGACTCGGCTGTACAAAAGAATTCACATACATAACGCACTACTGAATAATGATTGAAAACGGGATTTTAATGGTTGTATGCATGTATTTTTTTTTAATTCGTTTAGATATCTCCTTCCATTGTACACTTAATAACATAGCTAACAAGTTCTAAATAGCTCATCAAACATGGCCAATGAGGTGCGTTCGTACTATAACTAATTTTATCAATATTTTTTGCACCGCCTATTGCACTGAATGTATATTTTAGTGCACTTCATCATTGCCTATCCATTTCATTCTGTTCGAAAGGCTGTCCCATCATTAAAAAGCACTTGAAATCATTTTTTTCCCATTAGCCGTCCTGTAACGGAAAACTTTTGACTGTCCCCGTCATGAAACTATGCATCCAATTTTCTTAAAATTGGAAACGACTCGACACAATTTTGCAACATTTATATATTTAAAATTTCAGACCATTCGGTCGGGTCGATTTTGCTCTCTTATATGCGGACAGACAGACGGACTGAACAACGACTATAGGTGCTACGTATTTATATAATTACGAACGCACCTAAAAGGTGTTCGACTTCGGTCTATCAATCCGTTCGTGCGTGCTCTATCTCTCGTCAATAACCTCCGATTTTCACGTGACTAATATAGACCCCTTGCATTGACGTCACGTTGCTATTAGCAACGACTGATACTATCGTATCTGGTGCACAAACGTGGAGCACAGAACTGCCCGTTTGCCGTTAAAAGCACATGTTATCTTTCTGTTTAATTTAGATCTTCCTTATTTTTATTATTATAGTGCAAACAAGTCTAATAAATCAAATGGAGAGCACCCTATTCGCCTTATATTTGGGCACCATACGAAGCGATTTCAGACGTGTGACGTCATGTGCAACCCGTCTATATTTTTTTTGAGATTTACTATGACCTACATCCTATTTAAAGAAGAAGCGTGTAGCATGTACAGTTTGTTTAGAGACATTTAAAATAATTAGAATACAATACGATCGATGGACGAAAAGTTTTCTAAGTATAAATTAATATTGTTATACTGCTTCAAACGTTGCTAAATTGATTTTAAAAAAATGTAGATTCGTGTTTCCTGTAGAAATAATGTATGTAACATTTTTTTCTTAATTTACAGAGGCACATGAAAGAATTCGAACGCATTACCTTTGTTATACAGCCATATTTTAAAGTGTGCTGGGTAAAATCGATAAACATTTTGTGGCATCTTCCACCCTAAAAAATAGGGCATGTAATGTTTCATATTTTTTGCAGGATCACATAAATCCATATACATGATCGCCTATGAACAATAATTGCAAGATGTACGTTCTCAGTGATGCATTTTAACGTACAGCTTAGATTTTAATATTAAATGTGTGTTAAACGTCTATAGGCAGGGATACACTAAAGTATTGAATTAAATGCATTGTTAAGTACTAGATGTTCTGCATCTACAAAAAATTTTCTTCTATACAGTGAGGAATGAGTATAAATAAATTAATCTATATAGGGTTGCACGAGATGTTATGAATGCATTGCAGTTTAAGCATTATTGCCGGGGGGGGGGGGGAATATTTTAGTTGTTTATATGCGTTTTGTAATTAAATCCAATTTTAATCTGTTTACTTGAATTAAATCTGTAGATTACATCTTTAGTTGAATTAAATCAATATATGCATTAAATGTTTAGTTGAAATAAATTCGGGTCGTAAACTAAAGAGTGTTAAAGTTACTTTAAGTAACAATTTTAAGTATTTTAAAGTAAATATTTGTTTAGTTTTTAACTAATTGTTAACCCTTTGCGTTGTCGCCGCTGTGGCGACATAATCTTTCTTTGAAAAATTTGTTTTTCGCACCAATCATAAAGGAAAATGAAATTTGCCTTATTTAACCGGAGCATTTTTGAAATTGTGTACTTGAAGGAAACTACAAAGTGGTGCCGGCCGAATAAATTTTGTGTAAGAGACGCCGAAATCCAAAGGGTTAAACATTGTGATGTTTGTTTTCACGATAAAATTTTACAGTAATTAAAACTTTCCTTTGTCCTCTCATAAATAGGAATTTCCCCTCTATGCCAAGGAATGTTTTAAAAAAAAGATGTTTAAAGAATTGATAATACAGCACTTTAACCTCTTTATGCCCTTGGCTACCTCTATGGACGTTTAGTTTTTTTTTTTTTTTTTTTTTTTTAATTACTTATAATGAGTGTCAATAATAAAAAGAACAAATTGGATAATAACATATTCACTACAGAATCCCTCAGCAAGAGAAGTTAAAATTTAATGCTTAGGCTGCACTAACAATGTTATTATGTACAGTTAAGTTTTTTTTTTAAGTGAAGTCATTTTTCGGCCGTCAGTGTTGCTAGATTATTTGAACAAATCGTTAATATTTGATAAAAATGTCAGATATCTTATATATAAAAATAAAATGTGTCTGTTTGTCTAATGCTATACAAATCCACAGTTTGGATAGCAGAATTATGGAATGCTATGTACATGTGTATTAAAACACGGCCTAGACAACTCAAGCAATCCGGAATCGAAATAATTTATAGTTAACTTTTAATTAATAAAAAAATTCACCCATTTAACAGCAATTTCTTATCAAATTAAAACATTTTTCATTATAGCAGCTGCCAACCATGGAAAATTCACAATAAAATCCTTTTTTAATGTTCAACCCGTCATCGCGCGAGTTCGTTAACCAATGTGAGATATACATATTACGTACGCCACGCTGCCATACTAAAAAACTGTAGCGGGTATTACGATCATTATTTTACCTCACATGTAAGTAATGAGAGATTATATAATTGCGTTTAATTATTACAATTTTTTTAAAAATAAAAACATTTTTAACAAATATCAACAAAACTTTTTATTCTATTGATTCCCTTATTCTAAAGATATTGTTTTATCGTCTGCTACCATAGTAACATGATAAATTAAATTTCATTAAAAAAAGGCGCAGTATATTTTACAAAATATTTACTAAAGCAATATTTTACTAAATCGATTAGTTATTTTTAATTTTGGTTTTAGAATTGAATTCATGAATCCCCGTGCGTAGAACGAGTTAAACAGCTAGTATTTGATAAAAATGTCAGATACCTAATATATAAAAATGAAAATTTGTCTGTCTGTAATGCAATACAAATCCAGTTTGGAAGCCAGAATTGTGAAATGTTACGTATGTATTAAAATACAGCTGAGGCAACTCAAGAAATCTGGAATCGAAATAATTTATAGATAACTTTTAATGAATAAAAGCCACCCATTTAACAGCAATTCCCCATCCAATTTAAACATTTTTAAATTCGTTATAGCAGCTGCCAACCATTAAAAATTATCAATAAAATCCTTTTGTTTTTTTTTATGTTCAACCTGTAATCACGCGAGTTCTTTTAACCAAGGCGAGATGTACAGTCCTGGAAAAAAAAAGTACACACCCCCTACTAACTCCTCAACAAATTATCGTAGAAGAAAGTGACTGGTACCGAGCGATTGGAAATAAAGTCTACTTTTAAGTGATGTATATAAAATTTGCTTAGGGGGCCATCTACATATTAAAACGAATCCAAACTTCATTTTTTTCAATGACAATAGCCAATTTTAACAAGATATTTCAAATCTTCGGTTCAAATTATGCCTAGACACCGAATTTCAAGTCATTTGAAGGATACGTTTTTGAATTATAAACATTCAAAATGGAGTTCTTCTCATGTTAAATTACATTTTCATATTTTTATTTATATCTCCAGAAATTATGCTCCTAATGTGCTAATTTTTTTTGTAGCAATAATACTAATATATACCCAAACCTATATACGCTGAATTTGCAATTTTTATAATTTTATGATATGAATTATGAAATTAATATTCGAAAAAATTGTGAATTGCAACCTTTGATTTTTTTTTTATGGATTTAGATTTATTAAGTCCTGCTTTATGTAAATCCGAAATTTCACATTTTTCTTCCAAGTAGTTTTCAAATGATGCTTAAAAAAAGGCAAAATGATGGTTTAAGGGGCCGTCTATAATAGAAGTGAGTAGATATTTTGAAATTTCTTCTGCTGTCCTGTAATCTACCAGGCTTCATTGACTTCTTAAGGTGCCTTGATCAAGATAGGGCTCTCTCGGTTAACAATCGATTTCCGAACTTCAATTTGGATACAGCCCTTAAAATACGCTCGTTTAAAAATAATTAATTTCTCAAACTTATGGTACGAATTGCTTAAAAATTTCTAATTGAAGGGTGCAGAGTTCCTTTATGCTGTCAGAATTGTGCACTGCTATTGAAAAAAAACAGTTATGGTTCATTTTAATATGTAGATGGTGCCCTAAGCAAATTTTATCTATGTTATTTAAAAGTAGACTTTATTTCCAATCGTTCGGTACCAGTAACTTTCTTCTACGATAATTTGTTGAGGAGTTAGTGGTTGTGTTTACTTTTTTTTCCACGACTGTACATATTACGTACGCCACGCTGCAATATTAAAAAGCTCCAGTGGGTATTACGATAATTCTTTTACCTCGCATGCAATTAATGAGAGATTATGTAATTGCGCTTAATTATTGCAATTTTTTTTAAATAAAGAAAAATATTTTATCACAAACATAAACAACTTTTTAATCTATTTATTTCCTTATTTCAAAGATATCATTTGCTGCCATTGTAAAATTATAAATTAAATTTTATTAAAAAAATGCGCAGTAGTAGAAAAATATTTTAGTAAATCGAATAGTTATTTTTTAATTTTTGTTTTAGAATTCAATTCATGAACACCCGTGCGTGGAACGGGTTAAACAGCTAATGTTAAATCATACGGTAAGGTCATTAAGGTTTAATAATTTGTAGAAATGCAAGTTACTGTTAGTTTTTTATCTGATACGAAATCATTTCACTCATAAATTATCATGAACGTTCAGCGGCCACACATGTGGACGTTATTTTTTTGTAAATTGTTTTTTGAAATCCCCCCCCCCCCCCAAAAAAAAAAATCGTCCCTCAAGAGGTTAATATTTTTTTAACTAGCCGGGCATGCGAGATTATTCTCTAGCTTTCACAATTGCATACGAGTTGAAACAACAAAGATTTTAACGATGCGCCGGTATAGGCATCCCATAATAAGCCAAATGGCCGTGAAACGGAAACAATGCAATATTTTAAAGGCTTCAAAGTAAAAAATGAACTATAATTAACTAGTTGAATGTGCCTAACTCAAAACTTTCTTCTTTTTCATAATTCAAAAAGCGCATTTTTTTTTTAATTATGCATTTAGGAAACAAAAAATCAGTAGTTAACCATTAGTTAGTCAGTAGAAAATATGCTATTCATTTTTTCTCACTGTTTCAAAATCATGCGGGAGGAGTCAAAAATGCATAATGAAGTCAGTTTCGTAATAAATGAGTAACAAAATCTTTCTATACAATGTGGAGTGACTATAAATACATTCACCTATATAGGGCTGCACGAGATGTTATGAATGTATTGCCGTTTGTGAAGGGTGATTTGTTTTAAACTAAACGAGTTAACTAATGGGTAATATATCAAAAAATGTGAAAAGTTTGGCTTATTAAAAATATACATATAAACCTTAATTAAACAATTAGTTGCTTCAAAATGATTTTTTTTCAACCGTGCCCGTCCCGAAAACTGAACGAAATTCACTATCACAGCGCCCCCTTCCGGCCGATTTTATCCAAACCTCAATCTCTGACATTACATCTAAATATAAAATTTCGTCGAAAGCCAATCATAAATTCTTTAAATTGTAAAAACTTGAGAAATTGGCACAAAAATAACTATCACAGCGCCTCCTTCCGGTGGAATATCCCCCATTTCAACCGGGACCTGCTGCCCACAGTCAAAAACACATGTATGAAGTTTGGTTCAATTTTATCAATAACTTCATACAATTTTCGAGGGTATAATGTATATAACACATGGATAGACAGACAATTCATAAAAATGTATTTTTAGGGTTCTCTGATCTCTACAACGTGTAAATCCGTCAAAAATCGGATGCCATGCATGAAACGAGTCGCATGTGCCAATCCAAAAACTTTTTCTAATACATATTGATGTTTAAAAAATTGTTACACTTTTAAATACTTTAACACTACACCAACATCGATTTTCATCTTACATTTCTGCTATTAAAACAAGTTTATCTCTAACATAATATTTAAGAGTCATTGCATGAGCGAATCAGGCAAAAAAAGAAAAAAGTTTCCATCATCATCTCAGAATTTTTGTTTTTATTTCTTGTGTTGCCTTGCCCAAGGAAAAAACAAATCTCAAACATTTTTGTTATATCTCTTTTAGTTTTGGAGTTGGGGGGGGGGGGGGGGGGGGGGCAGTGCAAAGTTCCCTAACGAGGGGCGTAGAAAAATTGTGTGTCATTTTTGCCACATTATTCTCTAAACTGTGACTGGCTCTGATGTGCTTCAGAGATCTTTTGTATTCTATTTTTGTATTACTTATACTATACCTTGAACATTAACATCTCAAATTGAAAATTCATTTGAAGATTGTCAGAGCCCCCAAATAGGGCGCCCCAAATACCCTTAATTTCGTAAAAAATCAGTTTTTAAGAATGCTTTAAATCTTGGTTCTGATGTGATACAAAGAAAATTTTTGCACAATGTAGTTAGACATTTTCATACAAAGTGAATTTAAGGTTAATATTTATTGCCATTCGGTATGAGGGCCCAAACACGGTCCTGAACGCTAATTTATGTAATTTCAAAGCATTGGTGTAGCTGGCTCTGACCTCCTACATGAAAACTTTTTGCATAGAGTTGTAGCATCAACATAGTAGTTTCACATTATGAAAAAATATGTTTTGAAGGTACCACCATTTTCAAGAAAAATCGAAGTACACAGGTTTAGGTGGGGTAATTGCGAGTTTTAAGCTCCTAAAAAAATATATAACTTTCAAGTATTAACTTAGTATTAAAAAAGTACTTTTAAGTGCAATTTGTTTGAAAACTACAATTTATATTTGAGATATTAATATTTTTGTAGTTTTAATGCCATTTCTGTAATGCTGGCAACTGATAATATAAGCTCAATATCAGCAACTACATACTGTTTTTCACCAGTCTGCAAAGAAAATTATATTTTTAAAAAAGCTGAAACAATGTAAGATGTAAAAATGTTAAAACAATTT
Source organism: Maratus speciosus (assembly GCA_963932465.1). Lineage (NCBI taxonomy): Eukaryota > Metazoa > Arthropoda > Arachnida > Araneae > Salticidae > Maratus > Maratus speciosus. The sequence continues at coordinate 11,874,124 of OZ010795.1, read as the reverse complement.
TTTTAAATATCAGAACATACTAAAATATAGATTACCTCTATATGTTGGCAATGAGCATAGAAATCATCTCTTAGGGCTGAAAAAGCACATTCTTCACCATCTCCTCCTCAGATTTCTCATCTTTAATTTTTTTTAAAGCTTTACAGTGACTAAAGAATGCCACTATTATTTCCTGAGTCAAGTATTCATCTGGACCAAAAAAATTCTTATTCTGGCCCTTTGTTCCCATCAGCTTATGTACAGAATCTGCTGTTAACTTGCTCCCAGTCTTCTCACCAATGTCACAACATTTTTGAAGGAAGGTTTTTTTTTTTTTTTTTTTTTTTTTTTCTGTAAGTCGAATTGGTTTTTTCTTCTTTTTAATAGCCCATCTGTTGCTATAAGTGTTTGTTTTGGAAGAAATCTGCTGCAGATTGGTTTGTGCTTGCCTTAAAACGTCAACATTTTTAACTAGTTTTGGAGCAACAAATTTTGTTTTCATGTGTTTTACATAAGCATGCTTTATTTTACGAAATCCTGTAGTTGGAGTAATTAGTGTATGGGTTCCACTAACAACATGTCCCTGCAAATCCTGTTCATCATCAGACACATGTATACCTATCTTCAGGACAGAGAAGTTGGACTCCTACTGCTTTTATCTTTTTAGCTTTAGTAGTAATGGGAACAGTGCCCTTTTCAAAATCAGATATTATCACAAGGCCAGATCGAAAAGACGGATATTTGTATTGTACTTCATGCCCTTTTCCTATTTCATATTACCTCTAAACAGTCATATGGTTTTCATGGTATTCAACGCTGTGGATGTTGTTAATCGCTGGTATATGTGTAGATATACCAGCTAATATAAAATATTATATGCATTCTTTCAGATTTTTAATAGGAATTAAGTAAATGCAGACAAAGTAAATCACATAAGTCTTTAAAATACATTTTTATAGCAGACGATAATCTTGGAATAGCATGTATTTTAATCAATTTTTTTTTTAGTTATGAGAAAATGGCAACAAAAAGATATAGTAATCTAATATTTTCGCTTTACTTTCTACAGAAATGGAGTACATCAGTTACCAGCATTACAGAAATGGCATTCAAAACTACAAAAAATTAATATCTGAAAAATAAATTGATGTAGTTTTCAAACAAATTGCATTTAAAAGTATAATTTTCTTTACAGACTGGTGAAAAAACATATGTAGTTGCTGATATTGAGCTTATATTATCAGTTGCCAGCATTACAGAAATGGCATTAAAACTACAAAAAAATTAATATCTCAAAAATAAATTGTAGTTTTCAAACAAATTGCATTTAAAAGTACTTTTTTAATACTAAGCTAATACTTGATAGTTATATTTTCTTTAAAAAAGAGCTTCAAACACATAATTACCCCACCAAAACCTGTGTACTTCAATGGATTTTTCTTGAAAATGGAGGTACCTTCAAAATATATTTTTTCATAATGTGAAACTACTATGTTGATGCTACAACTCTGTGCAAAAAGTTTTCATGTAGGAGGTCAGAGCCAGCTACACCAACGCTTTGAAATTACATAAATTAGCGTTCAGGTCCGTGTTCGGGCCCCCATACTGAATGGCTCTGGGGACCTTCAAAAAATATTAACCTTAAATTCACTTTGAATGAAAATGTCTAACTATATTGTGCAAAAATTTTCTCTGTATTACATCAGAGCCAAGATTTAAAGCATTCTTAAAAACTGATTTTTTACGAAATTAAGGGTATTTGGGGGTGCCCTATTTGGGGGCTCTGACAATGTTCAAATGAATTTCCAATTTGAGATGTTAATGTTCAAGGTATAGTATGAGTAATACAAAAATACAAAACAAAAAATCTCTGAAGCACATCAGAGCCAGTCACAGTTTAGAGAATAATGTGGCAAAAATGACACACAATTTTTCTACGCCCCTCGTCTAGGGAACTTTGACACCCCCTAACTGCCAAACTAAAAAAGATATAACAAAAATGTTTGAGATTTGTTCTTTCCTTGGGCAAGGCAACACAAGAAATAAAAATAAAGAAATTCTGAGATGGTGATGGAAACCCCCTGCCTGATATGCTCGTGCAATGACTCTTAATATAATCCATATTGTCCTTATCCTGTTGTACTGAATAACGATTAACGTACGGAATAACGGAAATTCGTTGCTTGCGAATCGCCGGGTTAGCTGGATGCGAAGTGCCTGTCAATGCCCAATGTACAACAAAACTCATAAAAATCGAGAAAATTGCTCAAAAGTCGCTATCACGACACATCCTTCAGTGGGAACATTCCCATTTTCAACTTCGAGATGACGCCAGTAGAAAAAAAATATATACGAAGTTTTGCTTAAATCTATGCATAAACACTTTCCGAAAATATAATAAAGAAAATTGCACAAAAGTCGCTATTAGAGTGACTCCTTCCTCCGGAATAACCTTCAAATTCAACTGGAACATGTTGGCCGTAACCAAAAACATGAAATTGAGTCCAATTCTATGCATGACTTTATACAATTTTCGATGGTACTAAGAAGACAAACACACACACACGGACAGACAGACATTTTCTAAAAAAAAAAATTTCGGAATCTCTGACCTTTTAAAACATCTAAATATGTCAAAAACCGGCAGTAGTAATGAATTTAGATTACAATACTTTATTTTATTATAGATAGAAGAAAGTAATTATGTAAAAATCCATACACATCTTAAATTTAAAACGTTTCAACATTTCCACTTTTTTTAGAAGCTATTCGTTTTTGAATCCTTAAAAGTAACCGCGTGGTCAAGTCTCTAGTCACTTCAGTATCACAAAAATCGTGTATTTAGGACATCTTTTGTTCTTCACCTTGTTTTAATTTCGAATTTATAGGGTTCCGTATCAAAACAGTAAAAACGGAACCATTAAAAAATCGCTCCTGTGTCTGTCCGTCACAGCCATTTTACTCGTAAACTATGGAACGTGGAAAGTAATAAAGGGTAATAACGGGGAAATAATAAAGGCTATCTATTTATAGATTATTAAACACTCGCAAACATATTTAGGACAAATATAGAGGGGATCATTAACCGAGATCTCCTCGCTGCGCAATCCGAGATTTCATCGGGATGCATTTTTTCCGTCTAATTAACCCTCCTTGATCATTCCCACCAGTAACTTTTTATTGTAAATTTTGCCTTATCTAATCGGAGCATTTTCCCGATTAAATCAGGCGAAAATTTTTCTTTTGAAAAACCGGTGACAAAAGAATAAAAATTCTTAAAAGACGCTCGTCGCGAAGGAATTAAATATGCAATTTTTGAAGCTATTTTGATATTACGCAGCGAGAGGGTTAAGTTGAAAAAAAAATTGTATATAGTGTGGGGTATCATGTGAAAGCATTCGCAACGCCGAACTCAAAAATACATTTTTTTTCAGTTTAGGTATTATATTTTCAGAGATCGTAGAAAATATAGTGCAAAAGTATGTCCCCCCCCCCTAGAAATTATGAAAAAATGAAGGGTAATAGTAGAAATTAGTTTAAACCTTGCAGGAAAACTAGAGCGATGACCCTAGGTCACATAGTGTTTGAGAAAATTGCATTTTTCCGTAACACACATTTCGATTTGCGGGCGTTCAATAAGGGAGTTGCGGAGCGCTGGAGGTACCGATCGTCACAGAAGTATGAAAGGATTGTTGATAGCGATTTTTGAAAAAAAAAAGTATCTGTCATTAACCGAGATAATAACCCTTAAAGACATGGTGGCGTACTCTATGCACCATCGGTTTTAAAGTCTAGATAATAACTTTTAATGATATATTTGTGTAATGCACTGCCCAGTTACTAATTCATATGAGGACGGGAGTTTCAAAATTCGCCTTATCCAAAATTGAGATTTCTCTATCAATTCCCTTGGTGAATCTGCATAAAATACTAAAATCTGCAAAAAAACTAGTTTTATCGTGTATTTTTGGCATTGTAAAATCTTGGTTTACAATGAAAAGCAATGGACGCAATTGGAGGTTTTTGACGATTTCCCAAAATTTTATTTCCTCTATAAGGCGAGTTTTGAAACTCACTTCCTCATATGTCTATTGTACAGAACCCTCTATGCGCGAGTAATATGCGCGTAATAATTTGCGAGTAATTGACCGGTTATTTAGAAGTCGTTCTCAGAGAGCTCTTATTTTCAAGTTCTCAAGTATTTTCAAGTTCTAAGAGTACGTTCAAGTTTAAGAGCTCTTATTTCATAACTTCCTACTGTCACAAATTTCTTGTCTGTAACCCCAAGAGTATCGCAGAAATTGTCGTTTTAGAACTTTCCTCCTGTACTCTTTTTTAATTTTCGAATTTTTTAATTGTTCTATGCGAGCATTTACGTCTTAAAAGTAACATTCCATGTCTAATTTACAGTTTTTATCTCTAACATTTCAATAGAAATCGTGAGTTAAAACATTAAAATGTTTTCTGCTCATTTCAGTCTTTTAAATTTCGAATTTTTTAGAAACCATTATTAGCGAACATTTACCTCTTATACGTAACCACCATCTCAAATTTCTAATTTCTTCCCCCGTCCGTTTCACAAAAATTTAAATTTTAGAACGTTTTCCCGCTTCTACACCCTCTTGTGGTAGCACCACTGACATAAAATGCAGCCTATGTTGGAGCAGAGACTCTGACCATCATTTTGTCACAATTGCTTTTGAAATCGGTTTGGTAGCTCCAGAGAAAAACTTCTAAAAAAAAAACCTCACATTTTTCCTAATAAAGACCCAGAGGCCGAATAAAGATATAAATTTCGAATTTTAGTATATATACACTTCTTTGCAATACCTTGTATAAAAGATGAAATGGATAGGTGTACTTTTTATGGTACTCCTTTGTTATAACGGTTCCTACGATGGCGCCAAATTAGAGTCCATTTCGCAAAGTTCATAGCCAAACTCGTGAAGCGTGCGCCTATAACAATGCATAAAAATAAATTCCATTTACTTAAAATAATATAGCATTTTATGTTAATAAGAATATATTACAATGTTTCATAACAATTTCTTGCATTGCTCTGCAAGAATAACAACTTTTTAATGTTACCACTTACAGTATAAGCCCTATTTCAAAAATTAATTTTAATAATTTATCAAAAATAACTTTTCACTTTCCGACTCCCTACAGCTTCCTCATAACATTTTCATATCAGGACCATTCTCGCATGGTTATTTGCGGGGTAAAACCCTCGCGTTAGATTGCATCCATTTCAGTAAATCAAAGAGTGTTTCCAGTTTTTATAAAAGAGGCGATTTTAGAAAAAAATGATTCATTCATTATAGAAAACGTGTGGAAATTGTTCTGGAACATGAACGCAACAGTAATAGGACGATAGCAAAATGACGTGCTGTTTCTTCAAAACCATTTCACGAGATTTTACAGCCTAACTTGGCGATACATCTGTCACTTCATGGATCTCCTCCAATTGTTCAAGTGCCATGCTTACTACGCTAGGCTACGCTTCACCAATTGTCCAGGTGTCATGCTATCAAGGTAGGTTGGTCTCCAGCAATCTTCAGAAAGCCATGTTGTCAAGGTAGGTTTGTTTCCAACCAATTGTCCAAGTACCATGTTATCAAGGTAAGTTCGTTTCTAGAAAGTGCCATGTGTTCAAGATAGGTTTGTTTCAACCAATTGTTCAATTACTATATTATCAAGGTAGGTTTGTTTCCACCAATTGTTCAATTACTATATTATCAAGGTAGGTTTGTTTCAACCAATGGTTCAATTACTATATTATCAAGGTAGGTTTGTTTCAGCCTATGGTTCAATTACTAAATAATCAAGGTAGGTTTGTTTCCACCAATGGTTCAATTACTATATAATCAAGGTAGGTTTGTTTCCACCAATGGTTCAATTACTATATAATCAAGGTAGGTTTGTTTCCACCAATGGTTCAATTACTATATAATCAAGGTAGGTTTGTTTCCACCAATGGTTCAATTACTATATAATCAAGGTAGGTTTGTTTCCACCAATGGTTCAATTACTATATAATCAAGGTAGGTTTGTTTCCACCAATGGTTCAATTACTATATAATCAAGGTAGGTTTGTTTCGACCAATTGTCGATTTTATCAAATTGTGAAAATTCCATGTGATCCTGGTAGGTTAAAAAAACATCAGAGATCGACAAAACAACGCGGTACGTTTCTTTGGTTGGCTGACTAGTCGATATGTTCCATTTCGTAACGATTTTGATAGTGTTGAATTCAAAAAGGAGTTTCAAACCAACGGACACCTGAGATTCAAATGTGAGAAAATAAAAATATCACCGTTGTAACGGAGAGAATTTTTCTTTGTGATTTCATATCGCCTGATAGTGTCATTGAAGCATTTGCAAGATTGCTTTCCTGTTGACGAAAAACGCAACCACATATTTTTATTAATCTCCTAAGTACTTGATCTTTTTTTTTGTTGTTGTTGTTGGGGTGAAATGGGTCGTCTTTTATATTTTAATCATGTTCGAACAAAATTTATTTCATAAATATTTAAAGCATGCGTATTGTAAAGAAATTTGTAAAAATGGAATTTTGTAATTATATCAATGCAAAACATAAAAAATAGTTAAAGATAAGAAAATTTAATTGGAGAATAACAATACTTGCTTGCCCATTTAAAAGTTTTTTACCGTATGTAGTGATCTTATATGGTCATTTCTTGAAAGGTCACTCGTTTGGCATTCTAAATAAACGGTCAAGTGCGAGTATTACACGCGCTCAGAGGGTTCCATACAATAAATATATGGATTAACTGTATTATTAAAATATCGTTAATAAAGGAATAAGACTTAATAAAAAATATATATACAACGTAGGGTTGGGTTCAGCTGTATAGACTTGAAAAGTATGAATGGATATGCCAGAAAAGTTCAGAGAGATAAAAGGGAGGCCTAAATAATATCCAATATTGCTATTCTGTATAACTCTTTTCTTAATCTTCTACTAATCTGTTTATGCTGAACTTAATCAGGTACTGATAATAAAAGTAGAGCCTATTTAAACTTCATTTGGCATTTCATAAAACTAAATTCAGCGTAGTAATAATCTTTTTTCTTTTTAGAGTGTTGCTAAAAAACCCTTGTTCAGAGCGTTTCGAAAGGAGGTCACAAAGTTGCAATGCCGCCTTGGTCCGTGCCGCGTTTTTCCAAATAGGTTTTTAATTAACTGTTAAAGACACGGGAGGCGTATTGAGAGATCCACTCAATTCAAACTCGTCGCGAATCCCATAGTATTTATGCGATTCTAATTAAATTAATCTGTTTTTAACAATTTGATGTTTATTGCTTTTATACTGTTACCGGGCATTACATTGCACAAATATATCATTAAGTTATCTGGGCTTTAAAAGCCTATGGTAGATAGAGTACGCCGCCCTGTCATTAAGTATGCCCAAACCGTGCGTGCCTTTAAGGGTTAATATCTCGACTAATTACCAACGCTTTTTTTTAGAAAATCATTATCAACAATGCTTTTATACCTCTGCTACCTCCAGCGCACCTCAACACCTTTGCTGTATGCCCGCAAATCAAAATGTGTAACGGAAAAAAGCGCTTTTCTCAAAAACTATGTGACGTAGGGTAATCGCTGTAGTTTTCCTGCAAGATTTAAATTAACGTCTACTATCTCTATTTTTTTTTTTTCATAACTTTAGTTTCAGTGGATTCGGACATAGAGGGGGGGGGGGGCAAATTTTTGGAAAGCATTTTCGACGATATTTCTGAAAATATAATACATAAAATTAAAAGAAATGTATTTTTGAGTTCAGCGTTACGAAAGCTTCCACATGATATACAAAGAAAAGACTTTTTTCTAATTAACTTAATTAACCCTCTAGATTTTCCCTAAATATCTTTGTGAATGTTTAATAATCTGTAAATAGGTGGGTCCATAGTCTTTATTAGTTCCCACAATTTGGACTTTCCACGTTCCGTATTTTATGAGTAAAATGGCTGTGACAGACAGACAATCACAGGAGTAATCTTTTAATGGTTCCGTTTTTACTTAATTACGGAACCCTAAAAATTTTCTTCAGCCAGCTGACTGGAAGGAGGCTGGTCATGCGTTTTCTGGTAACTGAGACATAAATAGGTTGGAATTTTTATAATGAGAAAGAAAATTGTGTCTTACCCCGCCCCTTTGAGGACATTTTACGCATATTAAGCTTCAAGTGCTACCATGGATATAGCATCCAGAAGATGTAATGTGAACACTTGCTACTCCGGTATAAATGTCGAACGATGCTGAACAATAAATGTCGATGACAATGGTATCTGCTAACTCTCTTCAACGCAAACATTGTACAAATATTGAGCTATCATATGTCGCTGCGATCGATATTTATCGTTCAGCATCATTCGACATTTATTGGATTCAAAACATTTTTTAGCACTTTTTTAGTTGGCCGGTTGCTAAATTAATTTTCTACAACTGATTTGGTTTAAGGTTCACCACGAAGTGCCTTAAGTATTAGAAGGATTTATTTCGCGTGTACATTTCTACATGGCAGCCGAAAGAGTCGCTTCGAGCAAGTTTGAAGATAACTTTAATTTTTATTAAGTTTTATATTAGAAAATCTTATCGCATTTTAAAATACGTGTCCTTTTGTAAAGAATGGCGACTGTTGCTGTTCATCAAGTCGTTTAACAAATATTCTGTTACTTTTAAACTTAAATTTTTTAATATAAGTTGTTTATTTTTCTTTAATATGCCAGAAGGAAAATAGATTTTAAATTTATAGTGCAATGTTAATTTTACTCTCAACTATTATTTTTTTAATATCTCACGATTGTTTATATTTCTAGTCAATTTATGAATGACCCCTACTTCGCAGCAAAAAATAAACTTCCACTTTAAACAGCTATGAGTCGGTCATTTTTAATCGTAGAAGGATATGACTTTTTTTTGTCTTACTTCTTTAATAGGATAATTTTACTAAATATCACTCTTAGGACCGGAAGACCCTATAAAAATTTAAATTTCGTAATTTTTTATTAAATGTTTTTCTTGACCCAAATCACTTTAAAAATATTTCTTTACCTCGTTTTAAAACATTTTTGTAATATACATAATTAGCTAACCAGTTGATTTCATTGCTACGGAAACACACAGTGGATAATTTAATACATCTCTGAAAACTTTAGAAATATTTCTTCTATAAAAATTTTCTAAAGGTTTTTTTTTTTTTTTAACGTTACAATTGATTATACATTTAAATTTATTGATGAGTTAAGAATAAAAATACTGCCATAAAGATATGAGAAACTGACAAGCAAAACTGCTGACACATGTTTACTTTCTTCTATCTTCAATAGGAGAAAGTATTGTAATCTAAATTTCTTTCCAGGGATTGACAAGTTTTAGGGGTCAGAGATCCCCAAAAACATGTTTATACAAAATGTCTGTCTATCCGTGTGTCGCCCTTGTACAATCGAAAAATATACAAAGTTATGCATAGAATTGAACAAAATTTTTTGGGTGTTTTTGGCTGTGGCCAGCAGATCGTCCTTCAATTTAGGAATATTCCGCTGGGAGAGGGCGCTGTAATAGCGATTTTTGTACCATTTTGTTTGTTGTACCATGGAAAAGTGTATGCATAGAATTGAACCAAAAAAAAATTTTGTATGTTTTTGGCTATGGTCAGTAGATCTTCCTTGAATTTGGAAAAATTCCTCCGAAAACGGGCGCTGTGATAGCGATTTTTGTATAATTTTCTCAAGCTTTCATAGTTCTATTGTGCAGAGACGGGAGCTCGCGTCCTGCTATAGTGACTATTCGAAAACAGCTGATGAATAACGAAAAACTATTGATTTTAATAAATATCATAATCGAGTTTAACTCATTTTTACTCCGATTTATTGACTGAAACAGAAATTTAAGATGGAAATCAAAGTTGCTATCGTATTGAAGTATTAACATCTGTAACTACTTTTTGAAATAAGATGCATGAGATAAAAGAAAGTTTTGGGATTGGCACATCAAACTAGTTTTCTGCTCAAAACAACAATAACAATATAATTCAGACAACATAAAACAGATGACATTACATTAAAATAAATCATACGCATTATAAACGAATGCAAATCAATTTTCTTCAAATTCTTAAACTAATTGAACAACTGACTTGTGGAATATACGCATTAAAAAAAAAAAGTGTCAAAATTGGTTTTTTGTCCCTCCGAATACATGTTGCGCATTATAATAAAAATAAGGTTTGAATAAGTTACTTATTTTTTTTTATGAAATAAGTACTATATTTAATATTTTTAATATTAGAAAATTTAATAATATAATATTTTACTCATCCATCTTACCCAGCCATTATCATCCATATATTTAAAAGACAAGACTGTATTTTTCGTCATCTGGCCTGAGCTTTCTACTCAACCGATTTTGATAATTGTTTTAAAATAAAAGCACTTTATTTGTAGATGTGCCCGCACTCGCTATTTTTTAAAATAATCCCATTGTTATATTTTTATTTTAAAATACCTTTATGAAATTTCTTCATTGATAAAGAGAGAAGGGAAACAATGGGAATGACCCTATCAGCACGGATGGCCATTTTCGTATTGTAATTAAAATTAACATTTTAAAAACTTTTAAACAGAAAATGACGTCACGATGTAAAATAACGCATTTTTACTCATAAAGCTGTTACATTTCAATTTTTTTTTTTTTCCTCATTCCGCTGATACTGAGATTCTCAGAATTCTTCAGTGGGTGAAAATGATCTCATGTCATCTCGGCGGGCTTCAGTAGGTGAAAATGTGTAATGTCATAGTAAAACTACAATGAGTATTTTCTTTGGTAAAACTCGATATTTTACCACGAATGCGTCTAAAAGTAAATTTCTGGATTTCGCCGGTCCCCAGATTAGAACCTCAAGTCAAGAGTGCGAATGTTCACATGCAAAATGGTCACTGGCAAACGTAACATCAATTTTGGGAATATATTTATTAATTAATGCTAAAATAGGATTTTATTTTTAGAATTCGTTGAAAACAAAAGTTATTATTCTGCCATATTCGGGCAATTTTGGTTGATTTTTCATTACGTCATACCAAAAATCAAATCCTCAAATAATAATTTCATTATCTTAATTGCTTGTTACCGATTAGGTATAGGAATAAAGTTTAAATTTTCAATAATTTGAAAAGTTTAAATTAAACTTTAGTTAAAAATAATATTTGTTTTAAGAGTTAGGCTAGATAATATAATAGTGATGTAACTATTTTTGTTAAGTTTTTACAAATTCACTTAATCGGCTCTTTTAGGCATTTTCATACATCGAATTCGACGGATTTCGGCTCGTCCATTGTAAAAATAGTAAATTAAATTACATTAATATACATTTGCAAAGGGAAAAAAACTCGCGGGATAGAATCCATCGATATTTTTGCCTGAAATCGGTTCAGGCGTATCCTAAATGGCTCATTTAAGCTGTCCTAACTGAATTTGGACAAAATAGAAAAAGGGTTAAAATACCGATTTTTTACGTATTTTGAAATTAGATTCTAAATTAAATAGAATTTTACAGTGTGTGAAATCTGTGTATGATGTTCTACATATCTAATAGTTTTTGAATTATTTCGTTTTGAAAAATCGCACACTTATTAATAATGTGACGTGACTCCAAAAAATGAGGTTTTCAGAAAACGCGATAAACATTTTCAAGCATAAAATCAAAATAAAATTTTTTATAGGAAGTGAATTACCTAGAATACAGGGGTTATTATGGATTCTATGTAAAACACTCAGCTGTGTTATGATCTTAAGCAAATATAACTTTAAACTTAAGTAACATTAAATGAAATTCATTATTTAAACAAATTCGTTGTTGAATCATTTTTTAAAAAATACTAATAAACAATTATTGCTTGCATTTAAGATAGGTTGGCGAGAAAGGTTTACTATTACAGTTACTTTCCACCACAAAATACCATTTTCTACATTTAAAACAATTATTCACAAAATGTATATATGAAATACCGTTATACCGTTAAATACCGAATATATACCGTTGGGGTGCCGCATTAACCTTGAATTATACCGAAATAAAATTAAAGAAACTTGAATAAAAGGTTCATTTAATATGTCATAAATATAAAAGATGTTATTACATAATACAGTTTTTAAAACTTGAAACTTTCACAATTTTCACGCCGAGCGCTTTCGACCCAACATGGATCGTCTTCACCGCAGTTTTGATTGAGCTATTTATTTAATTTTAAAACAATTATTGCTTACATTTCCTTTTTATTTCTATCTTCAATAGAAGTATTGTAATCAAAATTTTTCAACTTCCAGTTTTCGACAGATTTGCACGTTTTAGGAGTCAGAGATCCCAAAACATGTTTATGCAAAATGTCTGTCTGTTTGTCAGTCTCTCGCCATTATGCCACCGTAAAGTGTATGAAGTTACGCAGAGAATTGAATCAATTTTTTTTTTTGTGTGTGTGTGTGTATGTTTTTGGCTATGGCAAGCAGGTCCTCCCTGAATTTGGAAATATTCCGCCTGAAGGGGACGCTGTATAAGCGATGCCTGTGTCATTTTCCTTATTGTACCTTTTGAAAATTGTATGAAATTGTGTATAGAATGGAACCAAACTTTTTGTGTGTTTTTGACTATGGAAAGCAGTTTCTCCTTTAATTAAAAAAAAAATCTGCCAGAAGGGGTGCTGTAATAGCGAATGTTGTGGCATTTTCATACTTGTACATTTGATAAGTGTATAAAGTTATGCATAGTATTGAACCAAATTGTTTGTGTATGTTTTTGGGTATGGGCAGCAGATTTTACTTGAATTTGAAAATATTCCGCTGGAAAGGGTCGCTGTAATAGTGATTTTTGTGCCCTTTTTATTCATGCATGTGGTCACGTGGTTGAAACTGATCTATTTCGGAGGTTATCGTGAAGACTGATTTAGCATGTATATTTTGCCTTTGTGTGCCTTTATAAAAAAGCTATATGAACTACATACTTGGTTCACGAACTGGCGAGTATAGTAATATAGGTCAATGAATAATTGGTACAGTTGATGCCGTCTCAAAAATGAATGACTATATAATATTTTGAGTAGGTGTTTCGGTTTTTGCTATATGGGGCATTCTCACAATCTTTTGACTTTTGGGGGAAAAAAATCTGGCGAAATTAAACTTGCTAAAATAACATTTTAATCTGATAGACAAATGCTATGATTCAAAATAAAGAAAAAATGGTCAGCAGCGAAAATTTTTTTATTTAACTGAGGTTTAATTTAAACTTGCGAGTTTAATTTACCTTACCATTTTACCCATATAACATTTTATTTTCTTCTAAATTTTTATTTATAATTAATTTGCATAGTACCCACAGGACATTCAAATAAGAAATAATACAAATGTAGTACTTTTAATACAGAATTTTTCTATAACATTGTCTTAAAGGGGTGTTAAAGAAGGGACGGTAAGGTAAAAAAAAAGGGACGAAATGGTAAAAAAAGAGACGGTAAGGATGGAACGGTAAGGAAAATTACCACCTATTTTTTAGGAAAATCATGTTAAGACTAAGTGATAGCCACAATGTTCATTGATTTTTCAAAACAGTTGTTAACATTGGATTAAATTATTTTTTTTTTATTTACCTCGAAAAGTGCAGGAACCAGTGCCTCGAAAACCTTGGGGGCGGTAAGACTACCAACAAAGCTACGGTGCTTGAAATTGATATTTAAATGCTGATTTATATTCTGCAGTAAATTTCCTGTCAAACAATTTTAGATATTTTTTCTCTAGCATACTTCTGCATGAGCAAAAACTTGAAAAAAATTCTGTCGCTGCATCTGAAGTGATTTTCTGTATAATTTTAGAAGAGGGATGGTAAAAAATCTAAAACCCAGGGACAGAGTTCAAAAAATAAATGCCAACCCTAAAAATATGTGCCGGTTAATTTTTAGCTACGTATTTATATAAAACAATAGTTCCAGTTTCAGAAAAAAAAATTACATCGAATTATTTTTATTGAAACAATTTTATCCAGACAGCTCCAAACTTCAAAATCAGCATCAGGGACATGGGACGGTCGATGAGTATCTCGTTAATATTGTTGTGCAATCATGCAATGGGGTGTTCCCAAGTATATGAAATAAAAAAACACAAGTGTATTAAATAAAAAATTATTATTCAGGGACATGAAAGTTAAGATTGTGAGAATGCCCCATATATATAATACGGGGTGTTTATAAATGAATATCGGGGATTTAACGCTTTGTAATATCTGTTATATAAAACTTAAAAGTATACTTAATACATAAAATGAAAGAACAACTCAGTTTGTTGGTACCTGCGCATGCACACGCAACGTTTCTTCCGTCATCCGTTAGAAAGTGCTAATAACAAAAATGGAGAGTAGTGAACAGAAAGCATTTTGTGTTCCGCAGTTTGAAAAGACCGACTCTGTAGTTACTGTGCAACATGCGTTCCGGATTAAGTTCAGATGTGATAACATCCGTAGATGGTATCATCAGTTTGAAAATACCTTTGCAACAATTACCCCACAAACACTCATCAACGTTTGGGAACAACTGAGCTAGCGACTTGATGTGTGCCGTGTGCTCACATTGAATTTGATAAGCTTGTAAGTAAAATTGTTTGAGTTGCTCTTTCATTTTATGTATTAATTATAATTTTAAGTTTTATGTAATAAATACTACCCAGCATTAAAACCCCGATATTCATTTATAAACACCCTGTATAATATAATATATAACATAATAAAAAAATTGTATATTCGGAATCATATTCCTAATTTGAATATTTATAAAAGAAGGTAACCGGAGTTTTTAGTGTATAAAATGACATTTTAAATGTTAAAATAATCAACAGTACAGATAAATCATTGATTTCTACTTAGTAGTGCATTAGTGTATATATTTGATAATTTCTGCTTTACACTGTTTTGTTTGAAACATAATTACTGTACTTCATAAATGTGGGAACGTATGGTGTGTCATTTCACGCTTCTCGAACAAACGGAAGAAATATATCTTAAATGAAAAATTTGTGTGGAAGTTCTGAGGCAGAAAATCTAATTTAAAGCAATAACACTAAAGGTTACACATGACACATACGATCATTAGAAATGTATACAAACTAATTTTGTTCAAGTTCTTAAGTTAATTTATAAATAGAAAGAATGTGATTTTATATATTTTGAATTAAGATTTCAAATGAAGTTAAATTTTCGCCTTCTCGAATCTACGTATAATGTTCTACCTAATTAATAATGAAGAAATGAGTTTCCAAGATGTACAGGGCGTTCGCAAAGTGTTTTTACAAAATAAGATAACAGTACCGGTAGTATTTTTGCATTAGGAGCTATTATTTTTTTTATATTCAGGCAATATTTTTGTGATATTTAGGTGAATTTTATGGGTATTTGAGTGAATTTTTTAAAAATATGCTTTGGTTTGTAACGAAATTTGTGTTTTTTTTAATACGATCTTCGACGAACTTTCTTTTAAAGTAGACCTTTGATTGTTCAATATATAGTTTAAAAAACTGTTTATTTTAAAGATTTTTATATTTTCTGAACCGAGATAAGCATCAATATCGCCACTGAATAACACAGCACTAATGCGTTAAATTGTGTTATTAAAAAAAAAAAATCAAAGAACTTTGTCTGCTGCTTTTCCTTTTTATCTTTTCAGGTACTCCAGTTGCTTCTACCAGCAGTCACCTGTGAATTTTGATTTTTGTCGGTCGCTGAGGGCAGTGTGCTGTGAGAAAGGGCCGAGATAAGAAGTGCACATTTAAGCTTCTGCTGAAGACGCAAGAAAGTCAGTTCCGACTAAGGTCACGAGAATACAAATACGTCAGAGAATTAAGAGATACGTCAAATTGGACATTATCGTTCGACGTTGGGAAGAATCGCGGCAAAAACTTTGTGGAAAGGGAAAAAAGTATACGAAGTGTGCAGTAATGTGATAGACCTAATAATGCTTTTTAAAAGACATGTTGCTGGACAGCTTTAGAAGATGCCTTTTACTGACGCGTTTAAGATGTGAATGCATTCAATTGTTTCTAGATTCCCGTATCTAGATATTTTAACTTAATATAATTTATTCCGGCTAATTAGGAGAACACTTATTGAGCCAGCGCATGTTTCATTTGAACTCTCTACTCCCGAACTGAAAAGAAATAATTTGTTGTTGACATGTAGAATTCTTCGATGTATTGCGTCGCTATGGAGCTACTATCTTATTTTATGTTCTTTTTAAAAATTAAATGTGTGTTTGTGTGCGTAAAGTATATAATATAATTATATTAAAGAATCGATTTAAAGGATTATTTGTTTGTGATCATTGAACCACTTACTATAGATGCTAGATTAGATTTGAGACGAAATTACAATTGATTAGAACAGAACACAACTCTTCAATAAGTTTTAAAGAGTCCAGTTCATTTCTGTGTTAACAGTTGCAGTTACCCTTTTTCTTTCTCTCTAATACATAATGTTATATTTATATATATGTAATATAATACAGTGTGTTTAAGGATTTTCAATCGGAACCTACAAAACCAAAGCCGTGAACACACGCATTCTAACGTTTTCATTAAACTGTACCCTGTTTCATTTGGGAGAATAAAATAATTCTTTTGAATTTATTAGACTTCTATTCATTATACAAGGCAGGTGAAAATTCTTTAGAGAAATAAGTCGTAGTAGAGTGTACTATTAATAAACAGTTTTGGTACAGGAAACAAGTGAACCACAGAAATCTAGTAAAAAATATAGGCTGTTTCCTTCCAATCCAAACCTCGATTTTTGATCATAAATTTAACAATAATGAAGACGATTTATTGAAATTTCCAAAACAATTACTTTTCTTTATGTGAAATATAAAGCCAGAATTAGGCACCACCAGGTGCATCTAATTTAGACTCATTATAATACAATCAACGAAACATACGATCTATTTAAAAAATACTGTATGATTCCAACGTTGCATTTTGCGCAAAGCAAAGTTATTTCGTTATTTTTTTTTTGTTGTTTTGTTTTGTTTTGTTTAAAGTAAAAAAACGATAGTTATTTTTGGTTTGAAGCGAGTCCCCCTGTATTTTTATTTAAATAAAGGGATAACTTTATCCACTGGTTCCATACATAAACTGTTTATTACAGCGTAGTGCGTTTTTTAAAATTTTCTCCTTAAATTTTATGTATTTTTAATATAATATTCAATCACGTGGAAATTTCAAACTTTATAGGAATTTTTTAAATATTTAAAATTTAAGGAGACGTTTTATGTTCCACTAGGAGAAGGGAAGAATTTGATATTTAAGGAGGAAATTTTCAGAATAAAAATTAACGCGTACTCTTTTGTCTGTTTTTGGCCAAACAATTAATCTTATGGTCTTAAAAATAATAGAAACTTCAAAATAAAAAGTAAAATGAAAAAAAAAGTTTATTGAATTTTTAAAGGCTTCACTAAACCTTTTGGATATGTTCTATTTTTAGTATATAACATCCATTCGAACAGTTATAGTGTTTTCTATAAAGTAATATTTTATTTTCAACTGTATTTTTTATTCAAGTTTCAGGAGTTAGAATTCGGCTATATTTAAGATTATGTCTACAGGACTGAAAGATAGTTTAGGTATTGGGGATGCACCAAATATTCGGTATCAATACGGTATTAGGCCATGTTATCGAATATTCGATTTTTCCGAATTTCAAACGATTCGGTATGTCTAATGTTTGTCTTGGGCAAACATCAAACTATTCTGCCTGCCGATAATTTAGTTTGGCCAAATATCTAAATATTCGTCCAAAACGAATACGTAAAAAATCCCTTTTAAAACATATTTTTAAAACCTCTACTTTTAACTGTCAACTTATAAAGATATTCAGAATAATTAGGAACAGAATCCTATTTAAATAAGAGTGTTTTTGCTTTATGTATTTGCTGTTTGTTAAGTATCAGTTAAGAAAATTAGACATTATTGAAGAATTCATAGGAATTAATGATGTAAAAATGCAAATTCCTGAACATTGTCTAGTGAATCATTTGTTTCTTGCTTTTTTACAAAAAAGGGTGTTTTTAAACAAAATAGAAAATCTTTCAGAGTTGATAGACAATGTTTGCCCAGGAAACTGCAATTACTTATTCAGTCATAAATACAGTGTATCTCATCTCACCCGAGGTCAAACTTGGATTTTGTTTGTTACCTTAACAATAATGAAGATATAAATATATTTTCAACAGACTTACTTTGATTTCTGTGAAATATGATACCATGATAGTGAAGTGCTGGAAATTATCTGAACAACTATGAGCTAAACATTCCTTTATTCAGAATGCAGTTGACAGTATTTATACTGTGTCACTGGCTAAAATTGAGTCATTTTCAATGCTACCCATTTAATACAAGCAAACTTAATGCGAACGAATCTCGCTAAAATATCTTCATTATTGATAAAGTTGGGAACGAAAATTCAGTTTCGGTTTGTAGAAATACTCAGTGTTTTGGATTGAATGTATTGTAATTTTGAAGGAATAAATTGATGTTGTTTCGTGTTCAAAAAATGTTTATTTTAACCCTATTATCTCCATTCAAAGTTTGTTGTAGGATTTTAAGAACAACCTGCATGTTTACAATCTCTGAAAATGATTGCCCACTCAGACACTGATATAGAATGCATTAAAAAACTTCCTTGCTAAATCAATTTATTCTTGCTGAGTTGCTAACCATTTGAAATTGGAATAGATAGTATTATTTATTTATCCATACTTTTGTCTCTTCCTGACAAATAAACAGTAAAAGTAAAGTTTTCTACCAGTTTTTTCACAATTTCTCTTTTATTTTAAAATGACTGTTTAAGAATTTAAGGAAATTTTATTCATTTGTTTTACTTCACAGAAAAAGCAATGAAATTTAATTTTATTAATTAAAAGTTTTATAACAATCCTCTAAATAGCTCAAAGCAGATTTTTTAGAGCATAGTTTACTTGTAAAAAGCTTTTGTTTATCAAAATGTAAGTTCCTCTATTAAATATTATGTAATAACGTTCTAACTCCTTTAAACTTTGAACTATAAAAGTATTCGGCCAGCCAAATATTCGGTATTCAGCCGAGCAGTTTCTATTCGGTTGGCCAAACATTCGGTATTCAGCCGAATAGTTTCTATTCGGTTGGCCGAATATTTGTTTTTCGGCCTAACAGTTACTATTCGGCTACCCGAATGTTCTGTATACGGTTCATCTGTACGCCGAATATTCGATATTCATATTTGGCCAAAATCACTATTCGGTGCATCCCTAGTAGGCCTTAATCCAAAATTAATGTTACTTTGTATTACGTGGTTACTATCCACTGTTTTCAGCTCCCTTTTCCTTTTTTTATTCTCAATTTTAATATAAAGTAAGTTTATACAGTATAGTATGAGTCTGTCAGTTTTTATCCATTGAGTATTTAAGGATAGGTTGCAGTCGAGTACTGAATATTAAATGTTCCTGAACCAGAGTTAATTTTCCCAATATCTCCTATTCTCCTACCCTATATTCTCCTAAAAGTGTACATTTTCAATGCAAATTTTACCGTGGAAAAATTGTTTTTTTTTAACAATATTTGGGAAGGGTGAGTTCGGGATTTAGCATTAGATGACAACCCAGTTTATTTTAATATATATATATATATATATAGTTATATCAAATTGATAAATTACAGTATTGAAAAATAGAAGGTATTTTCTTACCTTTCTGATAATCCGACGTAGAATACGATTTCTTACAGGATTATGTATCCACCTATAACATTTATTTGATTTTATTTAAACATAGATGTTGTTCCTATGAGGGAGGCATCTTCAGTGAAAAGACGGTCTTGTGAAGAGAAAAACACCTTTAATTGTCACGCATATTTCTGATTAAATATTGGTTACACTACCAGGGCCGTAGCGACCGCCCCCCATACCCCCCATTTGGGGGGAGCCTGAGCAAAGTCAGGGGCCCAGTAGTGAGCTATTATACCTTTCAGCCGAATGTTTTTACTTTTTAAATTACTTTTTTATGAATTTTTATAACATTTTATTTTGTTTTATCGAAATTCATTTTTTTTTTTGTCAAAGATCTTGATCAGATTTAGAAATAGAAAACAGATATGTGCTTTTCTTCTATATCTACCATTTTTTATAAAAGTTTTTGAAGGCTGTAAGTTCTACTTAAAAAATAAAATGGCATTTTAGTATTTTTGGGGTGCACCTATCAATGGGCGAAAAAGGTGAAACCAAAGGTTCAAAACTTCTTTAATACTATTACTTCCATCAAACGAAACAGATATGTGCTTTTTTTCTACACGAACCATTTTTTTAAAGGGGCCCAGATGAAAGAAATTTTGCAGGCTCTAGATTCTTATTGAATTGTCTTTTTTAGGGGCCCCCTATATAAATGCGAAAAAGTTGGAGCCCAAGATTCAAAACTTTTAAGCCCATTTTTTGATCCAAATTTTTTAAAAATATGCTTTTAAAACTCACTTAGGAACCCAATAAGTTTCAAAACTTCGTTATACTATTACTTCAACCAAATGTGCTTCCTTTCTATAGTCATTATTCTTTTTAAAGGTTCCCAGATGAAAGAAATTTTGCACGCTCTTAATACTTTATAAATTGTCTTTTTGGGGGCCCCCAATGAAAGTAAGGAAAAGTTGGAGCCCAAGATTCAAAACTTTTAGTCCCCATTTTTATTATTCAAATGTTTTAAAAATATGCTTCTTAATATCATTGGGTGCCCCAACAAGGTTCAAAACTTTCTTAATACTATTACTTCTTTTGACCAAAACAGAGATGCACTTCCTTTCTATAGCCAGTATTCTCTTTAAAGGTTCCCAGATGAAAGAAAGTTTGAAGGTTCTAATTTCTTTTTGAATTGTCTTTTTTAGGGCCCCTTATAAACGGGAGGAAAAGTTGGAGCCAAGATTAAAAACTTTTAGGCCTCACTTTTTTATTCACATGTTTAAAAAACATGCATTTCAAACTCGTTGGGAGTCCCAATAAGTTTCAAAACTTCCTTAATACTATCAGTTCCTTCAAACAAATGTTCTTTCTTTCTCTAACCAGCATTTTCTTTAAAGGTTCCCAGATGAAAAAAAAAATTGCAGGCTCTAAATTCGTTTTTGTCTTTTTTAGGGCCCCCTATAAAGGTGAGGAAAAGTTGGAGCCTAAGATTCAAAGCTTTTATACCCCATCTTTTTATTCAAATGTTTTAAAAATATGCTTTTTAATCTCGTTGGGGGCCCCAACAAGGTTCAAAACTTTCTTAATACTATTACTTCTTTTGACCAAAACAGATATGCACTTCCTTTCTATAGCCAGCATTCTCTTTAAAGGTTCCCAGTTTTTAGGGCCCCCTATAAAGGTGAGGAAAAGTTGGAGCCTAAGATTCAAAACTTTTATGTCTCATCTTTTTATTCAAATGTTTTAAAAATATGCTTTTTAATCTCGTTGGGGGCCCCAACAAGGTTCAAAACTTTCTTAATACTATTACTTCTTTTGACCAAAACAGATATGCACTTTCTTTCTATAGCCAGCATTCTCTTTAAAGGTTCCGAGATGAAAGAAAATTTGCAGGCTCTAAATACTTTTTTAATTGACTTTTTTGGGGCCCCCTATAAAAGTGAGGGAAAAGTTGGAACTCACGATTCAAAACTTTTAGGCCTAATTTTTATTATTCAAATGTTTTAAAAATGTGCTTTTTATTATCGTTGGGGGCTCCAACAAGGTTAAAAACTTTCTTAATACCATTACTTCTTTTTACCAAAACAGACATGTCCTTTTTTTCTATAGCTACCATTCTTTTTAAAGGTTCCCAGATGAAAGAAATTTTGCAGGCTCTATATTCTTTTGAATTGTCTTTTTTAAGGCCCCCTATAAATGGGAGGAAAAGTTGGAGCCCAAGATTTAAAACTTTTAGACCCCATTTTTATTATTCAAATGTTTTAAAAATATGTTTTTTAATCTCGTTGGGGGCCCCAATAAGTTTCAAAACTTTCTTAATACTATTACTTCCTTCAACCAAATGTGCTTTCTTTTTACAGTCATGATTCATTTTAAAGGTGCCCAGATGAAAGAAATTTTGCAGGCTCTAAATACTTTTTTAACTTTTGACTTTTTTGGGGCCGCCCATAAAAGTGAGGAAAAGTTGGAACTCAAGATTCAAAACTTTTAGGCCCAATTTTTATTATTCAAATGTTTTAAAAATATGCTTTTTAATCTCGTTGGGACCCCAATAAGGTTAAAAACTTTCTTAATACTATTACTTCCTTTAACCAAAACAGACCTGCCCTTTTTTTCTATAGCTACCATTCTTTTTAAAGGTGCCCAGATGAAAGAAGTTTTGCAGGCTCTAAATACTAAATTTTCTTTTTTGGGGCCGCTCTTAAAAGTGAGCAAAATTCGGAACTCAAGATTCAAAACTTTTAAGCCTCCATTTTTTTTTTTTTCAAATATTCAAAAAATATATGCTTCTTAATCTCGTTGGGGACCCCAATAAGCGGGCATCTATGTGCATTGCATATGCCGCCTATCCACTTATGTTCGACCTGTTTCGTTTTGAACATTTCATTTCTCTTGTCTCGATAAATTATGTTAACTATACATAAATTACATTGTGTATTTATTTAATCTACTAGCAGAGCTACGCTAATTGCTTTTTTAAAAAAAGAACCTATTTTTTGGAGTTCTCCATTGGGGGCTTTCAATGCCTTTCGCAGCGTAAACCTTTTTCGGATATTCCCGCTCCGATCTTTAATCAAACAATGATTGAATTTTTCAATATTTTTCGAATTTCGATGATTTTTTCGATAAAAGTGATAGTGTCCAGATAAAAGTATACTTTTCCAGCATCGTAGCTCACGTTGCTACAGGAACAAATTTGTTATTTTTCCACTTCAGCTTAATTATGACAGCAGCAAAATCTACTGGATAATTCTTCAGTTTCAGAAAAAAAATGTCAAACTCCGCAAAACGCGAAAAAAAAAAGTGTAAAAATCTTATAAAAAATTGGGCAAAAATTCAAAAATCGCTGAGAGAAAATTGATTATATCGAGCCAAAAGATTGTAACTGGAATGTGAAAAAATTGCGTGAAAGACAAAAGTATGTTAAAAATCACATAAAACGTTCGTAAAAAATTCAGAAATTTCTATGGACATATTTTCTATATTGAGCTAAAAGACTGAAACCTGATTCTTTTTAGGGATGTCAAAAATCCGTGCCGCAGATGGCAAAATTTTTACTATATTGGGATAAAAGATAGAAACTGGGTTCCTTTTACACTGTCTCTCCAAGAAAAAAGAAAGAAAGAAATCAGTAAATTGAAGGATTTTTTCCGTAACTTTTTCTTTCATTCAAACACACACACACAAAAAAAAGCTTTGATTTGATTTTCTCATTTTCCGCGAAAATATAGAAAACTCACCAATCTGACATAAAAATTACCTAACATCCTTACTAAATTTGAAGATGCATTTTTGTCAAATCAAATCACAGGAGTGTTCCGCCAACTTTGCTGCATTGTACTTTTCCCTATTAGAAACTGAACTTTTACGCATGACTTTTTCCTTCATAACACGAAGAAGTCGCGAATAAAACAGCAAAATTTCTAGAAATTTTCCTTTCTAAAGACGAAAGTTTCTTCAAATGCGAGATAAAATCTCTTCTAATCACGGGGGTCTTAAAAAGGGGAAAAAAACTTTCGTGAAAAATTCAAAAATCGCAAAGGACAAAATTTAGTACATCGGGCTAAAAGACTAAAACCTGATTCCTTTTACTAATGTCAAAAAATATGCGAAAAAAAGTTAAAAATCACATAAAAAAATTCGCGAAATATTTAAAAATCGAAGAAGACTACTTTACCATATTCGGCTAAAATGGAAAGATGGATTGAAAATATATTCCTTTTATGAATGTGGGGGAAAAAGCACGAAACTCGAAAAAATACAAAAAATATCGTAAAAAATTAAATGAAAAAAATTCGAATCAAAAAATTTAAAAACCTGTTTCGAGCAACTTCAGGCATACAGGTAACCTTCCTGTCAAATTTTGAAACAGAAAAACATCTTGTGAAACAGAACATCTTTTTGAAACAGAAAAACATCTTGTCAGAAAAAGAAAAACTCTGGACAGACAAACGTCTGTCTTTATTATTAGCTACTAGGAAACCCGTCTTCGTTGCCCAAAGAAAGGTACCTTCTATCCGAAGGTATTTTTTTTTCTTCTTAAATTTCAACTTGGGTGACAATTTTAAACTGGAGAAAACCGGAATATATGAAAACAACATCCCAAAAGTTTTTTTGAATTAGTAAATCTGTACATATATATGTATTTATAATCTGTACATATATATGTCTGGGCCACGCGGATAGCATTGTCAAACTGAAGAGAAAATTGAAAATACGAAAACGACTTCCATATTTTCTATTTATTTATTTTGTTTATGAATACTTAGCAATTCTACATTTGTAAAAGGAATTCAGTTTCAAACTTTTTTGCCAAATTTTGTCCTCTGCTGTTTTTAAAATTTTCGAGAATTTTTATGTGATTTTTAGCTTTTTTTCACTTTTCTGGTAGTTTTTTTAATATTCGTAAAAAAAAAAAAAACGGTTTTAATCTTTTAACCCAATATGATTAAAGTTTGATCTCTATGAACTTTGAAAATTTTTATGCAATTTTTGGCGTTCTTTCGCGTTCTTCGGCGATTTTTTTGACATTTTTTTCCTAAATGGAAGAATTCTCAGTTAAATTTTTGCAAGTCCTTTGATTAAATTCGCATTGTAAAAATATCAAATCTGTTCCTGCAGCAACGTGAACGAAATGTTGAAAATTTGAATTTAATCTGGATCTAAATAAAAAAATTACAATAATTCAAGGTTCGTATGATTCGAGATCGGAGCGGACATAGCACCTATGGGTGTACGCTGCCGAAAGCAGTGCAGCCTAACTACAAATTCGTTCAATTTGAAGTTCGTTTTGGAAAAATCGACCAGCGAAACTTCGCTGGTGTTGTTATACAATGGAACTCGGGTGGAAAATTAAATATAGATATTTCTCTAAAATCTTAGAGGGGGGCCCGAAAAATGTTTTTTTTTTTGGGGGGGGGGGGGGCTCTGAAGACCTTGCTACGGCCCTGGACACTACATCAAATAATAATAATAGAAAATTAGTAAAAATGAAATGTAGAACATGGAATTCTCATAGGAGAATAAACGTTCCATTTACACATAGAAACGCGCACAAAACTGTGTGCGTGTTGACTTGACATGACAAGTGTCAGTCCTTTGAGTGAGAAATTAAAAGGGTCCCACACGAGTTATTGCACAGTAAAAAAAAGTCTGGAAACAAAGAAACTGCATAACAAGCAATTATTTCACAAGTACAGTTCAGTCTTGAAACAGAGTCTAGGGTGATAGAAAACTTCTTTGGTGCTGCCATCTGTTGCTGCAACACCGAAACATAAGTCTCCAACGTTAAAGGTCCGTTACTTTGTGATCTTACGAAAAGCATATCTCACAAACAAAGTACAGTGTCACAAGAAAAATTACGTTGCATAATGTCACAGTAAATTATCTTGTTATAAGCGAGAAGATGTTTGACGTAAAACACTCATATCCGAGACATTTTCCAACATTTTTCAAGACAAATGTCATCATTTTTAGAAACTTAACACTTACTGTAAAAACCAGCCATGGCCCAGCTACAGTATACATTTTTTTTTTTGGAAGGTTTTTTCTATCATCATTGTTCACATAGGTGAACTTCATACTACAGTTATGTTTGCGTAGTGAGATAAAACATAAACTATTTATTCTATTAGATATGTACTCCTGTATAGAATTATTCTTTGTTATATAATTTATTTGGAATAAATACCAAAAAAAAAAAAAAAATCATCTCTCATCTGGAGCTTTTTTTCATCACCCATCTTTTATATGTTATTCTTTTATTAAAGTTTTGAAACTATCTTTTTTGATTTAGTCACTGTAAATTCTTGTTAAGCATTCTCTAAAATATATATTTTCAAAATTGAGAGATTCATGGAGGTGATATCACGTGGGTAAGGAACCGGATTTAAATATTAACCTACATATTTATTTGAGAAAAATTATTTTTGTTCGTTCTTTAAAACAATATCTGTTGATATAATTACATAAGCAATATATAAGCATCTATCTTAGTGTTGGTGTAGTCACCTTAAATTCCAGTTCATGGATGTGAGAATCTTCAATAACCATGGTTGCCTTTTTGCATCGAAATGACTTGTAATCGAACAGTTTTTTTAATCTTTTAAATGATTTAAATCTTGAGTTATGAGTAATTGTTGACTCGTGACAGTTTTTTTTTTTTTTTTTTTCTGCGCTGTCACGTCTGGAAATTCGCTTCAAAATACCAACTTGACAGCTTTTCTGCCTTTTACCTAAAAAAAAAAAAAAAAAAAAAAAAAAAAAAACTTCGGTTACATAGTTTTTCAATGAGAAAAGAGAAGTGTTGCTTATTTCATGGATTTGTGAAATAAGAAATGTGTCAAAAAGAAGCCAATTTAGATTTAAAAACTAGCCTAATGGAGACTACAAGCATTAAATATACTAAATTAAGAACATCTATGAACTTTTTGCCAGAGCCTTTCGTGCGAAACAAGTTTTAACATAGCATCCTAAATAAAATACTATTAAAAAAAAATCTTCTACCATTTTTTGTTCGAAATGAATGATTGAAACAATATAGTGTTTATTCAATAGGGGTGCTCCAACCCTATTTAGAATATTTTTTACCATTATGAATATAAAAAGTTAAAAACTGACTTCCACGACCAGTCCTTCTTGACCAAAAAAAAAAAAAAAAAAAAAAAAAAAACCCTTAGTTCCTCTTTCTTTAACTTTTGTTTTAAATCATTTGAGAAGAATAAACGTTATATATATTTTTAATTAAATGTGAAAACTGCCCCAGAGTTAGTTTCGCAAATTATTATGTATTATTCTATTGATGTAAGTTCATCTTTTCGGATTTTACAGATCAGTATATTTGTTTCTTTATAACTCAAACTAACAAATACATTAATGTTCAGAGACTACTTCAGTTACGCGAAAAGAACCGTTCGCTAATGCTAATCTTATGGAAGAAATTTATAAAGATATCTGGGTTGCGTTTCAATATTTTAAATGATTATTTTACATTGGATAGCTGAGATTGATCTGTACAAAGGCCATTTTTTACTTTTTCGATTTTGATTGCAGGTTTTTTTTATGAGAATGCTTTCACTTTCAAAACCGGTTCCGAAAATGAAAGTGTCCTCATTAAAAATATCGGTAAACGAAATAGAAAAAGTAAAAAACGGCCTTTTTGCAAATCGATATCAGCTATCCAATACAAAAAAAAAAAAAAAAAAAAAAAAATCCTTTTAAAATATTGAAACACAACCGAGATACCTTTATTATATATAAAATAAATCTTTTTATTTTATATTTATTTATATTATTTCTTCCATAGGATTAGCATTAGTGAACGAGTCTTTTCGTTTGACTGAAGTAGCCTCTTAACTAAAAGATTCGGTGTTATATGTAAATATGCATATGTAAATTCCTTTGTCATTGTGATAACAGATAGAATAACTCACAATTTAGAATAATTAAATTCCATGTTTCTCAAATTAAATTATAGCATCAGTTTCAAATAAGAAACTTAGGCAATATGTTTTAATTTGCATACTACTACCAAGATTAATAGTTACAGGATATAAAAACTGAAATTGTAATGCACATAGTTATACCTAATATGACTGTGTTAAGTCAGTCATTGTAAATAATGTAATACAGACGAATTTTATAACAAGAAGAAAGGAAAGCAAACAGGTCAAGCGCAGTATCCAACATATAATGGCACTAAACACGTATCAACAAATGCTGGGCGCAGTGGCATATCTAGACCATTCTAGGGGGCTGATATATAGTAAAAGTTTCTAAGAGGGAATTGCAAGAAAAGGGGTGAAAGTCTGCTTTAAGCAGGTTTTTATCATAGCTTGTGCTACCCCTGCTAAGATGGAATCGCATGGGACTGGGAAAAAATTCATATTAGACAGGTTTTCTTCACAAGTATATTTCCATGGTTATACCACATTTTTTTAAAACGGAATACTATAAATTATCTGCTAAATAGTATCTTAATAAAATAATATTTAAAACTAAGTAAACAGCAAATTTAAAAATGTTTAAGAGCTTTCTCTCTCTACCTTTCCGCAGCCCCATCCCTACCACCTTCAACACATTCTAGGACTCATTTTAGAGCATACAGCATGACATGCTTAAGTATTGAACAGTGTTTTTCACTTACTCATAAATGGGATACACGAGAAATACCTCCCAAATGATGACATTTTCGAGACTGCCACGTCTCGAAAATCGGCTTAAATTGCCAAATTTGATAGTATTTTCTGAATTCTTGTTTATCATAAATTGTGATTCATACGAAGCTTTTTGTGTATTCGGGATTTAGAATCGCTCTATTAGGTTTATGGTATATTTTAAATATAAACTCATTTCTAATCAAAAAGTTATACAACCATAGAACCTTTTTTTGTTAATATTGTGTAATGATATGGAAATAAAACATTACATCACAGTGCTGTAACGAGATGAATAACAAGTCTATAACGTACCAAGCATTTAAGTAAATTGTAAAATAAAAGGTTCAACGTTTTGAAGTTCATACTGAGAAACTGTATCTACTGAAAAGTCTATGTATTAACTTAAATCACAGATTTTCAACTAATGAATGGCAAGTGTAAGCCTTTTATTAATGTTTTTAAACTAATTAAAATTAATAATGCACTTTTAATCACTATATATCACGTTTTACACAATAAAGAGTGTAAAGAGAGCTTGTGTATAACAAACTTTTCTGAAATGATTATTTCGCGATCTCTGCGAAATAGCACATTTCTTAAGATAAAAACTGTTTAAAACGGAATATTGTTTTAGTTCCTTTTGAATTTCATCTTAGTAGGTTTCATTACATTTTTCTAATCTTTCGCAATTAAACTTGATTTTTTTTTCAAATGTTGGAGGGGGCTGAAGCCCCATCAGCCCACCCCCTGAATACGCCACTGACTGGGCATTTGTTGTCATGAACGGTGACGTCACAAGACTGGCGTAAGAAAAGTATAGTTTTCGCGACACAATAAAGAGCGCAACATAAAAGCCGTTTTAAATCGATGATTAAAGCTCATAATAATAAAAAAAAATTCTTACTATCCTTCCTATTTCTTCGTTTTCTATTGCATAAAGATAAAATTAGAAAACGCGAAAATTCTCCATTGCCTCCATTTTAAAGAAATTTCGCAAAAAAACTTGAGAATAAAATATAAAAATGAAAATAAATTAAATAGCTACTCTGGGCACATCTACAAATAAACGGCTTTCAGTAGAGAGCTCAGGGCTGATGACTAAAAAAAAACAGCCTTGTTTTTCAAATACGTAGATGTTTACGGTACGGCAATTATATAAAAAACAGAAATTAGTACTTCCTACCTTAATAACATATTGAAATAAACAATTAAATTTAAAAAATAAAAAAAAACCCGACTGCGCAAAAAGTGAAATAATTATTTCTCATCAATGTGAAACTATTTTTTTTTTTCAATTCGTACTATTAGCTCACACTCTCGCTATATATCTTGTTCAAATTTTCAATCGTTAATAAAATACTTATTATTCATCCAATCAAGCTCAAATAATTTTTTTTAATTTGTAGTGGATGACACTTGATGTTAATCCAGTTTTTTTTAATTAATTCATTAATTAAATTAATTAATTTTCAATAATCGAGAGAGCCCTCTTCTTGATGAGGGTATTTTAAGACCGAGAGAGCCCTCTTCTTGATCAAGGCATTTTAAGCGCCACTCGAGGAAAGAAGAATGGGAGAAAAGAAAATTCTCTTATTGACCTTAGTAGGAATTGACTTAAATATTTTTTTTTATATTACTTGTTTATATTACTTACCTATTGTTTTATTTACTTGTATTGATGACTTTTAAGCTGTGTTTAATCTATAAACACTGTTTTGATGAGGTTTATAGATGTCTATGATGGTTAGAGTTGCAGTCAAGCTAGAGATCTTACCTACACCATTTCCAGCTTGTATAATATTTTAACGGAGCTTCTGACTGTAAAATAGTCAATGAAACATCGTCTTTATTTTGAAAGACCTATCCAATGATAGGCCACTCAATAGGGTGCGTAATTTTTTTTTTCGTCTCTACTGCCATTTTGTATTTTACGGCCGCCATTTTGAATTTATAAAAACAAAACCTAGCCTATAACCATCGGGCCGTTAAGACGAATCGATAGAGACCTCATTCATTAAAATCCATCCAGCCGTTGGGGTGTTTCGAGGGTATAAAAAAATCCACGTACACAGATACACGTGAAAAACATAACCCTTCTTTTCAGTCTGGTAATTACGCAGCGATTGGACAATTTTTACTAAATTGACAGCCTAGAAAGTAAAAAAAAATAGAAATGAAAGCAGAAGAGCAGACAAACGTATTAATTGGTGGACCAGGTGTATTATATACGATACCAACACCAGCTAAGTGACTGGTTTCTAACAATGAAAAATAATTCTAAAAACTGTGGCATTTATTTAAAAGTTATGCAAGTACATACATTAAGAAGAAAGAGGAAATCATGCGTACAGCATAGATTATGAATCATTTTCCAACACATTCAGAATAATGTCACAAAACTGCACCGTTTAATAAGTTAACATGGAAACACATAACACATTTGAAAACCCAATCTCAGTTGTTCCCAACTACAAAATCAGAAAAGGATCTGAATTCTTTGAACATCCCTGTATAGTATATATATATATATTTGTATCTGTTAACTACATGGATATTGAGTTCAGTTGGGAAATACACATCATAGTGAAAAGTGTATGAAGTTATGGATGGAATTGAACCAAATTTTTTGTGTATGTTTTCGGTCATGGCAAGAAGGTCCTCCCTGAATTTGGAAAAATTTCGCCAGAAGGGGACGCTGCAATAGCGATTTTTGTGCCCTTTTCAATATTGCACCTCCGAAAAGTGTATGATGTTATGCATAGTTTTGAACCCAAATTTTTTGTATGTTTTCGACCATGGCAAGAAGTTTCCTCCCTCAATGTGGAAGACTTCTGCCGGGAGGGGGTGCTGTAATAGCTATTTTTGTGTAATCTTCTTAATTTTTCTTAGCTAGTGACTCGTGAATCGACGGGAACTTCCCATCCTGATAAGCTGACTATTCGCGATTTTAATTAACTCGTTTTTACTCCGATTAATTGACTGAAGCAGAAATTGAAGATGAAAGTCAAAGTGGATGCAGTGTTGAACTAATAAAAATGAAATATTGACATTTGTAATAACATTTTGAAATATTAAAATATATGATATGGAAGAAAGTTTTGGGATTGGCACATCCAACTATATAGTTAATCTAGGGAATGACTTTAGACTTTAAATTTCGTGCCAGGATTTGCACTATTATTATATGGCACTCGATTAATTATGCGAGTTACACAACTTTATAGGAGTGCATCAAAAAATAGAAGATAATAAGATAAAAAGAATAGAATATAAGAATAGACGCTAGTTTTTAATAAATAGTACATTTTCTATATTACCTATCTATTGTTTAAACAATAAAAGAAAAATGTTTCTTGATTTACGAAAATACAATGTAACTGCTAACAAACTTCACAATAATCTCTTCCGAGTTACCTACAATACCGAAAAGCTTATTCTATCTTTACCTAGAAGCACTAGAAACTAATCTATTTTTGAGAATTAAAAAAGCATTTATAAAAAAAAAAAAAAAGTTTTTTTTTGCTACCAGGTATTTTCGGAAACTTTCCGATGTCATTTTTATAGTGTATTACTAATTTTTCTGAAACTATGTTATGAAATTTTAGGATGCCATGCATGTAAACATTTTCAACTGCAGAACTCAATCCAAGAGTAACACAATATTAATTTCGATGTTAATGTAACAGGGTTATCTATAAAACACGGTAAATGAATATGAAAATGTTTATATGTGAATGGATATCACCCGAAAAACCTATATTTTGGGTTAAGAAAAATTATTCTTACGCTATAAAGTGACTGGGCAATGTTACCGAAGATCAGTAGGAGCAAAAGAGATATTGCTTTTACAAATGCTTCTTTAAATATAAAAAATATATTGGTTTCTGGAATTTCTAATGATAAAGAAAGATTTTTCAAATTTGAGGGTCACTCGGAAGAGGTTATTGTGTATTTCCGTTCGTGTCTATATTATACTTTCCAAATGACACACAATCACAAATTTCCTATCCTTATTGACACCTTTTTACTTTCTTCTATTTTCAATAGAAGAAAGCATTGTAATCGAAATGTTTTTCGCCTCCCGGTTTTCAACGGATTTACAAGTTTTAGGGGTCAGAGATCCCAAAAAACATGTTTATAGAAAATGTCTGTCGCCATCAAAAAGTGTATGAAGTTATGCATAGAATTGAACCAAAATTTTTTTTTAGTTTTTGGCTATGGCAAGCAGGCTTTTCCTTCATTTGGAAAAAATCCGCCGGCAGAGGGAGCTGTAAGAGCGATTTTTGTGCGATTTTGAATATTGTACCATCGAAAAATGTATGAAGTATTTCAAATCAAAAACAAATTTCAAAGTAATTGCTTAAGGCCAACATAGTGAAAATAATTCCATGCCGGGGCCATCAGCCCGGGTTCGAGTCCCGGCATGGAATCTCTTTTTTTTCTCTATGTTGGCCTTTGCGCCTCTTAAGCAATTACTTTGAAATTTGTTTTTCATTTGAAATATTGTATGCAAGGCGAATGTTGAATGTCTGGAATAATTTCCATGTATTAATATAGTATATAAAGTTATTCATAGAATTGAACCCAATTTTTTGGCCATAACAAGAAGGTCCTCCCTGAATTTGGGAAAATTCCACCGGAAGGGGGCGCTGTAATAGCGATTTTCGTGCAATCGTCTTAATTTTTCGTAGTTCTATTCTAGACCAGTGGCTCGTGAATCGACGGGCACTGTTAAGCCGACTCTTCGTGATTTTAAGAAATATCCTGATCGAGATGAACTCGTTTTGACTTCCGATTCATTGACTGAAGCAGAAATTTCGGATGAAACTCAAAGTTGATGCAGTATTGAAGTAATGAAAATGAAATGTTGACATTTGTAACAACATTTTGAAATATTAAAATAAATGAGATAGAAGAAAGTTTTGGGATTGGCACATCCCACTAGTTTAGATTTTAATTTTCGGTCATTCTGCTCGTAACTTTTAAAGCTATTCAGTTTGGAAAGAGGTACTCGGTGCATGAATAACCATCTATGATTGTTAGGTAGCTTTCTTTACAAAAAAGCTACCCATTGCAGCCGTTCGGAGGAAAGCGATTTCAAAAAAATTTGGTATATTTTCATCGATCATGACCCCGAGACCCCGAAACCACCCTCCGTTCAAAATTTATATATATATATATATATATATCTGACCTATGTCACACTGTAACTCCCGTAATTATGAACCGATTTCGATGTAATTCGGTGTGTACATAGTACATACCAATGTCTCGACCGAGTTCGTTGGCCAGCTTCATCTGCCGTTTTGTTTCAAAATGGCGGCCATTTAAAATTTTTAAAAAATTTTAAAACTTGAAATGTGGTACCAAAAAATTAAAAATGGAAAAATATTTTTTACTTATGTATTTGACCTTTATACAAAGATTCCGGAGCAGTTTTTGTTTCGTCTATATCTTAAAAAATGGCTGAGTTATAGCATTTTGAATTTCTAGCGTGGCTGACATTTTGAAACGTTCTGAAGTTTGTCACGCGATAAAAGGCGTATTTATGAACCGATTTGGATGTAATTCAGTGTGTACATAGTACATACCAATCTCTCGACCGAGTTCGTTGGCCAGCTTCATCCGCCGTTTTGTTTCAAAATGGCGGCCATTTAAAATTTAAAAAAAAAATTTTAACTTGAAATGTGGTACCAAAAAATTAAAAATGGAAAAATATTTTTTTCTTATGTATTTGACCTTTATACAAAGATTCCGGAGCAGTTTTTGTTTCGTCTATATCTTAAAAAATGGCTGAGTTATAGCATTTTGAATTTCTAGCGTGGCTGACATTTTGAAACGTCCTGAAGTTTGTCACGCGATAAAAGGCGTATTTATGAACCGATTTGGATGTAATTCAGTGTGTACATAGTACATACCAATCTCTCGACCGAGTTCGTTGGCCAGCTTCATCCGCCGTTTTGTTTCAAAATGGCGGCCATTTAAAATTTAAAAAAAAAATTTTAACTTGAAATGTGGTACCAAAAAATTAAAAATGGAAAAATATTTTTTTCTTATGTATTTGACCTTTATACAAAGATTACGGAGCAGTTTTTGTTTCGTCTATATCTTAAAAAATGGCTGAGTTATAGCATTTTGAATTTCTAGCGTGGCTGACATTTTGAAACGTCCTGAAGTTTGTCACGCGATAAAAGGCGTATTTATGAACCGATTTGGATGTAACTTCGTTTATACATAGTACATACCAATGTCTCGACCGGGTTCGTTGGTCAGCTTCATCCGCCATCTTGTTTAAAAATGGTGGCCATTTAAATTTTTAAGAAAAATTTAAATTTGAAATGTGGTACCAAAAAATTAAAAATTGAAAAAATATTTTCTTCTTATGTGTTTGACCTTGATAAAAAGATTCGGGAGCAGTTTTTGTTTCGTCTATATCTTAAGAAATGGCTGAGTTATAGCATTTTGAATTTCTAGCGCGGCTGACATTTTGAAACGTCCTGATTTTTCTCACGTAATAACAGGCGTATTTATGAACCGACTTGGATGTACCTTGGTGTGTACATAGTACATACAAATATCTCGACCGAGTTCGTTGGCCGGCTTCATCCGCCATCTTGTTTCAAAATGGCGGTCATTTAAAAAAATTAAAAAATAAAAAAATTTAAATGAGATACCAAAAAATTGGAAAGTGAAAAAGATTTTTGTTGTATGTGTTTGACCTTAATACAAAGATTCCGGAACAGTTTTTCTTTCGTCTATATCTAAAAAAAATGGCTGAGTAATAGCATTTTGAATTTCTCTTGTGGCTGACATTTTAAAACGACCTGATTTTTGTCACGCGATAACAGGCGTAATTATGAACCTATTTGGATGTAACTTGGTCTGTACATAGTATATACCAATGTCTCGACCGAGTTCGTTGGCCAGCTTCATTCGCCATCTTGTTTCAAAAGGGTTGCCATTTAAAAAAAATTAAATTTAAAATTCAAAATGAGGTATTAAACAATTGGAAAATGAAAAAGATTTTTTTATGTGTTTGGCCTTGATACAAAGATTCCGGAGCAGTTTTTGTTTCTGAAAATTTGTTCTTTTGTTTATATCTTAAAAAATGGTTGATTTATAGCACTTTGAATTTCTAGCATGGCTAACATTTTGAAACGATCTTGTATTTGTCACGCGATAACACACGTATTCGCCTATTTCGATGTAAGAAGGCATGTGGATAGTATACATCAACACCTCGACCAAGTTCGCTGGCCAGATTCATCAGCCATCTTGTTTCAAAATGGGGACCATTAAATTAAAAATATATATATATATTTAAGGTGAGGTGCAAAAAAATTAGAAATTGAAAAAGGTTTCTTTCTTAAGTATTTGACCTTGATATAAGGATTCAGGAGCATTTTTTGTTTGTCTTTACGTTAAAAATGGCTCAGATATAGCAGTTTCAATTTCTATTGTGGGTGACATTTTGAAAAATCTGATTTTTTGCATGCGACAGCACTCCTATATATTAACCGATTCCGATGTGAGTGAGCATGTGCACAGCAATTACTAAGG
This sequence comes from Maratus speciosus, assembly GCA_963932465.1. Classification (NCBI taxonomy): domain Eukaryota; kingdom Metazoa; phylum Arthropoda; class Arachnida; order Araneae; family Salticidae; genus Maratus; species Maratus speciosus. The sequence continues at coordinate 11,838,183 of OZ010795.1, read as the reverse complement.
TCTCGACCAAGTTCACTGCTTAGCCTCATCCACCATGTTGTCTTAAAAGGACAGGCACTTTAAGAAATTGCCGAATTTGGCAGCCAAATATATGTTACTTTAAAGAAAAGCAGCTTGGATACAGCTGACTAATTTCGCGAAATTCTCATTCATTATATTGATAAAAATTAGTATTGAATCTCCTATATTCGGTTTCCACTAAATTGAGCTTCGTGTGTTTGAATGATATAATTTGGCTTTTTTTAAATAAGGATTATGAAAGCTACCTCTTCCTCCCGGCACTGGCCGGAAGGACTTTTTTAATTGAAAACTTTATAACTTCCAATTTCTTGAACAAATGACTTCTGGTTGATTATCAAAGTTAGAATTTACACAATAATCGAAATATGAAGTTATATTTCGGTGTGAGCAATGAAAATTATAAAGTTTGTTATTATTTCAATATAATTATAACCTAATAGGCACATTTTTGTTTCAATATAAAGGTAATGAAAACATAATTCTCAATCGAATGCATTTTTAATGGGGTACGGGACACGTTTTCAAATAATTTTTATTTATTGAGTTAAAATTTCGAAAATTTTTGTGATGGTTAACCATATCATTTGTAAATAAAATCACATGATAAATCTTCTCATTTTTTTTTTTATTTAAAACTTAAATTTTATTAAAAAAGTGGGGTAGTTTAAAATCGTTATAGCTCGAAATAATATTTGTAGAATTATTCATTTTTTTTGCATTTAAATAAACAGAAATATATATGTTTTAATTTAGATTCAGCATTTAAAAAAATATTAATTTAAATAAAAATTAAAAATTTTAAGTAAAAATTTGAAACAAATGACTTAACTTTAAAAAAAAAATTATATTTTCAAAAGTAAATATTTTTTTTTTTTTCAAATTTGTTGGATCAAAATTAAAGTAAAACAATTGAAAAAGACATGCTCCAAGTTTGAACCATTTATCTTTAACGGTTCTTGACTTATAATAATTTAAATGCGGGAAATGGTGAAAAACCCCAACATGAAGAAAAACGCATTTTCGCTAAAAGTCGTTTTCATGACAACCATTGCTTGAAAGCTAGATTTTGAAACAAACTGAAACTTAAAAATGAATATTTCCTGTTCCAATTAAGATAGAAACATTATTTAAACTTCATTTTAAGCAAAAAAAAAGGAGAAATTTTTAATGTAATAAAAATTTTAAGATTTTTGTGTCCCGGACCCTCTTAGCACTTTCAAACATAGCTGAAAAATGTTTATGAATTCGGCTTGTCTGGCGGTCTGTCCATCCGTGCTCATTTACGTAAATAAACGTGCATTACCATGTAAATGATGCATGTTCTTGAGATGTACGATATTGAAAACGTAGCATTTATATTTTGTTTAACATTTATATTTCTGTTTGTGTTGCTACACAAAATGATTGCGTTATATTATGCGGAAAAATTGTTTGCTGCGTATTTGAATGATGTTTCACTATTATAAACATATTGAAATATAGGTACACCAATGAGATGCTCCACAAAGTGCTTACTATAGAGCCTTTATCGTTTATTTACGGGACACAAAAAAAATTCGGTTACAGTATTGTCTATGAGGCGTAAATTCTCGGAAGTACTTTTCCGATTGTTTTATGTATTTTGAAATTTAGTTATTTTTTTCCATACTAAATGGTGTCTATAAATTCTATTGATCCTATACAGGGTTGAACAAAAGAATTCGAGTACATTTCCGATTATTGACTCAATTTGCTGAAAGACTAATTTTCAACTGTCTTATACGTTTCCTAACTGAAGAAAATTTTTGCGTGCTATTTAGTATGTATACAAATCTAAAAACCATAAACTGCAAAAAATAATTTGGATTTTTTTCAGGTTGTATTAGATGGCAATTGCCGAAATTGGGTTTTTAAAATATGTTATGCGTTTACCCAATTATTTACAATATTCTGAATGTGTAGAAACGTGTTTCATAATCGAGGCTGGACGCAAAATTATTCTTTCTTGTTTGTTTTCTCTTGGACAAGCTAATTTTATAGCATTCAAGGTCGCAATTGTTTTTGTTTTTTCATTGTTCTAGAATAAAATTACTTTAAAAAAGGTCATAGTAAACGTAATAACCAGTCGAAGACGTCATTCAACACACATTTTGTCGTACAACATAGATCGAATACTTACACGTTTTGAAGGTTAAATCCTTCATTCAGCATACCATTTTTGCTGGACTTATATGAATTTCTTTAAAAGATTGTTTAGTTTATACAGAATTTTGTGATGCTATTCCTTTAATGTTTTGAAAAGAGATTTGTTTTTAATGTTGGCAGATCTCTCGGTTTTGATCATAAATAATTTTGTCCATAAAGGATTTCCAAGTGATCGTACATGAAGAAATCGCCCAAGAAATAAAACATTTGATATTCGTATGAATTGGAAATTTTTGACTAATGTTGTAAATAATAACGAACAATGAAACTATCCATATTTACCGAATGCTTTATCAACTGTAGGGTAAAACCACCAGTGATGGCCTGGTTAAGCACGAATTTTTCGGCTTTTAGCTAATAATTACTATGCCGTGTGAATTTTTTTCATGGCGATGATCAAAATATAACAAGAAAGGATGGAAGAAGACATTCGTGTCAAGAAAATCAACAAAATATAAATTTATTCTTTTACAAGATTTGTTTTTTTAAAAAGTACAAAAACATCAGTAATGCAACAACTTTGCATCCGTAATGGCCCATCATTGAATTAGTGATGGCCCACCGAAGTCGATTCTTCTTTTTCTGATTATTTTTGCAGGATTTGGTACTGATATTTTGGTGGCTTCTTTGTTGATCATCTTAACTCTTTTGTTGGCTATCCCAGCCTCTTTTTTTCGTTTTAGAGCTCTTTCTCTCTGTTTTACTTCTTTTTGTTGCAATTCTTCTTTTTCCGTACCTTGTCTTTTTGCAGCTCATCTCATCTTTGTGACGTCAGGATGAAAAGAATTCTCTCCGATCTCCTCTTCATTTTCCTTTTTGGACTGTGTGGCCATTCAAGGATTTCTTTTAACCGTTGAGAGCGGTATTCAGCTGTCGAAGTGGTATTGTCTTTATTTCCCGGCTCTGAAAAACTGTCTTCGTCGAAACTCTTCGGCTTCTGCTGAACAATTCTGAGATTCATAGGAATTTTTTCGAAGGTGCTGCTGTTACTGAAGCTCGTACTTGGCTTGGGTACCATGATTTCTACTTTGTCTCAGTAATCTTCTTCAGCTGGATCGGTTACCGTTTATGTAAGCCTGGTTTGAATGTTTGTTTTTTTCTCCAGAATATTATATAAACGGCGTAAAGCTTCCCATACTTCACTTGGTGGTTGTTGAGTATTTTCGACTTCTTCATTACATTCTCACCGATGACTAGATGGAAGTCCTCAATCGATACATTTATCAGTGTAGTATTTGGAGCCTCATTACAAGCGGTTTCAGTTGAAACATCACCCACCATCATCACATCATTGATGTCACCCTTGCACTTTGAACAGTCTACAGCGTCTGCACTGAATGGATAGTCTTCTTGTCCTGAAACCATTTTTTTATTGCCGTCGTCATGTCGTTTTCTAGCGCGATTTTCAGGATTGGAGTGATGTGCACTTTAGTCACAGCTTCAAGTTTTTGATTTTTTGCGCCCGTGAAGTTGGTTGGTTGGTTGATTTTTGACGGTCGATTATCTACACTAGGGATATAGGCCCGAAAGGGAGTGCCCTCCGTGGGGGTCTTTTATAAGGGAACCTAACCCGTATTTACGCATGGAAATTCATGGCTCGAAGAAAACCACAAAACTCCGAACGATTAGGACGACGGGCGCGATTGGGATCGAACCCAATACCTCCCGTCTACCAGCTTCGAAAGCACAACCTCTGAGCCACTGGTGGGACTTGCGCCAGTGAAGAAGGGCCTTGTTCCACTGAGCTTTTAGCGAACGAAAAACAGCTACGCCGCAAGTTTGAAGTATATGGGTTGCATTTGGGTATAAAGCTATCAAAATTATCTGTAGAGATTTGCAATGTTCACTGGTTTCACGCTTAAGATGCGTGTTGTGCCTATCCACAAATAAAATTACCGGCAGTTTAACATCATTCTTTTCTAGAAAATGGCGAAGACATTTCCTATCCATTCATAAAACTTAATAATAACTTCATTCATAATAATAGCTTCTTTTAACGTGTGAAACATTCAGAAACTAAAAATATAAACAGAAATCATTAAACTCTTACCTTTCGTAAAACTTATTTTTTCTTCGAGTCGTTTCTCTAAAAATTCTTTGACGCTCTCTATAACATCTCATATGAGTCCGGGGAATTTCTTAGCATAGTGAAGTGCTCTTGACCCTTTTAAATTAAAATTTTTTTAGAAAACATTTTTGACGAGCATTTGCATCTTAACCACCATAACGCGTGTCAAGTTTCTAGCCTCTTCAGTATCACGAAAATCAGAATTTTAGAACTATTTCAGTACACATTTCTCTTAAAAAAAAAACTCTTTTGTGCGTACATTTGCGATTTAAAAATAACAGCCATGTCAACTTTAAATTTTATATCTGTAACAATTCTATAGAAATCGTAATTCTATAGAAAACTTTTCTACACATTTAAATCTTTTTTGAATTTTGAATGTTTTTAGAAACTGTTTTTAGAGAGTATTTATATTTTGTAAGTTACCATGAAGTCAAATTTCTAATTTTTATACTCTTTAAAATTACAAAAATATGCATTTTAGAAAGATTTTGCTCCTACATTCCTTTGGGATTCTGATACCAACATAAAATATAGTTTATAGTGAAGTACAGTTGGTCACCATCATTTTGCCAACATTACTCTTGAAATGGGTTATTAGTGCGTTAGATTAGCCCCTACAAACAAACATTTCTTCATTATAATATTAGTATAAAAATAATATTTAAAAATATTTAAAGTTAAAATTGTTTTGAATTATTTTTATAACTTAATTAAACATACTGAAAAATAAAAGTTTCTTTTTTTCGAGAATTTTGCTCACTACATTCGAAGCAAACATCATGTCACTGAACTACCTTTGCACTCTAGAAAGCTTAAAGCTAAATTTTAAATATTCATCGCTGGCCATAGACAAACCATAGATTGTGATACCAAAGTTAGGCAGTTAGGGTGTAGATTCTAGCCTAAAAGAGTAGTCAGTTATGCCATTTACAAAGGAATGTCGCGAGTACAAAAAGTATAGAATAAAGTGAACATAAATAAGAGGAATATGCTAATATAAATTTGTTATCAAACACTTTGCTTTAAATGTTTGAAAGAAATATATATATTAAAAACTTTAATTAATGACAACACATAGCTATAAAACATAAAAAGTAAGTGTGGGCCATCACTACTGCAATCTTGAAAAAACAGCATCTGTAGTGGCCCACCCCAATGGCCGGTTTAAGAAGCTTATTTTGATGACACCAATATGTTTACATATTCCTTAAACTTTATATAAGTTATTAAAACTTATTTTTTTTTCGTTTATCCTTCTTGAAAATTTCGTACACAGCACGAAATCCAACTTCGCTCACTAAAAGTCTTGCTAAGAAACCACAGCTGAAACAAGAAAACAAAAGAAGCTACGGTAGGAGCAGCCACTGTTCACGTGACGTGCGTTGATATGCCAAAACAAAGGCATAATGTGACAGTCAAAAAACCATTTTATCACTTCTCACTGGCGCTAAGTTTCAATGTTGGGCGTTTCGGGTCTAGCGTAGTAGGGATATTAAATGGTGTTTATAAAATTTGCTTAGGAGGCCATCTACATATTAAAACGAACCCAAACTTCATTTTTTTTCAATGGCAATATCCAATTTTAACAAGATAATTCAAATCTTCGGTTCAAACTATATCTAGATACCCAATTTCAAGTCATTTTAATACTAAGTTTTTGAATTATAAACATTCAAAATGGAGTGCTTCTCATGTTAAATTACATTTTCATATTTTTACTAATATCTCCTAAACTGATACTTCTAATGTGCTAATTTTTTCTGTAGCACTAAAACTAAAATAACCAAACATAAATACGTTGAATTTGCAATTTTTATAATTTTATGATATGAATTATGAGTTATGAAATTAATATTCGAAAAAACTATGAAATGCAACCTACCATTTTTTTATGGATTTAGATTTATTAAGTAATGCTTTATGCAAATCCAAAATTTCACATTTTTTTTCCCAAATAGTTTTCAAATTATGCTTAAAAGACGGCAAAATGATGATTTAAGATAAGTCTATGATAGAAGTGACTAGACATTTTGAAATCTCGTAGGCTATCCTGTAATCTAGCAGTCTTCAATGACTGCTTGAGTGGCACTTAAGCTGCCGTGATCAAGAAGAGGGCTCTCTCGGTCAACAATCGAGCACCAAACTTCAATTTGGATACAGCCCCTAAAATACGCTCGTTTTAAAATAATTAATTTCTCGGAAATTTATCCTACAAATTGCATTTTTTTTTTTTTTTTTTTTTTTTTTTTTTTTTGGCAAATTGAGAATACAGTTCATTTAAGCAGTAAGAATTGTGTACTACTATTGAAAAAAAAAAAGTTATGGTTCGTTTTAATAGGTAGATGGCCGCCTAAGCAACATTTATATACATCATTTAAAACTTTATTACTAGTCGTGTGGTACCAGTAACTTTCTTCTACGATAGTATTTTTCAGAGTTAGTAAGGGGTGTTTACTTTTTTTTTTCCACGACTGTACGTAAACTGGATGAAATTACCAGGCAGAGTTTTGAATTTGTTGGTAAAGCATATTTCGTTACATTCATTGTTGTTTAGATCTTCTGTATTAGTAATTTAATTACTATCTATGTAACTTAAATACTTTTAAAAATATTTGCAAGTTGTTACATATACAGATTAACTCTTCCCAATAAAAAATGTTACACTTTACGGAATTAGGACCATGCATTTTAACGCAATATATATTTGTTACTTTGAGACAGTCTAGAATTGTTATCTGCATCTAGATTCATTTACTACATTATATTTTAATTATACATATATCCCAGCAAAGAGGAAATTGCTGGCCAGCAGCAAGATAGGTGCTGGCAATGATGGAGAAGTGCTGGCTGATGGTCTACCACTGCATAACCACTGCTGGACAGCTTCAGTCAACTTTGCTGTTGGAAATCATCAGATAAAATTCTGATGGGCATCCATTTTATCTCATGCGCTGGCCCATCACTACATGGAAGTGCACGAAATTTTGCAGTATTATTGCTAGGAATCCTTACGCTAGGTGGCGCTGCGAATATCGAAGACATTGAGTATTTGAACACAAATCTGAAATGAATATCTTAACACAATTTAAGCTGTGAAGCTAATTTTTTTTTTAACTGTAAAAAATACAGCACCACTGCCACCAACAAAATAAATAAGTTCTTTATTTCAACGCCCTTATTTTTTCTCTTTAAATCTGGTTTTACTAGGTTACAAAGGGTTTCGGTTTTCATAATTTACGCAGTTCAGAATCAATAATAAACAAGTAGGAAATTGCATGTCAAACGCGGCAAATGAGGTGCATTCGTACTATAACTAGTTTTATAATTATTTTTTGTACCCCATATTGTACTGAATGTATGTATTTTTTTAATTTCATAAGTGCATAGTCTGTAACATCATTCAAATGCACTTGCAATATTTTTTTCCCATTCCCGTAATGTAGCGGAAAACTTTTGACTGTCCCTGTAATTAAACTATGCATCCGATTTTCATAAAATTTGAAATAGCTCAACAAAATTTTGCAACAATTATATATTTAAAATTTCAGGCCATTCGGAAGGCTGTAACATCATTAAAATGCACTTACAATATTTTTTTTCCATTGGCCGTAATGTAACGGAAAACTTTTGACTGTCCCTGTCATTAAACTATGCATCCGATTTTCATAAAATTTCAAATGGCTTGACAAAATTTTGCAACTATTTTATATTTAAAATTTCAGACCATTCGGAAGGCTATAATATTATTAAAATGCACTTGCAATAATTTTTCCCATTGGCCGTAATGTAAAGAAAAACTTTTGACTCTCCCTGTAATTAAACTATACATCAGATTTTCATAAAATTTGAAATGGCTCGACAAAAATTTGCAACAACATATATTTAAAATTTCAGACCATTCGGTAGGGTAGTTTTTTCTCTGTTATATGCGGACAGACAGACGGACGGACGGACTGAACGACGACTATAGGTGCTACGTATTTAAATAATTACGAATGCACCTAAAAAAGCGTATAAAATACATAGGATTTCTATACAATAGAATAATTTCTATACCAGTTTAATGATTGGGAACGTAAATCACAAAAGAAACAAACTTGAAATAGTGTAATGAGAGCTTGAAAACTACGAGCAATCGTAGCGTACGCTGAAAGCACTTGTTCATGTCCGATCACGAAAACCAAGCAGCATCGAGGGCGGTCAGTACTTGGGAGGGTGACTACATGCAGTTCAAATATTTCTATAGACATTTCTATTATAGACACTTCTACAGATGTTTCTATAGCTCTTGGTGAAACTAGCTTATAGAAAAAAAAGCCATAATTATATAATATTTTGTTTTTTTTATAGAATTCTATAAGAAATATTTGTAAGGGAAAGTGCTGGGCCAGCAAGGGAATAGCAGTGGGATATGTGCTAGCACTGCAGGAAAAGTGCCGGATTGAAGTGGAGTGATGGCATACCAATGCTGGCCTGCTGTTAGCCATCACTGATGGGCTTGCTGCATTCGGCTCGGACACTTTTCGACAGGTTTAAGTAATGGCACCCTTGCACTTACCGTTGATAGCACTGCTGGCTGCCATCTTTTTTCCAGCTGATGGCCCACTATTTCTTTCTTTGATGGGATATATAACAAAACATTTTTATTTTATTTTTCGCTTATCAACAACAAAGTATTTTATTTTTAACCTCATAATAAGACTTTCTGCATTTACTAATACGTGCGGATCCGTCCCGGGTTTCCCTGTTTACGATAAGTGATAACCAATTTCTAAATTAAAAGATTGTAACACAAATTTTACATTTAATGTATTTTTAAATTTAATAAATTTTATTAGATTGCTCACTAACAATACCAAAAATTATTTTTATATGGAAAATTGTAATAATGCATTCAAATAAAGTTTTGAAAATTATTAAAAGAGGTACTTTCGAATTGACCTCGTGAGCATCAGCGTTACAACATCAGCGTTATTCACGGACAATGTTTTTGCTTTAAAATATAGATTTATAAGAAAAGCCCATAATCAGTTAATAATCGAGAAAAAATATTAAAAAATTCTTCTACTGGACTGAAAGAAAATTCCATACAGAAAATTCCATTTCTTCGGAAATAGTGAATTTCCTGGAAGTTATTTTTAAGATTTATAATAGAAAGTTTGAGAAATTGTTTGTAAATTAGATAACCATTCTTTGTGCTGGATTAAACAAACATACTGCTTAGAAACTTAAACAAGCAATCCTTATTACGAACGATAGCTATTAAAATAACTATGTCGGTTAAAACAATGGGGATTCATAAATCAAAATGAAATTTAATTAACCGACATACACACATTCTTTATCTAATAAACACACGAGTCTAAGTTCTTTTTGTCTTTTTTCCAAATATTGAATTAAGGCATATGATTATTTACTGGGAAATTTTAATAACCATACTCAATAAAAGTTACGATAAAGAGACTTTTTTTCATCAGCTAAGTAAATAAATTTTCTATTTGTTTCCAGCAGTTACTTGTAATAGTCAAGCGTCTCCCTTGATAAAAGATTTATTTTGAACTTGCATTTAATTCTTAATAGCTAAAATGGAATTATCTGCACTGAACTATTCGAAATGATTTTTTTTTCATTCTACTAATTTTTTTTCTTTAATCTATACTTATTTTTGAGATTATCGATTTTTTGCTATAATCCCTTTCGAAACTTTTTGGTTTCATTCCAAAATTTTCTCGGTAAGAACATTTTAAGTAATAACTTCTAAATGATATAGATTCATAAAAGCTTAACAAGTTATTTATTCTTCTCACATCTAAGTATCAGGACATTATGGTATTTTTTAAAATCTTTTTTGGATCATATTTCATTTCAATGCATTTGGCGAGTACTTGTAAGACCATCTAACGTGGTCTAACAAGCGTTGTAACACGACGTCACAGAACTGTAACACAACGTCTAAATAACGTCTAAAAAGTCCAAATGACGTTGTCTAACAACGTCTATATAACGTCTAATTAACGTAACAACGTCGCCTAACATTGTCTAACAGCGTCGTCTAACGGCGTCTAACAACGTTGTCTAACAGCATCGTCTAACGTCGTCTATCAACGTCGTCTAACGTCGTGTAATAACGACTAACAGCCTTGTCTAACAACGTCGTCCAATAACGTCGTCTAAATACGTCGTTTAACGTCGTCTAACAACGTCTAAATAACGTCTAAAAACGTCGTCTAATGTCTCTAACAACGACTAACAGTGCCCTCTAACAACGTATAACCCCTTAAGCTAATATTGCTTTTTGTTGCATCAAAATATCTCAATTTGTTGATTTTCTGTAATATTAGAGATACCGCCAATTTGGCGCCAAATTTGGCGATATACCACCAAGTTGGCGTCAAACTTGGTGGTATTTGGCGACAGAACAGGGTCCCCCCTTCTAGGTATGGGGAGGCATTAAATGCTTGTTTACGATAAGCCATTATTGGCATTTAATCTTATAGTTCGGCGATAGTTTTTGAGTCGGCGGGATAATCGAGTAGTACCAAATTGCGTAAAAGAAACATCCTTATAACTCGAAAAATTATAATCCTATTAACTAACAGTTTATTGCGTCGGATGAAGTGTCTCATTTCCAGTTAAAATATATCTTTGAATTGAAATTTGAATGAAATACAGGGTCATGAAAAATCGACGAGTGTGAAAAATAAAATTACAAATATCTCGGCAACTCATTATCCGTTCGAGTTCATTCATGATGCAAAATTTATATTTTTTATGGTGTTTAATATTCACTCCTTCAAATAAACAATTTCGAAAAATTTTTATACCTTTTATCAGAACGAATATTTCAAGAGTCCGAAAAAAATAGTTCCGGTTAATCGAGGTTACTGATATTCAATAGGCTTCTTCCCATTATTACTCCCCACCGAATTTCAAGTCTCTCTCTCAATTTGTTCGGGAGATAGAGCGATTACAGACACGCAAACATACAGACGGACGGACAAATTTTTTCCCCTAAAAATATGTTTTTCGGAATCTCCAGTGTCTGAAGCGTGTAAATCCGTCAAAAAAAAAAATTTCGATTTTTAAAACGATTACAAGACTTACCCTATACTACGTATGATGGGTAAGTAAAAAAGATTTAAAAAATACAAGACCATTTCCAAACGTGTTAAAAATGTTTTTATGGCCGTTATTTAAATTTTTGTAACGTCATTGCATCATCACTGCAAATCACGCACCTCACGTCTCACTGTAGAAAATCACGCATAATCAAAATCAACCGAATTGTGAATCTTATTAATTTTTGTTGACCGTTTCCAAATTAACACGTATTCACTAATTCCATTATAGACTTGCTAGAAAGTGATTTGTGAATAGATCAATTTTTTTATTATACAGTTGGAAATTGCATACAAGCATAATTAAGTTTCTATTCAAATAGAAAATGTTTAGTAATTTAAGAAAATTTTAAATGTTTTGATAAAAAATTAATAAGTTGTAAAAGTATGTATGAAAATCTCTTAAAATCATCGAAACTAAGATCTTGTTCAGAGACGGACGACCACGTCGCCCGGACACGAAGGAGACTGACGCATATGGAGTGAGGATATTTTAAACATACAGTTACTGTGACCTGAAGAGTTAAATACTCAGCAGCTTTGTATTACCCTCAGAATAAAGATAATAACAGATTATATGAGAAGTCTGTGGTATTACCCACCACTTTTATTAGATAGATAAGGCGGTGCTCCGCAGAGTGTTTTTAAAAGAGAATAGCGACACAGAACGAATGTTTATTTGTCCAATCTATGACAGCCTATTACAGAGCTTGGTGGTACCCTAGTCTCTTTCTTCGCTTGAAAAATAGTGTTTTTTTATAATTATAACTTTCATTTTGATGCATTTTCTGATAAAAATTTTGATGAGTGCTTTGTAATTGCTGAATATTTGCTAAATAAATTATGTCTTTTTGGCAATAAACTGCATGTTAAAGCACATATTTTTCTTTTCCAGTGTATTTAAAGATAAAACTTTTTTAATCATTATTTCAGAACGTTGGAAATTATTTTTTTAATCTATGTGTGACATTATTTTACTTGAAACGCTTGAGAAAAAGTCATTAAGGAGGGATTAGGCTTGCTTGTTAAGTTATTTGAATCGCACCACTTTTTTTTATGGTGTATTTTGTTTTTTTTGTCGAGATGTTCAAGCGAATCAATCAACCTACCAAATTAAGGGAAAACGTAAAAAAAAACCCAGGCACGTGATCATAGCGACCGCAGATTTTTTGTGGGTCAAGTGAGCGAAGACCGGGCGTAAACTTTGCTGCTGATCGGATTTATATCAAATCACGTGATACTTTTCATGAATGTTTTGGATTTTAGTGCATACAGACATCTGTTTCTATTACGAGAGACATTGTTAGGAAATGTAAGAAGATTTAGTAATTGGTTTCACCTGTTTTGAACCATAAAATTGCGAAATAATCAAATTATTTCGAAATTCCTTACTTCTTTAAGACCTACTCCATGAGGGATATCTCCCTGCGCCCGGGTGCTCAAATCTACGTCCGTGAACAATCCCTAAGCTAAAAATGGTTAAAAATGCACTTAAAAGGCATATAAATTTAGACCTTTATTTAGATCGAAACTAACTATATTATTTCTTATTGAAGCCCTTTTCCTTTATTTGAAATTCAATGAGTGAAAAATATCTATTTTAAGTGTACTAGGGAGAACTGAAATAAATTATTTTAATACATTCTTTAATAGGAAGTGAGGCAAAAAAAAAATAATAATGAAAAATTCGAGGGAATAAAAAGCTTATTTGCAAATAGATAAAAATCACCCCATTCTCACATTCAGTGTCCCTATTTCCAACAACCATTAATATAAAAGAAACTTACGAATATCTGAACATCTCTGCTGGGAAAACTTAGGAAGGATTTCTTAAACAGCAGGATTAAAGAAATTAATGTTAGGATTACATAAATGGTTTTCAAACATCTGAATACGGTTAGAGCAGATTAATGACGTGGGGATGTAAAACGATGTAAAATATTGCATTTTAATGGATCTCTTACAAGAAAATATATATTTACAGTTGAAAAATGCTTGATAAGCTTGATAGCAGAGCGTATGGGGTTTTTTCTGAACAAAGATTAATTTGAATTTCGATGCAAAAACACAAAATAAAACAATATATAAAAAAAATGCAATTTAACAAATTACAACGACCATTTGGAAAATGATTTTTTCAAAGGCTAAAATTTAAGACATAAAAAATCGCACGGAGTTTATCCTACATTACGTACGCCATGGATTACATTTTTCGGACTAGCGTCTCGTTGTAGCTCCGCTCCCTATAGTGATTTTTATCCTACCTCTTGGCTGAGAAATTGGCGCTATTTATTTTTGAGGTTTCTGTATTTCAGACGAAGCACAAGCGCTCGCTCGCGCTGTCGTTGAAAAGTCTGCTTAGGTTAGATGTTGTTGTTTTTTTTTTTTTTGAGCGAAGATGGCGGATAATACAGCGATAATTTCATGCTCACAAATTTTCACTCAATTGGTTCTACTACAATTCTACTCTCATTATTTATTTATCAATCAGTTGTTAAAAATAATTAAAATGTTATAATTTAATCTTCCGTAATTGGGTAATCTTTTTAAAACAGGGCAAATTAACATGATTTTAGATAAACAGCAAAAACAATTCTATGCGGCATGATCTTTGTAGGTTGGGAGATAGGATTTTAATTTCTTGTGCATTATTAAACACTAGAAAAATTCTTTCCTAAAATTTTCTCAAAATATTATGTGAACCGTGGTACCTACAAATAAAAATTCAATAAAATCGCATATTTCTGCTATTTAGGGTACAGTAAACACTTCTCAAAAATGATACCATTTTCAGGCATGAAAGTGTTCCTCCTAAAAGTGGAATTCCACCTTTTTAAAAATAATTTTGGCCATTTTCTGGATTGATGCGAAAATGCAAAGAAAATATTGGAAGCATATAAGGTGGGGGAGGGGGGGGGATCTTGAAAATTTAATAATCAGACATTTTGTCTAACTAAAATCGTTGGAGGTTTTTTTTTTTTTCTTTTTCTTTTTTTCTTTTTTTCTGAATTGCTGTGCAAAAGATCTATCAAATCAAAGGGAAGCTTATATTATAATTATATGAAAGTCGTGTAAATAAATTTGATTAAAGTATCTCTACAGAGTGAAAGTTTTTTAGACTTTAAAAGAAAAAGGAAGTTTCATAATGTTCTTTTTGGAATAGAATATTTTCTTTTATTTATGCAACACTTTTGATTTAAAAGTTTAAATTTCTTTTTAATGCTTTCTAAGCTAAGAAAAGAAAATAACAATCATACGTACAATTATATTTCATTTTATCCCATAAATAACTGTTAAATGTGTCTAAATTTTAAAAGTTTGGCGCCATCATATTGACCGAAAAGATTTTCCTCCTTTTTTCCTATTTCCCACTTTCATGCCTGCATTTTAGGCTCTTGGATATCAACCCCCTCCCTCCCAAAAATGCAATTTTATTCTTTAGATTGACATTGATACCTGAATTTTGCAGGCAGAAACATTTTGAATAGTAATCCTGTTTAAGTGTTACTTTATTGAAAACTTTAAGAGAAGATAATCTAAAGCCGCCCCCCCCCCCCCCCCTCCTCCTTGATTTTAAAAACTTTTTGGTGATGTGACTTCGAATAGTCAAAGGTATTTTAAATTTTGTATGCAGGTAAATCCTTAATAGTATACATGCTGAGAAAATTTGAAGGGTCATAAACAAAAGTGTTACTTTTTTGTCAGGGAAGGAGAGGGGGAAAACATTTTATGGACCCCACTCATTAAAATTTCAATTGGAGTATTTGAGCATCACTATTAAGGTTATATGTTCATTCAAAATTTCTAGTGTCTATGACTGTTTTAATTCTGAAACAAAGGTATATATATATTTTTTAGAATTTTTCAAATTTAAGTATGATTCTATTTTCCATGAGGGGGGGGGGGGAGGCGAAACCCTTTGGAATCCACAAGTTGAAATTTCCGAAATCGGAATATATAATAAGCATCATCACTATTTCAAAATTTCTAGTAAATTGTTTTCGATATAACATTTATGCTTCGCGAAACTAGCAACGCTTCGCCAAACTAGCAATACTTCGCCAATCTAGCTTCGATTGGACTTAGTTGAATCCAGTCACTACGATCTCCATAGGGAGCGGAGCTACACCGAGACGCTAGTCATTTTTCGGTGCTGTCAATTTTTAAACTTCTACGGAGCTGGTCATACATTACGTACACCATGGATTAAACATTCATATTCCTGGACCCATTTTAAATGAAATTTCATTCATAAACTTCTAAACAACCCACATTATTACTTTCTACACCGTCGTATAGAGAAAAAAATGTTCTTTTAAATACAGTTTGTTTGAAAGCTGTATCTCAATTTGTTTCTGTGTTATTAAATTTTTTTTGTACTTTTTATTACTTTTTTGTCATAGTGGCAACATAAGTATCCATCTCTGTTGAAAGTAAAGGGAAAATACAGATTACTGTATAGACCCATCAGAAAACGAATAAAATGCGGATTCAACCAATAAAAAGCTTCAGATATGTTTTTGATTTCCTACCCTGACAGAGGATAATAACCATTTTTCCAAATGGTTAAAAAAAGAATATATCGTTTGGATGAGGCCGCATGGAAGTCAAAACTATTTTAATTGGACTAACCACCCATTAAAAGTTTAGGGGGTAAATTTTTATAAATAGTTTACGCATTTAAAAGTAGTTGTAAGTTGTACCCTTTGCAGCTATAATAAAACACACATTAAATACACATTCTTTTTCTTCGCATTTTTGCAGCTACATACAGACTAATCTACGTGCAGAAGAAAATAAAACACGCTTTGCTACCAAGTGTATCAAAACTTTTTTTCAGATAATTTAAAGTATTTTACAACGTATCAATACAATATTTTTAGAATTCCTACTATTGAACCGTTAACGTTATGCATTGTAAAACATGCGAGTTCAAGCTTTAAATAAATGGAAACACTTATTGGATGGTATCAAAAATGATAATCCTGATAATTTAAAATCGTGTAAACATGGTTTAAAAATCAAATGATTTTTATGGATTAAGTAGGCTGACATTGTCAACAAAACAAGGCTATGGCAGTTGGAGGGATAAGAAAAACTTATAGAGTTTTGAAAATTGCTTATGAAACGCTAGGCTGGAATTGAAAAGCAGAGAAGAACTCCATTAACAAGTAAAATTTAAATTTAAAAAATCAAAAAAACTGACTGCATAAAAAGAGAACCAATTATTTCTCATCAATGTGAAACTATTTTTTTATTACTTACCTATGTTTTTTTATTTACTTATATTGATGACTTTTAAGTTGTGTTTAATTGATAGTTCCTATCTATGAACACTGTTTGGAAGAGGCCTATAGACATCTATGAAGGTTAGAGTTACAGTTAAGCTAGAGATCCTACCTACACAACTTTCAGGTTGTGTAATATTTAAACGGAGCTTCTGACTGTGAAATAGTCTAGGAAACATAGTCTTCATTTTGAAAGACTTATCCAATGATAGGCCACTCAATAGAGTGTGTAAAAAAAAATTCGCCTCTACCGTCATTTCGCATTTTACGGCCGCCATTTTAAATTTATAAAAACATAAACTATCCTATAACTATCGGACGGTTAAGACAAATCGATAGAGACCCCATTCATTAAAATCCATCCAGCCGTTGGGATATTTTGAGGGTATAAAGAAATCCACTTACCCAGATACGCGTCAAACACATAGCCCTTCTTGGCAGTCGGGTAAAAAGGAGGTGCAGTCGTGGGGAAAAAAGTAAACACCCCCCTACCAACTCCTCAACAAATTATAGTAGAAGAAAGTTACTAGTACCGAGCGATTGTAAATAAAGTCTACTTTTAAACGATGTATATAAATTTTTCTTACGAGGCTGTATACATATTAAAACAAACCCAAAATTCTTTTTTTTCAATGTCAGTACCTAATTTCAACAAGATATTTCAAATCTTCGGTTCAAACTATGCCTAGACACCCAATTTCAAGTCATTTGAATGATAAGTTTTTGAATTATAAACATTCAAAATTGAGTGCTTCTCATGTTAAATTACATTTTCATATTTTTATTAATATCTCCTGAAATTCTCCTAATACGATACTTTTTTGTGTAGCAATAATACTAAAATACCCAAACATAAATATGTTGGATTTGCAATTTTTATAATTTTATAATAGGAATTATGAAATTAATATTCGAAAAAATTATGAAATGCAACCTACCATTTTTTATGGATTTAGATATAAAATGCAACCTACCATTTTTTTATGGATTTAGATTTACTAAGTCCTGCTTTAAGGAAACCCAAAATTTCACATTTTAAGTAGTTTTCAAATGATGCTTAAAAAACGGCAAAATGATGGTTTAAGGAGCCGACTATAATAGAAGTGACAAGATATTTTGAAATTTCTTATCCTATCCTGTAATTTAGAAGTCTTCAATGAATGACTGTTTGAGTGGCGCTTAAGTAGCCTTGATCAAGAAGTGGGCTCGCTCGATCAACAATCGAGTACCGAACTTCAATTTGGATACAGTCCCTAAAATACGCTCGTTTCAAAATAATTAATTTCTCGGAAACGTATCGTACGAATTGCATGAAAAATTGTTTTTAGGCTAATGGAAGGGTGTAGAGTTCATTTATCCTGTCAGAATTGTCTACTGCTATTGAAAACAAAAACAAAATTATGGTTCGTTTTAATAGGTAAATGGCCTTCTAAGAAAATTATATATACATCATTTAAAAGTAGACTTTATTACCAACCGTGTGGTACCAGTAACTTTCGTGTACGATATTTTTTTGAAAAGTTAGTAAGGGGTGTTTACTTTTTTTTTCCCCACAACTGTACAAATGTTAAGGAGATATTGTACAGAGCTTTTATACAATAAAGGCATTCTTTAATAAATTTATTTCTGAAAGACAGTTATATTGTGCAGTGTGTATGTGTTTGTGTGTGTGCAATTTGTTTCTATAAACCTGTTAATTTTTCAATAAAAATTCGTATAAAGCACAAACAAAACATACTAAAATTGCTTTTAGGTGTATATATATGTGTAACATAAAATTATCTAAATACATTGAAAATCAAATTAAAATCGCAAAATGTTTTCGGTCAAATTCACACGGCCATCGTCAGAGGTTATTTAAATATTGTTATTTATCTTTGGGCTTATTCGGCAAGGAGAGTCCGCTGTAATTTAAGGGTGGCATGGAAGATGAATTGAGAGAAAATGTATTCAATTTTTAAAACTAGTATGTTGTGGAAATCACAAAAATTTCTTCTATATAAATCACGTCATTTAAATAGTACAAGAAATTACATCAGTTTAGCACCAATTCATATCAAAGTATATCTGAATTTGAAGTTTGATGGATATTCGTGCATTAATTCTCGAGATACAGCTATAGCGGGAATTCTGAAAAATTTAGCATAGCAGCGCCACCTGTTGAGCGATTTACACCAAAATATAAACAAAGCTAGTTGATATCAAGGTATACGTGAATCTGAAGTTTGATGAAAATTTGTACATTAGTTATCGAGCTAGAGCTATAGTGGAAATTCTGTAAAATGCAGCCTAGCAGCGCCACCTGTTGAGCGATTTGCACTAAAACATAAACAGCATTAATTCATATCAAGGTATACCTGAATCTGCAGTTTGTTGAAAATCCAAGCATTAGGTCTTGAGATAGAGCTATTGCGGAAATCGCCAAAAAAGGCAGCATAGCAACGCCACCTGTTGAGCGATTTACACCAAAATGTATAAAACATCAGGATAGGTCAGTTTGCTTATTGTTTGTTTAAATATATATATATTGGGATAGCGTATTAAAGGAATATTTTGTTATGAATATTCATTTTTTTATGATAAAGAGCATTAATACGAATGATGGGAACAATACTTGACGGTTTGTCACCTGCGCCGGCCAAACATAAAAGTAATGAATTATTAATATTAATAAGAATTTTTGTTAATAGGAATTATTAATTACAAGAATATTGCCATATAGCATGATCATAACTATACCATATAATATTATAGGGTAGATGTGCCAGTAATGGGCACCCTTCCAGTAATGGACACCCCTTGATGTTTTTGGTTCATAAAAAAATAACTAATAAATATTTAGCTTTAATTATTTTTTTAAACTCCCCCCTGTATGTTTTATAAAACTTGGTTATTGTTGACATTTTTAATCAAACCAATCAGGAAGCAGAAAATAATGTTTCGAAGTTTCGCTGTTTTTCTGTGAAAATCTTAATGAAGAGGCTAAGAGCTGGCTTCGTCTAATTATTTTATATATTATTTATTTTCTTGCTAAATTTGAATGTGTTTGGTTGAGTAGCAATAGAAAACTTAGAATTTTATATACTAACGACCATTTATAAAATTTCATTTATTTTTAAGGGTTTAAGAGGGTGTGTCCGTTACTGAAACGGTTAATTAGTCATATTCCAGTAATGGACATCCCACGTATACATTGCTAAAACTAAAATTCCAGTAATGTTTATAGTGCATAAAATATTTTGACTTAACTGCAAACCTAAATTTAATTTTTAAATTATACTTACCAAAATGTAATAACACCAAAACTTTTATAAATAGCTGCTTTTAAGTTATTTTATGTGATTAATAAAATTTCAATATTTTACTCTTTTTTTATGTATATGTACCTTGCATATCTTATAATCTGGCAATCAAACCAGCCAAGAAGCAGAAAATATTGTTTAAGAGCACAGTCAAAGAGGGGCTCATAGGGCTTAATCTCTCTCCGTTTAAATAAGAACGATTAAGTTACAGAAGGTATTAAAAATCTATTTTCTGTCTTAAATGTTTCCTTATTCACCTCTGGCACAGAAAAAAAAATGTGATATTAATGAAAGTTATAGGTAATATTCATGAAACTAGTAAATATGCAGATCAGTGGCCTCAAACATCAGTTCTGCAGTTTTATTTTCAAATTATTCTATTTATTATTTAAAATATTCAACTCACAACATCACTTCTTTCATATTTGTAATATTAATTATTATAAATGATACATCAAGTAGTCTCTGGAAGATTAATTGTTAAAAATAGTGAGACAAAACTAAACACTAATATTCCAAAACTTTTTATTTAATTACCTTTTAAATCCCCTACTATTTCAATAATTTGATAGCTGTAATTGCCTGATATTTAGTATTTTAAACTATCCATCTAAAATAATTAAAACTTCGATCTTCTTATAATTACAATAATTGATGCAAATAGTAAATAATTATCACAAATATTTTATTAATTACTGGTATCCTAATTGTTAAATTTATTTGAAAATAACTATTTTGTTTCATTAGTATGTATTCATTAAATTCTGGTTATAAATACAGTCATAAAAACAATTATATTTATTACTTTTTATGGGGTGTCCATTATTGGAACAGAGGGTGTCCATTACTGGGCTTTTGGGTGTTTTGATATATTCGTTATTTAAAATTAAATTCCGATTCATATTGGGAAATGAGACTATAAGAATGGTTAAATATTGTTGATAGGTTAATATAATATTGAAAAAACTGGAATATAATAATTATAACTATTAATAAAAAAATAATTTTAAAAGAAATTCCTTAAGGGTGTCCATTACTGGCACATCTACCCTATATATTATTTGCGTCATCATCTGTGATTAAATAATGCAAATATTACTAATAAATTACTGTTGCAGTGCATAAAACGCAGTTTGGATAGGTTCAGAATACAGCTTTGTATAGATACATAATATTCATGCATTTCATAAGGTGTCTATAATTATTATTACCAATACTACTGATAATACGTAAGTACGAAAAACAGAACACAGATAAAAACCAAATAAATATACCAACCAAAAATATGAAATCTGCTGCCATTATTATGTCTTAAATCATAATTCATAATAAACGAATAAATACAAACCAATACTTAACTTAATTCCATTAACGTCTTCTACAAGCATTTATTTTCGTTCTTGCAGTTTATTATCTACATACATCATAAATAAACCTAATTAGTTAACAAAATTTAAAACACTCTGAGATATAAACATTCACAACATTTTTCGCAATTAGGAGGCAACGCTTTAGTAAATTTGAGAGTTTGAAAAATATTTTGTTCTCTCTTCAGTGCAAATAGTGAACGCATAATTTAGTGAACGCATATCATTAATAATTAAGTGAATGTATATTTCATTAGACTTCTGACTTCAAGTTCTATTAATTAATAAATTTTTATGAATGTGATTCATAAAAGTTCTCTTTCAATGAGTATTTTGCATTGAAAATTAGAATTTAGAGCTTTTATGTTTTAAGGTATTTTCGTAAAAATTGAACTTTACCGTGATAAATCCTGCGACGTAAATTTGCTTATTAATTCGATATTAATTGAATATGATTTAATCTTTATTAGGATAACTTTAAATGATGTTTGCTTTAAGGGGACGTTTTAAAAAAATTCTTTTAATTTTCATAATAGGGATTTTAGATTTTGTGCAAATATGCCTTTATCCATAGCTATGTGGACCACCTTAAAAGAAATTTCTAATCTTATTATAACTTTAAGATCTTATAAAAAATTTAAAATTTTAAAACGAAATTTTAAAATGCTCCTTGCGTCTTAATTTTTAGACATTTCCTCGATTTTGGATTTTAATCACGTAAAACTCTATTGCAAACAAATCTGTGTATCGATTTTTTAAAACATAAATTTCAGTATTGCGCGGCAGCGCAATACTTATTTATTTCCAGTGTCACTTCTCAATGTTAATTTAACATGGAAAAGCCTATGGAGATCATAACTTTTTCATTTTTTCTTCACACCTTTTTGTCCCTGATGCCGCTCATTTTTTATTCTTTAATAATTCTAATGCTATTATGAATTTAAAGTGTAAAAACGTTTGCCTGACGTCAGGGTCAAAACGAATGGTAAAATGCTTTTGCATATGGATGAATTATAAACCAGAGAGAAATATGGGCCAATTGTTTTTTGCATTATTCAAATATTTTTCTTAATAATTCCAATTTTCGCTTTTTTCATTGAAAATCAACGAACATTTTTCATAGAAAATGTAACATTTTTACTTCATTGTTGCAAAAATTTCAAAAGCCGTAATAATAATTTATTTATTTTTAGTTGTAAGATTTTCACGTGAAATATTAAATTGAGCTAGTTTTTTTTTTCTTCAAAAATTAAAAAGTTGAATATGGCGTCATAGTGGAAATAAAAAGGGTATTTTCAGAATAAGTTTTTGCTTTGGTCAAGTTTATATTTTAGTGAAAAGTTTCTAATGGATAGCTATTTTTACGCAGGTAGCGAACATAGTGGGGAATTACATAACTTAAATTTTAAAATATATTTTTTTTCCGAGATGAGAACTATTTATACCCCAAGTTAAACTTAGGTAATAATTTTCTGATGCGTTTACATCACCCCTTGTGAGAGAATAAGGTTTAAAAATTTAAGTAAAGCTTTTATTTTTTTATTTTTTACTGTATCACAGCAATAATATTGTTAAATATTAGCAGTAAGGATTCAACATATTTTTTTTTTCATTCAAAGCGTTCCTGAGTGGGAAATTGGGTACCTAAATTTAAGTGAAGTTAATTTTTTATGTTTTGATTATAGATTTTTTACGATCAGATTGGAAGTTTTTGTCCAACTACCGCAACCTGCATTACTACAGTGGTGAAACATTTTGAATTACCCATTGGTAAACTGCATCCTACACTGTGATGCAATACCGCATACATCAAAGCTTGATGGTGATACTCTCTATTAATTTTGAAATGCATTCGTCTGAGTGCTGTAGTTATTAAAAAAATTGGCATATTAAACAAAAACATAATTTGAAGAACAAATTAAAAAAACAAAATTTATTTCCTACATTGTTTAAGCCCGAGAAGGGACAGGTATTAAGTTATTTCATTCAATTAGTTCTATATTTAATGTTAAATTTTTGTAACAAATTAGTTAAGCCGATTAAAGATTAAAAAATAAAAATAAAATTCATACAATATGATACTTAAAACACCCTAAAAAATTAGATTCCGTTCAAATAAAATCAAAATAAATCTTAGACTTTTTTTTAGTTTTGTATTTTGCATGCATCTATCATTTTATGCACAATTGTCATAAACATAATGCAAAATCTGCAATACAAATATTTTCAATTAAAAATGGTAGAAGTCTAAGATTTATTTCGATTTGATTTGAACGGAATCTAATTTCTTAGGGTGTTTTATGTATCCTATTGTATGAATTTTATTTTTTATTTTTTATTCTTCAATTGGCTTAACTAATTTGTTACAAAAATATAACATTAAATGTAGGACTAATTGAATGAAATAACTTAATATCTCTCCCTTCTCGGGCTTAAACAATGTAGGAAATAAATTTTGTTTTTTTAATTTGTTCTTCAAATTATGTTTTGGTTTAATAGTTAATTTTTTAGAGATATTTTTCTGAATTGCATATCGATTTTCATCATAATTCTGCCTTATAATAAATTAAAAATAAAATTTAATTGTCTTAATGAAGTCTTTTAAGCAATATCAGGATTCTTCCTTATCCGTTTCATGCATTTTGATCAGAAATTAAGTAGCAAAGAGCATTTCAAAAATTAAAAAATAAGCTGAAGCATGAGTATTAAGAAAAACAGATTTAAAGTATATTAGAAGGCCAAAAAATTGTTTGTTAACAAAATTAAAACACTTGTCACTTTGCGTAAAATAATCGCATCTGCATGCGGTTTTCCACGAACGACGTAGTACAGATTGGAGACTAATAAGACACACAAAAGGAAATGTCGATTTTGAGGTCGATTTTTTCTCAAATAAATTTCCACGGTCCCCTTAAATTGAAATGACTGATAAAAACTTCTGTTTAATATACTAAGGGACTCTAACATCAACCAGCTACGTTCACCAACCCCCCATTCACAATTAGCAGGCTCTACAAATGCGCTAATTTGCTCTGTTTATAAAAGATTAGGAAAGAACGAATGAGTCGACTAGCGGCGATCTTCTGTAATCGGGTTGCGATTCAGTTCCCTTTGACTGAATTTTAAAGCTGAATCCACTGCTATCGTGACAGCTGACGGCTGTTTTCGTCATTGATTAAATAAGATATCAATTAAATGCTCGTATAAAATGGCTTAGTAAATAATGTCGCTGCCTCCCGGAATTTTTTAAACACGCTATAAGAAAAATATTATAAATAGGACGTTTTAAATAGGACGCGATTTTTATGAAAGTTTTCTTTCTTTTTTTAATATTAGTGAGAATTTTTTAATTGAATTTTTAATTGAAAGGAAATATTATTACTTGCACAGTGTTGAATTTGGAGACAATAGATAAAAATACTTTCGAAATATGAAGTAAATCTCTCGTGTAAATATATTTTTAAATTCAAACTGGTTAGCAATATTATTATTTGGATGTTTTTAATAGAGCGTAATTTTCCGCCTTTGACTGTTTTTAACGCGTAATCATTTAATTTTGATTTTTAGGTGCGTTCGTAATTATATGAATACGTAGCACCTATAGTGTCGTCATTCAGTCCGCCATTCCGTCCGCATATAACAGAGCAAAAACTACCCAACCGAATGGTCTGAAATTTTAAATATATAATGGTTGCAAAATTTTGTCGAGTCATTTCAAATTTTATGAAAATCGGATGTATAGCTTAATGACAGGGACAGTCAAAAGTTTTACATTATGGCCAAAGGGAAAAAATTATTTCAAGTGCATTTTAATGATGTTACAGCCTTTCGAACAGAATTAAATTGATGTGCACTTATGAAGTGCACTAAAATATACATTCAGTACATTCTACGGTGCAAAAAATATTTATAAAACTAGTTATAGTACGAACGCACCTCATTTGCCACGTTTTACGAGAAATTTCCAACTTGTAAAATTTTGTTTCTCTTTTCAATATTCACGTATAATTACATTTTTTATGATGTAATTTTCCCCCATTAAGTGCTATTAACACGTGATTTACTAGACGACCGTTATTTCAGCGATTGCTGATCCTAATAATCTATTTAAAATAAAAATTTATGAAACTAGATATGCACTCTACAAGCTACGCTCGTCAACCACCGTTCGGACACCGCAGACTATAAAAAAAAGCTTATTTGATCGGTTTTAAAAATATTACGGAAGATTGATTTATAATTAAAAGACCAGTAGCGATTTCAATATAAACGGGTTGCCAATACATTTCCCTTTCATTTGGGAATTTAAATGTCGAATCAGCTGCTGTTAAGACATCTAATGGCTGTTGTCGTGTTTGATTCAATAAGATCAGTTAAACATTTGAAAATAAGCTAATATAAAATTTACTCAGTCAACAGAGTCTTTGCCTCCCAGAATTTTTTAACAACGGTATAAGGAAATAATTTTAAATAAGATAATTTAAATGCATTGTTTTAATTCAACCGGACTTTAAAAATTAACTTTTCACGAAAGTTATCTTTCTTTTTTTAATATTCACAGTAAAAACTTTTGTTATTAGAAAGTAAATATTAGTATATGCGCTCTCTTAGAAAATGAAATAGGTATCTCGTGTCAATATATATTTTTTTATTATTTAAATTGTTTGTCAGTATTATTATTTGGCCATTTTAAATACGACGTCTTTACCCCCTTTGACTGCTTTAACTCATATTAATGAATTTATTATTTTAAAATTTCTTTTTCGTTTAATATTCGCTTGTCAAAACAATTTTTTGACTTAATTTTCAATACTTTCCTGCTTTTAACACGTAATGATTTAATTTTAATTTGAAAGTGTTTTTTCTGTTTATAATAATCACGTGTCAATAAATTTTTAATTTAAAGGAAATATTTTCTGCGAAGTTTTCACAACTGGCAACCCTTTAAAATAATACCTTTTCTAAAATATGTAAAAAATATCTCTGGAAATGCTGAAAATTTGAATCAAGTATTGAAAATATCCTCAAAAAATGAGTCAAATTAAAAATAAATGCTGTCTACACACCGCGAGTTTCTAATGAATATCCTTAAAAAAATTATTAAATTCCTAAGTAGAGTTCTGCTCGTATAAAATTTATTTAACGGAACGATTTTGCCCCACTTTAGCATTAAATAGTTCTTTAAGTAATTTTTCGATTTTAAAACTGTCGGCTTCAGCGTGTTTATCAAACATTTCTTTGTAATACTAACCATTTTTATATTTTTTGCATGTAATCGTTTTCTTGATAAATGAAGACACCCCCCCCCCCCACCCACATCACAAAAAAATTCATTAACGGCAGCGGCGACAGCGTTAGTTACTTTTTTTAGAATAGACAGAAACATCGCTCAAAATCTCAGTGATCCGACCTGCCGGTGTTTAATACCTTGGCTAAACGTAACTTTTAGGTAGATTTCGTATGAAATACTACCTATTACATTCTCCCCTATGTTGCAATTTCTGAAAATTTTTTGCAGATCCACACGGATCATGAGCCCTAGAACCCAAAAACCACCCTCAGTAAAAAACTTTACCTATCTATCTATCTCTCTCTATATATATATATCAATTTTTTATGGACACGATAACTTCCATAATTCTGCACATATATCTCTTCCAAACTGATACATAAAATCAAGGGGCATAAAATCTCGATCGAGTTCGTGAATTGGCAAAATCGGACCAAGGGAATGGAAATAGGGAGGGGTTTTGTAAAAACTGAAAAAACCCAATAACTTTTTAATTTTAATGCATGTCGAATCAGTTTAAAGTTATTATCACTTCTAAAAAAGGGGCCGAAAATTTATGTAGGACAGATTTTTGATAAAATTAAAAATGGGCTCAAGGGACGCAAAAAACAGGGTTTAGAGCGGAAAAAATTCATAACTTCAACAATTCTCAAAATATCAAATCCAATTTAATATAAATCTTAATATTATCCACAACTTTTATACTGACCAGCGTTTGATTGAACCAATTCGTTCCAAAAAAAAAAAAAAAAAATAATAATAATAATAATAATAATAATAATAATAAATTAATTAATTAATTAATAAAACTGAAAACAAAAGGGAGAGAGGGTGTTGAAGAAGAAAAAAATCCATAACTTCGTCCATTCACAAGATATAAAATCCGCATGAATTTATTATATATCTGCTTAATATTATCTACAATTTTTATGCTGACAAGTTTTGGTAGGACTAATTCTTACAGCAAAAACAAATTAAAAATGCATGGCGTTTGAAGAACAAGTCATCGTATTAAAGGAACAAATAATCGTATTACTCAAATCCCAATTGCCTATTTTCTGACTCATTTTTAAATTTATTTTTCCTTTCAAAGCCATCCATTTGGTAGATTCTCGTATTCAGAAACTATATAGTGTACCGTAATGGTCGATTTTTGATAGAGGCAGACTATATTTCAAAAAATGCTGTCAAAGTGGGCATTTTGAACCGAATTTCCCGAAGCGATTGTATTGGAAACGAAAAATAGAGTCCTACTGAGAAAATAATTGTTCTAATTAATTGGAATTCCAATTAATCTAAGTTCTAATTAATTGAACGGAAAATAAAAACACAGTTCGCTTATAAATCTCTTCAAAAACCACGTCAGCAAGCTTCATGCTTTTCCTTTTAAAAATGAATCTGAAAATGTGTCAGAAAATTTCGAGTTGTTGAGCGAAAAGAATTTTTCTTAATAGCGCCTTAACTTGATTCTGATAAAACCAGCTCTTATGTACAAATGAAATAAAAAACTCGCCGAAAGCGAACAGATAAAATTGTTAAAGTGGGTTTATCTCTAATCCTAATTTAGTTGTTTTTTTATTATTATTTTTTTTTAATTAGTACTTAACTTTCAAAATGTACCTGCGCCTGTAGGCCAAGCCGGTAGGGATTTTTTTTTCTCTAATCGGCTGCTGTAAATATTGTTCAATGATTGAATTTGTCCTCATTCGATATATGACGCTATACGTTATTCAAGATATGTTCCCAGTGAAAGAATATTAATGGTTTATTCGTCGACGTAAGAATTTTCCCTGTATTGCGGTGAGTATTATTGTTTTATTTTCATTCTGCATTTACAAGATATCACTCAAACAGATTTGGCACTGAAGAATGAAAAAACAACTACTAGAAAACAGGAAATCGGCTTTTTCAGAATTCAGTGTCACCCCCGATGAAAAAATATATATATATGTACATAAATATAGATAGTTCAGTTTTAAGATTTAAAACACATGCTTTTATTTTATATAAAATTACGTCATCCGCATCCGCTGAAGAATTTCTCATTCACAATCCAGTCTTAAACAACATCTACAGTAAAATATGCATAGTTCATGACTATCTCTGAATAATGCACACACACACACAAAAAAAAAAAAGAGATTTCGTCATGCAAGAAACTCGACAAAAAAAAATCGACTATCTCATGATTCATAGGCCTTCATTTGTTTGTAATATTAATTCAGATACTTAATCAGAAATCATTTATTTATATTTTTCAAAATAGCACATATTTTAATTATATTTTTTTCAGTTTTTATGAGAAAATGGCAACAAAAAGTATAATTGCTATTTTCCAACTATTTTTCCTTTAGTCCTACAGAAATGGAGTACTTGAGTTGCCAAAATTAAACAAATGACGCTAAAAACTACAAAAAAAATTAATTTCTCAAAAATAAATGGAGATGCGGTTTTCAAACAAATTGCATTTAAAAAAACTTTTTTCCCAATACGACGGTATAAAAATTGAAGATGTGCGATGCTTAGAAATTGAAAAAATTGTAGTTGAGATTATTCCGTACACTGATACATATGCTTTGTTTTACGGCTGGCTTATAAAACGGAACGTCATTTTTCGGAAACGCTGGGAGAAAGAAATAGCATACCGGGGCTAAAAATAAAGTTGTGGCACAAACATCTATTTTCCTCGGACGGCGATAGACAAAATCGTTCCATAATTAGATGATTTCCCATTCTGTCAAACTGACTCTGATTTTAAAACGAAAATATTTTCTTTAACTGAGCTCGTTTTACGAATTGACACAGATGGCGCGGAAGCTGATTGAGCTCAAATAATAATTTCATATTGAACAGATTTGGAATCTCTTTAAAAATGTATTGAGAGTCATACTGATGTTGAACCAGAAGAAATTCCAAACAAAAACGGTGACAGTGCAAAGTGATAAATTGTTCGTCAAACGTAGCCAATGAGGTGGTGCGTTCGTACCCTAACTCGTTCTATAAATATTTAGATCCCGGTGCCATAGCTATTGCACTCTTATGCAAAAAGACATGAATACAAAATTTATTACGATTCTATATATACAGGGTGTCCACTCTCAACGCTGTCCAATGGCTCATTCCTAAACCTTTGATCATAGACATAGAGTTCCGATTACAAAAATGTTTTAAATGAGGTAAAGAAATATTTTACAAGCGATTTGGGTCAAGAAATGCAATTCTTAAAAAATTACGAAATTTAAATTTTTATACGGTCCCCAGGTCCCATAAGTTATAGTGAGTAAATTTTACTATTACACTGACAAGTAAGACAAAAAAAAAAAAAAAGTCTTGTTCCTATAACATTAAAATGGACAGAGTTATGAAACTTTAAAAATACCATTTTTCTTATACCATTTTTCTGCATCTGAACACAGATGAGTTCGGCCAGCTTTGAGAGATCCTATACCAAGTGCTTAAAGTATTTGAAGAACTTATTTCATGTGTATCTGCGCTTTGAAAGAAAAATAATACAATCATTACGATTGAGTTAACTTTTATTAAGTTTCTGATTGACTTAACATATTTTAACATGTGTTTTATTTTGTAAGGATTTGAGATTGTTTCTTTTCATGATTTCTTTTAACAAAAATTGTTATTTTTATAAGTTTTCATTTAACTTCAACGATCGTGTGTATGTTTTTCCAGTTCAAAATTTGTACTCATAATTTTAACTCGCTTTCAAATATCCGATCGAGATTAAATTTTACATACTGACGTAAATTCGATGACAATCTAATATTATTATGATTTTCTGTGGTTACAATTTATACTTACTTTCAGGGTTCTTGCTGGCTTTTGACCAACATTAGTGATTTGGCGAATAAGAAATAAAAAACAGTAGCCAAATGAAAAGAAATACTAGCAAAATAGATTCTGCGTGAAACGCTGAAAAATCTATCTTTATCATGTATTTTTTAGCACTGAATCCGAAAATTACATTAATTTTTAACCATCACGTCAGGATATTTCGCAAATTATAAATTGTCAAATTTAAAGAATAACAAAAATCGGATACTATAAAGTAGAGGAGATGGTTGTGTTTTTTAACTTTTGATAACTGATTTTTACGTACTTTTTAGCACTGAATCTGAAAATGGCCTTCATTTTTAACCATCACGTTAGAATTTTTTTGCAAATCGTAAATATGTAAGTTAAAATATAGCGAAATCTCATACTATAAAACGTATGTAAAACTTTTTTTTTTTTTTTTTTTTTTATTTTATTATATTCAATAATTTATTCGATATTTTTGCTTATCCTGGGATTCTTACAGCTAAATAGCTGTGTGGTCCGATGAGATGAGGAAGGAAATTCAATTTTAACTTTGAACTTTTTAACTTTGAAATTTGCGAAAAATCCTGATGTGATGGTTAAAAATGAAGGTAAATTTCAGATTCAGCGGTACAGAATACATAATAATCAATTATCAAAAGCTAAAACACATGACATAACCCAACTTTTGCAGGTTAGTATAATCTAATAACATTTTAAAATACGTATCATTTTGTAAAGAATTGAGGATGTTCATTTAGCATCATTTTATTTAACAAAAATTCTGTTTTTTCTTTCTTCTTAAATGTTTATTACAAATTATATATTTTGCATTAATAGGTCAGAGTGATTAAACATTTCAAATTTATATTGCAATGTTAGTTTTACTCTCAACCATTTTTTAATATATCTGACGAAATTATATTTCGACTCAATTTGTGGATGACCCCCAATTTGCAGCAAAAAATAAGCTCCAACTTTAAACGGCTATTACTTGGTCCATTTTAATCGTAGAATAACGGGACTTTTTGTGTATTACTTGTTAGTGTAAAAGGAAAATGTTACTAAATATAACTTATAGGACCGGGGGACCGTATAAAAATTTAAATTTTGTAATTTTTTTAAGAAATGTTTTTATTGACCCAAATCGCTTTTAAAATATTTCTTTACCTGATTTTAAACATTTTTGCCATTGGAACAAAAATGTTCTATGACTAACGGTTTAGGAATTAGCCCTTGGACACCGTTGAGACCGGACACCCTGTATAGCGTTCGATTGTTTCGTCATTCCATGCCTGCAAAACATCGCAACACATTTCTCCAAAAACAAGAAAAAAAACATGTTGCGGCCCAGAACAAAATTTTCCTCTCTAAAAATCAAATCGTCTGCAATCACACTTAAAGAACAATCTATTCTTACTTGAGATAGAGCTATCACAGAAATAGCGAAAATGAGCCTAGCAGCGACACCTATAGGTCGGTACACTCCCCTGTCTATTAAGGATTTATTAAAGTCAAGATCTAACGAAATAGGAAGTTTGGTGAATGCCATGCATACATTCTTGAGAGGGAGCTGTCGTGAAAATCGTGAAAAAGGCAACCTATCAACGCTACCTTCTGGATGATTGACAGCAGAACCAAATCAGCGCGTATTGATGTCAAGGTCTGACTGAGTGCGAAATTCTGTGCATTATCGTTCTTGAGATGTAGCTATCGTCGAAATCGAGAAAATGGCAGCCTATCCGTGCCACTTGTTGGACGATTTACCGACTCTCGTAGGTGTTTGCAACCGAAATTCCCAATCCAAAGAGCATAAAAGCGACAACTATCGAGCAGTATGCAATCAAGCCGAATAAAGATCTGTTTATGTGAAAGTTTGATTCAATTCCGTGCGTTAGTTTTTGAGATATAGCTATCGTGAAAAATGCAGCTTAGCAGCGTCACAGCTTAGCAGCGCTGTTATATGATTTACGCTAAAACCTAATCAGCATCCATTCATGCCAAGGTTTAAGTGAATATGAAGTTTGATTAAATTCCTTTCTAAAGATAGAGTGAACACAAAATAGGTGACACTTACAGACAGGCAGATATTTTCTAAAAGCAGTCAGATCGCGTTCAGGAAATTTTTAAACGCATAAATACGTCGAAAACCGGATGTCAAAATCTTTCGCGAGTCCAATACTTTCTTTTTGTAGATCTTCTTGTAGAAGTGAAAAAAAAAAAAAAAAAAAAAAAAAAAAAAAAAACAATAATAATTCCATGGTTAACGAATTAGCCAATAGTTATTCAATTCATTTAAATAATTAATTCTAATCCTATGTCTAATTTTCAAATAAAATAAAAAGCTGTTGATGAGATGAATCTATTTGTAAAACAAGTTTTGAAAAAATTGTCTAGACATCCAACTCCTTCCCAGAACTCGAACCATTCCTGAATAAATATTTAACTTTTCTCAGGCTTTGGCACAAACAACTCAATGAGTATTTGT
Organism: Maratus speciosus; assembly: GCA_963932465.1. Lineage (NCBI taxonomy): Eukaryota > Metazoa > Arthropoda > Arachnida > Araneae > Salticidae > Maratus > Maratus speciosus. The sequence continues at coordinate 11,805,241 of OZ010795.1, read as the reverse complement.
TTGCATCCCAATTTTTATTTCGGATCCATTGGGGCGATGTTGACTCTTTCACTTGGCTGATAAAAGCCTTGGATATTCATTTAAACTTTTCTAATAAAACAATATCGAACGCAAATAGTGACTGCAGCTTTTTTTGGCTGACACTTATGTTAAATAGATTAGTTTAGAGCTTATGAGACTCATAATTAAGTTTCAAGATATAAATTATTAAGCTGTAGATTTTTTATTATTATGTTATTGCATCTATTTAACATTTATTACCCGAATTCCAAGAAGGGTTATGTGTTTCACGCGTATGTGGCTTTCTTTATAACCTCGAAACATCCCAACGGCTGGATGGATTTTAAGGAATGAGGTCTCTATCGATTCGTCTTAACCGTCCGATGATTATAGGCTAGGTTTTGTTTCTATAAATTAAAAATGGCGGTAGAGATAAAAAAAAATTTACGCACCCTATTGAGTGGCCTTTCATTGGATAGGTCTTTCAAAATGAAGACGATGTTGCATTGACTGTTTTACAGACAGAAGCTCCGTTTAAATATTACACAACCGGGGAGTTGTGTAGGTAGGATCTCTAGCTTGACTGCAACGCTAACCTTCATAGACATCTATAGGCCTCTTCCAAACAGTGTTTATAGATAGGAACTATCAATTAAACACAGCTTAACCCCTTAATTCTCGCTCCCGTCATATTCACGGGCTGTGTCTTTTACTCAGATTGTTTGATTCCCACCAGTTTTATAAAATAGTGAAATTGGCTATATTTCAGTATCGTTTTACCTGTCATTAAATAAGGTGAATATTTCTTTTTCATAAAAGTGGTGCCAATAAGAAATTTGAATTTTTAAACCGTAATTTAATTCGAACGTTAAGGGGTTAAAACTCATCAATACAAGTAAATAGAAAAAATAGGTAAGTAACATAAAATATAGTTTCACACTGATGAGAAATAATTAATTAGACCGCTTTTTACGCAGTCGGGTTTTTTGATTTTTTAAATTTAATTGTTTATTTGCAAAATTTATTTTATAACGCCACTATAAATTAAGGGGACGAGAAACCTTTAAAATCAATTTTTTATTTTTTGTAAATTTCACAAAAAAAAAAAAAAAAAAAAAAAAAAAAAATTGAGGGGAAAAAAAAAAAAGGAATTTTCTGCATTATCCGTATTTTTCTTTTCAAAATGCCCTATGCGCATTCTATATCAATGAAAATCCCCAATATTTTTATACAAGTTTGGTTTATATATATATAAATAAAACTGTGCATAGAATTTTATATATTTGAATATGAAGGTAAAAAGAAAAAATATTCTCTAAATTTTTTGAAATTTTGAGCATTTTTGCTGTTTAAAATTTAGAAAATACATATGTTTTTATTAACCTTTATAATCAAATATATAAAATTCAATGCACAGTTTTATTTATATATATAGACTAAACTTGCGTAAAAAATATTGGGGAATTTCATTGATATGTAATGCACATGGGGCATTTTGAAAAGTTTTAAAATATTACGGAAAAAATACTTTTTTTCTCAAAAGATTTTTTTTTTTGTGATAAATGTATGCCATAATGCATATAATGTACCCTTGAATAACATTTAAAGTGTAATTTACAAATTATAAAAAAATTATTTTAAAGATCCCTTGTCCCCTTAAAAGATCGCTTACAAGCAAGAATGCTTGGATTATGCATAATGTTTTCTTCGTTACAAAACTTGCGGTACGATCAATAATCTATATAAAATCTATATAACTACCTATAATCTATGTAACTACATATATATTAATAATCTATCTAACTACCAATTTATATAAAACCTATTTTTACGTTACCCGCAGGCAATGTGTTAAAAGGCACAGTGTTTTATTTGGCATATTGATATCAATAATTCAGAAAGTAATGCTATAGATATCACTACAGATTTTTTCTGTTCGAAAACATTATTATTACTAATATAAAATTACATAAATGATTCAGTACTTAAAAGATGATTAAACAATTAAAAAGATGTTAAAAACGAGTACTTTCAGCTAATACTAAAGCCATCATCAGGATTTTAGAGCTGTTTAAATTTTAAAATCCTCATGGTGGTTTAGTATTAGCTGAAAGTACTTGAGTTTTAACATTTTTTCAATTGTTTAATTATCTTTTTAAGCATTGAATAATTTATGTAATTTTATTTTATATTATTAAGATGAATTTTAGCATTCATAAGTAGTTTATTACTATTATTTTTATTATTATCATTATTATTAAAAAGAAAACAAATAATACTCTCCCCTCACTTACCCTCCGGAAAAAAGAGAACTGGAGAAAAGAGAACCTTTTCTAGAAAATGTGAAATCTCCATGGGAAATGGAGCAGCAGCGTTTGCGGAATCTTTTAGCTTCTGTTTCAACAGATTTTGAAGATGACGAGGTGGCAGGTACAGATGATTATTTGGCATAGATATAGATATCATATACGCTCTATATTGGCGCGATTTTTTTCTGACGCCAATATCATATACGCATCGGGTACTTAACTGGTGCCAAAGTGTCGTTATTTTGCTTGATATGGTAACCCGGATATAGATGATATAGTAACGAGGTTCTCGCCAAATTGGCGTCGGAAAAAAAATGGCACCAATATGGGGGCGTATATGACATCTATGCCAATTATTTTTGTGGATGATGACGAACACTTTCAGAAATGTTCTGATCACAACTGGGAATCAGAACTAGTTGGATGTGCCAATCCCAAAACTTTCTTCTATCTTATACATCTTAATATTTCAAAACCTAGTTACACATGTTAATACTTTAATATTATTAGTTCAATACTATAACAACTTTGATTTTCATCTTAAATTTCTGCTCCAGTCAATTAAACGGACAAAAAAGGAGTTAATCTATATCATGATATTTGTTAAAATTATTAATTTTTCCTTATTCTGTTGTTATCAGGTATTTGCGAATAGCCGTCTTACCAGGAAGCGAGTTCCCGCCGCTGCACGAGCCGCCGATGCACAATAGAACTACGAAAAAGCAAGAAAAGTATACAAAAATCGCTATCACAGAGCCCCTTTACCACGCAATATTTCCAAATTCAAGGAGGACCTGTTTGCCAAAGCCAAAAACATGAACAAAAATTTTGGTTCAATTGTATGCATAATTGTATACACTGTTAGATGGTACAATAATGAAAATGGCACAGAGATCGCAATTATAGCGCCCCCTTCTGGCGAAATTTTTTTCAAGTTCAGGGAGGACTTGCTTGCCATAGCCAGAAACATACACAAAAAATTTGGTTCTTGTATATATGCATAACTTCATACACTTTTCGATGGTACAATAATGAAAATGGTACACAGGTCGCAATTATAGCGCGCTCTACCGGCAGAATTTTTCCAAATTCAGGGCGGACCTTCGTGCCATGACCAAAAACAAACACAAACAATTTGGTTCAATTCTATGCATAACTTCAAACACTTTTCGATGGTACAATATTCAAAATGGCAAAAAAATTGAAGAAAAATCGCTATTACAGCGACCCCTACCGGCGATTTTTTTAAAAATTAAGGAAGGACCTCCTTGCCATAGCCAAGAACTTAAAAAAATTTTTTGGTTCAATTCTATGCATAACTTCAAACACTTTTCGATGGTACAACATTCGAAATCGCTATTACAGCACCCCCTACCCGCGATTTTTTTCCAAATTCAGAGAGGAACTGCTTGCCATATCCAAAAATTTAAAATAAAAATTTGGTTCAATTCTATGCATAACTTCATACACTTTTGGATGGTACAATATTCAAAATCGCGCAAAAATCGCTATTACAGTGCCCCCTACCGGCGAATTTTTTCCAAATTCAGGGAGGACCTGCTTTCCATAGCCAAAAACTTAAAATAAAACTTTGGTTCAATTCTATGTATAACTTCATACACTTTTTGATGTTACAATGGCGACAGACAGACGGGCAGACAGACATTTTCTATGAACATGTTTTTTGGGATCTCTGACCCCTAAAACGTGTCAATCCGTCGAAAACCGGAAGTCGAAAAAAAATTCGATTACAATACTTTCTTCTATTGAAGATAGAAGAAAGTAACAAGAAGCTGATGAAATATTGGAACAAAATTCTGATGCCGAACTACGCTCTGTTTTAAGGAATAACATTATACAATCATTGTACATAAACAAAACTTAATGTGTGTTGTAATATAGCTAAAATATGTCATAAGACAATATTTTTAGAGTACAAGTAATGTAAGTTATAAATGTAAAACTTTTTCATATAATTTTAACTGTAATGTAGTAGTATATGCAAACTGTTTAATATATTTTTTTTTAAATAAAAATACATGTTTCACGTATTTCTGAATTGCATTGATTTAGAATAAGCTAAAATAAGCTACTTTTATAACAAGTCAATTACAAAATTATTATAAATCAATATAATTTAAAAATTGTGATAAAAATTTCGGGGTGTTTGCAACGCCACCGCGAGTGACGGTGTGACAAAAACAACAAATATTTTTCTTTGTACGGAGTTATTGATTATTAAATATAACTTCTGTTACGAATATCTTTAATTATTACTCCAAATAAAACTTTAAAATACTATAACTTTAATATTAAGTTTGAATTTTTTTATTCTGATGCAAAATTTATAGCGATTATAGATATTCTAAAATAAAAATGTTGTTGATTCAGAGAATTTATCGCTTAAAAGAGGGCGAAAAATACATTTAAAAGCTTCTATAAAATTGCATTCATCCATACATATTCATTTATCTATCACATCGGAATAAAAGGGAGAAAATTATTTATAATGTTTTTTTTTTCCGAAATGAAAAAAAAAAGTAAGAAAAATCATGCGGTAAGCATAGATTATGAAACACTTTCCAACACTTCCTGAATGCTTTAACAAAACGTCGTTATTTAGGGAAATAGGGTATATAAGAGATCTAAGGTAACATTTTAGAAAACGCATGAAGCATTTGAAAAACTAACTTCAGAAGTTACCGTCCATCGCCAAATATGTATTCCAATTCTTTGAACAGCCCTGCATATAATCTGTAGGTTGATATGTATACTATACAATGGGAAAATATAATTTAGCAAACAAACAAAAAAAAAAAAAAAAAAAAAAAAAAAAAAACGCATAACAGGTTGAAATTTCTCTTTCTGCAATTTATACTAATAGATCCAAACATACTTGTATACATTTGTATATCCGTTTAGTTAAACTAGTAATTTTATTACATGCCATTAATTAGCTAAAGCTTAATTCAAAGTAAAACACTCTTAAAACTACTGAAATCACATTTCCAGAAATTATCATTTATAGACGGACATGTATCTAATTCTTTGCGTGACCCTGTATATCCTTTTATCTATGTTCTACAAACATTTGTTAGTAAACCAAATGCAGTTCTGCGTAAAAATGCATAACTCATTTAACAACCGCCTTTAAGTAATTTGCAATCATACCCAGTAACCATTACTAATTATTTTGTGTGGCCCTGTATATGAATTACAGCATTTATACACAATTACTATGCATAAATAGAGTGAAACATAAAAGCACATAACATAATTAAAAATGCATTTCTAGCAATCATTGCTACTGTACAGTACTTCGGATGGAATATAGTATCTGAAATCTTTTGTGTGGCCCTGTAAATGCTATGGACTTCGTATTATACATGAAATAAGTAAAAGAAAACCTCAGCGACGTATATCAATTTCATTCTACATGAAATAATTTAACATAATTAAAATACGCCGCAAACAATTGCCTGCACCCCTATATCGTTTTGTAACAAAATTCTTTTGTGTGGCCCTGTCAATGAATAATAATTATTCTTTGCACCGCATATTCTACAGAATGCCTATTTTAGTGCGCTTGATAAATGCATAGCAATTTTATTATGTTTGAAAGAGTGTAACACCATTAAAAATCATTTTAAACGATGTTTTCCCATAGGCCGTAATGTAACGGAAAACTTTTGACTGTCCCTGTCAATGAACTAAACATGCTACAAACTTCATTTGGAATAGGGATCGTGCTAGGGTAGAGGTCACTAACATCCAAAAATTTCAGACCGATCCGAGTTTATTTACGAGAGTTAATGTAAATGGACAGAGAGACAGACCGAATTCATAAACACTTTTCAACTTTGTTGGAAAGTGTTAAAAATGATAACGATTAATTTAATTTTATTTCTAAAACTAGCTAACTTGCCCGACGTTGCCCGGGTACGTCAAAAAACAGCTCGAATTGCGAAAAAGCTCTGAAAATCACAATAAGATATCGCGAAAAAATTTTAAATTGCTGCTCAAATTTCGAAAAGGGAAAAAATATATATATTGTGTTCGAAGATTGAAAGTTGATTCCTTTCACTAATGTGGAAAAATGGTAGGAAATCGCTAAAATACACTAAAAATCACATACAAAATTCCCGAAAAATTCGAAAATTGCTATACGAAATTCGAATAAACTTTATTGAAATGAGGGCAGAAATTACTTTAGTATTATAGGCCAAAAATGGAATGTTAAAAAATGTCAGCAGATCGAGAAGAAACGTAGAAATCTAATTAAAAGTCACAAAATGTTCAAAAATCACGAAAGTCAAAATTTACTGTAATTGGCTAAAAGTTTCAAATCTAATTCCTTTGACCTGCGGGCTCTCTTAAAATTCATGTTTGGGAAAGCATGCTAAGCATTGTATCATGTTACTTTTATTCATAATTTATTTACTTGCATTCTCTTAAATATAATTAATATAACCCCTTAAGTTAATATTAGTTTTTGTTGCAATAAAATGTCTCAATTTGTTCATTTTCTGTAAGCAAGTAATCCCTATTAGTTTACAATGGAAGTCTATGGGAATTGGGCGAAATATTAGAGATATCGCCAGTTGGCGTCACTTTTGGCGACTCATTTTGGTCGCCCAATTTGGCGATATATCGCGAAGTTGGCAATAAATTTGGCGACAGAACTGTGTCTCCCCCCCCCCCCTACGGTAACCCTCTTATAGGTATGAAGATGCATTAAATGCTGTTCAAATATCGCATAAAAAATTCTCTAAAAATTCAATAATCGCTGTACGAATTCCGAATAATCTTTTTTGAAAAGAAAACAAAATTTACTATATTGGGTTAAAAGAAAGAAACCGTATTCTTTTCACTAATGTGGAAAAATAGCTTCGAAACTTAAAAAAGATCTAAAAATCGCATAAAAAATTAAATTAAAAAAAATCTAATCAAAAAATCGAAAATCGGGCTTCGAGGTGCAAAACTTCATATATAGACGTACCTTTTCCCCAAATGTTGTAGCTCTACGTGACGCGGTCCCTTCAGAGCACCGTCGACACACTCACTCACACACAAACTTCTTTCCTTATTACTGTAGATGAGACAAGAATGAAAAATGTGTAAGAATAGAAGCTTCTATTTGAACATGCCCGGATTGAGTGTGGGCATTACTGTGTTTCCTAGAGAAATGAATGAAAGGTTTATTTCAAAACTTACGTGCGGCTCCGCTGGGAAAACTGAAAGGGATCAAAGAGCAACATTTCCTTTAAATGGAGGGTTAACAAAATGAATATTGAGGTTCAATAGGACACGTAGGTTGAATGCTCAAAACGAATTATCTCGATGGTGCGAAACAAATTGAAGCATAAAACAAATGAGAAATTGTTCGTCAAATGTAGCCAATGAGGTAGTGCTTTCGTACTATAATTCGTTTTATAAGCATTCAGATAAAAATGTAATAGCTATTGCACTCTGATGCACAAAATGCAGGAATACAAATTGTAGGATGATTATCTATAGGCTCAATTCAGTCCTACGGAAGTAATAGTTACTTCCTCTTCAATAGGACGTCATCAACATGGAAACCTAGTATCATGACCTATCGCATTGATTGCATGACGAAGGATAGGATTGAATAGAATGAAGGAAACTTTTATCAATATCTTTTTAAGTTTGGATTTGATTTTCATAGAATTTGAAAGGAATGCAAAGAAATTCTATAAACTAAATTTCAAACCATTCGGTTGGGTCTTTTTAGCGCTGTTCCATGCGGAGAGACGGACAGACGGACGCACCAGACGACGACTCGAGGAGCTACGTATTTATAGAATGACAAACGGACCTGATGAGAGTAAAAACAGTTTTAAACAAGTAAAAATTAAATTTAAAAAATCCAAAAACCCGACTGCATAAAAAGCGAACTCATTCATTATTTCTCATCCATGTGAAACTATTTTTTATGTTACTTACCTATTTTATTTTATTTTTTATTTGCTTGTATGGATGACTTTTAAGTTGTGTTAAATGGTTAGTTCCTATCTGTAAACACTGATTCGATGAGGCCTATAGATGTCTGTGAAGATGTTAGAGATACAGTTAAGCTAGAGATCCTACCTACACAACTTCCAGGTTGTGTCCTATTTAAACGGAGCTCCTGACCGTAAAATAGTCGATGAAACATCATCTTCATTTTGAAAGACCTATCCAATGATAGGCCACTCAATAGAGTGCGTAAGTTTTTTTTCGTCCCTACCGCCATTTTGAATTTATAAAAACAAAACCTAGCCTGTAACCATCGGATGGTTAAGATGAATCGATAAAGACCTCATTCATTCAAATCCATCCAGCCGTTGGGATGTTTCGACGGTATAAAGAAATCCACATACCCAGATACGCGTCAAACACATAACCCTTCTTTTCAGTCGGGTAAAAAACACTTTCATAAGCCTTCATCTTTAAAATCATGTCACATTTTTTGAACATGCATTTTGAACACTTTTAGAAGGCCAATGAATGTGTTAAAAATATATATAAACTTTGCTCTGTTTCTTTTCAACAGGAAAGACAAAATAAAACCTTATTTAAACTATCTTTTTAGAATTTCTAAATGGATTTCTCAAAGTATAATCGTAAACTAACAATTAATCGATAAAAGCGTATTTTATTTTAATAATATTAAAATCTTCTATTTGTAATAATATGATAAAGTTTTGCAATTTATCACAATTGTGCTTAGTACAAAGGTTCAATAATCCAGAGATACTCATCCATTTACAATCTTAATTTTTGTGAAGTTTATCATACATAGAGGAATTCCAACAGCTTGGTTAATGCTATGTCCTGTACACCTCACTTTTCTAAAAACTTCTCTTCAACTCACTTTCTTCCTCTTTTTCTCCTTCCTGCTTGAGCTCCTTCCAGAATGGCTACACGCCTCTCATGGGTCTCCTCGGGTACGCGGGAACTCTCCACTCCGCTGTTTGTTTTTCAACACTAATCGTCAATCCGTTGTGGTCGCAATCTGTGAGCTGCATACTTCGATATTTTAAACACCTCAGCACTGAGGATGGAGCTTTACAAGCTCTGAAACAGCTGTCTGCACCGTTTTCGTCACACATGTTTACAATATGTGCTATTTTCGCATTGTCTATTTTTTAACATAAACTTTTCTCCGCCTCACATCATATCCCATCTTCCATACATTTAAAGGCGGTGGGGGTTTTGTTCTTTTTCGTAAAACTTTAAGAAATATTTGTCTTTTTACTTTCTTCTATCTTTACAAGAAGAAAGTATTGGATTCGTGAAAATTTTCGAATTCCTGTTTTCGACGGATTTATACGTTTTAGAATATCCTGATTACGAGTGGATGGTTTTTAGAAAATGTCTGTCTGTCACTCTGTCACTCTGTATGGGACAAAAATATTGTGGGCGCTCTATCTCAAGAACGAATGCACGCAATTTCACAAAACATTAGATTCAGTTAGACCTTGATATAAACTAGACCTGATTAGTTTCTGGTGAAAATCGCCAACAAGTGGCGCTGCTATGCGGCGTTTTTCACGATTCCTGCAAAATCTATGTCTCAGGAACTACTGCATGGATTTTCATAAAACTTCAGATTCAGTGAGTCCAGGATATAGTTAGGTGCTGATTACAATTGGGTGAAAATCGCCGAACAGGTAGCACTGCTATGCTGCATTATTCATGATGATCGCAGTAGCTCTAAATCAAGAAAAAATGCACGAATTTTCATCCAACTTCAGATTCCGTTAGTCCCTGATATAAATGAGTGCTGTTTAATTTTTGATGCGAATCGCCCAACAGGTGGCGCTGTTGCGATGCATTTTTCACGATTTCCGCAATACCTATATCTAAAAAACTAATGCAGGAATTTTCATCAAGCTTCAGATTCAGTTACTTCCTGGTATAAATGGGTCCTCATTAGTTTTAGTGTAAATCGCCCAACAGGTGGCGCTGCTATGCAGAATTTTTTGCAATTTCCGCAATAGCTCTATCTAAAAAGCTAATGCACGGATTTTCATCAAACTTCAGATATAGTTAGAAGTTTTCAAAGTTGTTGACAACTAGATTTTGGGGTAGATCATCTAACAGGTGATGCTGATAGGCTACATTTTTCAGGAAGTATTAACATGTATGAGATAGAAGAAAGTTTTGGGATTGCCACATCCGACTAGTTTTACAATGTATAAAAGAGAATTAAAAGGCCAAGAAGTGACAAGAAGAAAGTATTGGATTCGGGAAAATTTTCGATGGACTTACACGTTTTAGAGGTCAGAGATCCCCCCAAAAAAGGTTTTTACAAAATGTCTGCTTGTGAGTCTGTGATTTTTGTAGGCGTTCTATCTCAAGAACGAATGCACGTAATTGAATAAAAAATTCTTTCAGTGAGTCCCTGATATAAATGGGTGCTGATAAGGCTTTCGTGTAAATTTCCCAACAGGTGGCGCTACTATGCTGCATGTTTCACGATTTCCACAATAGCTCTTATTTCAAGAACTGATGCACGGATTTTCATCCAACTTCAGATTCTGGTATACCTTGATAAATATAAGTGCTGATTATGTTTTGGTGTAAATCGCCCAACAGGTGGCGCTGCTAGGTTGCATTTTTCACGATTTCCTCAATAGCTCTATCTCAAAAACTAATGCATGGATTTTCCTCCAACTTCAGATTCAGTTAGACCTTGACATAAGCTGTTACTGATTAGGTTTTAGAATAAATCACCCAACAGGTGGCGCTGCTATTGTGCATTTACAGGATATACACGATATGAGCGATAGCCTTATCTCGAGAACTAATGCACAGAATTTTACACCTTCAGAATCCGCATGATGGGCATAGATTGCCATTAAATTTTGTCACTGTGAAAGCGAATTTTGAAGCATTAGCATGTGTGAAATAGAAGAAAGTTTTGAGATTGGCACATCCGACTCGTTTACAATGCATAAAAGAAAAATTAAAAAGCCCTTCTTATCAAAAGTGTTTGACCTGTAAATTAAAAAAAAAAATTAAAATAAGATACTTTTGTATATTTTTCTAGAAAGATGAAGAAAGTTATTTCCAGAGTTTGAGACAAAATAAAAGAGAAAGTAAAGAATAAAAGAAAGAAATTAAAGATTGAAAACAGCACATTTCAAGGGAAAAAAATAATTAGGAAGGAATCAAAAAGAATATTAAAAGTTTTTGTTACGTAAATATCTGTTTTTATAGTGAAATGGGTTTTGAAAAATAATAAGAAAGTCTATCTATCAAGCCCAAAAAAAAAAAAAAAAAAAAAAAAAAAAAAATGTATAAAGCTTCAATGTAAAAAAGAAACGGGTTTTGTGAAAAGTATGCAAGTTTTCTTTGAGGATTTTTTTTTTTTTTTTTTTTTTTTTATGGAAAAATAAATTTTTTTTCTGCATGGAGCCTTGACTCAAATATTGCAAGTACACGGTTTTTAAAGCCTGTAAATTAAGTAAAACTAATTTCACGCTATGTGGAGATTGTACATTTTTTGAAGCAGGAAATTTAATTTACTTGAGATCAAAGGTAATGCTTGGTCATTACGATAATCTACAAATTATTTTTTTTTTCAGTTTTATAAAAAAAAAGTAACCTTTGTTTCTGTTCCTAAAATGAGGAATGTTCCTGAAATGGTAACATGAAAAACGTTGCTTTCCACATTTTAAAAGATACGTATTTTTTACAATAAAATATAATTTCTTTGCTGTAACATTAAAAAATTTGTAAGGTCATTATACTATCTTCCGATATTTAAATCCCATTCTATAGCCAAATCGTAACCTCATGCTACAGAAGCATGGGCTATTATGGGCAACGAACGTTTCTTTCAAAACCTAAATTTTCTTTACCTAAATACAAGATTTTTTTTATGCCTTCAATTTCCAGCTAATTAATCTCAACACTATACAAAACTTTCTTCTATATAACAGCACTCATTGATATTAAGATATACCTGAATCTGAAGTTTGATGAAAATTCATGCATTCGTTCTTGAGATAGAGCTATAGTGGAAATTCTGAAAAATGCAGCCTAGCAACGCCACTCGTTGAGCGATTTAGAACCAAAACATAAACAACACTCATTCACATCAAGGTATACATGAATCCGAAGTTTGTTGAAAATCCAAGCATGAGTTCTTGAAATAGAGCTACTGCGGAAATCGTGAAAAATGCAGCATAGCAGCGCCACCTGTTGAGCGATGGACACCAAAAACTAATCAGCACCCATTTATATCAGAGACTCACTGAATATAAATTTTTATTAAAATCCGTTCATTAGTTCTTGAGATAGAGCGCCCACAAAATGTGTGTCACATACAGACAGACAGACATTTTGTAAAAACATGTTTTTCGGGATCTCCGACCCCTGAAACGTGCTCATCCATCAAAAACCGGAAGTCGAAAATTTTCACGAATCCAATACTTTCTTCTTGTAAAGATAGAAGAAAGTAAAAATGTTTCTGAATCTGCAAAACTATAATAAATAATATAACCCTATAGAAGGTATCTAGCAAAGGACTGCCTGATTTTAAAATTAAATAACGCAGAAACTAAGATCGATAGAAGAAGGAAACAAGTGGTATGTTTAATCCGAAAGTCGTAAACAACTGATACAATAGTTTCGAAATTAGTTGCAATTTTGTCGACAGGTGACGCTGTAGGGTGCAGTCGCAGTACAGAGTCTGAGAAATAGGCTTCTTTGGAAGCAGTTCCTCCAATCATCAGCCACTCTGTCTGTTTACTGAAATTTCTCGAAAAGTTTGCAAATTGTTTTCTTATCAGAACCTTTTGCAACTTTAAACTGCGGTTGAAAATTGCGCCTTGTTGCCATAGGAATGCGATTTAACCGGTGATACTCGAGTACTAGAAAAACACGTTGCTTCACCTCACAGAATGGATGACTTGACTTCATTCATTTCCTTTAATAATACTAAGTTCAGCCAAGAGGATTTAAGTCAATTCTAACAAGGGAACCACTTTTGGTGTTGCTCGCACCTAGCATTGAGATCTGGTGCATTTTAAAGCCCTCTATTATGAAGTTTGAGAATCGATAAAATATTTCTGTTAAAATAATATTTCTTGGTTATACAGCACCATAACTTTCTGAAAATGCAATTTTCGAGACCACTTATCGGACTATTAACATTGAAGTTTTTTAAAGAAAAGCATTTAAAAATAAAAAATAGTTAATATTAAGTATAAAATATTGAAAAAAAATTGAAAATTCCTTCAAAAACCCACGAATTTGATTTTGAAAAATTGCAACTTTATATTCATATTTTTGGCGGGGAAACAGTTTGCGTTTATTTTCAAAAGTAGAGCTTTCCGGCAACCCTAGCCAAATGTCATAGCTGAATTTGCAATAGTTAGAAATTGCAATGTCCGACCTATTTCGCCACAGTAATTTTTCTAAATTGTGTAAAAATATTAATTTACTTTATGATTACTTTTATCAAAGGACCCTTTAATACAGCAACATTTCATTTTAAACATTCGAAACTTTATTTCATTCGATTTCAAAAGAAAATAGTTTGCTTATTTTGTATTTCACTAAAAAATAGTTTTCAAGGATCTTCGAAGCTTTTATAGAATTATATTTATTACTTATATATTTATCTTCTGCATAGAAAAAATAAAATAAAAACCTAATATTTGTGTCTTATGCTATCAATTGTATATAAAAAAGCGCAATCTGACATAATTCTAGTAATATGTTCTGTACATTTTCTCTTTAGATAAAGCGGGCGGGAAAATTGTAGCGCCCTATTGGGCGACTTAACTCACTTTTGGCGTGTAATGAATAAATAAATATGTAATAATAAAAAATTAAAAGTATAAAAAGGTATATAAAATTGGTTCTCTAACTTTTATGTATAGGGCTACAAAACGCACCAGGTCTCGATGCTAGGTGCGAGCAACACCAAAAGGGGTTCCCTTGTAAGTGACTTAAATGAACGTTCTCAAACACCATAGCACTACATGGAGAAGTCAGGCCTCGCTCCGGGTCACCGCTTCAAAAATGTAAATTACGTCGCTTGGGGTATAAGAAGATGGATCACTCTGTGCTTCAGAGTACTTTGTTTAGGGATCCTTTAGTGACTACAGCGCTCCCTGTCGACGAAATTTTTAACTAATTTTGAAACTATTGTACATGATTTTTACGGTTTTCAAATTGAACATACCACTTGTTTCCTTCTTCAATCGATCTTAGTTTTCGAATTATTTAATTTTAAAATCAGGGAGTCATTTGCTGGACAAAAACACACAATATAACCTCTCCCGAGTTATCCACGTTTCTGAAAAAAAGCGTTCTTTGTCTTTAGAAACGTCAAAAACCAAAATCTATTTTCAAGATTCAAAGAAGCATTTGTAAAAACTAGAGAAAGCCTTGCTTTTTGGATGCTCGAAGCATTATTTAATAAGATAAATATTCCAAAGTAACAATAACTTTTTATATTATTTTTAAATCTTTATTAAGCAAAAACGTTATTTTATGTTTTGGCGCATTTTAATTTTAGAGATGCAAATTCAGCCAAATAACTCAGAATTTCCTCGGAATTTTTCATTTATGATATAAAGAATTTAACAATTAATTTTATTTGTTTACAATTCTTTTGTTGCCACTTTACAAAAAAAAAATATCAGTATATAATTCTTTTAAAATACGTAAGTATCGTCTGCGTAAATGTTTTCACATAATAAGAACAAATTGTGTATTTGAATTCTTAACACTGAAAAATACTTTTATAGTTGAATGTAAATAACTGAATTTTCACAAATTTTAATTCAAAATAGACTATAATTTTCATAAAAAGGTATTTTAAAAATTTCTTAAAAGAAATCGTGAAACTGTTTAATTAATCATAATTATTCTATCTATAATGACTAACTCCATGATTTATTTTTTCTTCTGAAATTATAAGTGTTTCATTTTTTATTTGAAAAATGGAATGGAATCCGTAATGGAAAAACATGTAAAATAAATTAATTAAAATAATGCTTTTTTAAGGTTATTCTGTAAAAAAAAATAATAATAATAATATTGTGCAAATCTACAGATCATAATTTACTTTTATGTTTAATTTCAAGTCTAAATACTGAATAGTTATTATTTTTTTTTTTTTTCAGTGTATGACAAAATATAATTTGTGTAGCCTAGTAGAGGTTTGCTGCCACTCAGTTTTCGAAACTTTCCGAGTCTATTTTGTGGTGCATTCAATGTTTTTTGAAACCCTAATATTGATTTTTAGGATGCTATCTATTTTCAGTTCAACACTTTCAGCAGCGTCACTCAATTCAAATAGGCAAGAATAACAAACTAATATCAATTGCAATGTTAGAGTAAATGCTGTTAATTTATTATGTTAATCTGTTGAACATTGCAATGTGTACTAGAAATTTACTGACTACAATGCAACACACTAACTACAATGTTTATTAGAAATTACCGTTATTTTCCTGGTTGATTCCTTGTTTAATTCCACTCTGTTAGCAAAACCCAATTGTGAAAGTTGTGAAAGTTGGAAGATGTAATTATCGGACATTTTGAAAACATGTCACAAAGTTTAACATGCTATTTTTTTTTAATTTGAAATTTGATGTTTTTTTTTTTTTTTTTTTTTTTTTTTTTTTAAACATCAAGAGTCTTTTTAACGTTTGTGTCCTTGATTAGTTCATCTTTGGGTCTAAAATCATAGTTTCACTAAAACTAAATATTTAATAATTCCGGTCAAATTTACTTTTCAATCTCAGAATTTATTCCACCCTTCAATTACCTAATTAGTGTGGTGGATTATGGTTAGCAACAAAAATCACGAGTACGAACTAATAATAAACAATTAAATTTAAAATATCAAAAAACCCGACTGAGTAAAAAGCGAACTAATTAATTATTTCTCACCAATGTGAAACTATTTTTTTTTCAATTCCTACTATTAGCTCACTCTCTCGCTATATATATCTTGTTCAAATTTTCAATCGTTATATAAAATACTTATTGATCCAATCAAGTTCAAATAAATTTTTTTAAACTTGTAGTGGATGACACGATGTTAATCCAGTTTTTTCAAATATTAATTCATGAATTAAATTAAATTAATTAATTTTCAATAATCGAGAGAGCCCTCTTCTTGATCAAGGTATTTTGAGACCGAGAGAGCCCTCTTCTTGATCAAGGCATTTTAAGCGCCTCTCAATAGGAAAGAAGAATGGGAGAAAAAAAAATTCTCTAATTGACCTAAGTAGGAATTGACTAAAAATATTTTTTTATATTGTTTATATTACTTACCTATTTTTTATTTACTTGTATTGATGACTTTTAAGTTGTGTTTAATTGTTAGTTCCTGTCTATAAACACTGTTTTGATGAGGTCTATAGATGTCTATGATGGTTATAGTTTCCGTAAAGCTAAAGATCCTATATACACAACTTCCAGGTTGTATTATATTTTAACGGAGCTTCTGACTGTAAAATAGTCAATGAAACATCGTCTTCATTTTGAAGGAGCTATCCAATGATATGCCACTCAATAGGGTGCGTAATTTTTTTTTTTCATCTCTATCGCCATTTTGTATTTTATGGCCGCCATTTTGAATTTATAAAAACAAAACCTAGCCTATAACCCTCGAGCCGTTAAGACGAATTGATAGCGACCTCATTCATTAAAACTCATCCAGCCGTTGGGATGTTTCGGGGGTATAAAGAAATCCACATACACAGATACGCGTGAAACACATAACCCTTCTTTTCAATCGGGTAAAAAGTAAGTAACATTTTAACATGATTTTGGATGATAAATTTCTCACATAAAGTTTTAATTAGGCATACTAATTTTCCAGATCGAATGTTATGGTTAGTCCATTAGTAACATAAAATTTAACAATTTGTCCGAACTGAGTAGAAGCCTTTCATTCATGTTAACTACCTATAAATGACGCGATTTACATGAAACGATGAAGATATTGTAGTATGAAGTACAATAGACAGAACTAATAAGGTACAGAATAAGGCAGCCAGTCGATATTGTCAATCGTCGGTTTGCGGCTACCCGGAGGTGGATTTATGGATAATTTATTTGAGACAACAGACCAAAATGGTTGCCGCCTGCTGAAAACTCTTTAAAATAATATACTCTGATTTCTATGGTGTTTTATGATAAACATTAGCTCTTATATCACCGCCTTTCGCCTGACATATTACGTCAAATTCACACTGTATATATATATATATATCTATTTATATATATTTATATTTAAAATCTTCACTTTAAAATCTGACTGAAAAATACAGCTAAAACATTTACAAAAATTCAATGTCATCTTATAATTAACCCGGAATCCCGAAATCCTTCCCTTACTTATTACCTGTCCCCAGGGGCGTAGCTATAAATATTTTTTCGGGAATGGAGGGGGGGGGGGAATTTAAAAAATTTCCCCACTTGAAACAAATTGCTCTGTTTTCCAACTAAAATGATATGTGCAGTGTGCGTTTAATGATTATGATACTCATACGTAAAAAAGAAAATTCTTTCCACAGAAAAATACGGAAACTAAAAACATAAAAATTATAATCATTGGTCCATTTAATGAAAGTTTATTGTCTTCTATTGTATACGACTCGTATTCGTACTTCATGTGAAAATAGCCTCATGATATTTTGAGATTTTTGAGAAAGGAACAAAATTTTGGAAGAAATAGATTAGAGACACTGATGATGTACACATGTAGGGAAATTCAGGTCTGTTAGAATGTATGATAAGATGTATGATATTTTCTTAGCACAGAAAAACACAACGACAAATTGAGTCTAGCTGCTTTTTGTATTTATTTTGAAAATTTAACTAGTTTACTGTTACAGAACTCAGGAACGTAGTCAGCAAAACAATAAAAAATTCTTTTTTTTTTTTACTTTTTATTTAAAAAAAGAAAAAGTATGTCAAAAATCTAGAATTTCCCAAGTTCACATATATTGGCAGGGCTCGACTAATGCAGGAGCATGCGGGGCAGCTGCCCCGGGACCCCCCAATTTGAGCCCCCCCCAAACGCAGACATAAGTTTTAGTTAAAGGAGAGCCAAATGATTAAAAATATCCAAAAGTGACCCGATTCTAATTTAAAGTGTTTTTCATTTTGTGATATTTAATTTCTTCCTTACTGATTTCATCAAAATTTTTTAAATACATAATTTTAATTAAAATATTACAGTAATATCACACATCTGCTATCTGTTGCTTTTTGTTTTCATATTATGAAACTTTATACCAAAGTACTTTAAGGCATCATGGGGAATGCAGTAACAACATAACAAGTATTGAAATTTGTTGCTATTATTATTAAATGCATGCCACCATTTGCCTTATTATAGGATAGAATCACCAAAATGCATGTTGATTGAATACAAAGATTAAGTTAAATAGAAAAAGTATTAACACAAAAAGCCAATAATGCCTGAGAGAACTGTATTTACATAACGGCTCACATTTATCCTTATATTCCTATAACCAAAAAAAAAAAAAAAAAAAAAGTGTGCTATAGTTTCTTAAAGTTATATTTCTTGTACTATACAGTATACAGATGTGAATAGTACTTTGTATGAAATTTAAGTCTACATACAATAGGTATAAAGTTTAGTTTTAGTCATTTCAACATAATTCACGAAAAATTTCAAAAGATCGAAGGGGGCCCCCCGAATAATGTTTGCCCTAGGGCCCCCCACTGTCTAAGTCGGGCCCTGTATATTGGAGGGTGAGGCTCCCTCCCCATAACCCCCATTGCGATGCCTCTGCCTGTTCCCTTACCTATTATTCGAAACTTCGGAAAAAGTATATTAATCCGAGGTTTATGAAAAGGCTTCCGAAATAAAAAGACTCCTTCGCTTGCTGGTAATTTTGAAAGAATTATTTGGAAGCTTGCTGGTAATTTTGAATTTTTTCTGTGACTATCGGAAATCAATTGCTTTTTTTTTTTTTTTTATCTCATTGATTATCCTAAATGTAATAAGATAAGGAAAAAATGATAAAGGAAAATGTTACAGGATGAGTGTTCACTACGATGTTACTTGAAAGGAATTAGAATCATGACAGAAAAAGTGTCTACCCTATTCTGATTATTTGGATCGGACCCTCTTCACATACATTCTAATGGTCAGAATCATTGCTCTAATCTATTTTAACTCAAACTATTCATCAAGTTAAGGGGCTCCGGGACACAAAAATCTTCAAATTTTCTAAAAAAAAATTATCGCTTTAGAAATTTTTCCGGTTTTTTTTTTTTTGCTTAAAATGACGTTTAAATCATGTTTCTATCTTAATTAGAATAGGAAATATTATTTCGTTTTGGTTTGTTTTTAAAATCTAGCTTTCAAGCAATGATTGTCATGGAAACGACTTCTTATGAAAATGCGTTTTTTTTTCATGATGGATTTTTTCACTATTTACCGTATTTAAATTGTTATAAGTCAAGAACCGCTACAGATAAATGGAACTTAGAACATGTCTTTGAATAGGAAACAAACATCTTGGAACATCTCTTTTTCAAATATTTTTCTTTCATTTTGATTCAGAAAGAAATTTTTACTCTTGAAAATATGATTTTTTTAGAAAAATGCTCCATCATTTTTTAAAATTTTTACTTTAATATTTTTATTTTTTTAATTAATATTTTTAAAATTCTGAATCAAAATTAAAATTTGTATATTTCTGTTTATTTAAATGAAAAAAAAATGAAATTCTACAAATAATATTTCGAGTTAAAACGTTTTTAATAAATTTAAAATTAATTTTTTTTTAATTATGTGAAGTTTTATCATATGATTTTGTTTACAAATGATAGGGTTAACCATCACGAAAAAATTAAAAATTTTAACTCAATAAATTATAATTATTTAAAAATGTGTCCCGGCCCCTCTTAAAGCATTGAGTTCATTTAACTCTTTAATTAAACAGATTCGATAAGCAGTTCTAACATAAAAAATAATCTAGAGATTCGATGCATATTACTGATTAACTTAACACAAATTAAAAATATCGTCTAGATATCGAGCTCATTTCCAGAATTTATCAACTGGAACAACTCCTGAATAAATACAGGACGTTTTTCTTCTTTTACTGCAAACAGACGAATAAGAATTTATTTGCATTGTAAATGTATTCCCATTTTTATTTCCGAGTGACTTTGACTATGTTTATTCTTCTACTTGGCTGATTAACATCTTGCATTAATTCGAAATTTTCTAATTAAAAAGGATCAAAGATATGTCCTGACTGAAATGTTTTGATCGGTTAGTTCGAAGAAACTAATTAGTTTTTAAGATAAAAACTTCTCCTGTATGTATATCTTGACTTAATTTGACTAGCCATTCGTGAAAAATCAAATGTTATGTATAACCTCTTCGATCCCTGGGTCCCCATACGGAGACCTCTGTTATTTTGCTTATAAAAACTAAAATGTCTGATTTTTTCACTTCTGAATAGCTGAATGTTTTTTGCGTTCAAAGCAAACGAATAAACGGCAGCTTCTATAAGCTGATTCCCACATAAAATAAATGTTATTTTTATCTGTGTTTGCAAAATGATTAAAAAGGCCCAAAAGACAGTACGACCAGTAAAGGGAGAAATTTTCATAAGTATTTAACTTAAATCTTTTTTAATAAAAAAATTTTGAAGATTTGTAGATTATTTTCTTGTTTAAAGCTCTTAAATTTGTGATGGCGTTCATTTAGGTGAATGGTTGTTAAATGAATGTTTTTAAGGAATTTGCAGTTTTAGATCGCTATTTTTGAACCTAAATGACTAAGCACCTAAAGAATCCATTTCAGAAAAGATATTTTCTCTATCATTTACGATGTCATTTTGTATGGAAAAAAACCAAAGAATTTGTATTTTTATTTTTATTTTTTTTTTTTTTAAGCATCCACCTCACGAGAGAAAAAAAAACTTCATTGCCGAACCCATGGACGAACTAACGTCAGATATACAAAAATATACATAATAAAGTATACAGAAAATTTTCTTAAACTGGACATAGAGTAATTATACAAATACATACAACTGTCGAAAAGATAAATAATATAAATATAAATTTTTTAAACATGCTCTCATTAAAATTCACTAAATAAAGAAAAAAATATTTTTAAATCTACTTTCCAATTTGGTGGTATTTTGATAAGTTGGCCGAAATTCGGCGCGATTGTGGTAACCTTGTCATTAGTACTTTACAAAAAATACTCATTGTTGAAGCTGATTCTAATTTCTCCATAAGAAATCAAAACTATAATTGAGTAACCATTGTTTAATTAGTGTTTTTGCGATGTCTTAAGAAAACGAAGGGCGCTTGGCTGCAGGACGCCTCTTAGGGCTCAAATTAAAAATAATCCCGAAACACATGTTTTTTATTTTAGTTTATACTGTAGGCACGTCCATTTCAAGATTTATTTCCATTGGTTTATGATATAGGGTGATTTTTTTTAATTTGCCCCCCGTTGCCCCCTTAGAGATCAAATTTTTAACCTCTTCAATTCTGAAGCTAAAATAACAATTACAAATGCTTATTCATTGTTTTTTTTCCAAACAAAATGACATCGTAAATGACAGAAAAAAATATCTTTTCTGAAATGGATCCGTTAGGCGCTTAGTATATTTAGGTTCAAAAATAGGGGTCTAAAACTACAAACACCCTTAAAAATATCCACTTAATAACCCTTCACCTAAATGAACGCAATCACAAATTTAAGAGCTTTAAACAAGCAAATAATCTTCAAATCCTCAAAATTTTTATTAAAAAAGATTTAAGTTAAATACTTATGAAAAATGTCTCACTTTCTGGGTCATACTGCCTTTTGGGCATTTTAGACATTTCACAAACTCAGAGGAAAATAACATGTATTTAATGTGGGAATCAGCTTAGGGGCTGCCATAGATTCGTTTGCTTGGAACGCAAAAAACGCTATTAAGAAGTGATGTGAAATGAAAAAAAAAATCGGACATAAGGAAAAGAACAGAGGTCCCTGTAGTTGGACCCAAAGACCGAAGAGGTTAAAGAATCAATGTCCAATTCCTGTATTCCTCTCAGGAATATAGGCAGACGTGTGAAAATTATTAGAATAATTGTGAAATTTACATTAAAATCTTGTTATATTAAAGAAATAATTCATTTAAAAATATTGACCCATTTAATATTTAGTGTACATCCTCTTGTTTTTTATTATTAAAGATTCGATACGTCTTGGCCTATTTTGTATTGAGGTTTTGGCAATTAATTTGTATTTCGTTGTCATGATACCAAATTTGGATAAGTTTTTTCTGTCAGAACATTCTTGTTTGTGATGTTGTATTTCTTTAATTTAATTGAAGAAAACATTTCTATGGCCTGGAAACAGTCCAGATATGAACCGCATAGAGAACATTTGGGCCATTGTAAAGAAAAAATTAAAGAAATGCAACATCACAAACAAGACTAGTCTGATAGAAATACTCATCCAAATTTGGCATCATGACAACGAAATACAAATTAATTGCCAAAGACTCATACAAAGTATGCCAAGACAGGTATGTTATCATTTCTTTAATAAAAAACAAGAGGATGCACACTAAATATTAAATTTATCAATATTTTTTTTAATATTTCTTTAATATAACCAGTTTTTATTGTAAATTTCACAATTATTCTAATAATTTTCACACGTCTGTATATATATATTCCAAATTTCAGAGCACTCTGTCAACAGGAAGTGGATAAAAAATGAGTCACAAGATTCGATGGCCACTTTCAAACAAACAAACGGAATTGAAAGCATGCAGAAAACGAGTCGTTGTTTGGACACCGTAATACTCACCCATCATGGATATGCATAATATAAAATATGAAAATAAAACGTGTAAACTATTCATAAAATCCAGGGATAACTGAAGTTACTGAAATTAATAGGCTTTGTTACATTCCTATACAGGCTATATAGGCTTTGTTACATACTATTACATTCTAAGTACATACCCAATTTCAAGCCTCTAACTCAATTTCATCGGTAGACAGAATGTTCAAAATCGTGGCTTGATGACGCCCTAAACTTTAAATGCTTTATTACTAAAATGCATCAAAGAAACATCCTTATGACTCCATAAATAATAATCCTATTAACTAACAGTTTACTACTTCAGATGAAGCGTCTCATTTCCAATTAAAGCATATCTCTGAATTGAAATTTGAAGGAACGACAGTGTGACAGCGTTTCTGTCCCATAGCTATCATTTTTATTCAAAATTAATTTAAAACATAACTTTCTTACTTTTAGGTCATATTATCCTCCCCCCCCCCCCTCTTCCTATACTGAATATTGTGATTAAATTCATTTCTCAAACCATCCAGCTTTTTATTAAAATGTTTTCTTTCTTCTTTCTAAAAACATCTTTATTTCCAGGCCGCTCAAACATTCATTTCTTTTTCCCTATTTCCTTATCTGTCTGTTACCGCTCCCAGTGGCAAAGAAATAAACAAGAATTAAATGGCACAGCTGTTATCAAGGTCTTCATTTACTTGCATTGGATTTTTTCCCCGCCGCAGTGATAAGAAATTTTTATCTCTACTAATACGTGAACGTTGAATATGTATTAACAATAAAAAGTAAAAATGAACGAATCTTATGGGAAGCATGTATTTTTCGTGTTTTGTGGTCGAGCTAAAAGCCAGATGTTCTGGATTTTCAGCATTTTTCTCATCGAGCAATCTGCAGTCTGCAATTTCATGTAACAGTTAGTTGGGCAAAGGCCTATCTGTAATATAAACAATTTCGGTTTGTCTGTTACTTTTCTCATACTAATTAGAAGCGCTTACTTGCAATCTCGGCCTCACCCGTCCGGTAGTGTCACCACATTTTTGCGGTAATGTTTATCGCCAAAAGCCTTTGTTCACTTTCGCGCAGTCACCAAAAGTTTGTAAATTGGCGATTCTGTGAAAAGATTTCTAGATTTCTTGCAAAAACTTCACTTCTGTTTCAGCTTTCGAGATGTAAAGTTGTCTAAAAAAAGGCGCTTTGGCGTCCCATGTATTATGGGGGTCTCTCTCTCCCATTTTTCTCTAACTGAACCACCTTTTAAAAGATGCTTTTAAATAAAGAGTAGTTCCAGTAAATTTATAGTTGGAGTTTTTTTTAGCATTTAGAACCCGGTCTTCAATCTATGCTATACATATTTTGGCGCATCACCTACATTTTTCTCCAACTTAGTTAAAAAAAAAAAAAAAAATGCACGTTAGAGAGAGAAATTCACCCCCCCCCCCCTTAAAATCATTCAAGTACCCCATTCAAGTACTCTTGCAGTAATTTTCTTCAAATTCTTGGACTGGATATTTTTCAACCATGCCGGACAGTGTGCCCTCCTGGTGTGCCGTGATATCCTGCACTCATAACATCCTGTGCTCGATGAATGGATGCGATTTTCTCCGACGGACAGTGATGGAACGCATTCTAGTGTTTCGTCGCTCATCAGCTGGACATCTTTGAGCCACTCTTGTTTCGCCTGTATGCCTCCTTCCCCCCTCTGATGTTGGTGCGGTTGTTTCTTCTTTCCTGCTCACCATCACCTCCCCCAGATGATCGGAATCAGTCTGCACTTTGATCTTGTATCGTCACTAATCGTAGAGAAAAAAACGTGACTTCAGCGGTTCGCCTTGTGTGTGTATGTGTCGACGTTTTGCTTTCCCCTTTCGACAGAATATTGTGACCTAGTGTGTTATCATTTATGTGCGTGTGCATTCAACGGTGCCTGGAGATTATCGTGTGGAATGTGAAAAAGTAAAAAGGTTCGCGTGCATTGCGGCAAAGGTGTACGTAAAATCTTATGCTACAATTTTTTTAGGAAAGTGTCTTCAAAAAAATGTTTTCTTTTTCCAAGTGTTGCGTCGATGATTTACGTGTATTACTTCAAGTATGTGTTGTCTTCAAGTGAAAATTAATAAAAAAAATATGTGTTGACAGACGTCAGATAAACGCTCTAATCAGGTGTAAATTTTTTGTAAAGGAAAAGAAAGTGCATCTTAACAGAATTAGTGCTTCCGAAAATATTTCAAATTACGTGAGCAATTTTCTTTTAATCTTTGCTTCAGTTATCAACAGAATAACTATTCGCTTCTTGTGCATAAACGAGATTTAAAAAAAAAAGACACTATCAAATTTGCATCAGATTGATTTTTTTTTGTTGTTGTTGTTGCTGGTTTATGCCATCTTAGCTTGTAAAAAAATCAGTGCCAATATGTTCGCAATGGTAAAAGTTGTGTACCTGATAAAAAGGAAAACGTGAAGTTATATTAAAAAAAAAAGTGAAAACGTACAGAAATGTACCATCGTATGTCTGCGAATAATACAACAAAAAATTCTACGGCTAAGAATATAAATTAAATAGAAAAGTGTCCAATATTCACTGCAAATGCATGAACACGGAAAATTCAAGTTTTTCTTTTAAACTTTAATTGAAGTAAATACAGTAAATTAGTTATTATTGTTTTGCTTCAATTTTTTTATCTGTAGGTATACGTTATGATTTGTCAATTTCCCTTTTCATGCCGTCTGGGTAAAAAAAAAAAATGATGACGTCTTACTATTCAGTGTATTTGTTAGCATGAACAGAGAAATTTCCGAAATTGAAGATGTATATTTTAAATGTTTTTATTTGGCACTTATAATTTTTTGGTCTTCTCTTTTCTTGTTTTTTTTAAAGGTAAGTTTTTTTAATTTCAGTATTTCTGTGCATATTTATTTTATATTGATAGTTAGATGATTCATTATTTTCCATACAGAAAATAAAATTTTACTTAGTTAAAATGTGTTTGTGATAGGCTAGGCATATTGACATTTATTGTCCTCGTTTCCAAAGGTGCCTTATAAAATTTTCTTGGCAATTATTTGATAGTTATTTATTTATTTTTTTGCTTTTACTCAGCATTTACAAGTGAATATTATTTTTGCATGCATATTATTGGAAGATGTTGCAGTGATTTTGTGCTGTTTTCTATATAATATCTGAGGGTTTATAAATTTTTCTTACTGTATGAATATTTCAGATACTGCATACTTTTAAAATAGACAGAAATATTTTTTGAGAACATCTGCTCATTCAAAAAAAAAGAGAGAGAGAGAGAAACTATTTGTTTTGAATTTTTTCTTTTTCTTGCTGTTTTGCTCTAATACAGTAACTAAATTTTAAATTATTGTGCCATCTTTTATATATTTTTTTTTAATTCTTCTTTGGCTACTTTTTCCAACATTTTTGAAAAATGTCACAGGCCGATAGCCATCCAGAATTAGAAGTATCTATGGCTGAATTAAAATGTTCTCTGCCGTACATGTTTGAGGAAGCACTTAACAGATTAGCAGAAAAGGTAAACACAAAATTCCCTATACTACAGGAACAAATTGGTAGTAAAAACAATGACACTTTAGTTGAAAATATATCTTCTATGCATAAGAAATTTTTATGGGAATTTCAAATTTTGGGTAATTTTTCAGGTTATAAAAGATGATTATGTTAGGTTGCAGAATAAGAACAAATGTTTACAAATTGTTAATACAAAAATTTTGGAAAGATTGCACGCACTCACAGTGAAAGAGAAACATAAAGTTGAAATTAATGAGACGTCTTATCAAAATCAAAGCACATCCGAGGCATACAGCTAAATATTATCACCTAAGCGGATTGAAACAACACAAATAGATAATTGTAAAATCACCAGTCTGACTGAAAATTCCTTGCAGCATAAGTCAAATATTATTTCTGATTTGAAATGCCCACAACAAGATGTTACCACTTCTCCTAAAAATAGTAACTTTTCGTCCCCTTTTATGCATGATTTGAAACAATTTTCAGTTATAATTTGTCAGTTGCCAGAAAATTTTAATATTCCTGATATTCTTTTGGCCATTTCTGACTTAACTGGTATATCCACACCTTCTATTCAATTTCAACAAAAATATAAGATGAAATATGTTGAGTTATTTAATTGGATATTTCTAATGCCCCCAAAGATAGCTAAAATGTTAATTATTCATGACTAAATCAAAATTCAGTCTACGGGTTACCCTATAAAAAGATACGTTTCAGTAAAAAGATGTTTTACATGTCAAAATCTTCTTCATCAGGCAAAATCATGCACAGATAAAATTAGGTGTCCTGTATGTGCCTTATCACATAAAGATCCTCATTGTTCAAACAGCCCAAAATGCATTAATTGCATTAGATGTAATGAGGTAAACAACACAAAATTTAACGTTTTCCATACAGCTTTCTCACATAGATGTCCTACCGTAAAGAGATATATACAAGAGCAACGAGAAACCTTACACAACTGCAATTCATTTCATTGAACACACTTCTTTTTTTATATAGATATTAAAAAAAAACTCTTTACAAGATATATTATTTTTTTTTCTCTTGCTGCATTTTGTATTGTGAAGGATTCTTAAAAAAAATTTCATTTAAAGAAAAAAAACATTTCACTGTTTTAGACATTTATGTACATCTTAATACTTCACCATATGGCATTAGTGATAATTTATTTCGCAGTTAACACTTAACTGCAAATTTATATATATATATATATATATATTAGAAATTATGTGTGTACTGTTAGGTATACCTTTTTCTCATTCGATTATTACTGCAGGAATGGTCGGATGATTAAAAGATTGTATGGGAGAGTAAAATACATTGATGCAGGTCATCAGTTTTTTTTATTTTCGCTTGTAA
Organism: Maratus speciosus; assembly: GCA_963932465.1. Lineage (NCBI taxonomy): Eukaryota > Metazoa > Arthropoda > Arachnida > Araneae > Salticidae > Maratus > Maratus speciosus. Next base: position 11,777,181 of record OZ010795.1, on the reverse strand, counting down.
AGGTTTTGGTAGTACAGGTGTACACACAAACACTGTACATATGTGTCTTCCTTTTTTTTTTTTTTTTTTTTTTTTTCACCAGTTACACTTAAACGATTTTAGATATTTTTTTGCTACTTTGGTAATTTGATAGATACAAGTGATGGAAACATCACATTTCACTCTTTACATTCAGTTTTGGTTTTGGAATTTACATTTTCACAATATAATTTAATAACATTTTCTATTTTTGTCTCTTACTTAACATTTATTTTAAAAATTGACGGTACTTTTTTTTTTACTTCTTGACAACATTAGTTCATGTGCTGCACTTAAGTTTTAGATAGATACACAATTAGTTCATGTGAAATCATACATTAGTTCATGAGATTATTTACACAATTTTGTTCATGTGAAATCACACATTGTTCATGTGAATAATTACACAATTTTGTTTATGTGAAATCACACATTAGTTCATGAGATTAGTTACACAATTTAGTTCATGTGAAAACACACATTAGTTCATGAGAATATTTACACAATTTTGTTCATGTGAGATTACATTTAGTTCATGTGAGTTTATTTTAGTTCAGGGGTATACTTACACAATTTTAGTTCATGTGAGAATACACTTTGTTCATTAAGATATTATCATACATTGTTCATGAGTTTGTCACACTTTGTTCATTGAGATAATCTAAAACTTTCACACTTTGTTCATATGTTTATACACTTAGTTCATGGTGTCAAGCAAAACTCTGTATCATTGCATAATCTAATGATATTAATTCATTAATTATGTAATTGAAACCACATTCACAAGAATGATTTTGGAGTTTTGTGTTTGTACACACGTACCGTTATTTTTTTTTACTTCTACATTTTAGGTCAGGTTTTCGATTTACACTACAGATTTTTTTTTCTCTTACCCTCTAAATACTAATATTCCTTTTTTCAGTTTGGGTAATGTCATAAGTTACTAATGATACCATCCTTTGTTAATTACACAGATTTTTTTTAGATTTACATGAAATTATCCTTCGCATGACATTTTTACTTGACACATTTATTTTGCGGCAATTAACCTGTAACAGTTCTTTTTTTTAACACTTTTGTTATAGACTCCTTGCTTGTAGGTGGCATATCAAGTAGGGTCTCTTTTTACACTACACGAAGTAAAATACAGTTTATAAATATTTCTTAATATACTTGGTAGGATGTTTTTGGTTGATGTGTTTAAAAGTTTTGCAGAAATTATGACATAATTTAACTATTGTACATGGTTTGCACATACATCTTAAATTTTTATGCAGGAGATAATTAATTGGCTGTACATTTTTACACATACAGTTAATCTACTGTTTAATTTCATTGTTTACACAAAGCTGGTGGCTTGTTGCTTTTTTTATTTATAACATAAGGTAATTTTATTTTATCTGACATGATATTTCATATCCTTACGTGTTTGTTTGTTTTTTTTCTCGAAAAATTTATTCAAAGGCATAATGTTAGCTGTTATGTGCACTTTAGTTATTTTTTTTAACGCTATTCAAATAGAGTCATTAAACTAAATCTTTGGCATTTTCGCACATTTGAAATTTTTTTTTTAATTAGTGAGTGAAAGTCTCACGTTGTCTTGTGACGGATACATACACTCATATGACATGAAGAATATAGTTTTTTTTTTCTATTCATTTTTTTTCTTTCTCTTTCATTCTTTTTACTTGGAACATGTTTGGCTTGGCATAACTTCTACATTTTTAGCGTAGAGTTATGCAATCTGCTGGGAACTTGTGCATTTTATGCACACTTTTGTTACCTTAATACAGTAATAACTTTGGCAGATACAACTTTATTTTAATTTTAACCCTTAGTCAACCATTAATTCATTTTTTACAAGCAGTTCATGTGTTGCATATTTGTTTATGTTGCACAACATTTGCTTATTTAGAATACATTTTGTGCATCCATATACATACATTACACTAGTTCATGTGTTGATTTACATATTTTGTTCATTTGCTTTTACACATTGTACTTTGCTAACGATCTATTCGACAGTGTTTCGTTTTTTTTTTTTTTTTTTTACAAGTAGTTCATTGAGTAGTACACACTGGCTGGTTTAGAGTTTAACCAGAGTTTACACACACATTACAAGTAGTTCATTTGTTTTTTACCCCTTATTCATTACATTTTGATGATAACTCATTAATTATGTAATTGAATCTCACTCGTTGTAAGTGTTTTGGGTTACTACACACATACTGTCCGTTTAGTTGGTTGGCAATACATAACAATTTTAGTTCATTGTGACATTAATACATATATTTCATGTGATATTATACAATTTGTTCATGTGTTTACTCACACGTTGTGTATGCTTGCGTACACACTTGTTCATGTGTTTTATTTCAAGTAGTTCATGAGTTTGGGGGTTTCTTTTTCCACTCCATTCACACACATTCAGTTCCTTTTTTTTTGTTTGTTTGTTTGTTTGTTTTTTCCTGTTACTTTCCTATCTTTTAAACGTTACACCATATTTCATTATTAAAATATTCTATCAACTTTTTCATTTTTTTATATGTTCGCATAATGTCATAACATATCAATGACAACATCACTTTGTCTATGTACAAAGATTTTAAAGTTACAAGGAGTTATCCGTCACATGACATAGTAAACTACACATACATTTAGAATTTGTTTATTTTTACCATGTTACATTTTAACACTTTGCTTAGATACTTCTTGCTTGAAAGTGGCAGATCGAATAAGGTATCTTGTTACATTATATAACATTTAGATACATTTTTCTTACCCTTTTTTTTCATATTTTTGCCAGGAGTAAAAAAAAAAAAAAAATTACTCTAGTGATTACACAGGTACTTCATATCATGCAGAATCTTGAACACAAGATGGGAAATTTTAATTAATACACAGAAATACAGGACGGCAGTGTGTAAATTTATCAAATGCTAAATTGTATTATACTTTGTCTTCTTGTTACAGCGGGAACTTAGTTATAGTGCAGGTATCTAAAAAAAATTATATATACTCTTATTATCTAAGGCAGAAGCCCTAAGCTGACGCCATAATACTTGTGGTCTCCACAAGATTTAGGGCTACACCTGTTTGCCAGCGTGCGACATGCACCCCTTTTTGGTAGTCCTGTGCCTTGTGCACAAATTTTCTTTTCATATACGATTCATCTTTAGTGTAATACAGTACATTTTAACTTTTATTTTATATATATACATACAATACTTTTCTTTGTTTCATTTTTTTTTTTTAAATTCTTATTGGTGTGTTTTGTTTTTAATTTGCTTGCATTTCGTATGAAATTATGATCTCATTGTAAGATCACATTGTGAGAAGTTATAAAATATGTCTAATGTAAATACTTCTCTTTGGAATCATGACATAAAAAAAGCTGGTACCAGCACCACAAACATAGAGCCACATAAAAAGCATAGGATCCTAACTCTTCGTCAAATGTGGCACACACTTTTTTTCTCTTGTGGCATATTGAATTGATAAATAAGATTTGTTTTAAATATGAGCGCTCAGTCATGAATAAATATTATTATTTTGAATTATTTGAAAGCAAGCAAATATCTTTATATACTACCTTTCTATTTTATTACTTAAATTACTGGAAATGATGCTCTAATAACATTTTAGAGAAACAGGTTCAAACATTTTTTTTCTGTTATTAGATACAAATTTTTTTTATATTTCTATGTAGATTGTATACTCTGTATGTGCGAAGGTGGACAAAGGATTTTATGTAGATATAAAGCTGCAACGTATACGTTTCAGCTTTCTTCTGTGGTCGGGGTGAGTTATGTGAAAGCGTTTCTGTCCCATAGCTATCATTTTTATTCAAAATTAATTTAAAACATAACTTTCTTACTTTTAGGTCATATTATCCTCCCCCCCCCCCCCCTCTTTCCTATACTGAAATATGTGATTAAATTCATTTCTCAAAACCATCCAGCTTTTTATTAAAATGTTTTCTTTCTTATTTCTAAAAACATCTTTATTTCAGGCCGCTCAAACATTCATTTCTTTTTCCCTATTTCCTTATCTGTCTGTTACCGCTCCCAGTGCAAAGAAATAAACAAGAATTAAATGGCACAGCTGCTATCAAGGTCTTCATTTACTTGCATTGGATTTTTTCCCCGCCGCAGTGATAAGAAATTTTTATCTCTACTAATACGTGAACGTTGAATATGTATTAACAATAAAAAGTAAAAATGAACGAATCTTATGGGAAGCATGTATTTTTCGTGTTTTGTGGTCGAGCTAAAAGCCAGATGTCCTGGATTTTCAGCATTTTTCTCATCGAGCAATCTGCAGTCTGCAATTTCATGTAACAGTTAGTTGGGCAAAGGCCTATCTGTAATATAACAATTTCGGTTTGTCTGTTACTTTTCTCATCCTAATTAGAAGCGCTTACTTGCAATCTCGGCCTCACCCGTCCGGTAGTATCACCACATTTTTGCGGTAATGTTTATCGCCAAAAGCCTTTGTTCACTTTCGCGCAGTCACCAAAAGTTTGTAAATTGGCGATTCTGTGAAAACGCCAAGATTTCTAGACTTCTTGCAAAAACTTCACTTCTGTTTCAGCTTTCGAGATGTAAAGTTGTCTAAAAAAAAGGCGCTTTGGCGTCCCATGTATTATGGGGGTCTCTCTCTCCCATTTTTCTCTAACTGAACCACCTTTTAAAAGATGCTTTTAAATAAAGAGTAGTTCCAGTAAATTTATAGTTGGAGTATTTTTAAGCATTTAGAACCCGGTCTTCAATCTATGCTATAGACAGGATCATGAAAAATCGAAGAGCGTGAAAAATATGATTACAAATATCTCGGTAACTCATTATCCAATCGACTTCTTTCTTTATGCATTTTTTTTTTTTATTGTCTTTTGTATTCACTCCTTAAAATTAACAATTTTGAAAATTTTTATATACCTTTTATCAGAACGAATATTTCGAGAGTCCGAAAATAATAATTCCGGTTCATCGAGGTCATTGAAATTCAATAGGCTTCTTCTGATTCTTACATACTAAGTGCACATCCAATTTCAAGTCGGGAGATAGAGCGTTTACAGACACACAGACAGACGGGCGGCAATTTGATAAAAATATCTTTTTCGGAATCTCCAGTGTCTGAAACGTGTAAATCCGTCAAATTTTTTTTCGATTTTTAAAACGATTACTAGACTTACCCTATACTGCGTATAATGGGTAAGTAGTAAAAAGAGAACAAACACCTCATGCATTTTAACCACCAAATAGTACCAGAAAAAAGAACGGAAATAACCATTCCATTGAGTATGATGACTTCTCCTGATGTTGAATTCATTTGTCAAAGTTATAAAACGGGTATTTTTTTAAGCCTGTCTCAAGAACTACTGAACGAAATGATTTGTTATTTCGCATTTGCCTATCGGACGCTTCGAAAAATCCATCTTTGTTCCAAAATATTTAAATTTCAATATCTATATTTTTCGAAAAGATGTACATTTTGATTTAAAATAAACATCTCGATGGATTTTTTTTTCTAGAAGCTTCAAATGTACATATCCAAAATGACAGCTCATTCCGCCCTATCATTTATCACTTAAAAAACTAACCCCCATTGCAATCTGTTTACAGAAATTCTAATAGCGGAATTCGCGTACGTGTCTTGATTTATTTACATTTCTTAGAGCACTTATCATGGCCACACTTTTCTAGATAAAAGGAACGGACTTCGGTAATCAATTTAAATAAAAATAAATCATACCAGCGAGCGAAGACCGATCTAAGCTCGGTTAAAATTAGCTTTGTGTTCAACTCGATAAAACATCGATGTTGATGTGACAGTTGTATTTCTTCATCAGGTATGAATTGTTCGGAACAAACGTCACTATTGTTCAAGAATGTACTTTGATTGGTTGAATCATGTATATGGAAACATATTAAAATTTTCTGGTAAATTCCTTCAGATTCTAAAAGCCAACTTTTTTGCCAAATGTCGTCAAAATTTGGCAAAAACACGCAAACTTGTCAACTTCCTTTCATTTAGCGCCAAGCATGCATTTTGACATTGGTAGAAAGCCAATTCTTCCGCCAAGATCTCTCCAATGTCCCCAACATTTCGTCAAATTTCACCAAATTTCGCGAAATGTTACCAACTTCGCGATTTCGTTTACTGTCCACTGTTCAAAAGTTTAATAACTATTTCAACTTTTATTCCCATTGAAATGCACTGACCCGTAGTGACCGCGAAACGACAAACTAGTCGAATTTTCTCGAACATGTGACTTAGCTCAATGGTCTTCTCGTAATCCAAAATCGTAGGATACAAAATTTAGTCAAAATTGTTAGAGCCGTTAGATAGCTTAACCCTTACTGAGCCAAAAATGACCTACAAATTGAATTTTCTGGAACATGTCACTTAGCCCAATGGTCTTCTCGTAATCCAACACGGTAGAATACAAATTTTAGTCAAAATCATTTCAGCCGTTTTTTAGATAAAATTAGCTTGTACCATACTTGTAGTGACCCAAATGACACACTAATTCAATATTTTTTTATGTTGTGATTAGGCCTAATGGTTTTCAAGTACCTTAAAATGGTAAGGTACAAAATTTAGTCAAAATCGTTAGAGCCGTTTTTAGATAAAATTAGCTTGACACATAGTGACCCAAAAATGACCCACTAATCGAATTTTCTCAAACATGTGACTCAGCCCAATGGCCTTCTCGTAATCCAAAACATTAAGATACAAAATTTAGTCAAAATTGTTTGAACTGTTTTCTCGAGTAATCGTACCTTGACCCGTACTCACCCATAAATGATCCACTAATCGAATTTTCTCAAACATGTGACTTAGCCCAATGGTCTGCTCGTGCCCCTAAGGTAGAGTGCAAGTTTTAGATAAAATCGTTTGAGCCGTTTTTTAGATAAAATTTACATACACAGACATACTCACACACACACAAGATTTGCTCGTAGTACAATATAAGATACCAAAAAGAAAAAAAAATACTCGGACTATTAAAACTATTAAAAATAATAAAATATTCTATTGTCATCGTAAACGCACCTTTGAACTTAATTGATATAATTCTGACCTATCGATTCCAAATTTTTTTTTAATGAAATGGAATCTAAAATTAAGAAGACAATCGATCTATCGAGTCGATTAAGAACAGTATTGAGTGCTAGAATGTAAAATAAAAACAGCTATTGTGAAAACATTTAAGTTTTTTTTTAAATAATATTTTTTCCATCGGCGAAAGAACTTCTTTTTTGTACTTCATAGTGTTTCATTTCAAATGCTGTGATCGAAATCATTGATTTCGCAACCCTTCATATAAATTACATTTACAAGCTCATTTCACGCTGCCTGAATTAATGTGTAAAAATGTGTTAAACGAAAAATTTCTAAGGAAATTTCTGAAGCAGAAAATCTAATATATAAACGCAACATGAAAGATCAAAGGTAATGTTTAGAAAGTACAAAAAATGAGCTCATTAATTTCCTCCCAAAAGTAACGTTTTTAACAATAGAAAATAGAAATAAAAACGTAATTTGATTAAAAATAGGCAGTACACTCTTTGTTTTTACTTTCTTCTATCTTCAATAAAATAAAGTATTGGAATCGAAATTTTTTTCGACTTCCAGTTTTCGACGGATTGACACGTTTTAGGGGTCAAGGATCCCAAAAAGCATGTTTATACAAAACGCCTGTCTGTCCGTGTGTCGCCATTTTATCATCGAAAAGTGCATGAAATTATGCATAGAATTGAACCCAATTTTTTGTGTATGTGTTTGGCTATGACCAGCAGATCCTTCTTGAATTTCAAAATATTTCGACCGAAGGGGACGCTGTAATGGCGAGTTTCGTTTAATGTCCTCGATTTTTCGTTTTTCTATTGTCGAAGCGACGGAATTTCGCATCCTGCTAAGCCAGCCATGCGCGAACAGCTAGTGTATAACAGAATAAGGAAAAACGATTGATTTTAATAAATATCATGATCAAGATAAACTCCTTTTTACGCCGATTCAGGGACTGAAGCAGAAATTTAAGATGAAAATCAACGTTGTTGTATGTATTGAAGCATTAACATCTGTAGCCACTTTTTGAAATACTGAGATGCATGAGATAGAAGAAAGTTTTGCGATTGGCACATCCAACCAATTTAGTTATATTTTACTTTCAACTTTTCAGTGTTTGAAATATTTCATAGTTCGGTTTTACGGCCAGTTTGCTCACAATGAACTACATTGTTATAACGGAGGAGGATCCGTTGCTCTGGCATTAATTATACTGTAACGGAGCCGGTGTCGTAAGGTGGTGTGGTAGCGGGCAAACTTCAACGGCCGAGACTTTTAAAATCGAAGAAAATATTTTATTGCATTACAAGCAATTGAATAATGGTTTTCCAGATTAAATAATAACTATTTACAACATTCTACATAATAGGGTTCGTTTACAACTTCTAAATAAGTGTTCATCGATTCAAGTCCAGTCCTCGAATAACAGATCACTTTCAGTGTAGTCAGTCTCTTATTTATTCAATGTCCACAATTTTCGAAGATAAAGAGTTCGAGATGGGGTTCGACAGGGATGTCGCACTTTTTGTTGATACTCAGCCGAGGTTTAAGAACCTCCGATGTTCACTCCGTCATGGAGCACTTTACAGCCTCGCCCGGCTTTCGCTTTTGGCGTGCTTCGAAAAATGTCCCGAAGCCGTTAACCCGTGAGAGATTTCCACTCTACAAAGCCAGAAAACTTGAAGTCTCAACTTCAACAGAAGGAAAAAGCTCCCGAGCCTCCTCCTGCATCCTCCTTTATCAGCTCCGTTCTCCGTCCAGCACAAAAGCTACTTCCCTTAGCCACTCACCATCTGTGACCCATGAGATCATAAACAAGCTCGCTCTCTATAGGCTGCATTCAGAAACATGACGTCAGGTTAATATGTAGTTTCACTATCTAGTTTCTCACGGGAAAGAGATCCTCGTGAACATCAAAAGAATACTTTCTCTCGCTAAATAAAGGAGTACCTTTCACACTAATGTCACCTGAAATGATGGATTGAAATGGATGTATTTTTTTTTCATCTTTTGCGACATTTTCTAGGACTCTGAAGAAATTTTGAGACTAGGTGAAAATACATTAGATTCCCTATGCTGGCTTCTGCCTTGTAAATTTAGAGTTTCAATGTGCGATATCGTCGAATTCTCACAATACCATTATCGAATATCCGAGTTGCCCCGACTTCAAATAGGTCAATTACTTTAGCAAAAGAGATTAAACAAAGAGAACAAATGTAGAAAAAACAGGTTAAATGTGTCAATCTTTAACAGCAAGTTAAGCAGGGCTGCCACTGGCGACTATTTTTATATTCTCTTGGCACCAGTATTGATCTAATATAAGTTTTGAAGTCTCTTGCTAATGTTGTGAAAGTGTGTTTGAAGGATTTCTGTTTTGTAAAGGAGGAGCCAGTTTAATTCTAACTTAAGTTTTACTTCTAAGTTTAAGTCGTTGGGGGCCACCGTAATACTTACCCATCATGGATATACATAATATAAAATATGAAAATAAAACATGTGATACATGCTAAGCATTGTATCATGTTACTTTTATTCATAATTTAATTTACCTGTACTCACTTTTCCAAAAATCAGCGGTAGCAAAAGAAATTTTTTAAGATACATGCTTCTTTAAATCTTGTCAATACATTGATTTCTGAAGTTTCTAATGATAAAGAATGCGTTTTAAAATCATGGAGCGACTCTGAAGATGCTATTGTCTATTTATTTCGCGGCTATAATATTACATGCCTCCTTTTAACCTACAAGACTCATTTTTCACCCACTTTCTATTGACACAGAGCTTTGAAATTTGAAATATACAGTGGTGGCCAAAATTGTGGCCACTTTTAGGTAGCTTTCATTACAAAAAGTAAAAAGCTACCTACTGCAGCCGTCCAAACACTTCCGGAAATTTTGCTATATTTTCGCCGATCATGACCACCACATAACAAAACCACCCTTCGTTGAAATGCTGACTTATTTATATATATATATATATATGTGTGTGTGTGTAATAATAAAAATTTTCGCCCTTTTATCTTAGTAAAACTATTTCAAATTCTTAATATTTTTCCTTTTTTACCTATCTTTAATAATATCTGAGTATCTTTTGTCTTTTATTTCATGCATTTAAACCTGCGTATTCTTTTATTATTCTAAAAACCTTAATCCATTCGTCTAATCTTATAAAACCCATTAAATTACTTTTTTCATTTTATTCTAAAACTAAATTATTTTTGTTTCGAATGTTTTCAATAGCATTTATTTGATGATGTTCTTTTTCCCACAATTCCTTGCAAGCTTCCCGCCAGCATTTGATTGCGTTTTAATACTGACGCCGAGTATAAAGAGTTCATTATCGATGTCACGCATTCGTCACCAGTAGTAGGGAAAAGAGAGTTCGAAAGAGAGGGAGGATTGAGGATGGTGGTGGAAGTGGAAATCATACTATAGTACGAGAGGGTTTGGGAGATATGTGTGTAAAGTTCTTATCATACGGAAATAAGATAAGATAGGATAATCTGATAAAATAATCTGATAGTGAGATAAGAGTAAAGTGCGGAAAGATCATGCTATAGTAGGATAGTATTAGTTTTAGGAAGAAAATTATAGATAGTTTTTGAACGTAAGGAATCGATCTAGATCATACTATAGTATGATAGGGTAGGTGGGGGCTAAATTTTAGACGGGGCTTAATTTTTCGTAGCATCTTAGGGTTTGAATGAATGTCCATATAAGGTAATGTTATACTATAACATAAGAGTTTAGGTCTTTTTGAGAGGAAGCTTATATTTTGGAATCGACTCAGAATTTGGACATGAAAATGCTAGGTGGCGCCCTCTACCGGCAGGAATTGGAAACTATTGTAATTAGGTTTTTTCATAAAAATTTCACTTGGAATCGAACCTGTAACAAAATAGTCTCTTGACTTGATAATTTGAAGTACGTTTAACTGATCAAGCCAAGAAACTATACCTGTAAGTCGAGATTTTAGATGTTTCAACACAAAAATTGTGGCCCTCTCATTTATGTGCGTTGGTTTGTCGGTTACTTAAGATAAGTCAACAGTACCTATTTTAACTACTACTACACTTTGAGAATTACTTTAATGTATAAGATTTTATCGATTTTTGCATGCGAGAGTAGGGCCATTCTCCATCCCTTAGTTTCGAACTTCGTAACAAATTTCATTTTTTGTAACTGATATGTTATGCACTATTTGAGAATTACTTTAATGTATACGATTTTCATATTTAGTTTAACTGATTCGATCTAATGTATACAATTTTTATTTTTAGTTTAACTGATTCGATCTATTCTACGCACGAGAGTAGGTTCATCTTACCAAACCCTGGTTTCGAACCTGCGAACTATGATTCAAATTTCATTTTTTGTGACTGATACGCTGTGCATTGGGCAAACTGTGCCCCAACATTTACTAATATATTTTTTAGTACTATCTTTTCTAAATACTTATCATTTTATTATGCTTTTGTTTAATTTTAATTTAGTTAACGGGAGTTATATTTGCATCACAACATTTAAAATTCTGATAGTTTTTATTTTTTTAATTTTCGGCTATGTCTTTTCGAAAATGAAGTATGTAGAGGGGCTAAATATTTAGGGGTTCAAAAGTCACTTTTTTTAATAACTGATATGCTATCCAATGCCCAGACTGCGTCTCTAACGTTTACTTGCATGCTTTTAAACATTATCTTTCGCAAACATTCGATAAGTAATCAGCCTTTTCAACAAAAACTAACTATTATGTAAATAACGATACTCATTGATTTTAAGGGAGATTATTTCACAAGTACACAAATTTTAAGAAAGGAGATTTTTTAACATTCCAATTAAATTAATTATGTACATTACTTTCTAACACACTACTGTAATTTAAATATATTATTTAGTCACTAACCCTGATATTTTTTCAAATTAAAAGTTTTATAAGCATCAAAGAAATATCTCTTATTTTAAATAACTTAATTTTTGATTGCAAACCATTTTGCATGTTTTTGTAAATAAGTTCTTTATGAAGTATACAACAGTTTATTTTAAAGATCATTAAACCCAAAGCCTTGCAATTTATTCTTGATTTAATTAAATTTATATCACAAATGTGTTAGCATACGCAATTGATATTATTGAAAAGTCTTTACCAAAGTCTAATAGTAATGACTTTTATAAAATAACGATTAAAAAATACTTTATTCATACAGAAATAATTTTACTTTCGAACTGTTATTCAAAACATGCATTATAGAGTCATGATTTCCTTGTATATCAATAACAAATGCTGTATACATTGAATTATATACTACCAATTCAAGTGAAAATTCTTAAAAATTGCATACATACAAGTATGCTAAATATAAAAAATCTGAAAATACAACTGACTAATAATATAAAGTAGAACAAACAAATCATTTAAATTTTAAAAAATAATATATATATATAACTATTAATTTATCAATAAACAATAATTTTAAATGAAATAGATGAACTAGTAAGACATGAAATTAACTAAGAAGAATTACCTGATTAAGATAATTTGAATCTTAATGTAATTTTATAACAACATAAAAATATTAATGAAACTTTCTAAAAATCTTATGCATACTGAAAAAATATATTAAATAACATAAAATTCAACTAACACATCATCTACATTTTTAAAGTACATATAATAATTTTAATATATCAATAAATTCTGAATGCTATATTACTATCCTGTATCCAATTTGACGATAAATGGTAATTTTAAATTAAATACTTGAACTACTAAACCAGGAACATTAATTTAAATGAACTAATAGATCATTTGCATTTTAAAAATACAGATAATATATCAATAAATTTTGAGTGCTATATTACTATACTGTATTAAATTTGGCTATAAATTTGGCGATAAATAGTAATTTTAAATTAAATACTTGAACTACTAAACCATGAAAATTAATTAAAACGAACTAACAGATCAACTACATAGCAGAAGTTTGAAATATTAAAACTAATAATCTTAATACTTTTAAAAATAAGAAACTTAAAAAAGTTTTTCAAAATTAAAAAAATTAAAAAGTTTACAAAATTTAAAAAATAAAAACTTAAAAAAAAATAAAAACTTTAAAAAAAGTTTAAAAAAAATTAAGTTGTCAAATTGAAAAAAAAATATTTAAAAAAATTTCATAAATTAAGTTTGCAAAAGCAAGTTTACCTGGCTGTACGTGTACATGTATATGACCTTCATTATGTTATAGTTTAATAATATGTATCCTCTTTATATTATATAAAAGCATAAGATTAATATATATATTTATATATACTTAATAAAAATATTTATAAGTAAAAAGAAAAAAATAACTTTATAAAATTTAAAAATTAAAAATTTAAACTTTGAAAAAAAACATTTTACTAAAAATTGTATTCAATTAAGTAAACAATTGCTAAGTATCCATATAATTTTATACTAAAAAGAAAAAAATATAACATATTTCAAACTTTGTTTAAGTAATTGTATCCAATTAAATAATATTTACTAAGTATTCATATAACATTCTACTAAAAATTGTATTCAATTAAGTAGACAATTACTAAGTATTCATATAATACTATACTGAAAAGAAAAATACATAATATTTCAAATTTGTCTAATTAATGTTATTCAATTAAATAATATTTACTTATCATTCATCCTGTATATAAAAACTGTTACCATACAATTCTTCAAAAAGGATAAAACCACCACTCAAAATGAATTGTTTAAAACAAAATGTATTCCTATCCTCTTTAACCTGTATGTTTATTTTTCAAAGTGTTCGAGTATGGTACTCCTATTACAACTTTTAAAGGAATGTTGTAATTTGTACATGTATAACTAAAGAAATAAACAATCCCATAACAATTAAAAATGTATAACATATCTATAAAATGTCCTACTAAAAACCTTAATGCTATGATTCATACCTTTCAAGAATTAAAAAAGTTAATAATATTCTTCGAAAAAGAATAAAACCGTTAACATAATACATATCATATCAAACAATTAATCAACCAGTCATATCAATCAATCATATCATTACTAATATGTATGTTTTTTTGCTATACCTTTTAGAACTTTTAATAGAGTGTTAGAGTATAATTTGCATATGTATAACTTAAGAAAACAACAATTCTTAAACAAATAAAAAATATAACATAAGTTTAAAACATTAAACTAATAATCTTAATATTATAATTTATACTTTTTAAAATTAAAAAGCTTAAAAAAACTTTATGAAATTTAAAAATTAAAACTTTGAAAGAAAAAAACTTTTATAAAATTAAAAAATTAAAACTTTGAAAAAAAAAAAGAATTTATAAAATTTTAAAAAATTAAAACTTAAAAAAAAACTTTATAAAATTTAAAATTAAAACTTTGAAAAAAAAATTTAAAAATTAAAACTTTGAAAAAAACTTTATAAAATTTAAAATTGAAACTTTGAAAAAATTATAGAGTTATACAAAATTAAAAAAAAAATTAAAACTTTTGAAAAAGTTTTAAATAATTAAGTTATCAAAATTAAAATAATATTTAAAAACTTCTTAAATTAAGTTTGCAAAAGCGAGTTTACCTGCCTGTACATGTACATGACTTTCAACATGTTATAGTTTAATATATATCTTCTTTTTTATCGTATAGAAGCAATATATATATATATATATATATATATATATATATATATATATATATATATATATATATATGTATATATATATATATATATATATACACATACATACATATATATACTTAATAAAAATATTTTTAAGTAAAAAGAAAAAAAAAGTTATAATAATTATAATTAAAAAATAAATAAAGAAGTTTACCAAAATTTTAAAAATAAAAATCTAGTTTTAAAAAAATTAAAAAAAAATTAAAAAATGTTTTTAAAAATTTCAATTAGATTTAAAATAAAAGTATTCAATCATATCAATCAATCAATCAAGATTTCAAACACAAGTAATCAATCAATCATATTAATTCAATTTTAAAAATTTCAATTAGATTTAAAATAAAAGTATTCAATCATAACAATCAATCAATCAACCAATCAAGATTTCAAATACAAGTAATCAATCAATCATATTAATTCAAATTCAAGTCAATTCAAGTATTACAAGTTAGCAGAAAAAATTATAATTTATCAAAAGTGAGTTTGCGTATCTATCTGTATATAAGACTTTAAAACTTTCACTATGTTTTCGTTTAGTATATATGTATTGTAACTTTCACTATGTTTTAGTTAAATAATTATAAATCTTTATGTTATCATCCTACCCTCATTATATCCTATAATTATACACTTCGAAACGTTAAAAGCGTTATATTAATAAGTTCCTCAGTTTTAAAAATATTTTAAAAAATTAACTTAATAAAGTATTCAAAAATACTATAAGTTAGTAAAAATTTGATATATGCATGTCAGAAAATAATAAATTTACCATGTCTGAACTGAGAAAAGAAACGTTTAACATGTCGCAGTGCGCATAGTGACGTAATCGACATTACGTGCCTCCCCGTCATACCTTCTGAATGATCTATCTACAATCAGGTTGTATTATTAGTCATGTGATCTAACTACAAAGATTGATTTTTATACTGCTAAAGTATGATCATTCATCGTTTAACTGGATAATAATATGTTTAGAAGTAACTTAAATTTTCTATAAAAGCGAAGTTTTTTATTACATCATTCATAGAATTCAAGTATGAGCATTAACCAAGTTTTATATATTATAATAACCTATACCAACATTGCAAAACTTTAAAAAACAACTATACTTAAACATTCATATAAAAAGCAACAAATTATATATTCATACAATATATTATTATTCGATATGTGCATATCGAAAAATAGTGGGACTACCGCTTTTATTGTATCATTCATAGAATTCAAGTTTGAATATTAACCAAGTTTTATATATTTATAAAAACTATTTATACTAGAATATATACTAGTATACTAGTATATACATAGTATAAATTATATAAGTATATAAAACTTGGTTAATATTCAAACTTGAATTCTATGAATTATACAATAAAAGCTTCCGCTTTTATATTTAATATTAATAATATTAATAATGGTTAAGTAATCAATCAAATATTATCAATGATTATACTTTAATACTATGAAAATCAATCTTTGTTCACAATAGTGAGAAAGTTTTTAATAGGATTTTTGTTTGCAAATACGTGATATCCTGGTACTTAAGATTTCACAAAATAAGACTGAAGAAAATATCCAACCTACATATTCAAGAACTAAATTGAAAATGGCTGACGTCGTGTTAACAACTCATATCAGTTAGACCTCGTGACTTGATAACATAGTCTGATTGTACATAAACATTCCAGAAGGCATGATGAAAGCACGTGATATCTTATCGATTACGTCATGATCTGCAATCTGATAAACTGAGCATTTCTTTTCTGACTCTAAGTACGGTAAGTCCCACTATTTTTCGATATGCACATATCGAATAATAATATGTTGTATGAATATATAATTTGTTGCTTTTTATATGAAGTATAGTTGTTTTTTAAAGTTTTGCAATGTTGGTATAGCGTATTATAATATATAAAACTTGGTTAATACTCATACTTGAATTCTATGAATGATGTAATAAAAAACTTCGCTTTTATAGGAAATTTAAGTTACTTCTAAATATATTATTATCCAGTTAAACAATGAATGATCATACTTTAGCAGTATAAAAATCAATCTTTGTAGTTAGATCACATGACTGATAATACAACCTGATTGTAGATAGATCATTCAAAAGGTATGAAGGGGGAGGCACGTAATGTCGATTACGTCAGTATGCACAATGCGACATGTTAAACGGTTCTTTTCTCAGTTCAGACATGGTAAATTTATTATTTTCTGACATGCATATATCAAATTTTTACTAACTTATAGTATTTTTGAATACTTTATTAAGTTAATTTTTTTAAATATTTTTTAAACTGAGGAACTTATTAATATAACGCTTTTAACGTTTCGAAGTGTATAATTATAGGATATAATGATTGTAGGATGATAACATAAAGATTTATAATTATTTAACTAAAGCATAGTGAAAGTTACAATACATATATACTAAACAAAAACATAGTGAAAGTTTTAAAGTCTTATATACAGATAGATACGCAAACTCACTTTTGATAAATTGTAATTTTTTCTGCTAACTTGTAATACTTGAATTGACTTGAATTTGAATTAATATGATTGATTGATTACTTGTATTTGAAATCTTGATTGGTTGATTGATTGATTGTTATGATTGAATACTTTTATTTTAAATCTAATTGAACTTTTTAAAATTGAATTAATATGATTGATTGATTACTTGTGTTTGAAATCTTGATTGATTGATTGATATGATTGAATACTTTTATTTTAAATCTAATTGAACTTTTTAAAAACATTTTTGAAATTTTTTTTTAATTTTTTTAAAACTAGATTTTTATTTTTAAAATTTTGGTAAACTTCTTTATTTATTTTTTAATTTTAATTATTATAACTTTTTTTTTCTTTTTACTTAAAAATATTTTCATTAAGTATATATATGTGTGTGTGTGTGTATATATTTATATATATATATATATATATATATTGCTTCTATACGATAAAAAAGAAGATATATATTAAACTATAACATGTTGAAAGTCATGTACATGTACAGGCAGGTAAACTCGCTTTTGCAAACTTAATTTAAGAAGTTTTAAATATTATTTTAATTTTGATAACTTAATTATTTAAAACTTTTTGAAAAGTTTTAATTTTTTTAATTTTGTATAACTCTATAATTTTTTCAAAGTTTCAATTTTAAATTTTATTAAAGTTTTTTTCAAAGTTTTAATTTTTAAATTTCATAAAGTTTTTTTAAGCTTTTTAATTTTAAAAAGTATAAATTATAATATTAAGATTATTAGTTTAATATTTTAAACTTATGTTACATTTTTTATTTGTTTAAGAATTGTTGTTTTCTTAAGTTATACATATGCAAATTATACTCTAACACCCTATTAAAAGTTCTAAAAGGTATAGCAAAATAAACATACAAATTAGTAATGATATGATTGATTGATATGACTGGTTGATTAATTGTTTGATATGATATGTATTATGTTAACGGTTTTATTCTTTTTCGAAGAATAGTATTAACTTTTTTAATTCTAGAAAGGTATGAATCATAGCATTAAGGTTTTTAGTGGGACATTTTATAGATGTGTTATACATTTTTAATTGTTATGGGATTGTTTATTTCTTTAGTTATACATGTACAAATTACAACATTCCTTTAAAAGTAGTAGTACCATAATAAATAGGAGTACCATACTCGAACACTTTGAAAAATAAACATACAGGTTAAAGAGGATAGGAATACATTTTGTTTTAAACAATTCATTTTTAGTGGTGGTTTTATCCTTTTTGAAGAATTGTATGGTAACAGTTTTTATATACAGGGTGAATGATAAGTAAATATTATTTAATTGAATAACATTAATTAGACAAATTTGAAATATTATGTATTTTTCTTTTCAGTATAGTATTATATGAATACTTAGTAATTGTCTACTGAATTGAATACAATTTTTAGTAGAATGTTATATGAATACTTAGAAAATATTATTTAATTGGATACAATTACTTAAACAAAGTTTGAAATATGTTATATTTTTTTTCTTTTTAGTATAATATTATATGGATACTTAGCAATTGTTTACTTAATTGAATAGAATTTTTAGTAAAATGTTATATGAATACTTAGTAAATATTATTTATTTGAACACTATTACTTAGGCAAAATTTGAAATATTATATATATTTTTTTCTTTTAGTATAATATTATGCGAATACTCAGTAAATATTATTTAATTGTGCACCATTACTTAGAGAAAATTTGAAATATTATATATTTTTCTTTATTATATGAATACTTAGTAAATGTTTACTGAATTGAATATAATTTTTAGTAAAATGTTATATGAATACTTACTAAATATGATTTAATTGGATACAATTACTTAGATAAAATTTGAAATATTATACTTTTTTTTTCTTTTTAGTATAATATTATATGAATACTTAATAAATATTTACTTAATTGAAGACAATTTCTTAGACAAAATTTGAAATACTAACCATCCTTGTCGACCAGTTTGGTCTCCCTTAAAATTTATGTTTGGGGAAAACATTTTGTATCATGTTACTTTTATTCATAATTTAATCTGTTTAGACTCTCTTAAATATAATTAATATAATTCCTTAAGCAAATATTAGTTTTTGTCGCATTAAGATATCTCAATTTGTTGATTTTCTATAAGCAAGTAATCCCTATTGGTTCGCAATGAATGTCTAGAGGAATTTGTCGGAATATTAGAGATATCGCCCAGTTGGCGTCCCTTTCGAAGACTAATTTTGCTCGCACCCACTTTATAGTATGGATATGTATAAAATGTTTTTTAATAACCAATGAGTATTTTCTTTTTAGTAAAATATTGTATGAATACATAGTAACTAATTTTTTAATTGAATACAATTTCTTAAACAAAATTTGAAATATGAAAATATTATTTAATTGAACACAATTACTTAGATAAAATTTGAAATATTATATATTTTTTTCTTTTTAGTATAATATTATATGAATACTTAGTAAATATTTACTTAATTGAATACAAATTCTTAGACAAAATTTGAAATATTATATTTAATTTTTCTTTTTAGTATAATATTAGCTGAATTAGTAACTATTTACTTAATTGAATACAATTTCTTAGATAAAATTTCAAGTGTTGTTAGACCAAAAATAAAGAAGACAAAAGATGTTTCACTTACATAATATTTATTTATCATTTTCAATAGTTATAGAAAGACAAATAATTTTAAAAAGGTATAGATATTCAAATCAATTTATATGTTTAGACAACGTTTTCATTTTAAGCATATTGATAAGATGATGTATAAACTCAAAGTCGAGTGAAAGTCATCTACATGTATGGGCAGGTAAACTCACTTTTACAAACTTAATTTATGAAGATTTCTTAAATATTTTTTTTAATTTTGGTAACTTATTTTTTTTTAATTTTTTCAAAGTTTTATTTTTTTAATTTTGTAAACTTTTTATTTTTATTTATGTTTTTTTTTTATTTAATTTTTTTTATATTAAATTTATTTATTTATTTTTTTTTTTCAAAGTTCTAATTTTTAATTTTTAAATTTTATAAAGTTATTTTTTCTTTTTACTTATAAATATTTTTATTAAGTATATATAAATATATATATTAATCTTATGCTTTTATATAATATAAAGAGGATACATATTATTAAACTATAACATAATGAAAGTCATATACATGTACAGCCACGTAAACTTGCTTTTGCAAACTTAATTTATGAAGTTTTTTTAAATATTTTTTTTTTCAATTTGACAACTTAATTTTTTTTTAACTTTTTTTAAAGTTTTTATTTTTTTAAAGTTTTTATTTTTTTAAAGATTTTATTTTTTAAATTTTGTAAACTTTTTAATTTTTTTAATTTTGAAAAACTTTTTTAAGTTTCTTATTTTTAAAAGTATTAAGATTATTAGTTTTAATATTTTAAACTTCTGCTATGTAGTTGATCTGTTAGTTCGTTTTAATTAATTTTCATGGTTTAGTAGTTCAAGTATTTAATTTAAAATTACTATTTATCGCCAAATTTATAGCCAAATTTAAAACAGTATAGTAATATAGCATTCAAAATTTATTGATATATTATCTGTATTTTTAAAATGCAAATGATCTATTAGTTCATTTAAATTAATGTTCCTGATTTAGTAGTTCAAGTATTTAATTTAAAATTACCATTTATCGTCAAATTTGATACAGGATAGTAATATAGCATTCAGAATTTATTGATATATTAAAATTATTATATGTACTTTAAAAATGTAGATGATATGTTAGTTGAATTTTATGTTATTTAATATATTTTTTCTGTATGCATAAGATTTTAAGAAAGTTTCATTAATATTTTGATGTTGTTATAAAATTACATTAAGATTCAAATTATCTTAATCAGGTAATTCCTCTTAGTTAATTTCATGTCTTACTAGTTCATCTATTTCATTTAAAATTATTGTTTATTGATAAATTAATAGTTATATATATATTTTATTTTTTTAAATTTAAATAATTTGTTTGTTCTACTTTATATTATTAGTCAGTTGTATTTTCAGATTTGTTTTATTTAGCATACTTGTATGTATGCAATTTTTAAGAATTTTCACTTGAATTGGTAGTATATAATTCAATGTATACAGCATTTGTTATTGATATACAAGGAAATCATGACTCTATAATGCATGTTTTGAATAACAGTTCTAAAGTAAAATTATTTCTGTATGAATAAAGTATTTTTTAATCGTTATTTTATAAAAGTCATTAGTATTAGACTTTGGTAAAGACTTTTCAATAATATCAATTGCATATGTTAACACATTTGTGATATAAATTTAATTAAATCAAGAATAAATTGCAAGGCTTTGGGTTTAATGATCTTTAAAATAAACTGTTGTATACTTCATAAAGAACTTATTTACAAAAACATGCAAAATGGTTTGCAATCAAAAATTAAGTTATTTAAAATAAGAGATATTTCTTCGATGCTTATAAAACTTTTACTTTGAAAAAATGTCAGGGTTAGTGACTAAATAATATATTTAAATTATAGTAGTGTGTTAGAAAGTAATGTACATAATTAATTTAATTGGAATGTTAAAAAATCTCCTTTCTTAAAATTTGTGTACTTGTGAAATAATCTCCCTTAAAATCAATGAGTATCATTATTTACATAATAGTTAGTTTTTGTTGAAAAGGCTGATTACTTATCGAATGTTTGCGAAAGATAATGTTTAAAAGCATGCAAGTAAACGTTAGAGACGCAGTCTGGGCATTGGATAGCATATCAGTTATTAAAAAAAGTGACTTTTGAACCCCTAAATATTTAGCCCCCCTACATACTTCCTTTTCGAAAAGACATAGCCGAAAATTAAAAAAATAAAAACTATCAGAATTTTAAATGTTGTGATGCAATTATAACTCCCGTTAACTAAATTAAAATTAAACAAAAGCATAATAAAATGATAAGTATTTAGAAAAGATAGTACTCAAATATATATTAGTAAATGTTGGGGCACAGTTTGCCCAATGCACAGTGTATCAGTCACAAAAAATGAAATTTGAATCATAGTTCGCAGGTTCGAAACCAGGGTTTGGTAAGATGAACCTACTCTCGTGCGTAGAATAGATCGAATCAGTTAAACTAAAAATAAAAATCGTATACATTAGATCGAATCAGTTAAACTAAAAATGAAAATCGTATACATTAAAGTAATTCTCAAATAGTGCATAACATATCAGTTACAAAAAATGAAATTTGTTACGAAGTTCGAAACTAAGGGATGGAGAATGACCCTACTCTCGCATGCAAAAATCGATAAAATCTTATACATTAAAGTAATTCTCAAAGTGTAGTAGTAGTTAAAATAGGTACTGTTGACTTATCTTAAGTAACCGACAAACCAACGCACATAAATGAGAGGGCCACAATTTTTGTGTTGAAACATCTAAAATCTCGACTTACAGGTATAGTTTCTTGGCTTGATCAGTTAAACCTACTTCAAATTATCAAGTCAAGAGACTATTTTGTTACAGGTTCGATTCCAAGTGAAATTTTTATGAAAAAAACCTAATTACAATAGTTTTCAATTCCTGCCGGTAGAGGGCGCCACCTAGCATTTTCATGTCCAAATTCTAAGTTGATTCCAAAATATAAGCTTCCTCTCAAAAAGACCTAAACTCTTATGTTATAGTATAACATTACCTTATATGGACATTCATTCAAACCCTAAGATGCTACGAAAAATTAAGCCCCGTCTAAAATTTAGCCCCCACCTACCCTATCATACTATAGTATGATCTAGATCGATTCCTTACGTTCGAAAACTATCTATAATTTTCTTCCTAAAACTAATACTATCCTACTATAGCATGATCTTTCCGCACTTTACTCTTATCTCACTATCAGATTATTTTATCAGATTATCCTATCTTATCTTATTTCCGTATGATAAGAACTTAACACACATATCTTTCAAACCCTCTCGTACTATAGTATGATTTCCACTTCCACCTCCATCCTCAATCCTCCCTCTCTTTCGAACTCTCTTTTCCCTACTACTGTCACCCTTCCCATCGAATCGTAGCCTGTCTCCTGTCCCGTTCCTCCCCCTCTCTCTGCTGGAGTTGGTACTCCACTAATAA
This sequence comes from Maratus speciosus, assembly GCA_963932465.1. Classification (NCBI taxonomy): domain Eukaryota; kingdom Metazoa; phylum Arthropoda; class Arachnida; order Araneae; family Salticidae; genus Maratus; species Maratus speciosus. The sequence goes on along the minus strand of OZ010795.1, from coordinate 11,753,747 downwards.
TGTATCCGTCCGCGCTCTGTTTCTTGGCGTATTTATACTGTTGCATCGACGAGGAGCGAGAGAAATTACGTTTTCCCGGTTGTTTAATAAATCCACGTCACTTGGGGTGAATGACTTTAATGTGTAGAATCTAATACTTTTAACATCTTAAGTTTTTATGAAGTGGATCAGCGATTATTCGAGAGTTGATGGACAAGCTATTGGAAATGTTACGATATGTGTTTACCAAATAAACAACGTTTAAAAGTACGATGACTCTATCAATTATGCCATGGGAAATTTTTTCAATGTTTTTGGAGCTTGTATTACTCGTCACCCCGACTGCACTCTGATATTCTCATGGGAACGGAGATGGGAACATGGGAACAACTCGTGGAACGCCTTGATTACTATACTACATTTACTTCGAGATATACGAGTATCGCCGGAATGTCACAAAAGTCGACAGCAACATGTAACATATATATATATGTGGGATGTTTAGAAGTTTAAGAAATAAATTTCATTTAAAATTGGCCGTCAGATTTCTTGGAAATCGGACGATGGAAAAGCCTTTTCCCGAACAGCCAAAGAAATGCTTGGATAATACGTACGAGTCGCTGGCGATTTCTGTCGCTTGCAATTTTTACGTGTAATAACACTATTAATGTTTAATTCATGGCGTACGTAGTGTATGATCAACTTCGTGCGAATTTTTTATGTCTTAAATTCTAGTCTTTGAAAAAATCATTTTCCAAATGGTCATTGTAATTTGTTAAATTGCTGTTTTTTTTCTATTTATTTATTTATATTATATTACTTTTAATTTTTAATTAACTTCTTGTTTAATTGTGAATTTATCACTATCCCTAAACTGCTATAACATATGTTAATCCTTCACTGTTATTACTTCTATACTACACCAACTTTGATTTTTATCTTAAGTTTCTGCTTCGTTTTACTAATCGGAGTAAAAACGAATTAATCTTGATCATAATATGTATTCAATATTTATTCATAAATCAATATTTTTCGTTATGCTGTTGTACTTCAGCTGTATGCGAATCGTCAGCTTAGCAGGATGCGAAGTTCTCGTCACTGCTGGAGCCGTCGATGTACGACACAACAACGGAAAATCGAGAAAATGACACAAAAATTGCTATTACAGCTGCCCTTTTCGGCAGAATATTTCCAAATTCACTTGGGACATGCTTCTCATAGCCGACATATATATAAAATTTGGTTCAATTCTATTCATAACTTCATACACGTTTCGATGGTACAGTAATGAAAATTGCACAAAAATCGCTATTACAGCGCCCCTTTCCAGCGGAATTTTTCCAAATTCAAGGAGGACCTGCTTGTAGTGCTGAATTCAGTGGAAGGCCTGGGGGGGGGGGGGGATCATCCCTCCCCAGAAGATTTGAGATTTTGTGTTTTTAATGGTCAAAAAGTGCAATTCTTCCCGGAACTCTATACTATAATGTCCCCCCTCCCCGAGCCACAGAAATCCCTCCCGGAGAAAAGTGTCGGAATTCAACACTGCCTGCTTGCCGTAGATAAAAACACGCATATGAAATTTGGTTCAATTCTATGCGTAATTTCATACGCTTTTCGATGGTAGAATAATAAAAATGGCACAAAAATCGCTATTACAGCGTCCCCTTCCTGCGGAATATTTCCAAATTTAAGGAGGACCTATGCTTGTCATAGCCAAAAACGCATACAAGAGATTTTTTTAAATTCTATGCATAACTTCATACACTTTTCGATGATACAAAGCGGACATACATACATACGGGCGGACAGACAGACATTTTGTATATACAGGTTTTTCGGGATCTTCGACTCCCTAAAATGTGTAAATCCGTCGAAAAAAATCTCAATTACAGTACTTTCTTATTTAGAAAGAAGAAAGTAAAAGCATATGTGAGAATAACAACTGTATCAATTGTTTCTCCTGTTCATAACAAAATCAAAATGCAACCCCCTCCCTCATACAAGAAAGTTTTGAAAGGCGTCCCTGAACCCGATCCGTGTTTTGATTTTTGCAAATCGGGTTCGGGTTGATCCGATTTTTAAACCTCTATTTTAACAACTGTGTTTCGCCGATCACTCACTGGCATGGACAATACTTGGTATTTGCACATCCCTGCGTAAGAAGGGAATAAATACGCAACAGGTGAGATGATTTCAGGTTAGCTCATTCTTAATAGAATCTTGTCAGGAACAAAGAAATTTGGATAATCAGCTCAATCCGTTTTAAAATTAAAATAGACACACTTAAAAAAAGAAGAAAGAAAAATCATGCGCCAGGCATAGATTATGAAACACATTCAGAATAATGTAACAAAACGGCACCGTTTAATAAGTTAATATATTATGTTTCATTCAACCCTATGGAAATGCATTACACATTTGACTGTCCCCTTCTTCAATCGGAAATTTATCCGAATTCTTTGAGCAACCCTGTATAGGATATATAGGTTTGTATCTATTAACTGCATGCCAAAATGGAGTTCACTTAAGACATACATGTACTTTAGTTGAAAATTCTCCTTCAGTCATTTCCTCTAATAAGAAGAATGGTACGTGAATACTTTTGTGCAGTCCTGTATAGGAGGTATAGAATTTATCTATAACGAGTAACATGTAAAAAATGAGTTATATTTAAAAGCGAATACCGAATTTTAAAACGCACACTCCAGCCATGATGACTCAAAGACAGTACTGTAACAGATTTCTTTTGTGTGTCCCTGTAAATGAATAAAATATGCTATGAATGCCCTGTTCTAACGGGATCGTAGTAACGTTCAGTGATTCATATCAGTCTCAATACATTTGAAATAGCATCATGGCATTAAAATACTCTGCAAACGACTTTTCCCCCTAAACTGTAATGTAATGGAATTCTTTTCAGTGGCCCTGTCAATAAACTATCAATCCTACATACTTCCTATACAATACCAAACATGCTTCGATGACCCTCAGTAACCTTCATCAATTGCATGAAAATCCGAGTCCATTTAAGGGAGTTACAGAGTGGACAGACGGACAGACAAACCAAATGCATAAACAATTTTCAACTTTGTTGGAAAGTGTTAATAAAGGACTATCAGCTGGATTCACAGTAAAAAATAGTTTTAGGAAAATAACAGTTTTACACTAATCATTAACATAAAAGTTCGCAAGATAATGTTACTGGAGGAGTTCTTTGCAAATTTCTCGTTTGCATTTCAATAGTTTAAAATGATTCTCCTTGCATATACTATCTGAGATCGATATCTGACCAGAAAAATTAAATGATATATTTTTTTTAATTGCAGTTTCATTCTGAGAAAGCTTTTTAATTTCGGAAAAAAAATTAGATTCCAAAAATTAAAGCATCCTCCAAATGAAACCGCAACCAGATAGGTTTTATTTAACCCCTTGGCGACAAACGTTTTTTACAGAATTTTTAATCGTCTGCCATCGTTTTTTTCAAAATAGAAGTTTTTGTCTAGTATAATCGAAGAAATGCTCTGATTAAATAAGGCAAAATTTACAACTAAAATATACTGGTAGGAATAATCAAGGATTCTGAACATCTTATGCTTCATGTATTCGCGACGCTCCTTGCAAATGGGGTTAGTGAATCTTTTTTTTTCAATGTCAATGCACATTTTCATGGTCGAAAAGGATGCTTTCGGAAAGTATTATATTTTCGTCTGAGGAGGGTATGGCTCCCCTCCCCCCCCCCCACACACACAGGGCCTTGCAAAGCAGGACGCGAAGGGGGGTGGCCGCCCCGGGCGCGGAAATTTAGGGGGCGCCAAATTCATACTACAAACCTCATTTTTTTTTCGTTTTTTGTAAAAAAAAAGATGGTATATTTACAGATTGGGAATTTTTTTCTCAATGAAAGTATGTTCATTTTTTGTTTCAAAGTTGTTGCATTGTCCCTTACCCTCAACCAAAATGCAAATTTATCAATAAAGACTTTCTTTTCAAAACTTGTTTTAAGTCTTTGTCTAAGTCTCTTTTGCTAACCTTCTCTTTTCTGAGTCTGTAATTTTCTTTCGGTGCTTGTGACAAAAACACGTACTCTAAAAACAGCATGGCGTTTTCTTCTGGGGATACAAAGGGGTTGCAAACTGTTATATTTTTAGTTAGAGACATTTTCCACATTCCCTTTGCCAAAATATAAGTGCAATTTCCTCTAACATAAGATGGAATTTCTGAATTGAAATTAAACATAAAGTAGAAAATAAACGGAAAATACATATTCAATAGAATTTATTTCTGTTTGCTACGCTTTTTAGTTTTGTGACACATCTCACAAAGAAAAAGTGTGTGTGTGTGTGGGGGGGGGGGGGGGCAAATTGAAACTTTGCCCCTGACGCAGTTTTCTCTTCGCACGCTTCTGGATGTATGGAGGGTGGTAAAGCTAATTTTTATTACTTGCATACATGCATTACATACACACACACGCACACATATATATGTACTAAAAAGTATGTTATATTAATTTGCATATACTTTTTCTCACTAAACACACTGTATAGATAATATCGTTTGTAAAATATTTTTGCTACAAACTAAGAAACATAATTGATAAATAGAAACAAAATGAAACCAAAATTCATCGGATTTTATAACAGAATCTACTATTTTCCCTTTACTTTCAATAGAAATTGAGTACTTCTGTTGCCACAATTACAAAAGTGGTACTAAGGTTTTATAGTTTTAAAAAAATTAATATCTCAAAAATAAACTGAGATACAACTTTCATACAAATTGTATTTAAAAGTACATTTTCTTCCTTATACGGCGGTATAAAAACTGAAAATGTGCGATGTGTAGAAGTTTAAGAATTTTCAGTAGTGAAAATTGTAAAACGAAAATTCATTTCAGATTTGAAAGTGTTGCCATTCGCAGAATGACGTATGCGTTACGCCCAGATATGTTTGTCCTTTATAATATAGATTTCATTTTTATTAGTTCAATTCTTTGTCTTAATTTTCTGCTTCAGCCAATTAATGGGAGTAAAAATGAGTTTCGTGATATTTATTAAATCACGAATAGTCGCGAATAGTCAGCTTATCAGGATGGGAAGTTCCCGTCGATTAACGAGCCACTGGTGTGGAATACGACTACGAAAAATTAAAAAGATTACACAAAAATCGCTATTACAGCGCCCCCTTCCGGCGGAATTTTTCCACATTCATGGAGGATTTTCTTGACATGCACAAAAAATTTGGTTCAATTCTATGCATAACTCCATAGACTTTTGGATGGTACAATAAAGAAAATGGCACAAACTGTTGCAGCTAGTTGCAGCAGTTTGTTGGCTATTGCAGCGCCCCTCCCCCCCTTCTGGCAGATTTTTTTCAGATGAAGGAAGGACCTGCTTGCCATAGAAAAAAAACTTTTTAAAATATTTTGGCTCAATTCTATGCATAACTTCATACACTTTTTGTTGGTACAATGGCGACAGACACACGGACAGACAGACATTTTCCATAAACATGTTTTTGGGGATCTCTGACCCCTAAAACGAGTAAATCCGTCGAAAAAAAATTTCTATTACAATACTTCTATTGAAGATAGTAAAAGAAAGAAAGTAAAAATGATTTCAAAAGAAGATTTTTTAATTTCAAGAAGCATAAAAATCATTTCAGCCTGTTTCTTTCATCTCTAATAATTAATGTTCAAATTATTGTTCAGAATTTATTGCTGCAGCTAATAAAAATTCAGCACGATTCCATATTAGCGCCTATCTAGATGGATTAGAGATCTGCATAGGCCGGCCCGTGGCCCGAAGCCCGAGCCAGTCCCGGCCGCGGGCCGGGTTCGGGCCTATTTTCATTCACAGCTCTCGGGCCGGGTCTAGTCTCCGCTCTTTTCGGGCCCGGGACGGGCCATACTTTTATCTGAAGCCGGGCCGTGCCGGGTCTAGTGACTACTCTTTATGGACCGGGTCGGGTTCGGGCCTTACTTTTTCCCTGAAGGGCCGGTCCGGGCCTAACTTATTTTTTCAGTACAGAGCCGCAACTGGTTTTATTCCTAGTCTTCACGGCCCAAAATTTTCAGCACTAGTTTTGACCCTGCCCGTATGAAAATCATTGTCTCGGCATGGCCTGGTCCGCTCAAAGGTCAGTAAAATTAGGCCTGGCCCAAAAATTTTTGCAAAAAATGCATACATTTTTAAATCGCCATTATTCGAACATTAAAATTTATTCTTTTTAAAGTATAGTAGAATTCTACTCTTATTAAAATATAGCTAAATTAAAATATAATAAAACATGTGAAAAAGAACCTGTCTGAGAAGATTTTACTGTATAGCATTTTTAACATTTCAATACATAAAATATGGATTAACAAAATTAATGATAACTGAAACATTTACATACAAGAAATAGAGATTCATTAAAAAAATAAATATCGCAGCCTAAGGCACGTCTATAAAAATAAAGATTATTAACATGAAAAAAAAAGTTAAGATAAATATTTTTGGTCAGAACTTCTCGCGTAGAGATCTGCACGGGCCGGAATTTCCTCGCCCGATCCATACAAAAACACTTTTGGCCCGGCCCGGTATAAAAGATAAAACTTCGGCCCGTCCCTTTCAAAACAATTTTTTTGCCCAGCCCGACTCGGTATAAAAGCTATAAATTTGGCCCGAGTCCGGCCCGTCGCGGTATAAAAGCTAAAAACTCGGTCCGAAACCAGTCCGGCCCGTGAAAAAAATATTAGTCTGGTCCGGCTCATACAAAAATAAATAAATAAATAAAAATAATTAAAAAAAACCTGGCAGTGCCCGGTATACAAGTAGAAACTAAAATCTCGACCCCGACTAAAATCCCCGACCCCGAGCCCTGCCCGGTATAAGGTAAACAGTATAAACCGGTATAAAAGGAACAGAGTATAAAAGCTAAGAGTATAAAAGTTAAAAGCCTAACCCCGACCCGACCCGATATAGAAGCTGAAAGTTCGTCCCGAGTCCGGCCCGTACAAAACCTCAATTATCCCAGCATTCCCAGCCCGACCCGAAAGAATTTCTGAAAAACATGCTCGATATTTCCGAAACAACATTATTCTATTATCTAGACACACGGCAGTGTGTCAGCCAAGTTCGCCTGATATAGCCGTGTGTTAATTACACGAACCATTTCGAGCTGTTTTCGTCAAATTTCGATGCTCTACTACTGAAAATCCATGTGACCTACGTACTTGTTATACGAAATACGTAGTAAGGCCACCCTAATTACCTAGAATCCAAAATTTTATAAATAACGCATAATTAGTTTCCGAGATAATGATATTTGAAAATCTCTGATAATCGATAATTGACCGATTGACTGATTGACTGACTGACTGACTCACTCATCAAAAAGATTTCGTATATCTACTGCACCTACAGACTTCAAATTCGGTGCGAAGTTCGTTTACACTATAAAACTAAGGAATAAAATAAAAAAAATTGTGAAAATCGATGAATTACCCACCCGGCGGTGTCCAATTTTACTTTAACATTACATCTATTAGGCGAAATTTTAATTTGCCGTAGGAGGGGACGCTGTTCTGTCGCCAAATACCGCCAAGTTTCTAACCGACATGGCGATATATCGCCAAATTTGGCGGCCAAAATTAGTCGCAAAAAGTGACGCCACCTTGGCGATATCTCTAATATTTCGCCAAATTTCCATAGACTTCCAGTGTAAACCTATCTACTTACTGGGTGTTTATCTGGGTTTACTTGCTTACAGAAAATCAACAAATTGAGATATCCTGTCCGTCACAGAGCCCGTTCTCAGAGACTATACATGTTGGAGACTTGAAATTTTGCATACTTATAGCTGAACACAACACATCCTACGACAAATCATAAAATTTTAAAAAGTCGTACATTTAACCCTTTGGGCTCCCACATGTGTATTTTAAACAATTCTTTCTATGTGAGCCTCTAACTAGGTTGGAGGCGTGAAATTTTGCATACCTATAGCTGAACAACTCACATCCAGTAGTGTAGTCGAGGGGGGACGCGGGGGGACGGCGTCCCCTCACTTTTTTATTTTTTCTTGAGCGTCCCCTTACTTTATTTTCAAGGGGGACGCTAGAAGACGCGGGAGGACGCAGACTTTCCAAACATATATATATATATATATTTTAATGAACATACCAATAAATTAACAATTTTAGAAATAAGGTATTGATTTTTAATACTTTTCAACAAAGTTGAAAGTGTTTACTGTGCTGGCTCGCCTATTCGCATTTTAACTTCCATAAGTTTGTTTGTATTGCAGCAAAATTTTATGTATATATTTTAGGTTCAATGTAGTACATCACTAATGTAAATCATGTGTATAGCATCAGTATTTCGTTTACGCGAAAACAAAAAGAGAGTTCATTCATATTACGCTTTATTGGCAGAAATTGTTTGAAATAGACATTAATGAAGTTATAATATTTTAAATATAACAAAAATGACATTTGAAATTCGTTACATGTTTCCTATCGGAAATACCATTTATCATTCCTTTACGTTTACAGGGACATTAAAAGATATTTCCAAACACCACGATCCTTTAATTGTAATTATTTGAAATGCATGGAAAACTATGGAAAACGGTGCACGAAACATATATAGTACACATTTACAAGGCCAGACAAAAGAATCCAGCACATTGTCATCTATGGGTTCAGTGTGAAACATGTTTTCGATTATATTATAAGGTTCCCAACACATTTTAGTCCCCCAAAAATATAAAGGGGGTCATTTTTATTTAAAAAAGGGACTTCACGGAACCATTTATATTTAAAAAGAGAACTAAAAGGGGCCAATCGTAAAAAAATACTGCATCGAGATTTTCTGAATATGCAAGCAAATTTTTTAAAAATACCCTAGAAAATATGTCAATTCGTTAACTTTATAAAGATAGTCATTAAGCAATGTACACAGCTTTATTTAAACATAAATATTCTACTGCAAGAAGATAGAAAGTTCAATATTGAGCACTCACCTTCATAACTGTCCTTAAAGAAGCACGAACTTTTAATTCATATTGTTGAGTATTAAAAATTTAAATTAGTTTAACATATATATTGTTAATTATTAACCTTAAACATTAAAAATTTTAATTTAAATTTTAGTTCCTTTCTACACAAAAACTGAGATAAGCTATGATGTTCATCAGAAAAAGCATAGTATGACAACGCTCCCTGGGGAGTGATGAAAACCAATATTGAATCAACAGTTATTCATAATCATCTTACATATTAAATTTGATAAAATTCCATCCCAAACACGCGGAGATCTGACTATGATGAAAATCGTTAAAAATGCGACACAGTAGCACCACCTGTTGGGCGAAATACACCTAAATCTAATCAGCATCAATTTATATCAAGGGTTAAGTGAATGTGAAATTTGGTGAAATTTCATACCAGAGATGCTGAGATATAGATATGTAAATTGTGAAAATTGCATCATAGCAATGCTACCTGTTGGGCCATATACACCAAAACCTGATTAGCACTTGTATGTGCTAAGGTCTAATTAAACATGACATTTGTTTAAATTCTATGCTTTAGTTTTTGGAATAGAGTGGCTACAAAATATCTATCATATACAGAGAGAATTTTTCAAGAAATTGTCAAATCATACTCAGGTCAACCTAAAACGTGTAAATCCATCAAAAAGATTCCAATACCTTCTTCTTATAAAAATCTATTAAAGAAGTATATCAAAAACAAGAATAAATTTTAATTAAGATTTCCTTTAATAGAGGGACATGCTTCTACATCAAAATCGAAAACAAAACCAAATCTATAATCTATAAAGACAGAATTTGGTCTGTGTGGTGTATGTGCTGAAAAGACTGCTGCACATATAGCTACAAGATGGAGGCGATGTACATTTATGTACAAAATTATGCACTTCGTAGCCAGTTTTCGGATTTTTTTATTTGATTTTTTGCGATTTTTTCTCTTTTTTTTTCTTTACCGTTTACGGCGATTTTTTTCACATTAATAAAAGGAATTCAGTTTAAATTTTTTAGTCCAATAGTAGCCAATTTTGTCCTCTTTTCAAATTTTTCAATATTGTTTATTCAGAATTTGTAAAGCGATTTATTTTTGGAGAATTTTTTATGCGTATTTCAGCTTTTTCCCCGCGTTTCGTTTCAATTTTATTATAACATTCGAAAAAGGAATTTGGTTTCAAACTCTTAGCCCTAATGTAATAGATTTCGTCCTTTCGCGATTGCGTCCTCAGATTGTAATTTTTGCCGATTTTTACCGTTTTTATTATTATTATTATTATTATTCCGCTACACAATGTTTTAGCCAACTTTAATAAATTTTGTCTTTTGTGATTTTTATGAATTTTTAGCGACTTTTATACATTTTGCCGTGATTTTTTCACATTAGTAAAAGGAATCCTGTTTAAATTTTTTAGTTCCAGTATAGTAAATGTTGTTCTCTTTTCAATAAAATTTATTCGGAATTCGTGCAGCGATTTTTGAACATTTCACAATTTTTTATGCGATTTTTAGAGGGTTTTTTTTACCTGTTCTAATCTTTTACTGCAGTTTAACATATTTCGTCCTCTTTTCCATAAATTTGTTTCGGAATTCATACCGTGATTTTTTATTTATTTATTTTTTGCTAATTTTTTATACAATTTTTGTGGTTTTTGAGGCGATTTTTTGTCATTCGGTTTCAATTTTCTGGTAGTTTAATGTAGTAAATTTTTTCCTCTGCGATTTCCAAATTTTTTGTGATTTTTAATGCGATTTTCATTGAGTTTAACGTTTTTCCTCATTCCGTGGCGACTGTTTTGACATTCATAAAAGAATTTCTGTTACAATGCTATACTATGCAAACCCACAATAGTAAATTTTGTCCTCTTACGATTTTAGAGTGCTTTATATTTTGCGGCGATTTTTCCACATTAGTATTTTTTTTTCAGTCACCGTAATGGCCGTATCAGACGACACTCTTTCACAGAACATTTTCCCCAACAAAACATTTCAGTCAGCAAAAGTTGCTTGAACTTCATGAAGGAGAGAATTTTGCTGGGTATACTTGCTCGCCGGGCGTTTCCCGCATCGCTCGGGAAATGTTTGACTTTTATTCAGCACAGATGAACTACACCAATAGGAGCGGGCTAGGGGGGAGATAGGTAAAGATTTGTTTTCGTAATGAAAATATCACCGCCAAGTCGCCAATGTTTGTAAACAAATGCATATGAATTTTTGCGGGTGCTTGAAATCACTATTATTTAAATGTTTAGTAGTAATAAGTAGTTAATAAGTATTATCAAAACACTATTTTTTTTAATGCATTTGTTAATAATTTTTTACTATATTCGTGGTGTAATTAAGTATATAAAAACTCGATTTTCTTTTTTACTGTATGTAATTGAAACGATTATATTACTTAAATTGCATTATGTTCTCATATGCAAAGTCACTAGCGTTTTATGTAAAAATGAGATCCTTTTTATCCGTACTTCGAATAAAAATTTCAGATTATTCTAATTGAAGTGCCAGAAAATTTTTCTTTCTTGTTAAAAGAAAATAATAATAATAATAATTGCACACTTATTACGTTAAAAGAGTCCAGGTCTCAGAGGGTCCTGAAATTGAAAAATTGTGAAAAATGTTTTATATTTGTGAAACTTTTAGCCTAAATTTTATGAATTTGAAATATTTGTTATATTCAGGCTCTTGTTTATACATTTTTAAGAAGTTATATGCATGTAAAATACATATATTTCTTTCACATAAGTAAGAGTTATATTTATCTTTCAAATGATTAAATTTATAAAAGGTTCAGTTTTAAGATGGAAAAGTCTTAGGCAAAGAATTCTGTGAGGGGTTCTGTTTGAATTGAAAAGTTTTGTCGAGGGTCCTGTTCAGGGGCGCGCCAGCAGTATCAGGCGCCTGTGTGCAGAACTTCAACTGGCGCCCCATATTCCTAACCCCCCCCCCGCCCCCTTAAAAAAAACTAAAACTTTATAATTTTTCAAGGAGTATAAATGCATAGCTGTCAAGCCAAATTTCCGGGGGATTTCTCCAAATCAAATGAACGAATTTGGAACCAAAAAATTTATTTAATGAAATGTGTCTCGTTTCTTCAGGGTTCTTTTTTATTTCATTTATTAAATTAAATTTCTGGTTAAAATTAGTGCTGTTTGAATTAAAAATAAGGAATGTCGTCAGTTATGAAAATAACGGACATCCCTAAAAGGTGGGTGCTTCAGCTGTTTGCTCCCTCTCCCCACAATGGTATACCTCCTAAGTAAATCAGCTTCTTTTACCTCCATCACTCCAGAAATTTTTAAGATCTGATGTTTATTTATATTTACATTTAAACAGTTCAAATAAACTTTAATTTGGAAATATAGCTGTGTTGAATTAATCAATGGTAGGACTATGACACAAATAAAGGGATGCTCGTAATACGGTAAATACACATAAAAGTAGAAAAATATTTTCACAAATTATGATGTTTTTAATACACTGGAGCGCGTTATAGTACTTTTATTTCTTTTAAAGTAATGTAACATCAATTAAGATGCACATTAAACAATTATCTCAAGCTATAATTAGGGGACACAACATAATTAGGGGTGTATTCGAAAATGTTCCAGTCCCGGAACATTTGATTTTATATTAGCAAATATAGAAGCCCTATGCTGGTTATATAACAAGTGTTATGAAAAATGCACATTCATTTCGACGTTTACATTGTTAAGTAGCTACGCGTAATTTTACCTTGTCACACCTTCTCTGTCAGATTTTTTTCATTTTTTGAATTCCCAATTTTCGTGTAATAAATCGAAGTTCTAAATTAAAAATATCTATACTAATAAAACAAAGTTTCGCTCTGTCTGTATGTGTGTCTGTCTGTATGCGATGGCTAGCAGAATCTACGGCACATACGAGACTCAAACTTTTTGTGAGGATAGTCGAAAGCCTCTCCTGGTGCACCGTGCACCTAAGTTTCAGAATTTTAAATCTCTAATAATTAGTTGAGAAATTAATTAAAAAGCCCAAATTAAAAGAATGAAAAGTATTCATAATTCAACAAGAGCATAGATTTTTTTCAAACCGTACACAACAAAAACTCGAAGAGAGGGGGAGGGGTTAATAGAATTACAGAGCTGCTAGGGCGATAAATGTTACTGGGCCTGACAACTAAAAAATTGCACAAACAGACGCAAAAAAAATCCCTTTTATAAATTCTAAAAATTATTCCGGTACGGTTTCAGGAAGTCAAAAAATCTACGCTAAATCGATTTATAAAGAATCTTTCCATTTTCTTCTAAAAGAAAGTTTCGAAATCTCTCCCATGAACGCCAGGTGTTCATTGCAGACAGCCAACATCTTTCAATAGTGGACATTTTCGAACGAATATAAATTTTTCAAAATACAGTGGACTCTCTCTATCTGAACACTCTCTAATGGGAACACCCCGGTATTATAAACACATTCTGATGGTCCCGGCGAAGCTACATAGACTTAACAAAAGATGAACTCTCTGTAATCCGAACACCCTCTAATCTGAACACCCCACTATTATGAACTCTACTTTTGATCCCCATTCTACCCCACCTCTCTGTAAACTGAACATGTATTTGCTATCGGAATTCGGGGAATTCCCCTATCATCAACCAAACTAACGAAGAAGGTCAGCGTCATGGATGCTGTCCATTGGATATCAACGGCTTGGAACGAAGTAACCCCCTACACCATCCAAAGATGCTTCTATAAAGCTAAATTCCGCTGTGAGAATTAGCAATCAAGAATAGAGGACTAAGAAGCAACAACAGCTATGAATGACTTGGTGTCAATTCTACAGGAGCTTCATACTGATGTAGCTTATCTCAAAGCAGACGGAAGCCTTCCGGTTGGCGACAACAACATCGTTGAAGGGGATAGTGAAGAAGAAGAGGAATCAGAAGAGACCGATGAAACAAGAAGTACGATTACCTTCAAGCAATATGGCCAGGAGATTGAAGACCTGTTGAACTATGCGGCTGAATGTCACCCGAAACCTTTTCCACTTCTTAAACATCTAGATAACATGTACACTGTACGAACATACACAATGCAAAAACAGATTAAAATTTCCCACTTTTTAAAGTAATGTACCGATTACGTTTTCAAGTAATGTATACAGTATCAAGTATCGTATACAGTAATACCTCGACTTACATCAGCAATTCACTCCAAGACTAGTGACGTAAGTCGAGGTACATTTAGATGAACAAAAAAGGATAAGTAATAAAAATTCACCAAAATCTAATGAACATGTTCTATTGTATTTAGGGATTAGGTTACATGCATTTAACATTCGGGAAAAAATGCGTTTGCAATACAAGAATTTGAAATAAATCGCTAAGTTATAAACAATTTATTGTTTTTTTTTGCTGCCCGGTTCGAGTCTTTGAGTGCATGAAAAAATCTTGCAATGAAGTTTGAACCGACAATTTTTTATTTTTCTTTCTCTTAGAAGCTGTTTGTAACAGCAGAATGTGTTTTCTAAGCTTTTTCTATTCATTGTTACACTTTGCTCGTCTGAATCAATATTTTCAAGAAACGTCATTCCAGCTTCAATAATGTTTAGTCCTTCGGTTAATTTTGCAACCGTCATAATCTTAGGCTCAAAATCTTCTATTTCTTCGGCAGTATTTTGTTTCTCTAATTCGATAAGATCGTCGATGGTTAATTCCGGATCAGGTGAATTTATGAGTTATACCTTCATCTCTAATTTGTCTCTTCCCGTTTCGACAATTTCATCAATTATGAGACATACAGAATCAAAATTTTCATATGTTTTCTTAGTCTCTGAGAAGGAAAAGAGCTACAATCTTTTCCAAGCATCTCTCATTATTTTTCTCTGAACTTCACCCCATGAACCCCCTATGACTGTGACAGCATCTGAGATGTTAAATTTCTTAAAGATGTTTTCAAAAAAGTTCAAAGTGAGTTTAATTTAAGGAATTTTTTTCCCAGGCCAGACAACGTAAATTCGCGGAGACGTAAGACGAGGGGACGTAAGTCGGGGGTATTGCTATATATGTATTTGTATGTTTTGTAAAACTTTTTAATAAAAAAATCAAATTAGAGGGTAGAGCAGAGGTCCGACTGAATTTAGTTTGACATTGCATTAGCCGCCAAATCTAAATTCAGAACCTCCATCTCGGTAACTTGCATGGCTAACCAGGCTAATTATCCTGTACAGTTTGTAAACTCAATACATAGTAGTTTAATGCACTTCCCAATCTCCCTCTATAATGAACACCCCCCGTAATTTGAACATTTTTAGTCGGTCCCATGAATGTTCAGAATAGAGAGAGTCTACTGTATAAATTTATAGATTTATAATTTATTCATCCAAGTGCAAAATTTTTCGCTGATTTCAGATATGTAAATTTCTTCGCGGTCGCTCAATTACAACCTTAGATATTAATTATTATTTCATTAATTGGATGATTCCTTTCAAACTCTCAATTTAAAAGCCAGTCTTTTGAAACCACAAGTGATTTTTATACTATGATTCTTTGGAACGCCGTCAAATTTTTAAAAATACACCATTTAGATATTTTAAAGTTATGCATCTAGGCCTATCTTTAATCGCTGTTTAATAATATCTAAATTTTATAAAAATCGATCCGCAAGGTTTTTGTTTTATAAAAAATTCGATTTTAAAAAAGGAAAAGAAATGCTTTGCTGAAACGCGAATTTGTTAAAATAAAAAAAAACTGACGAACCGATTGATTTAGAACTTTCAGACAGTTTATAACACACAATAAAGATTTTAAAAAGTAGAGGGCATCAAATTTCAGGGAGAGGGAGGCGATAAAAAAAATGGGGGGGGGGGGGCATCAAATATTTAAAACCGTACCATTTTCTACCGTTTTAGATGCGGATTTTTGACAGATCCCTGAGATAAATATTACTTTTAATATAAAAATTTCAAAAGTGTACTTACGAATATTAATGAATATTACGTACTTTCGAATAATAATTTCAGAAAATTACTTAAATTATTGCATTAGTCCGCCACCCCCTTGACTAATATATACTATGGCTGGTGACTAATATATACTGACTATGGGTAGGTTGTTTAACACAGTTTCGTTCAGAAGCAGTTTTGTTAAGAATAGAGTTCTCCCCCTGGTGATGGAATGTAGAACTAAAAACTTCGAGATTTGTAATTTTGCAGTGCGTTCGCAGCATGCCTGCTAAATCCTCATGTGATATATCATCGGAAAACCCTTGAACCACTCTTTCATATTATGAACCTTTCTAACCGTTCACTCAGATTCCACCCCCTGGGGGTCAGTTTTCTAACCGAGCTCCTAATTAAGATTTGGGCAGCTCATTTGAAGGCTTGACCGAAGATGAAACTCTTCACAGGCCTTCGATTGGTGAGGTCTATTTTGACCCCAGATTATTAGGGGCATTCCCCGTGGGCTGTGGGGATAAAATGAATTTTTGCATGTGACATATCGTTTTAAAGCTTTCGGCCTGTACTTTACTAAGCAGTCACACCTCTCCTCTTAACTCATTTTTTTCATCAGTAGGTACAGGTCATTTTAAAGTTTTAATTTGTTCATTACTACCACATACAATTTTCCAAAAAATCATGAAAAAAATTTACATAACAAATCTGAACAATTAACAGCTTCTCCCCTATTTTCACACAGTGAGAAGGTACGAATAAAAAAAATATATATCGAGTTAAAGATATAAAATCATACAAATTTAAGGTTCATTTAAAAATCATCAAAGGGGGGAGGGGTATCGTTCGAAAAAGCTCTTAACACAGAACTCAAAAATATATTTGTTTTACTCTTAGATACTATTATCTTTTCAGAAATTCGTCGGAAATGTATGGCAAAATTATGTGTCCCCTCCTACTTCCGAATCTACTGAAAATAAAATTATGAAAAAGTTAGTAGTAGTTGGAATTTATTTAAATCTTGCAGGAAAGCTATAGCAATTATCCTAGGTCATACAGTTTTTCAGAAAATCGCAGTTTCCCGTTATACATAAACTTTATTTGGCGGGCGCGTTGAACA
Source organism: Maratus speciosus (assembly GCA_963932465.1). Classification (NCBI taxonomy): domain Eukaryota; kingdom Metazoa; phylum Arthropoda; class Arachnida; order Araneae; family Salticidae; genus Maratus; species Maratus speciosus. Next base: position 11,736,691 of record OZ010795.1, on the reverse strand, counting down.
GCGGAGGAGTTCGAGGTACCTATCGATACGAAATCATCCAAGAACTGTCCATAATCATTTTCCAAAAGAATTGTTGATAATTAGCCGAAATATTAATAGAAAATCTATCTAAAAAAACGTGGCACAGACCAAAGTGGCCATGCAACTTTACGACCTCCTTTCGAAGCGGAAATGGCACAATGGCAAGATCAAACTTTGTACAAAATCTTTGTTTTAGGTCATTTTTCATTTCAATTGAATCCAATTTTTGAAGGCAATTATTGAAAAATATTTAATAAAATAATTCCAAGTTATTTGCAAAGTCTTATTATTCGTTTAACGACTATATTTTGTAAGATTGCAGTTAGTAATTAATAAATTTATTGTATGAACTCTCTGTACGCGATTGAAACTCGTTCTTGAACGTTTATTCTTTGTTCGAAGCAAATCTATAAAATATACAATTAAAATTTCAATAAAACGTAATTCCTTTTGAGGTTGTTCTCAAAAACTTGTTTCCCGACTGTAAATGACATAAAACTTTCTTACATGCTCGCGGGCTCGTTTATATGCTTTGCATACAATGATAGGCGTGACTATTAAATTTGTTTGGAATCGAATGGAGTTTTTCATTTCTTTTTTTACATTGCATTGCAGTTTGAGCTACATCCTGGTTTATTTATTTATTGTTTCCGTTATAATGTAGCCGATTGCTATGATTGATTTGTGCTTTTTTTGGCAATTTACTTTTAGATGGGTACCGTACATAACCTGGAGGCTTGGTGTTGCTTTACTATTCTGCAATATAATATCTACCCGTTTTTATATCGTCAGTATGTGTATCACTGTTATATATTTTAAGTTATTTGAATAATGAAGCCTTCCATGTTTGCCAAATATTGTAGTGCGCCTCTGCTTTCTGAAAAGCTGGACAGGCCTGATCTAGAGCAGGGATGTCAAAAAGAACATTCGCGGTCACCCTTCCAAATTTGTTATGTTTCTAGCTTTTTTTAATTTATTTTAGGCGCTTGACGGCGAACTTAAGCCTTCCGTGGCGCCTTACGACCGTGACCTTTCGACAACGAGGCGCCTTTCGACCGTTACTTTTCGACACCGTGGCGCCTTTCGGTTTGAGATTCTCCCCTCCCCCCACCCCTAAAGCTAAACTGCTGACAAGGATCTGCAAATTTCATACATCTTATAAGTAAAAATGAACTCATAAATGTGTCAGAAATGACGCCCTTTCAATTTAATATTGATTTAATAAATTTAAATTGGATAAAAGTTTTTCAAATTTTTCAGCTTCGACTAAAATAGTTGGCGCCTTTACTATTCTGGCGCCTGTGTGCGGTGCACACTTTGCACACTGGGTCGGCGCGCCCCTGGTCCTGTTTTGAAACGGAAATTTTTGCGAAGGGTATAAAAATTACTAAAAGACCATCCGTAGAGCATCTTACCATTCTATGTGTATTGGTAATGTCAAAACAAGAGTCACTTCTCAATTAGAGTGGGGTTCTTCATTAAAAAATGTATGCATTGAGTTTAAAACGCATAAAACATTTTCAATTTCTTTTTTTCATTTTATTTAGTATTTGGCTATTTCTTCAATAATCTTAATATCAAGTTTTAATAATATTTCTGATTTGCATTGCTCAATTAATAAAATTATTTTAAACAATTTTTCTCACACAATTACAAAATATTTTCATACTTAAAAGCATGAAACTTTGATATATTGTCATTCATGGGTAAGTGATTCGAACACCTCTTTCGCCCAGAAATAAATAAATATAATAAAGTGGATATTAAAACAATAAAGCGTGAATAAATACAAGTAATAACAACAAATAAAAATTAAATAGTGATTTTCAAACTGGTTATAAACTCTTTTGGTGATTTTTATATCTGGAAAATTGTATTTCAAGTAGTAATCATGAGAGTGCGTTTTTAAAAGTATACCCCTTTTTTTTCTTTTTTTTTTGGGGGGGGGGGGGAGGGGGGAGGGGAGAAGACAAGGAAAAAAATTCTATTTATTTAAACCCATTGCCTGATTTAAATAAGAGGGTATAGCTTAACAATATACCTTTCCAGTGTATAAATTTACTCAAATATTCCAATGTATAAATATTTACTCAAATCCAAACTGCTTATTTTCAGGCTCATTTTTAATCGCTCAAATGATGCTGTAGAATTTGACATTTTAAGACGGTAGCCATTGAAAAGACGTGAAGCAGCAGTTGATTTTAACTAACGATATGTTACACTTTTTGAAAAATGAAAGATGCTATTCGATTTCAATTCACCTCGAAAGTCATCTAATATGTACAAAAAAATCCATGAATGGGCCAGAAAGTTTAACATTATAAAGAACTTTTCCTTTTTTTTTTTTTCTTTTTTTTTTTTTAGCCTTAAATTTAACGGAGACTTTTTCATGAGCGCTGGCTAGAGGTAAAACCCTCAACCAAGGATTGTGAAATTTATTCTAGTACTGTTTCTTTGTTTCTCTCCCCCCCCCCCCTTATTTTAAGCTTTTTTTCTGGTAAACAAATAAAATTTACGAGAAATAAATAATTTTGAGTTGGGGTAGGAATGTTTATATGTTAGATGAGGCATCTGCTTATCACAAAACTATCTCCAAAAAAATTTTGCTCCTTCTATCAAATTTCACTCTGCCGGTGCCATTCGATTAATTTAATAAGAATAATGCACAAAAAAAAAGAAAAAGCCTTACTTGAAATGCTAACTCTCTCATCAGCTTTTCATAACATCCCAGTTTTTTATTTTTAAAAGCCATTGTCTTGACCACAATTTCCTGTTTTTAGGGTTTCGTTCATCTGACGAAACCCTACTCGTCTCGCTCCTCTGTCTGTCTGTCCGTCACAGAACCCGTTCTCAGAAACTATACATGTTGGAGACTTGAAATTTTGCATACTTATAGACGAACACCTCAGATCAAACGACAAATCCTAAAATTTTGAAAAAGTCGTACATTTAACCCTTTGGGCTCCCACATGTGTATTTTAAACAATTCTTTCTATGTGAACCTCTAATTAGGTTGTAGGCGTGAAATTTTGCCTACTTATAGCTGAATACCTCACATCAAACGACAAATCATAAAATTTTGAAAAAGTCATACATTTAATCCTTTGGGCCTTCATATGTGTATTTTAAACAATTCTTTCTAAGTGAACCCCTATTTAGGTTGGAGGCGTGAAATTTTACATACTTATAGCTGAGCACCTTGCATCAAACAACAAATCATAAAATTTTCAAATAGTCGTACATTTAACCCTTTGGGCTCCCACATGTGTATTTTAAACAATTCTTTCTAAGTGAACCCTAATTAGGTTGGAGGCGTGAAATTTTGCATACTTATAGCTGAATAACTCACATCAAACGAAAAATCATAAAATTTTCAAAAAGTCGTACATTTAACCCTTTGGGCTCCCACATGTATATTTTAAACAATTCTTTCTAAGTGAGCTCCTAATTAGGTTGGAGGCGTGAAATTTCGCATACTTATAGCTGAGCACCTCGCATCAAACGGCAAATCATAAAATTTTCAAAAAGTCGTACATTTAACCCTTTGGGCTCCTACATGTGTATTTTAAACGATTCTTTCTAAATGAGCCCCTAATTATGTTGGAGGCGTGAAATTTTGCATACTTATAGCTGAGCACCTCAAAACGGCAAATCATAAAATTTTGAAAAGTCGTACATTTAACCTTTTGGGCTCCCACATGTGTATTTTAAACAATTCTTTCTAAGTGACACCCTATTTAGGTTGGAGGCGTGAAATTTTGCATACTTATAGCTGAACAGAATCATGCGACAAATCATAAAAATTTGAAAAAGTCGTAAAATTTAACCCTTTGGGCTCCCACATGCGTATTTTAAGCAATTCTTTCTAACTGAGCCCCTTATTAAATTGAAGATTTGAAATTTTGCATACTTATAGCAGAACACCTGAGGCCAGGCGACAAATGATAAAATCTTGAAAAAGTCTTACGTTTAACCCTTTGAGCTGCCACATATGTATTTTATGCAATTCTTTCTAAGAGAGCCCCTAATTAAGTTGGAGACATGAATTTTTGCATACGTATAGCTGAATACCTCAGACCACACGATAGACCACAGACAATAAAATAAATAATGCGCAGAGCTTTTTTTTTTTGGTCACTTTTTGAAGCTAATCCGCCCTTAACCATTTATATTTAGTCTCATAAACTGAAAAATAATGAACTGAAATATAAACAATTGTGTAATCGCAAACTCGTGGTTTCTGCTATTATGCCAAATTTTATAAATACAGTAAAACCCCCCTAAAGCGATCACGTTCCGTTCGTTACAATAAAAATGGATCGCTCCGAGAGGTGGTCTCTTGATGGAGGTCATGTATAAATCTAGATTTTAATTGTTGAAAAAAGGTTAACAATTAATGTTACTAAAATTTATTTTTCACATTAGGAAGAAATATAAAAATTTAAGTATCAAGCCAAAAGTTAATTACATAAGTTAATTACTGCAGAATTTAAAAACTGAATGCATTGATGTTTGTAAAAATAGCAAACAAAGCCTTTGCTCAACAATATTAAAAAGCAGAAAAACCAACGTTTAAAAATGCACAAATAATACATGAAAAGCAGCAAACAGCTGTTTCGAATCTACTAGCGAGATTCTTCTTCAAAGCAAGATGCTATCAAGCGTTTTTGCTCAGCCTTGCTTTTTCTAGCACGCTGTTCCTCTTTTCTTTATCTTGCACTGAAGAAGAATCTTGCTAGTAGATTCGAAACAGCTGTTTGCTGCTTTTCATGTATTATTTGTGCATTTTTAAACGTTGGTTTTTCTGCTTTTTAACACTGATGTTTGCTTTGATTTTACGGTTTCATCTTTTATAACTTTTATTTTCATGTCCATTCAAAGTTCAGCAAATAAATGCATTTTTGGGGGGAGGGGGGTGGCGGAATAATGACGTGAATAATGACGATTTCTTTAATTTGTCTATTTCTTTGAGAGTTTCCTGATAAAATAGGGCAGGGGAGTTTATTGACCGTCATTCTTAATTTGTCATCAGAGATAATTTCGTTGCGTAAAAAGGCACAAAGAGGTTTAAACTTTAAAAAGTTACCGGAAAAGAAAAAAATTCTAAAATTAGTTCAGAAGTTGGAGGAATAATGCGCTCTCCGGAATTATTTTTCTAATAAAACCTTCTTCACGCGATCAGGATACAAACAGAATTGTTTCATTTTCTTCATAGAAATGGGTCCTTCATGGAGGGAGTTCAGCTGGGATGGTCTCTGAATGGAGGTAAAATTAGTATTGAGCCTATGGGAATAAATTTCGTTCCATGAAAAAATGGTCGTTCAGGGAGGTGGTCGCACAGGGAGGTTTCACTGTAGTCAAATAGAGACGAGATGAGAACACGCCAAAGCTATACAAACGTATCGGGTAACCCTTCCAGACAATGCACAACAGATAACCCTACGAAAAGTTTGAAGAACCTGTTTACCGAACACGGAGCAAACTGACTGAACGAACATGTTTCGTAAAATGTTGTGGGAAATATTTGTTGTTTATCGTTCCCCTTTGATACGGCCATAACATGTTCATAACTAAAATGTTCGTGGTATTTTGCGAAAACATGTGTTTAAAACTTTCAAACTTTGTTTCGGTACTTTTCTATTGTTCGAAAAAATCTAAAATTTAATAACGTTGACAACACTTATGAAATGTAAAAACTGGTCTTTCAGTTTTCCATGTATGATGATATTTAAAAGAAAGCTAAAATTATCTGAATGAAATTACATGTATATTAAATCGTCTTATGGTGTTTTTATAGGCTTATATAAAGTAGGTGTAACTACCTTATCAAATGTACAATTTACAAATTGCGTGTGTTGTCAGGTTATCACAGTTTAGTAATCGTTTCGATAATATCAAATAATCTACAATGCTTGCCTTACGTTTCAACTTGAATATAGGAAAGATAAATATATACATTATATGTTATTTTAGCCTTCGTTTTGTTGTTCTTTTTATGTACCGTTTTCCAAGTCGAATAAATGCCACCGTTAAGAATGTCGGAAGCACTGTTGATATTCTTTCAGAAATCGGGAATTTTCAAAATTCCGACTTCTTCTCGATCTCGAGGATGCCGGATTTTCGAGGTTATGCTGTATTTATAAAACGAGGTAGAGTAGGAACGCAACTCATTGGCCACGTTTCACGTAACATTTCAGACTTCTTTCATTTTCAGGTATATTCCCGAAGGTGCGTGTGATAGCAAAGCATGCAACTTCTTTGCAAAGAAGCCTTTATAAAACAATTTTATTTTAGATAAAATAATAATTTTAAAAAAATGACAATGATGAATTAATTTAATTTTTTTATAGTTTCATAAAAGCTTTCTTCTTGCATTTAAAAATAACTCAACCACCAAACGCCGTTTACAGAACAGATTCATTGTAAAAAAAATAAAATCAGAATTTTACTAAACTTACAATAAATAGACACGTGATATAACTTGGCATCTTATTTAAAATAATTTTAACATAACCTTCTGGGAAATGTTCTTGCACTTATTTTCGCTCAATTTGCCATCAATAAGACACATATTATAACTCGAAAAAAAAAAAAATCTCTTATGTGATAAATTTTATAAAACAACATTCTGTTTTCTGTTCAACCGTGCTGCAAAAATATTCATATATACTTTAATTCCATTTTAATGTTGAAGATCTAATTTTTTTTAATTTTTTTTTTTTTTACGCATCAGCAGAAATCGCAAATTGAAATGCCTCTTTTATGATTTTTTATGCCTTGCATAAAATTCCCATTATCGAAACAAATGTTCAGCATTTGTTTTGAAAATGGGTTTTGCGTTGGATTTGCATTCTTGGAGTCACCATTCTGATCACGTTTTGCTCCAAGTCCAGAAAATATCTCATCCGTATTTCTAACGATTTCAGGATGAGGCTATGACTTAGAAAGTTGGATTTAAAGCTATTTTTCTTTTTGGCTGTTTAATATTCTGACAGCAAAATGTATACATTTTTGGGTGTAATGAATGACACTGAACGAAAACTATAACGCTTATTGTAAAAACTAGTATGTTGTGGCTATCACAAAACTTTTTTCTATAGAAATGACGTTATTTAAATCATTTAAACAGTACAAGAAATTACATGGATTGAGCACCCATTCATATCAAAGTATATCTGAATTTGAAGTTGAGTGAAAATTCTTGCATTAGTTCTTGAGTTATAGCGGAAATTCTGAAAAATATAGCATAGCAGCGCCACCCACCTGTTGAGCGATTTACACCAAAATCTATAAAACGTCCTTTCATATCAAGGACTCACTGAATCTGAAAGTGGAAGGAAATGGAGATACATTGAGTTGAAGGCTTTCTGAACATGAAATATTTAATTTTTTAAAATGGCAAAAGATAATTTTTTTTAAATGTTATGAAGTTACTGCTAGGGTTTTACGCTTTTTCGTAAATTTATATTACAATTGAACTAAAAATATGTGTATTTTACATTCATTTTGCATGTATATTGTAATCGAAATTTTTTTAGACTTCCGGTTTTCGACGGATTGACACGTTTTAGAGATCAGAGATCACAAAAAACATGTTTATACAAAATGTCTGTCTGTCCGTGTGTCTGTCGCCTTTGTACCGTCAAAAAGTGTATGAACTTATGCATAGAATTTAACCAAATTTTTTGTGCATGTTTTTGGCTTTGGCCAACAGGTCCTCCCTGAATTTGGAAATATTGCGCAATGAAGGATCTCTGTGATAGCGATTTTTGTATACTTTTCTTGATTTTTCGTAGTCCTACGTAGTTTACAGAGAGATCTGCACAGCTTTTTTCAGTATAATTCAATCTTCTATAATATTTTTAAAACCTATCAGATTAGCGTGTTTTTAGATTCTGCGGTGTCTGAACGGGGGTTGGCGAGCGTAGCTTGCAGGGGGCAGAGCCCCCTATTATTTATATGTAATTTTATGTATTTATTATATTGTATTTTTTTTTTGTATTATATTATATATATACATGTCAAATTAAAACAAAAGTTATATATTTTTCCGAAAAATATGGGCTAAATGCAAAAAATTACGCAAAAAACATTTGAATAAAGTCCATTCCAGAAAAAAGCAACGCCAAAGGCTGAAGATCGCAACCACATCGATTCATTTAATGCCAAAAAAAGCTCTCGAAAAAAACCAGCACACAATATGATACTCTTCCCGCATTATTTAACATTTGGCCAGATGTCATATACGCACCGCAGGTTTGGCGTGATTTTTTTTTTTTTTTTTTTTTTTTTTTTTTTTACGAAAATTTGGCGATAACCAAATCCGAATACCAGTTACATATGCATTTTTGGTATTACTTAGTTATCCCGTCGACCAAAAATCTATCGCCAAACTATAAGATTAAATGTCAATAATGGTTGATCGCAAATGTCACATTCACTTGACTTTAAGTGAGTTACACATGTTTACGTCATCAAGTGATTTTTATTTCGACGTTTTATTTGTATATTTATTAATGTTATACAAATTTATATGTTCTTTCGTTATTTAAAATAAAAATTATATCAATTTGTATAATTTGGTGAAATTTGTCGACGGAATAACTAAGTAATACCGTATTTTTTAATTATTTTCTATTATTTTCAAAAGGAAATAAAGCAAATAATTAACAACTATAGAACAAAATAATTTATAAATTTTAAAAAAGAAATAAAAGTAAATAAACATCTATTATTAAATAAACAACAATAGCCGGGTTACCATGTCAATCAAAATAATGCCATTTTGGCGTCAATCAGAATCTTCCGATTTGGCGAAAGAAATTGCTCAAGTAAATTGAATTATGAATAAAAGTAGCATGATACATTTCTTAGCATATATTTAAGGGAGGCCAAACTGGTCACCAAATGAGTTTAAAATAATAACCTTTTCTTATGAAAAAAAATATATGTTCTTATTAAAATTTGATTTGCCATCATTAGAATAATGTATTTAAAATTAGAAAAAAATTAATATTTCGAAAACTAATTCCAATTTAAAAATTCTAATACCAGTTTTGAGATCTGCAGATCAATACGGATTTTTGGTGTTAATTTCATCGCAAAGTATTCCATATTTTAGGAGAAATCGCCGTGAAACATAATCAGTTATTTAATCAGTCGTTTCAAAGAATCGTTTCATAAATTCGTTTCATTAGGATTTTATATATATAGGGTAGATTTTAAACATGGCAACCAAATCTAGAAATATTCTTCTATTACTTTCGAATACATGACATTTTCTGTTTATATTTATTAGTAGGGCTTATTGTATTTTCCTTGCTGTTGGCTTGAATGAAAAAAAAAAAATTCGCTTCGCGGATAATCGGGGCTTTACTGTATTTTTTTTTTACTTGACATTTTTTAGCAATTAAAATAAGTATATTTTGGAAAGTGTTAAAAGTAAACGAACATTACATTACCTACTCAATTAAAAAATAGATAAAGTTCCTTTTTTAAACGATTAAAGAATTTAAAAATTCTTCCAGACAGTGCCGGGAGGAAGACGTAGCTTTCATATCTCGTATTTTTTAAAAGCCAGCTTATATTATTCAAACACACGTAGCTCAAATTAGTGGAACCCGATTATAGAAGATTCAATAGTAAATTTTGTCAATACGGAATATGAATTATAATTTCGCGAAATTATTCAGCTTTATCCAAGCTAGTTTTATTTAAAGTGACTTATATTGGGTCGCCAAATTCGGCGATAGCTTAAAGTGCCCGCCATTAAAAAAAAAAAAAAAAAAAAAAAAAAAACATGATAGGGGAAGCTAATCAATGAACTTGGTCGAGACCTTAGTAATTACTGTGCACATGCTCACTCACATCGGAATCGGTTGATATATACGAGTGCTGTCGCAGGCAAAAAATCAGATTTTTCAAAATGTCATCCACATTAGAAATTCAAACGATTATAGCTCAGCCATTTTTTAAGATAGAGATAAAACAAAAATTCTCCTGAATCCTTGTATCAAGGTCAAACAATTAAGAAAGTAACCTTTTTCAATTTATAATTTTTTTGTACTTCACTTTAAATTTTATTTTATTTTTTATTTTTAATGGCCGCCATTTTGAAAGAAGATGGCGGATGAAGCTGGCCAACGAGCTTGGTCGAGACACTGGTATATACTATACACATGCCTTCTAACATCCGAATCGGTTAATAAATACTCGTGTCATCGCGTGACAAAAATCAGATCGTTTCAAAATGTCAGCGGTGCTAGAAATTCAAAGTGCTATAACTCAGCTATTTTTTAAGATATAAACGAAACGAAAAATGCTCCGAAATCTCTGTATCAAGGTGAAACACACTAATCACTAATCACCCACTCGTGGACAGCCAACCTTTCGGTATAGGAGCTGATTAGTCCACGAGGGGAAAACACATATCCCCCTTCCCGCTGAAACCCCAGTACCCGCGAACGAGTCCAGAAGTCCCAGCAGGTTGGAAGACCCTGTAATGAAAATTATTAAAATGACAAAACAAACAGAATGACTAATAAACAGTATAACAAAATGTCAGGGCGAGCCCAAGAGAACAGTATATTAAAAGTAAATATTTAAGATTAAAGTTAAATTGCAGCATAGCACTATTTTTATATAATTATAGGTTAATTAATAATGAATAATTTTTATAATAAGGAATGGAGATAGATTTTGTTAATTAAAGGTTAATGCTAAGAGATAAGGTATTTAATACGAAATTCCCCTCCGATGCCCTGGCTAAATAAATAAGATAAGAGAGATGAGTTATAAATTTTTAATTAGCTGTTAATAATTAGGGAAATTAATGATTTAGCATACTAGCAGGACTACAGAGGAGGAAAATTTCTGTCATATCCTTTAAAGTTAAATATTTAATAAAAGGTAAAAGTATTTAAAACAAGACAATTTAGGTTATTTAAAATTTGAGATAACACATAATATAACAATTAGTTCACAGATGAGACTTTCACAGACGACACCTAGATACAATTAACAAAAACACATTCAAGAAGTGTTCTATTTACAAGTCATTTTCCGGTAAAGCATTATAGTTATAAATTACTGTAGGTATGATTATTTTAAAATTGAACTATATTCTATTATTAGTTTAATGGTTCTGAGTAAATTTAATGTTTTAATGTGTAGAAGTTCTTATTGTGTAAAAGTTGTTGTGTTTGAACATCAATGTTATTATTTCTACTGAAATATTTAGAGTTATTCATTCATATAATAAAGTGAAACACATAAGAAAAAAACCTTTTTCAATTTCTATTTTTTTTTTTTTTTTTTTTACCTCATTTTAAATTAATTTTTTTTATTTTAAATGGCCGCCATTTTGAAACAAGAGGGCGGATGAAGTTGGCCAACGAACATGGTCGAGATATTGGTATGAACTATGTATACACCAAGATACATCGAAATCGGTTCATAAATACGCCTGGTACAGCGTGACGAAAATCATCGTTTCAAAATATCAGCCACATTAGAAATTCAAAGTGCTGTAACTCAGCCTCTGGGTCTGGGGGTCATGATCGGTGAAAATATACCAAAATTTTTCGGAATCGCTTTCCCCCGAACGGCTGCAATAGGTAGCTTTCTGTAATGAAAGCTACCTAAAATAATCAGATTTAAATAAGTGAATACATTCGAAGTATAAAAGACGACGTGTCATTCTTCCCTTTGAACTTGACATGGACTACAGAATGTTTTCAAACACAAATTAAATAGAATGGACAAACTATAAACACTCATCGAAAAGTCGAGATAAATATTGAAACAAAGGAAGCAAAGATAAACAGCGAAGACCTTTTTTAAAAAAAACAAATCTGATAGACAATTCTTAGAGTGATATCGGGAATCAACCGTAACTTTTGAACTTCAACATTTCCTAATTAAATACGTGAGAATTAGGAGTGATTGTTGAAAGCAACTGAATATTTATTTATACAGATAAAGTGATGGTGTTTCTTTTCTTCTTTTGAAGTTTGGCTTTGATCATATTTGCATTTCTGAGCGGAGTGAAAAATGGCATTACATGAATAGTTATGAATTATCAAATAATCAGATTAAGAGTTGACGTGTTGTGCATTGATATTCTTAGACAAAGGTTTTGTCTTAGTATTTCCATTTATACTAGATTCTGATTTATAATCATGTACTTCGCATTGTTTTATTTCCATCAATATTTTGCTTTCTTCTATCTGCAATAGAAAGCATTGTAATCGAAATTTTTTTAGACTTCCGGTTTTCGACGGATTGACACGTTTTAGGGGTCAGAGATCCCAAAAAACATGTTTATATAAAATTTCTGTCTGTCCGTGTGTCGCCAATGTAACATCGAAAAGTGTATGAAGTTATGCATAGAATTGAACCCAATTTTTGTGTATGTTTTTGGCTATAGTTAGCAGGTCTTCTTTGAATTTAGAAATATTCCGTCGGAATGGGGCACTGTAGTAACGATTTCTGTGCCATTTTCACGTTGTCGTCATAACTATTGTGGTTAACAATGTGGTTATGTATGCAGTAGGGCTGATTTTTCAATTAAAAGTAAACAATTGCAATGTTATCTCTATGGAAATAACTAAACTTGGTATACAAAATGTAAATAAAAATCTCTAAATAAAATCATGACGAACTGCAATATTCCACCTCGATTCAATCACAGGATACAAAATAGTTTCAGCTACGCATTTAAAATGAAAGTGACGTATTAAAATATTAGGTTGTAACGAAAGTTTTACGCCAAATCACCCTTACATAATACTAATAATAATATATATAGTTAACTGTCATTTTATATATAACCACCATTCTGCCAAACCTTCACAGTGTCATAGGATACAACACTCGTACCAATAGCTGTACACTTTATTCGGTGACATTCTGTAGCTTACTTTTTGCAACAGAATTGGAAGTAAATGATGGTTCTAATCTGGTAGCGTGGTAGTTCCATTTCAGACTTAATGATAACAGTATTTATTTTACAAATTTCAAAACACAGTGTTATAAAGCAAGTCTCTTCCTTTTAAATGCCAAAAATCGTTTGATAAGCAAACACGTCAACGTGAACTGTTTGCGCAGACCGTATTAGCTGTGGCGGGAAACTTTCGTTACAACCCGATAAAATGGAACGCCAGTTAAATATATTTTTTTCTCTATATAAGTTCAATCCAAGGCACTGCGGTTTCTACTTTCAGCTACCTTAATAATTATAGATTATCCCGTTTCAAGTGAAGTGAAGTATTTGTATGAATGTACCAGCAATTAAAAATAAAAATATTCGCCGACGATAGCCGCAGGAATTGCAGGCCGAAAATACTAAGAAATTTTAAATAAAATTTATATTTTTTTAAATTGTAACATCTATATCATTATTATTTTTGTCTCCTTTTAAGTAAAACTGTGAGCTTTTTAAAGTTCATATTGTGTATTTTGTAAAAATGTCTAATCAAAAACTGGCTTCGAGGCGCATCACTGCAGACATAGAAGTGCTTCCTGCCAAATCGTGTAGCTCTACGACCAGCGATCTCTTTAGAGCATAACACAACACACACACAGAGACAGAATTCTCTCTCTATAATTATAGATTTCCCTCCTTTGTTTCCTATTTATATCCCATCTAATTCGTAGGCCTTCTTTTTGTGCCAACATTTGATGACACTACATTAATTTTAACACAATCATTCAAATGGATAAATAAATCATATGAGTTGTAAATTTCTAACTGTTCGAAAAGTGTCCTTACTATGATTTTTAACACAATCAAACAGATTGGTATAGTTATCATACGAATTGAATATTTCTAACTGAGCGAAAATATGCCCAGGCCGGGAATCGAACCCAGATTCTTGGCTTTCAGGGCCAATGCTTTACCGTTTAAGCTAACTGGGCCGACAACCGGTGAGCCTATTTCGCTCAGAAAACCTTACTGGTAACAACATCTGGTCTGTCATGTAGACAGCTCAACAGAATAAACCGAAGCTAAAGGAGCTCCATGTAAACGTTTATATCCATCCCATCGTTTACCATGGAGTTCTTTTACCTTTGGTTTATTCTGCTGAGCTTTCTACATGACAGACCAGATGTTATTACCAATAAGGTTACCTGAGCGAAATAGGCTCACCGGTAGTCGGCCCAGTTAGCTTAAACGGTAGAGCTTTGGCCCTGCCCACACAACACAGATTCGTCCAATTTTCGCCTAAAGTACGTAATTTGGATGAATGGACGTGTCCAATTGAAGTCTAAAAGTCCTCCGGACTTCACCTAAATTTCGTCAAATTACGTCCAAATGTCACCCCCCTTTACGTAAGAAGTACGTCTTTTGGGCCATGAAATGAGCATAAAATGAACATAAAATGAACGAAATTTGGATCGGCCAAAATTTGTCCATATTACGTCCAAAAAAACCTCCATCCGGACGAAATACACACGAATTTTGGCTGTAATATAGGCGTCCAAAATTTGTCCATATTACATCCGAAAACACCACCTACATTTGGACGAAATATAGACCCCTTTTAGCCTTAATATGAATGTGTTTATTGATCCAAAATACGTAGTTTGTACCAAAATGAGACGAATCTGTTATCTCCCCTAGGCAAGAATGACGTTATATTAAAAAACTGAAATAACAAAAACTTTTAATATAAATAATTTTGATAGAAATTTACTTAGAATTTTTTTTTCCCAAAATCATATTAAATACTTAAATATTTTAAATTAATTCCTTGCCAGGACTCATTCATATAAATCAGTAAAAGCATATATATTTTATACATATTGCTAATAAACTTTTTTTTATGATACTTTTAATTTTCTAAGATCTTTAAAGAAAATACATTAATTCCTAAAGTATATGTTATAGCTTGATTTGAATAAACAGTGGCTATACGAGACTTTAATCCGCTACATTCGGCCCAAACACAACTACGTTCTTTCACGAAAAAAGAAGAAAATTTTTAGTAATACAGTTTTTAATTCATAATACAATTAAATGCTACATCAGAATGCTTTAACATAAGCCGTAAATTTTTTAAACTTAAATGAAAATTTTGCACTACTGGAAAGAAATGAATATAATGGATAATGAATACAAGGATCATCATTTAATATCAATGATTTAATCATTGTTTTGACGTTAAGTATAGCCAAACATTTTCAATCTTCCACATTTATAATATTATTATGATTAGTATACTATCATTACTACATGGAGGTAATAACAAAACTAATCGTTAAGATAACACTCTATGAATTCAACAACACTCAATGAAAAGTATATTCTTTTAATAGGATGCTAGTGTCCTATTAAAAGAATTATGTTTTGTGCATTGCTAGATTCTAGAAATCTATGTATTTCTGCTATTCTTCACATTTTTATTTTATATACTATTTCTCGTGGAAAAAAAATATATATATTTCTTGGTTTTCGTTTATATTATCATTGGTGATGATAATGCTTCTAAAAAGTTCCTATATTTGCATAGCTGCCAACTGGTACAATTTTTAACTAGCACTAATTTTTAATGGAAATCTTCGCTTTACTTAATAACATATATCTATAATTAAATCAGATGAAGATTTTTAAAAGAAATTAGTGATGGCTAGAACTCGTAGAATTTTGCCGTTGTATTTAGAAATTTTATTATATTATTCATTAGCATACAATATTGTCAACTGCAAAGTTTTACATTTTGTGAACAATGGATTTTTTCTTTTAAATTCTTTGTAAAATCAGTGTTATTCAACTACTCCACTTTTTTTTTTCACTTGAATTAAAATAGCTCTAACGGGGAATATGATTTTCCTTTTAAGGATGGTTACACTTAAGAATGGAATGTATCAAAGAAATATAAGATTTTGAGTTTTTCAAATGCTACTAATTCATGGAAGAAAATGTGATACTCCCTAACAACTTTTATGTATTGTGAATAAAATTTTACACACTGAAATTTGCATTTGTTGCCAGGTGTGCAAAAAAATTATTTTACATTTTTAATAATAATAACAAACAATATTTTGAAATATCATTAAAGAAATTTAAAATGTAATACGAGCGTGAACTTTGTTTTCATAAGCACACCTACTCCCTACTGCACCATCATAATATGTAAAAAAAAATATATCCCTGGACTCCAAGATTAACCTTCCATTACTCATGCATGGATTATTAAAAAATAGTTCCATTTCATTCTAGTAATTGACTTTTCACTGATTAATGTAAAAATACATACTGTATATTCTGGTATGTAACAATAATTTTTGATAGAAGAAAAATTATCAAAATTTATAGGTGCATATTATGAATCAATTTTTAAAAAAAATTATAAAAAATATGATCATAAGAACTAAGACTTTTGATTTAATAAACCTGCAATTTATATTTAAAAAATGTTGCTATTAGAGTATATAAAAAATAATAGTATTGTACTTTAAAATAATTTACATCTTATTTTTCACTATGTATCTCATGAAAGTTTTTGCGAACAATCAAACAACAATCTGCACAACATATGGCAATTATAATAAAAAATACAAAAATTAAATCTAAAAGTATATGTATGTGTTACATGCCAGAATACAATATCAGTAAAATGGATTCGTATACATGATAAATATCTTTCAAAAAATATTTTTTCAAGTATATCAATCAGTTTAAGCTAATTTTGTGAAATAGTGTTAGGGCGTTAGTGTTTACAAGACTCACTAAAAGGAAAATTCTTTTGAAAAGCCATTGGGAGGGGGGGGGGGGAGTAAACTTAAAATATTATTGCATATTGTTATACACTATATATTATTGTAAAGCAAAGATAAGAGTACTAGTATAAAATTTAGTATATCATCAAAACTTATTCATTTAAATACTGGTTTTTATTTATGTTATCACCAAACTAAGTCTTAAAAAATTAATCTGTGTTCTTAATTAAATATCATATATTCAATTAAATATTGAATAATCATTTTGAGATCAAAGTTTATTTAAACATTGCTAAGCATTAAAAATGAAATTTATCAAATATTTTCATGCATAAAATATGGTTAAAAATTATGTACAAACTTTTAGTTTAAAATTATTCAAAATCTTTAGTGAACATTGTACATATATTATCATTTTTATAAAGGAATATACAATAAAGATGCCAGAAATATTTTCAAAAATGAAGTTTTATTTATTTATTTTCCAATCTGGCTCTTGTTGACAACAATATTTTCTTTTTGCAATTCATATATAAAATATATTTTTCACTGAAAGGCAAAAAGGGTGCTATATTTCATTACTATAAAGTAGACAGGATGATCCTGCGGAAACTGTTTGGGGAAAACTCTGTTCTATGTTAATGCTTCTCAGATTTATTTTCATTATATTTAACAGACAGCAGCTTCAAAGCCTATAAATAAAAAGAATAATAATTCATTAAATAGCACATATCAATAATTCATAACGTTAGATACAAATTAAAAATAATTTAATTTTAGTTTTAATTTTTCCTTACAGATAGCATCATCAGACATCTTGTATTATTTCATAATAAAATGAAGTTTTTTCATCCAGCTTTGAATGATATAAAAAAAAACATTTATATATTTTTAAAAATTACTAGCCAGTGTTTAATTTAATTTATTTATCAAATTTTTATGATTATTTTTTAAACAAACAACTACTGATGCAATGTTTACAAAATATATAAAAGTCAAGTACTTTATAATGTTCAATTGTGTCCTTTATTTTGAATATTTAAAGATCTATATTTATATAAAGTAAGGAAAAAAAAAGAAAAATCGAATAAAATTTGGTGCTTTCTTGTTATAGCAGCCTCCTCAATTACAATTATGTCAAGGTAGCAGTTTCAAATTTGCAAAAGATCAACACCAAGCTTATACAGTACAACCTCGATATCTCGAATTTGTGGGGAACTGAAAATAATTCGAGATATAGAGGTTTCGATTTATCAAGGTTTTGACAAAATTTAATCTCACAAACTGCTTTTTGCTGTAAAAAAACAGGATTCATCAAAAACTACGCATAATCTGTTAATAATTAACAAATGACACTTCTCAAAGCCTTAATAATTTCAAAATTGTGTTACACACAAGCTTGTTTTAATTAAATAATATCCAATTTGTCATTAAGAAATGCAAGCAGTTGTTTCGGAAGAAAAAGTTCTTAATTGAAGTCTGCCGTCTCGCAGAATCTTTTTGCAATCGCACAGTCTCCTCTCACATAGCAATGGTACCAAATGCTGATGTTCTGATATTTTCATTTGATTCAAGAAATCTTCGCAGCAATTCAACTTCCGTTTCAGCTTCTTTCACTGTAATTTTTTCATGCTGTTGTTGATCATGTAGGTCTTTAATTTCTCCATTAATACTCGAAACAATCTCCTCATCCGTCATAGTGTCACATGTTTCAAGCTCATTGTCTACATTCAAGAATTCTTCGAATGAAATCTCAGTGTGACACTTTTTTTTAATCGATTCCCACTGTTCTGGATTCAGTTCTCCTTCTTCAGTTGCTTGCTTAATGGAATCAACTTCCTCAGTTTCACTGGAAGTTACATATTCTAAAAATTCTGCTATTATGAAACAATTTCTTATTGTTGTTTCTGTAACATTTTCCCATGCATAGTCAGCCATTCGCATTGACTGTAAGATGGTGATAGGTGCGCTAGAAAGTTTACCTTCACCGATATTATTCAGAAGTTTCTCACAATTTGAGCTCGATAATCAACTTTGAAGCTAAGAATTATCTCCTGGTTGAATGGTTGTCCTGGTCGAAGCTTCGAAATCTTGTTTGGCAGCAAAAATTTAAGTGATATTTTTTAGCGTTGGAAGATTAGAGTGGGCTTTATAATTGTCTATGAAGAGGAGAATGCATATTTTACTTTTAGCCATTGTTTTACGGATTCCTATCAGCCAATCAGCAAAAATTACGTTTGCCATACAAGACTTTATATTTGACCTGTACAGCATTAGAAATTACTTAATTTTAGCAAAGCACCTCAGATTTTAAATCGTCCTATCATAAGTTAGGAAGCTTTCCTTTACCACTTTGATTTGCTGCCAAAAGCACAGCTACATGAAGTTTACTGTTTTCCATGTCGGATTTCTTCACCTTTAAATGCAGCCGTTTTGTTGGGAAAACATTGGTACAATAATACAGTTTCATCTGCGTTAAAAACACATCATCTGCTTTATAGTCTTTTAAAAGAGAAGGAAGCTCTGAAAGCCACTCTTCACAGGTAGCTAAAAAACCTGATGCACTTTCACAGCAAAGTTTCCAAAAAACGATGTTGTCCAGGCCTCCCACTGATCCGTTTTTTGAAAACTAATAATTTTTTAGAAAGAAATTCATGGAGGGTTTCTGCAACAATTGCAAGAAAAACGCGCTTCCCGGTAGGTTGCTGTGAAATTTATAAAGAAAATTTTTCTTTAAATAAAAGTGGTGTTCAAAAAACGGACTGAGTGGGAGCCCTGTGTTGTCCCTTTTTTCGGTTTCAAAAGCCTTTCATTCTTACACTTTAAGTTCTTTGTATCAACAAAGCGATAAAAGAATGTGAAACCAGCATCCAGATCAAATTCTACAGCTGACAATAGCCAAAAGTAAAAAGTCGAACTAATTTCTGTGGAAAAAATTTCGACATATAAAGGGTTTTGAAAAATATATTTTTCGAGATAAATATGGAAAATACATAAGAATTTTGATGAAAATGCAGGGGAAATTTCTTTTTTCGAGATATCGAGGTCCGACTGTATATACATCGTACAAACATCATGCACAATATGTATCAGCCAAATGCTCATATATGAGCCATATAAGTAATATTTATATCATATATCAGTCATATATATCATTAAACAAAAACATAATTTGCAGAAAAAAAAATTATTTTACACATTGTTAATGCTCGAGAAGGGATAGATACAGCAGATTCGCTCAAATCCGCACAGCTTGGGACTAGAGGTTGTGTAGATTTTAGAATTTTGTGGATTTCTGGTTTGTTTACATTTTTTAGACAATAATTTGAATGTAATAATGCAATCAAATGTATAATGAATGTTTGCAATACAGCAAAATATTACAATAATTAAGTAATAAACTAAAATGATAAAAAGTAAGATAATTTAAAAAATGATTAAATTATTAAAAGTAAAGGTCAAATAAATAATTAATAATGTATAATTAAATATGCATAATAAAAATGAGATACATTTTCCTTGAATCATTCAATGATACTTCCCTCATAAAGGTACCCTATTAATTCACATCAAAATCAAAAAGTAAGGAAGTTTTATTTCAGGTTTGCCAGTGTTAATAACTATAGAAAAAAATTGATTAATACATATATATATTTGGTAAAAAGGCTGATTAGCAGTGATATCAGCAATATCCTTTTTTTTTTTCAGTAATAAATTTATATTTCCTTCATGAAAAACAACGAGTTTAGTCTCATCATGTTATCGAGAATTACATAATAAAATACATACGAAATGATATAAAACTAAAAAATCCTGTTATTTTGCCTCTACAGCTTAACTGAAAATTTCATTGTTTACATCTGCAATGATGTGCGGATTTTAGGCGGTTACAGATTTGAGGGAGTCCTGTATTATAATTTTTCTTCAGCTGCTTCTACAGTCTTGCAAAAAAATATGTTTAAACCAAATGAATTTTTAAAAATAAAATTCGAACAATAGAATACTTAAACTACCCTAAAAACTTAAATTACAAAGGTACATGGAAAATGCAAACCTTTAAAAAAGTCTCAGCTTTATTTCCATTTCATTCGAATGGAATGTAAGTTTTTAGATTAGTTTAAGTATCATATTGTTCGAATTTTATTTTTATTTCTTTAAGATCAATTGGTTTAAACGTATTTGTTGCAAAACTTTAACATTTACTGTAGAAGCAGCTGAAGAAAAATTCTAATATCTATCCCTTCTTAGGACTATACAATGCATGAAATAAGGTGTTTGTTGTTGTTGTTGTTCTGCAAATTATGTTTTTTTTTTTTTAATATGTCAAGTTTTATAACTACTGCAATTCAGAGAAACTCATTACAAAATTAACAGAGGATGTTATAATTAGGGTTGGATATATAAGGTATTGCATCACAATTTGTGATGTAACTAAAATCCATAATAAAAACAAAAAATTCAAATTTGGTTATCCAATTTTCCACTGGTAGTGGTCTCTATGAATGCAAAAGTAAATTGTGTTGCATGTTTGCTGGTTATTTATGCTACTATGAACTGCAATTCTGCGGCATTGAAACATTTCACCTCTGAACTGGGAAGGCCGGTGACCGGTGAGTGAATCAATTTCTTTTCACCAGTCTTTGACAGAGGAGTTAATTAATGGTAATATTAAAGAAAGTTGAAATCTTTTTGAACTGCTTAAAAAAATAAAATAAAATAAAATAAAATAAATAAATTTATCTTGTAATCAACACCATTACATTTTAAGTTGTCCTATCAGAGCCTAACACCATTTGTCAGTTTACTGTTTCATAAATGTCAGTTATTGAATACTTGCATTATTAATAATTTAAAACATGAAAAGAGAGACACATCTATAGTATGGTATCATATATAAATAAGGTTTAAGTAATTTGTTTTTATAATAAATATTTAAACTATTTTTAAAGCATATTTTTTTTTTTTCCCCGTTGCAAGTAAAGTGTCAAACACTGGTTCATTTTGTGTCAGTTATTGGTTTTTCAAAATGGGGTAGTGTCAGTTACTGAAGTTATTCACGATATTTATGAAAAACATTTATTTTTAATAATACAATATATAATTTTTCAAAATTTTGTCATCAGTAATTTTTAAATGTATCTCTACCACCCATTCAAAAAAAAAAAAAAAAAAAAAAAAAAAAAAAAGGCGTAGAATGGATTTAAAATTTTGTAATAGTGATTTGAACAATAATTTTTAATGTGTCAGTTACTGGGGGTTTCACCCTAAAGAACTCACCAAGTAATAAAGAAATTTAAACAAATTATTAAATAGAACATAAATTTGTTTTTAATTCTTTTTTCTACTTTAAAATTTTAAACTATGTATGCATTGCATATATAATCAAAAGTTATTTTCTTTATTGGAAAAAAAATTTGGTATTCGGCTGCCCGGTATTCGGTTATTTGGCCAAATCACTATTTGTCCCATCCCTAATTACAAGTAACTTTGATTCATTACTGTTTATTGATTATTTTTTGATAAGGCAGGGGGGGGGAGGTGTTGGCATGTTACAGTTACATAAAATATATTTTTGGAAAACTTTGACATGCGAATGTGAAAAGGTTTGCCATCCCTGAACTATTCATTATTTATAATTGCATTACATTTAACTATTCAATGTCACAATTTTAAACAATTATTTTTAATATCAACATTTTTATTAGTTTGTAGGCTAAACCTTAAAATTCAGGCACGCTACACCTGCTGAAATCACAACCCCCAGGCATGTAAAATTGTTTTATGTTTTTAAATTTACGTATCCAAGGACTACATAAACAGGGTTCCTACGCAATTCTGATAAAAAAAAAAATCCCTGACTTTTCCCTTCCTTTATTTAAAAATTTCCCTAACTTTTCTCAGTAAAAATTCAGCTTGTAGTAATGTATTGTAGTTGTATTGCTAGTATTGCTTGTAGTAAAACATATTGTTGTAAAACCCTCCACAATGGACTTTAATTTAGATAAATGCTAAAAAAAAGTATGTGCTGTATGAATTTCTGATTTTTTAATTATTTTTCATATTGTTATATAGTTTGCACAAATTTCATATAAAATTTCTTCATTTACGACGATAATAGAAATTCCAATGTAAGTAGTACATAAAAAATTCCCTGACATTTCCCTGACTTTTTGCCTAAATTTTCGAATTACTTGACTTTTCCCTGTTTTCCAGGTTTTCCCTGACCCGTAGGAACCCTGATAAAATATTGGCATTAAAATATTATTTAAATGGAAATACTTGCATTTTATATATATATATATATACTACCTTCCAATATATTTCAATTTAACCTTAAAAAATATATACTGTTTATTCTCCAAACAGAAATTTTTATGAGTTATAAATATATGTTTTCCGAAACTGAGATTATACACTGTGCTGTAAGCGGGTGATGCTGCCCGCCACAAAATTGAATAATTTGAATTTAAATAGTTTTTTCTTTAAGTATTTCAATCAAAAAATTTAAACATAATATCACATTAAAATTGATAGTAGATAGATAGACACATTCACACACAGATGGTGTTATATAGTAACAGAATATAAGAAAAGAGATTAGGGATAGAAAAAAATAGTTGTAAATAGAGTTGTAAATAATAAATAAAATAAAACGGAAGGTTTTTTTTTTTTTTTTTTTTTTTTTACTCATCATTACAGTTGAAGTACAAAGGTTAAATAAGAAACAATAACAAAAACCAAAACATTTTATTTCAATTTCTAATCGTTATTTCTAATATTTACTATGTGGAAAAAAAAGTTGCTACTGGCAAAGAAAAAAAAAATCTGTTAACATAATTTGCACCTGGATAACATAAAAGTACCACATTATTCATTTTTTATGCAAGCTGACAATTGTAAAATCAAATACCCACAGACATATAAATTGAAAATTTTATTTAATAACAGCGTTTATGGACTTTAACTGAAAATTTACCTTACTCAAAGTTAAATCCTGTTTGAAAAGAGTTGAGTCCTGCTGAGTCCAACTTTTATTCAATCAATAATGATATCTATACACAAAACAGTTGTTTTTCTAAAGACAAGAAGCTTGTATCTACTGGGAGAAAAAGAAGGAAAAAGAATGAGTGGATCCAGTATAATCTTATTTTAAAGCAATTTTAAAATGCATGAATTTTGCAAATATTGGGATTACTTTAACTCATGCACACACACATAAAAAAATAACAACATTAGATTAATTTGTCTAATTCACCATTTTTTCTTCTCTGATCGAGAATCAAGCATAGATAGATTCTCGATTGTCTTGTTCACAAAAGAAATTAGCACCGGATAAATGTGCTTTCCACAACCAATATTTTATGTGCATTGTACTATAAAAGAACGTAAAGCTACTCAGTAATGTAATGATTGTGTTGACGCTAGGACAATTTGGCAAGGGTCGGCAGCCCTTTATGCACCTAGTGGCCCATTTTAATTATTTTATATCTATTGATTATAAGAAATATTAATTTAATTATTTGGTTGCAGGGAAGTAACATGAAATATATCAGATGCATGAAAAAAAAATCAAGATACTCATCCATCGATCTATCGCATTAAAAAAAAAAAAAAAACCTTGATAGTTTTGCCAGTACTAAGTCAAAGGGAAAAATTCAGAAATTCGCCAACTGTTCATGTAAAAGAAAATCATGAAATTTATGGATTAGTCGCAAGAAAGATCTGCAAAATTCTACAAAAATGAAAAAAAAAAACTGTGAATTTCACCAATCGGTCATAAGGAAATTAAAAAAAAAAAAAAAAAAATTGTCAACTGGTAGAGATAAAATATTGTGAAATTGGTTGCAAAAAAAAAAGCGAAAATTGTCATTTACTGGTCAGAAAAAATCACAAGATTTGCCAGTCGATCCTCAGAAAAAAAATTGAGAAATACTTCAGTTGGTTGCTTTAAAATATTGCGAAATTTGCCAATCTGTCACAGGAAAAAAATCATGAAATTCATGTCTATCGTTAGAAATATTGAAAAATCAGGGGTCGATCCAGACAAAATTTGCTGGCCTATTTAGGGCCCCTTCACAAAAATAAATTTAATAAAATGGGCCCCTTCACAAAAATAAACTTAATAAAACAGGCCCTTCACAAAATTCCTTTTAATAAAATAGACTCTCTATGCAGAGTTGCATAATATAGACGCACACACGCACGCCATGCGCGGAAAGTTTTCTGCAAAATTCTGAACTTTGTGGAAAATTTTTCTGAAAAAAAAAAAAAAAAAAAAAAAAAAAAAAAACAATTTTTGTAACTTTATTTTTTTTTTTTAAATACCGAAATATTACAAATATTTCCCAATTTTATGTATGATTTATTTATTGTTTGCCAGGGGTAATTCTGTTCCGAATTTTCAGAAAATTTAAGGCATTCGGTTCCGAAAATTCAGGTATAAAAAAATATCACATAAAAATATTGCGAATTTCAACAAACGGTTGCCGAAAAAAAAACAATTTTGTCAATCGCTCGCAGAAAAAAATCACCACTTTCGTCAAAGCATCGCGGCAAAAACGTGAATTTCGTCAAAGAACCGTGAAATGACAACTGGTCGCATGAAAAACTCGTGCAATTCGTCAGTTTATCATGGAGAACAAATCATGAAATTCTTTAGCCTGTTGTGGGAAAACACAAAATTTAACAAACAATTGTGGGAAAAAAATCCACAATTTTCGCCAATCAGTTGCAGATAAAAAACCGTGAAATTTGTCAGTGCACCAAGGAAGAAAACTGTGAAAAAAACCACGATTTTCTCTAATCGATCTAAAGAAAAAGCCTCAAAATTTGCCTATGATACAACGAAAAAAAATCGTGAAATTTGCAAATCGGTCGTGGTTTAAAAAATCGCGGATTGTTAGGAAAAATCGGAAATTCATTGATCAGTCGTGCAACGCCCCCCCCCCCCCCCCCTTCGAGATTTGGTCGATGAATCGCAAAAAAGCAACGAAGTTTTCCAATCGACTGAAAGAAAATATTGCGGAATTCACTGATTTGTCGTGGGTAGAATGCAAAATTAGTCGATCAGTTGCACTAACAAAAAAAAACGTGATTTTTACCAATCGTTCGCAAGAAAAAGCGGAAAAAATGGCTAATCAGTAGAAAGAAACTATTGTGAAATTCATCAGTGTCTCGTCATAAAAGCTGCAAAATTCGTTGCTCTATCGTCTATTAAAATTCGTTGTTAGAGAAAATGTACGATTTTCTAAAATTGGTCGCAAGAAGCTGCTGCAAAATTTGCTTATCGGTACAAGGAAAATTTTTCAAAATTCCCCAATCTGTCGTGAAAACGGCCTGTGAAAATCGTCAAAAATTGGAAATTCATCGACCAATCATGGAAAAATCCACAATTTTTGCCAATCGGTCGCAAAAAAACCGAAAAAGTTTGCCAATAAGTAGAAAGTAAATATCGCAAAATTTGCCAATCGGTCGCAGCTAAAAAATTGCAAAATCCTTTTGTTGATCTTTTAAACAAATCAGAAAATCGTTGATTCAATCAGTCGCAAGAAAAAGAGAAAAAATTTGCCAATCGATTAAAAGAAAATATAATGAAATTCGAATCAGTCACGTGTAAAAAAAAAAAAAAAAAAAAATTGTCAGAAAAATCACAAAATTCTTTGATCAGTCATGAAAAAAGCCATGATTGTTTCCAATCTGTAGCAAGAAAAAGTTGAAACATTTGCCAATCAGTTGTTGGTAAAAAACAAGAAATTCATGGATCAGTCATGTGAAAAAAAATACGATTTTCACCAAACGGTCAAAGAAAAATATCGCAAAATTCACCTACCAGTTGCAGTTAAAAAACGCAAAATTTGTCAGTGAAATGTAGAAAATATCTCGAAATTCTTCAACCAGTTGCAGGAAAAAAAGTCTCACAATTTGATGATTGGGTCCGAGAAAAAAACGTCAAATTCGCCAGTTGACAGAGAGAAAATTCTGAAATATTGCGAAAATCAATTGATTGTCAGAAAAAACAGTGAAATTCATCATTTGATCACAGTAAAATCACAAAATTTACCAATGGTTTCTTTCGGTTGAGTATGTCAGCGATTTACAAAATGTATTTTGCATTCCTATAAAAGATGCCATTGCACTTCTTCATGTATTAAGAAAATCTCCCTGCAGCTTTCTTTTTAAAAATTCCCACAGAACATTTTTGTTCAGATGAAGTTCGTTGCAGAACATTGCAAAGTATTCTGCTTTGGGGATATATACATTTTTGTATGAAACGACAAACAAAATCTTCACTTGGTGCCCCCCTTCGCCTTTCATTCTGGCACCCGGAGCACATACCCCTTTTGCTTCTCTGTACCCCCCTAGTTTCAGCCCTATATAATATAAATATGATATAAGATGTATAAATGGCATCCAAGAAGTAAATAATATGCATATAATGATACATATGAGGCACATATATATGAGCATTAGTAGTACTGTTTCTTTTAGGCCATCATTTAAGGCACAGCACCCTGCTTATTCTAAAATTGACAAAATGCATCCTGTCCTTTTTAAAAATTGTGAAATGGACCTCCAGTTGTATCTAGAACATACTAGTAAAAATTTTCCTCATACATTTTTCATGCACACAATAATATAACAATTCATGTTGTTCAGCAAAATAATTCAGACTTTTTTTTAAATTTTTAGTATTAAGTAAATAAGTTCACATTACAATATGATAATGAATGAATAACATTTGAGTAATGATCTTTCCTTAGAGCACTAGAAAATTTAAAATATAAAAAGTTTGGTGTCTTAGTAAGAACTAAATATTACATAAATTTAAATCAGTCAAAAAAAGAAGTTGCTATCAAATGGGAAGTTTTTAGAAATTGCGTACTTGCAACACATAATATATTAATTGTCAAAGAATTTTTTTTTTTTAATATGCCCCTAAATCAATGTAAAATTCGTTTCAACCCAATAAATTTTTGTTTACTTTTTATAAAACGGCATTATGACCGAGAAAAATCATGTAAACAAAGCATTCTTATTTGCGTAATCAAACGCTGATTTCTCCTATCAAAAAGTCAAAACTAAAGTCAAAACTATTGATAAATCAAATAAATAACAACACACAGAATCGTGACAGAAATGTTTTATGTAAAGTATGCACACAAACACAATAAATATAGAAAACAAAGTCAATTTACTTACCAGCATTCACACTCATTTTCACTATTTCAGCATGGCTTTCATTTCCGCGACGAGATAAACAAATCTTCCACACGTTGATTGATTGATGCGGAGCGTAACTCCACAATGTGATATTCTGATAAAATTAAATAATGCATTAAATTCCTTACTTGTTGAAACCTGTATAAAAAATTAATAAAACAAACAAAAATAAATAATACAAGTTTCGGTCAATTAGGCCTAAGTCTGTATATGCCGCCATTTTAAGATGGCGATTGATAGGTTAAGTTTTTGTCCAGATTATGTCCGTACATGGCAAGGTCAGGTTTTTGTCCCGGAATTAACGAAAATTAGATTAGTACTGTTTCCATCCAGTTTAAGTTATTAAAACAGAAAATTGGACAAACAGGTGAAGGTTTAGTTTGGGAGTTGACGAAAATTGGATTAGTTGCGTTTTCATCCAATTTATGTTCTTAAACTGATGTCCATATTTTGTAGTTATTTCGTAGTTACGTCTATGTCAAACACTCAACAAATTCTGAACGTATTTTAGCTGGCTGTATACGTCCAAATTACATACATAGAAGTATTTCGGAAATGGTAGATGAAAACTGAATATAATCTGGACGTATGTGTTGTGTGGGTGTAAGCCAAGGATCTGGGTTCGTTTCCCGGCCTTAGCACTTTTTCGCTCAGTTGGAAATATTCAATTAGTAGGGAAAATGTCCTTGCCAGGATTCGAACAAGGAAATACGGAAGCCGCCAATGCTCTAACAACTGAGCCATCCCGGGCGAATCTGGAGGACCTCATTCACCCAGTTAACCTTGCCTTTTGTTACAAATTTACAACTCAATCAGCAAAGGCAATCGAAACTGTAACAAACAAAACATTTTTTCAAACTCTTGTGATACATTTAAAAGGTACTTAATTTTAAAATTAAAATTCAGGTACTTGTTTCTATCCTCTTCTTGTTTCTATTTTGCTATTGCTTTATTTTTATTAGGCCCTTGTTACTATAATAAGAAATATTGCATATATTTCTCCTTAATCTTAAATTTAGAGCATTCTCGGTTATCCGAAAATTTCGATTTTCCGAAAGAGGGTCGGTCCCAGTTACTTCGGATAATCGCGCTTCAACTGTATATTTTGTTTAAGACCTCCTTGTCATCTATAGGACCTGTTCCACGAAGCTTCGCTTTTGAGAAATGTTCTGGGGAATGACAGCCACCTGCCAGAAGAATCACAAAAATCCGGCAGCTAATGGACCCTATTCTTCCTCCAGGGGCGCGCCGACCCAGTGTGCAAAGTGTGCACCGCACACAGGCGCCAGAATAGTAAAGGCGCCAACTATTTTAGTCGAAGCTGAAAAATTTGAAAAACTTTTATCCAATTTAAATTTATTAAATCAATATTAAATTGAAAGGGCGTCATTTCTGACACATTTATGAGTTCATTTTTACTTATAAGATGTATGAAATTTGCAGATCCTCGTCAGCAGTTTAGCTTTAGGGGTGGGGGGAGGGGAGAATCTCAAACCGAAAGGCGCCACGGTGTCGAAAAGTAACGGTCGAAAGGCGCCTCGTTGTCGAAAGGTCACGGTCGTAAGGCGCCACGGAAGGCTTAAGTTCGCCGTCAAGCGCCTAAAATAAATTAAAAAAAGCTAGAAACATAACAAATTTGGAAGGGTGACCGCGAATGTTCTTTTTGACATCCCTGCTCTAGATCAGGCCTGTCCAGCTTTTCAGAAAGCAGAGGCGCACTACAATATTTGGCAAACATGGAAGGCTTCATTATTCAAATAACTTAAAATATATAACAGTGATACACATACTGACGATATAAAAACGGGTAGATATTATATTGCAGAATAGTAAAGCAACACCAAGCCTCCAGGTTATGCACGGTACCCATCTAAAAATAAATTGCCAAAAAAAGCACAAATCAATCATAGCAATCGGCTACATTATAACGGAAACAATAAATAAATAAAACAGGATGTAGCTCAAACTGCAATGCAATGTAAAAAAAAGAAATGAAAAACTCCATTCGATTCCAAACAAATTTAATAGTCACGCTTATCATTGTATGCAAAGCATATAAACGAGCCCGCGAGCATGTAAGAAAGTTTTATGTCATTTACAGTCGGGAAACAAGTTTTTGAGAACAACCTCAAAAGGAATTACGTTTTATTGAAATTTTAATTGTATATTTTATAGATTTGCTTCGAACAAAGAATAAACGTTCAAGAACGAGTTTCAATCGCGTACAGAGAGTTCATACAATAAATTTATTAATTACTAACTGCAATCTTACAAAATATAGTCGTTAAACGAATAATAAGACTTTGCAAATAACTTGGAATTATTTTATTAAATATTTTTCAATAATTGCCTTCAAAAATTGGATTCAATTGAAATGAAAAATGACCTAAAACAAAGATTTTGTACAAAGTTTAATTTTGCCATTGTGCCATTTCCGCTTCGAAAGGAGGTCGTAAAGTTGCATGGCCACTTTGGTCTGTGCCACGTTTTTTTAGATAGATTTTCTATTAATATTTCGGCTAATTATCAACAATTCTTTTGGAAAATGATTATGGACAGTTCTTGGATGATTTCGTATCGATAGGTACCTCGAACTCCTCCGCTGTTCAACGCGCCCGCCAAATAAAGTTTATGTATAACGGGAAACTGCGATTTTCTGAAAAACTGTATGACCTAGGATAATTGCTATAGCTTTCCTGCAAGATTTAAATAAATTCCAACTACTACTAACTTTTTCATAATTTTATTTTCAGTAGATTCGGAAGTAGGAGGGGACACATAATTTTGCCATACATTTCCGACGAATTTCTGAAAAGATAATAGTATCTAAGAGTAAAACAAATATATTTTTGAGTTCTGTGTTAAGAGCTTTTTCGAACGATACCCCTCCCCCCTTTGATGATTTTTAAATGAACCTTAAATTTGTATGATTTTATATCTTTAACTCGATATATATTTTTTTTATTCGTACCTTCTCACTGTGTGAAAATAGGGGAGAAGCTGTTAATTGTTCAGATTTGTTATGTAAATTTTTTTCATGATTTTATGGAAAATTGTATGTGGTAGTAATGAACAAATTAAAACTTTAAAATGACCTGTACCTACTGATGAAAAAATGAGTTAAGAGGAGAGGTGTGACTGCTTAGTAAAGTACAGGCCGAAAGCTTTAAAACGATATGTCACATGCAAAAATTCATTTTATCCCCACAGCCCACGGGGAATGCCCCTAATAATCTGGGGTCAAAATAGACCTCACCAATCGAAGGCCTGTGAAGAGTTTCATCTTCGGTCAAGCCTTCAAATGAGCTGCCCAAATCTTAATTAGGAGCTCGGTTAGAAAACTGACCCCCAGGGGGTGGAATCTGAGTGAGCGGTTAGAAAGGTTCATAATATGAAAGAGTGGTTCAAGGGTTTTCCGATGATATATCACATGAGGATTTAGCAGGCATGCTGCGAACGCACTGCAAAATTACAAATCTCGAAGTTTTTAGTTCTACATTCCATCACCAGGGGGAGAACTCTATTCTTAACAAAACTGCTTCTGAACGAAACTGTGTTAAACAACCTACCCATAGTCAGTATATATTAGTCACCAGCCATAGTATATATTAGTCAAGGGGGTGGCGGACTAATGCAATAATTTAAGTAATTTTCTGAAATTATTATTCGAAAGTACGTAATATTCATTAATATTCGTAAGTACACTTTTGAAATTTTTATATTAAAAGTAATATTTATCTCAGGGATCTGTCAAAAATCCGCATCTAAAACGGTAGAAAATGGTACGGTTTTAAATATTTGATGCCCCCCCCCCCATTTTTTTTTATCGCCTCCCTCTCCCTGAAATTTGATGCCCTCTACTTTTTAAAATCTTTATTGTGTGTTATAAACTGTCTGAAAGTTCTAAATCAATCGGTTCGTCAGTTTTTTTTATTTTAACAAATTCACGTTTCAGCAAAGCATTTCTTTTCCTTTTTTAAAATCGAATTTTTTATTAAAAAAAACTTGCGGATCGATTTTTATAAAATTTAGATATTATTAAACAGCGATTAAAGATAGGCCTAGATGCATAACTTTAAAATATCTAAATGGTGTATTTTTAAAAATTTGACGGCGTTCCAAAGAATCATAGTATAAAAATCACTTGTGGTTTCGAAAGACTGGCTTTTAAATTGAGAGTTTGAAAGGAATCATCCAATTAATGAAATAATAATTAATATCTAAGGTTGTAATTGAGCGACCGCGAAGAAATTTACATATCTGAAATCAGCGAAAAATTTTGCACTTGGATGAATAAATTATAAATCTATAAATTTATACAGTAGACTCTCTCTATTCTGAACATTCATGGGACCGACTAAAAATGTTCAAATTACGGGGGGTGTTCATTATAGAGGGAGATTGGGAAGTGCATTAAACTACTATGTATTGAGTTTACAAACTGTACAGGATAATTAGCCTGGTTAGCCATGCAAGTTACCGAGATGGAGGTTCTGAATTTAGATTTGGCGGCTAATGCAATGTCAAACTAAATTCAGTCGGACCTCTGCTCTACCCTCTCATTTGATTTTTTTTATTAAAAAGTTTTACAAAACATACAAATACATATATAGCAATACCCCCGACTTACGTCCCCTCGTCTTACGTCTCCGCGAATTTACGTTGTCTGGCCTGGGAAAAAAATTCCTTAAATTAAACTCACTTTGAACTTTTTTGAAAACTTCTTTAAGAAATTTAACATCTCAGATGCTGTCACAGTCATAGGGGGTTCATGGGGTGAAGTTCAGAGAAAAATAATGAGAGATGCTTGGAAAAGATTGTAGCTCTTTTCCTTCTCAGAGACTAAGAAAACATATGAAAATTTTGATTCTGTATGTCTCATAATTGATGAAATTGTCGAAACGGGAAGAGACAACTTAGAGATGAAGGTATAACTCATAAATTCACCTGATCCGGAATTAACCATCGACGATCTTATCGAATTAGAGAAACAAAATACTGCCGAAGAAATAGAAGATTTTGAGCCTAAGATTATGACGGTTGCAAAATTAACCGAAGGACTAAACATTATTGAAGCTGGAATGACGTTTCTTGAAAATATTGATTCAGACGAGCAAAGTGTAACAATGAATAGAAAAAGCTTAGAAAACATTCTGCTGTTACAAACAGCTTCTAAGAGAAAGAAAAATAAAAAATTGTCGGTTCAAACTTCATTGCAAGATTTTTTCATGCACTCAAAGACTCGAACCGGGCAGCAAAAAAAAACAATAAATTGTTTATAACTTAGCGATTTATTTCAAATTCTTGTATTGCAAACGCATTTTTTCCCTAATGTTAAATGCATGTAACCTAATCCCTAAATGCAATAGAACATGTTCATTAGATTTTGGTGAATTTTTATTACTTATCCTTTTTTGTTCATCTAAATGTACCTCGACTTACGTCACTAGTCTTGGAGTGAATTGCTGATCTAAGTCGAGGTATTACTGTATACGATACTTGATACTGTATACATTACTTGAAAACGTAATCGGTACATTACTTTAAAAAGTGGGAAATTTTAATCTGTTTTTGCATTGTGTATGTTCGTACAGTGTACATGTTATCTAGATGTTTAAGAAGTGGAAAAGGTTTCGGGTGACATTCAGCCGCATAGTTCAACAGGTCTTCAATCTCCTGGCCATATTGCTTGAAGGTAATCGTACTTCTTGTTTCATCGGTCTCTTCTGATTCCTCTTCTTCTTCACTATCCCCTTCAACGATGTTGTTGTCGCCAACCGGAAGGCTTCCGTCTGCTTTGAGATAAGCTACATCAGTATGAAGCTCCTGTAGAATTGACACCAAGTCATTCATAGCTGTTGTTGCTTCTTAGTCCTCTATTCTTGATTGCTAATTCTCACAGCGGAATTTAGCTTTATAGAAGCATCTTTGGATGGTGTAGGGGGTTACTTCGTTCCAAGCCGTTGATATCCAATGGACAGCATCCATGACGCTGACCTTCTTCGTTAGTTTGGTTGATGATAGGGGAATTCCCCGAATTCCGATAGCAAATACATGTTCAGTTTACAGAGAGGTGGGGTAGAATGGGGATCAAAAGTAGAGTTCATAATAGTGGGGTGTTCAGATTAGAGGGTGTTCGGATTACAGAGAGTTCATCTTTTGTTAAGTCTATGTAGCTTCGCCGGGACCATCAGAATGTGTTTATAATACCGGGGTGTTCCCATTAGAGAGTGTTCAGATAGAGAGAGTCCACTGTATTTTGAAAAATTTATATTCGTTCGAAAATGTCCACTATTGAAAGACGTTGGCTGTCTGCAATGAACACCTGGCGTTCATGGGAGAGATTTCGAAACTTTCTTTTAGAAGAAAATGGAAAGATTCTTTATAAATCGATTTAGCGTAGATTTTTTGACTTCCTGAAACCGTACCGGAATAATTTTTAGAATTTATAAAAGGGATTTTTTTTGCGTCTGTTTGTGCAATTTTTTAGTTGTCAGGTCCAGTAACATTTATCGCCCTAGCAGCTCTGTAATTCTATTAACCCCTCCCCCTCTCTTCGAGTTTTTGTTGTGTACGGTTTGAAAAAAATCTATGCTCTTGTTGAATTATGAATACTTTTCATTCTTTTAATTTGGGCTTTTTAATTAATTTCTCAACTAATTATTAGAGATTTAAAATTCTGAAACTTAGGTGCACGGTGCACCAGGAGAGGCTTTCGACTATCCTCACAAAAAGTTTGAGTCTCGTATGTGCCGTAGATTCTGCTAGCCATCGCATACAGACAGACACACATACAGACAGAGCGAAACTTTGTTTTATTAGTATAGATATTTTTAATTTAGAACTTCGATTTATTACACGAAAATTGGGAATTCAAAAAATGAAAAAAATCTGACAGAGAAGGTGTGACAAGGTAAAATTACGCGTAGCTACTTAACAATGTAAACGTCGAAATGAATGTGCATTTTTCATAACACTTGTTATATAACCAGCATAGGGCTTCTATATTTGCTAATATAAAATCAAATGTTCCGGGACTGGAACATTTTCGAATACACCCCTAATTATGTTGTGTCCCCTAATTATAGCTTGAGATAATTGTTTAATGTGCATCTTAATTGATGTTACATTACTTTAAAATAAATAAAAGTACTATAACGCGCTCCAGTGTATTAAAAACATCATAATTTGAGAAAATATTTTTCTACTTTTATGTGTATTTACCGTATTACGAGCATCCCTTTATTTGTGTCATAGTCCTACCATTGATTAATTCAACACAGCTATATTTCCAAATTAAAGTTTATTTGAACTGTTTAAATGTAAATATAAATAAACATCAGATCTTAAAAATTTCTGGAGTGATGGAGGTAAAAGAAGCTGATTTACTTAGGAGGTATACCATTGTGGGGAGAGGGAGCAAACAGCTGAAGCACCCACCTTTTAGGGATGTCCGTTATTTTCATAACTGACAACATTCCTTATTTTTAATTCAAACAGCACTAATTTTAACCAGAAATTTAATTTAATAAATGAAATAAAAAAGAACCCTGAAGAAACAAGACACATTTCATTAAATAAATTTTTTGGTTCCAAATTCGTTCATTTGATTTGGAGAAATCCCCCGGAAATTTGGCTTGACAGCTATGCATTTATACTCCTTGAAAAATTATAAAGTTTTAGTTTTTTTTAAGGGGGCGGGGGGGGGGGGTAGGAATATGGGACGCCAATTGAAGTTCTGCACACAGGCGCCTGATACTGCTGGCGCGCCCCTGTCTTCCTCCCAGCTCGAGGCTACAAAAAATCAGCTGTTTTCGATAACGTTAAAAAATCGTTCTATTAGAAAGCAATTGCGTTCTTCAAGAATTCTCTTATTTTTTTTTTTTCTACTGAAAGAAATGAAATGTGTGTGATAGATCTGAAAAATATAAGAAATATTCATTTAATTTCCGATTAATTTTGTCTTAATTATCGAATTTATTAGAAATATAGCGTTAAAATAAATGAAGTTATACCCAATGTCTGTAAAAACGAGTGAAATTTCAAGTGTTTAAATGGAGTTTTGTTTAAAAATTATTTAAATTAAATTTATTTTACTTGCATATGCTTTAATTTCACGATTTTAATATTGAAACGATTTCACTTCCGCCTAAGATGATCTGGTAGCTTATGAGACAGGAAATCTCTCTAGATTGATCTTCGAATATTTTATTCTTGATTATATACACATTTTAGATTTTGATTCGCATCAAATTACAAATATGAAAGGGCAGTTGCCACAGAGTCTATCAGACGCAGAGTGTCTCTTTACATAGGAGACTGTCGTCTCCGGAAGAATGTCTATTCTTGATTGTCCTATTTTAGATGAGACTGATGTCTCCTAAAGGAATCTCGCCGGCTTGGGCCATCTGCGAGTATTTTCGAACCCGTTCATACACAAAGTCCCGTCGCTACTTTTTACCGACTCAAAGTCTCCAGGAGCTAGGGATTGTCGCCGGCCTATGCCGTTTGCGAAAAAACCCAGTGTCATCTCTCTCTCTCTAAAATCCATCCCCTCATCTCCATCCTCTGTCTCCGCCCCCAAATTGAAAGGCATCTTCTCCTCCAATCGGCCAAGTCTCCGCATTCTCATAGGAGCCTCTTTGTTTCTCCACTGTAGCCTGTTGCCATTCCGCGTGTGTGAGATGCTGAAATTTTCTCCCTCAGGAGGTCGCCTGAAGGAGAAAACGATCTATAAGGGATGGACCGTGGAGGATTTTTAACGTCACGAGACATTGGACCTAGGATACCTCGAAATATTCTCTCATTGTACATTAAAGATGAATGGTTTCTAGCCCGTGGGAACCTAGTCCCGCTGTTAATTAAGTTCTGTTAATTAATTACGCCAAGACTTTACAATATTAATTTTTAGTGTTTAGAAATTTTTTTCATTTAAATTCTGCAATGGACCACAAGCATTACTGACGTCATACAACGTCACGATGGATTATAGCTAATCAGCTTCTTGATTTTTCCCACAAGCGTCAAAAGCCAATCGAATAATATATCAATCGAATAATATGCCAATCGAATCAATACCCCAATGCTTGTGGGAAACATTGCAAGCTCCGCCCAGTGCGCGTGGTCGATTCATGTTTTTGTCAGGTATTTCATTATTTAATAATTAAAAAAGGAAAGAATATGGTTATATTATTATTAATCTGGTTTCCGATTTCATAAATGGAACAGTAAAATAACATTGCAAAGAAACGTAGCGAAAAAAAATCTTGGTGAATGCAAAGCGTAAACAAACGATTATGTCGCACCTACTGTGACATCACCGGAAAACTGTCCATTCCAATATTCTTTATCAATGCGACCTGATATCGAGGCTAAAATTCGTCTGCTGGCGGTATTTACTTTCGAATATTAGCATAACCCTCTAAGTAGTATAGGGGTTATTAATGTTTATGTGTTACAAACTCCGCAAAAAAAAAAAAAAAATCATCGTTGTAGCTGTAGATACTTGATATATTGTAATATACATTCAAGATGTTGTTCTGTATTCGTGGACATTCGTAAATTTACAAAATCTCGTTGAAACTTTATGCACGCAACCTGGGTCGAGGATAAAATTCGTCTACTGGCAGTATTTGTGGCTGCGTATGCTGACATTCTAGCGGTACAGTTGCCATAAAAAAGGATCAAAATACCGCCAGATCTGATGTGTGACGTCACGTGCATAAAGTTCATTCAACAGGTTACTTGACGTGTCTAATGACGCTCTGCATGCAAAAAATCTTCTGAGCTATTACACCTTTTGCTGTAAACGATT
The DNA here is from genome assembly GCA_963932465.1 of Maratus speciosus. NCBI lineage: Eukaryota > Metazoa > Arthropoda > Arachnida > Araneae > Salticidae > Maratus > Maratus speciosus. The sequence goes on along the minus strand of OZ010795.1, from coordinate 11,698,914 downwards.
GACAGTACTACCTATAAGAATGTACTATGGGGGTGAGACTCCATACATAACTCACAACTCACTTTTAGGACGAACACTGACATTTATTGAGACGAACACACGAACAAAAAATACAGATATAAACACTCTTCTCGTTCTTTAATTAGCTTAAAGTCTATAATTCAGGACGTCGTTGATTATTTCTGAGATTTTCTTACGTCGTGTAAATATTCAATCTTATTTCACCGAAAAATGTTCTGTTCTTTTTTAACAAAACCCTGCGTCGTAAAAACTCATTTCGTTCTCTTTACTTCTTCCGCATTTCCACTTCACACAGCTTCGTTAAGGCTCGTTTCCTTTTTAATCTCGAAGCGGAAAATACGGGGACACTCAGTCTGATGCAGGTGTTGCTTGCGAAATCTCCACAAGCGGCCGTCCTGACATCTGGAGCTGCCGCAGCGACATGTGGTAAAATAGAATCTGAAAAACAAAAAACAAAAACCAGTAACTGTTCTTAGGGGAAAAGAAAAAAAAATTAATCTGCACATCATAGTTGAAGTAGCGTAACATCGTATAGAGATTTCTTTGAAAGCAGTGATTTGTAAAATGTTTATAGGACACAGAAAGAAAAAATTTAATTTTTTTTTTTTTTTTTTTTTTTTTTTTTTTTTAAGTTTCAGTTTTCGTCAGGCCAAGGTTTCATGTATTCAGCACAGGAGCTAGTATTTATCGGTCCTTCAGTTGATGAGATTTTCGTTACGTCGTAGGTGTCATTAGACTTCACTTTGATTACTTTATACGGACCTAAGAATTTAGATTTCAACTTTAAACCTGGTCCTTGCTGGGTTCTCTTAATTGCTACAAGGTCACCAAGCTTGTACTTACGGGGTTTCTTACGTCGTAAATTATAGTGCTTGCGATTTTCTTGTTGAATTTCCAGGATATTCTTCTTGGCTTCTTTACGGAGCTCTTCTCTGTCTTTCATAAATTGTTCTTCGACTGCACTGTTTAAGAGGTCAATAATTTGTACATCTTCTTTCTGTTTCATTTTTGGGGACGCTGATATCTACCCCCTGTATATCTGCCCCCATACGTCATATTGACGTCACAGATAGAAGGGGGCACATATCCAGTGCTGCAGAATTTCACTGTCGTCGAAGGGTGTATATCCGACCCCTGTATATATGTCCCCATAGCAGATGGGGGCAAATATCCAATACAGAGCATTTTATTTTCGTCGATAGCTGTATATCCACCCCCTGTATATATGCCCCCATACGACGTCACAGCTGAAAGGGACACATATCCAGTCCTAGAGAATTTTCCTTTCGTCGAAGGGTGTATATCCAACCCCTGTATATATGCCCCCATACGTAATTTTGACGTCACAGCAGAAGGGGACACATATCAAGGGGGCAGATATCCAATGCTAGGACTTTTACTTTTGGAGAGAGATTTGGATATCCGACCCCTGTATATCTGCCCCAATACGTCATTTTGACGTCAGAGCAAAGGGGATACATATCAAGGGGTCAGATATCCAATGCTAAGGCTTTTACTTTTGGTGAGAGAGTTGGATATCCGACCCCTGTATAGATGCCCCCAAACGTCATGTTGATGTCACAGCAGAGGGGTCACATATTCGATGCTATAAGAATATTTTTAGGTTCGTCGACAGCTGATTATCCGACTCCTGTATATGTGTCTCCCACCCCCACCCCCTTTTACGTGCATATTTTGATGTTGCTGTGAATTAGTATACGGCCTTGAAGAAATATGTAGGAAAGATTTAGTGTGTAATATAAAAAATAATATCTCGCTTATTTTGCATACTCGGCTTTCAAGGACATACTATGCCGAAACAGGACCGTAGACAGAGACAGCCGGCCCCGTTAATAATTCGAATGCCACCACAAGTATGATAAAGAAATATCTGCTAAGACAAAAACTTAATTTATCAGTAAAGAATTCCGTTTTACACAGGTTTTTTATGTCTGAAGTGGTATAATTGCATGGTATTTTTTGGCAAGAACATGATTTTTCCCGTTTAAAGTGAGATTCCGTTACAGACAGGCTTTACTCTATTAGAAAATAAATTTGTGGGCAAGTTTTTTTCTAACGTCTATAAATTTGCTTACAATTATTATTATTATTATTTTTACAGCATTACTGTTTATTATAACACTTTTCATCTAAAGATTTTAAATAGAAATATAAAATATTAAAATATAGGCAAACCATTTTCGATTTTCTTGTAGCAGCTCACTGTTACATCCCTTCTTTTCCCCTTCGGTAATCTATTATTTATATGATTAATCCAATTATCATGAAATTCAAATGTATTATTTGTGAGATACAGATATTTGTTGTTGTCAAATAAAAATTGCAAGCAATATAATTTTTTTTTTCGGAAACGTTATTGTGTTAGCTCTGCTTCTGAATAATAATAATAATGTATTATTATTATTATTATTTAAATAAAAAAAATGTGATTCTTATATTGTTTATTTATGTGAGCTGGAAACATTCTATTGTGAACAAACTATTGTAATGCAGCCAAGACCTTCTAGGGATAAATATTAGTTAATGGTATGGGTTTCAAAGTCAAAGAATTTGAGATCTGAGTATCAGCACGCAAGTAAAGAAAAAAAATCTTGATTATAATTCCGAAAGAAAAAAAATGAGATTGCGTAATGCATCTTAAAATTTCATTCAGGAGGTTATACAGTTGTCAGGTTTTTTTCCTAAACATGTGTCATAATCTATGTTTTTATGCTTTAATTAATAAAACTATTATTAGTACTAAAAGATTAAATCAGCAAATTAGTTATTTTATCAGTTAGTAATACCATTATGTATGTTAAAATTTTTTAATAATTATGTAAACCTATATTAAATACTGCAGACATTTATATTTATTAAAATTATTAATAACTTAATTTAATATAAAATTGTTAATACTATTTAAATTAATAGTTATTAAACAATAATTTCTCTAGTTAGAACATTACACATTTTACGTTTTGATTAATAAAATTATAATTAATATAATTACAGAAATAATAAAAACTTCACATAAGTAATTTCATCAGTTAACACAAATAACAAATCAAACAAATATCATGGCAAGAATTTTTGCATTTCAACTTATAAAAATTACTGTTAACACCATAAATGAAAACTTACACGCAGGTATATGCTTGCTAATCAAAACAAATTATGAAAATGGGTGGAAACCATTAAATTATGCACACAAAGTAAATATGAGAATGACCAATTTTATATCTGAAGTTATATTTGAAATCCACAAAATAGAAGCATTAGATTTAAATATCTTTTTTAAATTGAATGATTTTTACGCCAGATAAGAACTTGCTTTTTACAAACTTATCATATTTAATTTTTTATAAACATAATCATTTAAGCTAAAACATGTATTTAAAGCATTTTTCGGTTATTCATTAAGGCAAATTATCCATAGAAACTTTACAAATTAGGTTCACTTTATATTTCAATGCTTTTTTATACCGTTTTAAAAATCTTTAATTTTTAAACACGATTTAATCATTAATTTTAATTGTCTGATTAAAATCGTTGACATTCTTATTAAAAGTATTAAAATCAAATTTGGAGTTTATTTTTATTTTTTTAGTTGTACTGGTTGCTTTTCCAGTATGAAAAAATACTTTTTTTTCTATTTGAGGGGTTTTTTTTTCAGATATAAAAAAATTAATCTAGTATGAAAGCATTATAAAAATATAAGTATTTTATAAATTAAAAATTTATTAAATTTAATAATATTTTAATACGAGTTTATATATATTTTATTATTTATAATATTTTGTCTTTGAATGTTGCACTCTGAGTTAAATACAAAAAAATATCTTTCAAATATTTTACATAATGAATACTTTTATCTTTCAAAGCATCCCGAAAAATCTGTGTTTTTTATTTTCATGAATTTATTTAATTTGTGTATATATTGTCGGTTTCCTCCACAAATTTCAAAAGGTAATATTTATGAACTCTTTATCGCCTTATTTAATTGCAAAGTTTCTGCTATTAAATAAGACAATTTTTAGATATTGAATTAGTGGTAATGCGTCGGCTCACGGTCTTCAGATTAACCCCTTAACTGTCGCATTAAATTACAGTTTAAAAATTCAAATTGCTTATTGGTACCCCCCTTTTTTTTTTTTTTTTTAAATATTCACCTTATGTAATAGCAGGTGAAATGATACCATAATAAAACCAATTACACTGTTTTATAAAACTGGTGGGGATTAAACAAACTGAATAAAAGACACAGCCCGTGAATATCACGGGCGCGAGAATTAAGAGGTTAAAGACACCTTAGGAGCTACTACAAGCAAATGTGTAGAATTCTTATATATTTAGCAAAATTTTCGTCTCAAAATGTCCATAATGGACAGAACTTTAACACATTAAGATTCACAGAAAGCATATTGTTTACATAAGTATTGTACTGATTGATGAGTTTAGACATTAAATTTTCACGTAATTAATGAAAATGTGCATCAACAAATTTTTCAGAAGGAAATGTTTTAAAAAAATGGAACATATAAGTTAAAGTTTTTTTTTAATTATTTTAATTAATTTGCCTTTTAAAGTTTTGTATGTAACGGTTTGCACAAAATAAAATCTAAAACTGAATACAGTAGAGCGCCGATTATCCGAAAAAGTTGGGACCGACCCTGGTTCGGATAAGAAAAAGTTCGGATAAATGGACAGATAATTTAAGGAATGTTTCTGACTTTACTAAAACCTTCATACCTTATCTAAGCTTAAGTCTGGCAGCACAAGTTAGTGCTGGCACGTTTATTTATTTTTTTTTTTTTATATATATGTTTACCATTAAATTTTTTTTCTTTCCATATCATTTTCTCAACTCCTGAGATTATAATTTAAGCAAAAAAGCTTTTGATTGTTGCTTACTTAAATGAAGAAATTCTTTTCAATGCTGCCCTATTTCTAATTCTTCTTAAATACGTTAGTTGAATACGATCAACGTTCTTCTGCCGTTCGAGCCATTTCATAGCTGTTTCCAAATATTCAAATGCTTCATTATGTGATGGACCTTGGTTATTTCCAGAGCATTCGTTTTCATTATCTACAATTTCTTTTCATCATGGATCTCATCCACAATCTCATCATCATTTAAAATCTGATATCCAGGGTTATGTACTACTTCACTATCTAACCACTCGTTAATTTCATTTTCTTCATACCTTCTTCCCATCTCCTTTATTGTTTTACATTCCTCATTTCCTGATCCACTATCAGCTTTTTCTTCATTTAAAATTTTATTTCAAGCCAATGGATAAGTGGGAGTTCGGTTACAAAATTTTTTGGGGAGAAATAGGCTGTTCGGATGACTGTAAGTTCGGTTAAAAACATTTTTGAGAGAAATAGGCTGTTCGGATAGTTGGAAGTTCGGTTGATTGGAGTTCCGATAATCGGCGCTCTTCTGTACATAGATTAAAATCAACAGATTATAACCATATATATATTATATATATATATATTGTTTCCCGTGAAAATTCACTAGACTATTTAAAAAAAGAGTTGTATATTGCAGACAACATATTACCTTAAAATGAGTAGATTCATATTTCAAAAAGACTGATATATATGTACATGTAATTTAAATATTTCTGATTATAAAAGAAAATTAAGCATTTTTTTGTTAGCAATAAAATCTTATTATCTTGAAATTTTAAGAGACTAGAGCTGTTTAATCACCAAAATATTGATTTTTCAAAAAATTATATATGAAAGAACATTATAGTAGTTTGTTGCATTTTAAAACATTTTGCATAGAAATATTTCTAGTTTTACGTAAGTTATGACTAAAAAAATGCGTCCACCATTTTACTGCAAACAATGATTTAAAAGACACTTTTAAAGATATTTTTCTCAGAAAGATAAAAACCATTTTTTTTTTTTGTTAATTGCGCACAAAATATGTATTTTAGATTAGTTAATATTTTTGCATGCAATCTTTACGAATTTAGATATTATATCTACAACTTAAGATTGGATTTTAATTTGTACATAATTTAGTAAAATTTCTATTTAAAAATTATTGTTGAAAATATTGTACCCATTAAGATTATCTGTTTTTGTGCCTAGAATTACAAACGAACTTTGGTTCAGTTTTAATATAATTCTTGCGTTGCAGGTTTTATAGTGAGAACATAGCCAATAGTATTTATTTAGAATTTTTTTTATCTTGCTGAAATTCAGAACTGAACATTGGCACTATGCGACTCCTATATCATCCTTTACATTTAGCACTCTAAATGATTTTCGGGCTCAGGTTCTTTCCTAACGGAAGTGCTTGATTGAGTACTTGATTGATGAGTTTTCGGAGAATCCGGAAAGTACGGTTTTGATTATCGCATTCTTTTCGGCATACATCATTAATTTTCCATTTCCTCACACTGGTTTGATGGAACGTTTATTGATCTATTGGTTATTGATCAGTAAAGGCTTAGCAAAGATTATAGCAAAAACCAAGGTTGCCAACAATTAATCTTTGATGTCTTTTAACTATCGCTCGGTTTTTATGGCGCATAGAAAAAGATAATATAATCTGGACAACATGGAGATTCAAAAAAAAGGTAAAAAGAGACATAGAGAGTTACAAGATAAATTGTCTGTAATCTAGCGCCGGTAATTCATATACAGGGTGTCCGGTCTCAACGGTGTCCAATGGCTAATTCCAAAACCATTAGTCATAGACATATAGTTCCAATTACAAAAATGTTTTAAATGAGGTAAAGAATTATTTTTAAAGCGATTTAGGTCAAGAAAAACATTTATTTAAAAATTACAAAAAATAAATTTTTATACGGTCCCCCGGTCCTATAAGTGATATTTAGTAAACTTTTCCTATTTCTCTAACAAGTACGGCAGAAAAAATCCCATTCATCTAGCACTAAAATTGACCGAGTTATGACGTTTTCAATTTTATGACTTAAACCACTTTTCTGTAACTGAAAACAGATGAGTTGAACCAAGCTTTCAGGGGTCGTACACGAAGTGCTTAAAGTATTATAAAGGGCGTCCACTCCAAACGATGTTCAATGGCTAATTCCTAAACCGTTAGTTAAAGACATACATTTCCAATTACGAAAAGGTTTTAAATAATATAAAGAAGTATTTTTAAAGCGATTTAACTGAAGGTGCTGCCCCCGTATAAATATTACGGTAGTGTTAATTTTTAGTAATTAACTTTCAGATTGGTTTAAATAATTGAAGAAGGGAGTTTCAAAACTCGCCTTATCGCGAAAATCAAGTTTTGGGAAATCGCGTAAAACCTTTGAATGCGTCCATTGATATTCATTGAAAATTTGGAGATTGTAGTGCTTAAATGGTACATTTATACCAATAGAATAGATTGATAGAGAAAAACGATTTTTTAATTTCGGATAAGGTGAGTTTCGAAACTGACGTCTTCAATTGTATTTTGACTTTTTTTTTTTTTTTTTTTTTTTTTTTGTAAGGAAATGAGTGTGCTTCTTTTGATGATTTTATTTTAAAGAGTTGTATTATTTTTATAAGCTTTTAACTTCGACGTTCGTATGTATGTTTTCCTAATTCAAAATTTGCATTCCAATTTTAACTCACTTCCAAATATCCGATCAAGATTAAATTTTGCACAATTTTGTAAATCCATTGACAATGTAATATTAATATGATTTTAGGTACGTACCATTTATATTTATTTTACAGGACTGCTCCAAAAATTTCGTATACTTTATTACCTACAAACAGAAATTTTAAAATTAAAATTAGTAACATTTGTGTAAGGCACTAAGATTCACAATGTAATTATTCCAAATGAAAGTGCGTTGCGTTTATATTTTTTATACAGAGCCGCACAAAATATGTCAGATGCATTACGATGTATGAGCAGGGATTGCTTATTATACATTTTGATGATATTATACTTTTATCAAATTCAACTTTTTAGTTCTTTATAAAAACTTGTTTGAAAAAAATATTTTACAGACCAAAATCAAAATGCAATTTATACTTGCTAAACAAAAAATAAATATTAAATGGAGTGAAAATTTTTCCTGTTGGACAAGGAAAATGAGGTAAACAACTTTATTTGTACAATAGATGTGCCAAAACACTTGCGGCCTCAAATCATGCACATACAAATACTTTTTAAGGTTTAAAATGCATATTTTTTCCCAACCATGTTTTGCCAATTTGTAATCTGATTGGAAAGAGGTTTCGGCGTCAAAGTGACTCATCTTGGCGGTATTCGTGCTTGGCAAGTGAAGAGGCAAGTGTTTGTTGGCAAAAGTGATTTATATGCTTTTGAAACTTGCTTAGCGAGAAGTACGGCAAAAAAAATTATAAATTGTTAAATGTTAAAATTTAATAATTTAACATATGTTTTGATTTAACAGTATTTTCTCCCTAATTTTTAATTAAAAAATAATAAAAAAAAAATAACTGTTCTAATGAATATTTGCTGAGGGGAGAGACAGTGGAATTTTCAGAAGGAGTAATGTAAAAATTATTATTATTATTATTTTTTTATCATTACAATAAAATGACAAATGGAACAAGATCTTAAAAAAAGAAAAGTTAATTAAAAAGAGAGAATGTGGGCGGTTATATGATGTCCGTCCTTTAATGGATAAATCTGTGCTCTATTAGAACAAAATATTAAAATATTGTAACAATTTTGCTATGTTTATTTAAATCATCGATGTAATCGCACAGGTAGAATCATATAATTCAAATAATTGATGTTTAATGTAAAAGAAAATAAAAGTGATATGAGGATCATTTTCAAAAAGAGACATTTTAATTTCCTTAACATATTCAGAGCAGCCATTCAAAAGTTACGTATAAAAATATACGCATAAAAAACAAAAACAAAAAGCTTTAGATTAGGTAATCTAACTATTATCATTTTTCTAAAGAGTTGTGATGTTGCTTTTATAATCATTTAAAAAAATTTCTGTTTTTTTTTTTTTTTTTTACTTATATTTTTAGTACAAGTTGTATATTTTGTTTTAATATGTCAGAATGAACAAAAATCTCAAAATATAATTGTAATGTTAATTTACTCTCAATGTTTAATGTTAAATTTTATATCTGACGATTATTTTTATTTCTAGTAAATTTGTGACTGACCCCTATTTTGCAGCCAAAAATATACTCCAACTTTAAACATCTATTACTCGGTCAGTTTTAATCGCAGAGGAATGGGACTTTTTTTGTATTACTTGTCAGTACAATAGGATATCTTTCCTAAATATCACTTATAGGACCTGGGGACCGTATAAAAATTTAAATTTCGTAATTTTTTAATAAATGTTTTTCTTGACCCAAATCGCTTTAAAAATACTTCTTTACCTCATTTAAAACATTTTTCCAATTGGAACTACATGTCTATGACTAACGGTTTAGGAATTAGCCTTTGGACACCGCTGAGACCGGACACCCTGTATATATATATAAATAATTCAGAGACATAAAACTCAAATGAGAGGAAAAGTTAGAAAAAAAAAATTTTTTTTTCAAAAAAGGGCTACAAACTTTGTAATATTTTCTTAAAATAAAAAATCTTCATAAAAACGACTAAATTCAGGGGATCACCACATTTTCAGAAGATATGCCTTAAAAAAAAAAAAAAAAAAAAAAAAAAGAAAAGAAAAAAAAACTTATTTAAGATTATTTATTTCACTTAACTTATGATTTTGACATTTTTTAAACAATATTATTCTTCGTATTATTGTTGTTTATTAAGTTTATTTTAATTTAATGTCAAATCATTTAAATCTAAAAGTTAGGCGTATCTGAAGTTTTTTAAGGTTTTCATATAAAAATATATATCGGTAAATAAGTTATATTTTAATCAGAAAAATTACTAAAAAGACAAAGATTTTATAGGGGAAATGAAGCTTGATTAACTTTGTCAAGTTAACTTATGTTATTTTTTATGTAATAAAAGAAAATTTAGAAATAATTCCATTAAGAGAAAAAGTGCAAAATGCAATGAATTTTATATATAAAAAAAATTGAAATTACTTTGTTATTTTTTTCAAATTCTGGATTAATCTTTATAATAAATGTACAGTCGTAAAAAAAAAAAAAAAAAAAAAAAAAAAAAAAAAAAAAAAAAAAAAAAATTAAACAGCCCCCACAAATTATCAATTTAATCAATTTAAGCAATAAATTATCATAGCAGAAAGTTGTTGGTGCCAAACTATCGGAAAAAAAGGCTACTGTTAAATAATGTATATAAATTTTGCTTAGGGGGCTATATGTATGTATATGAAAACAAACTCAAACTTTGTTTGTTTTTTGTTTTGTTTTTTTAAGCAAGTCACAATTTTGACACCATAAATAAATTCTACACCACTTAATTAGTCTAAAAACGAATTTTCATGAAATTCGCACTATAGTTTCAGGGAAATTATTTATTTTAAAATGAGCATATTTGGAAGGCTGTATCAAAATTTTAAATTACACATAATACAAGAGTAATAATAATAATAATAATAATAATAACACACGTATACAAAAATGAAATTTTTAATATGAACACCCAAAATTGACATTATATTTGTATTAATTAAAAAACTGCCCTAGAATACCAAACACAAAGTTAATGTTAAATTCATTTTTAACACTTTCCAACAAAGTTGAAAAGTGTTTATGCATTCGGTTTGTCTGGCTGTCTGTCCGTCTGTACGCGCTCTAACTCGCGTAAATATACTCGGATCGTTCTGAAATTTTTGTATGTTAGTGACTTCTACCATAGCACAAACCCTATTTCAAGTGAAGTTTGTAGCATGTTTAGTTCATTTACAGGGACAGTCAAAAGTTTTCCGTTACATTACGGCCTATGGGAAAAAATCGTTTAAAATGATTTTCAATGATGTTACATGCTTTCAAACATATTAAAATTGATATGCATTTACCAAATGCACTAAAATATGCATTCCTCAGAATATGCGGTGCAAATAATAATTATAATAATAATTTACAGGGCCACACAAAAGATCTCCTTTACATAATGATATACGGGTGGAGGGAATTTTTTCCGGCATATTTTAATTATGTTAAATTATTTCATGTGTAATGAAATTGATATACGTCGCTGAGGTTTTACTACTACTTATTTCATGTATAATAAGAAGTGCATAGCACTTACAGGGACGCAAAAAAGATTTCAGATACGATATTGTATCCGAAGTACTGTACGGTAGCAATGATTGCTGGAAATGCATTTTTAATTATGTTATGTGCTTTTATGTTTCACTATATTTATGCATTGTATATGGTGTGTATAAATGCTGAAATTCATATACAGGGCTACACAAAAGATTTCGTAATGGTTACTGGGTATGATTGTAAATTGCTTAAAGGTGGTTTTTAAATTGGGTTATGCATTTTTACGCTGAACTGCATTTTGTTTACTAAGAAATGTTTGTAGAACATAGATAAAATTATATACAGGGTCACGCAAAGAATTGGATACATGACCATCTATAAATGATAATTTCTGGAAATGTGATTACAGTAGTTTTAAGAGTGTTTTACTTTGAATTAAACTTTAGCTAAATAGTGGCGTGTAATAAAGGTACTGGGTTAACTATAGGGTTGTACAAAAGTACACAAGTATGTTTCCATCTATTAGTATAAATTGCTGAAAGAGAAATTTCAACCTGTTATTCGTTTTCTTGCTAAACTAAATTTCCCCATTATATAGCATGTATATCAACCTGCAGATCAAATACAGAGCTGTTCAAAAGAATTGGAATACATATTTGCTATGGATGGTAACTGCTGAAATCAGTTTTTTAAATGTTTTATGCATTTTCTAAAACATTTACTTAGTTCTCTTATATACCTTATTTCCCTAAATAATGAAGTTTTGTTAAAGCATTCAGGAAGTGTTGGAAAATGTTTCATAATCTATGCTTAACGCATGATTTTTCTTACTTGTTATAGTTGTAAACAAAACTGCAATTCCTGTAGTTTCTTTTAATTTTAACTCGAAAACCACTTAATGGAATGAGCTGCAATTTTGGATTCGGATATTTGAAGCTTCTAATAATCTTTTTCTCTTAATTTTTTCAAATGTTACATAGTATAATATTTTTTATCATAGTTTTAAAAATATTTTATGTATTCCGTAATTAATATTCGAAAAAAAAATATGTACCATAACGTATAAAATTAGATGTATTTGTAATTTTTTTGTTGGTCTATTGCAGCAGGCTGCTATACTTAGTATTAACATTTATTTCTATTTACCTCTAAAATTGTTCAACTAAGTGAAAAAGACAAAATATTGAAAAATTAATTTTTTATTTAAATTTTTATAATTTTCAGACAAGCACTCTATTAATTTAAAAATAAAAAATCTATTATGTATTTAATTAAAAAAAACCTCATACAATTTATAATTAAAAAGTGGAAGCTTTTTTTCTTTTTTTTCATGTTTTTTATGATCATTGGGGAATGATTTAAAAATGTATATGAATGTGTATACACGTGGTGTTGCAACCAGAGCTGTGGAGTCGGTGCGAAAAATGGACGACTCCGACTCCGGGATATTTTATCGACTCCGACTCCGATTCCTATTCCGACTCCGGGATGACTGCACTAGTACTCGGGCTGGGGTACTAATGTTGCCTGTTGATTTAAATAATGATAGAATATAAGAAAAATAAAGCTCAAATCTCACTATTTCGGCATTGATTATCTTTTTTAGAGGCCTGCACGGGTCGTAATTTTCGGGCCTGGCCCGGTTCATTTATATTTTCACAGCTCATAACCCGGCCCGTACAAAATCAGTGAAATCAGGCCCGGCCGGGGCAGTGGAAAAATTAATTAAATGACTCAATTTCTACAAAAAAAATCTAGGTTTTTCTAAACTTACAATTAAGATTCTTTTAAAGAATCTGAATGCATACTGCATGCATATTTATGGGATAATTTTACAGTGTATTTTAAAATTAGTATGTATTCGCAAGACAGAGAATACAGAATAGCAACATTAATGATTACTTATAGAGTGTTAGATGTTTCAACATTTAAATAAGGATTCATTAAAAAAATAATGTAGTTCAGAATAAATGGAAAAATGGTGGGTTAAAAACATGATAACTTTTGAATCTGTATAACAAAAAGCAGATTTCTAAAAATATTTCTTTGTAATTTAATAAGGCTTTTCTCAAATACCAAAGGAGCTACTTTCTGATACATTTCTGAATTCATTTCTTTTCGGAAACGCATAAGATTGGTGCCGGTGTTCTTATTCAGAAACTTTACGTTATTACGTTATCCATTTTTTGATAAAGGCAACATATCTTTGAGAAAATACTGTCAAAATTAAAGTTTTTAATCGAATTTTCAGAAGCGATAGCACGGGAAAGGATAAAAACCTGCAGTCTCGTGACAAGAATCTCTTATATTTTATTAATTTATTTTAAAAAAAAGGGAAAACACTGTTCGATTCCAAATCTCTTCAATAGTCATTAAAATAACATTTTAACAGTCATTAATGGCCAATTAACATAAATTGTCTTATTTCTACTTACACGGCCTGTTTGAAAAATTCCCTTCATTTTCCGGGCTTTGGGTCCTTCCAGACCTTTGTACCTCTGGTTCTATCCGCAAACCCCAAAAATATGAGGGAAGTACTTATTTATATACTACTAGGGGGCTCTGCCCCCTACGAGCTACGCTCGCCAACCCCCGTTCAAGCACACCAAAATCCAAAAAGCACGCTAATTTGATCGGCTTTAAAAATATTGAATTAAAAAAAAAAAAAAAAAAAAAAAAAAAAAAAAAAAAAAAAAGCAGTAGCGATATCTCTGTAAACAGGTTTCCATTCCTTTTCCTTGGATTGGGACTTTTAAGACCAAATCTGCTGCTGTTAAGAGATACAATGCCTGTTTCCGTATTTAATTAAAAAAAATTAGTTAAACATTGGAAAATAAGCTAATGTAAAATGAATTAAGTAAACAGTGTCATTGTCTCCCGGTATTTTTTAACTGCGCTATAAGATAGTTCTTTTAAATAATTCATTTTAAATGTATCGTTTCAAATCTGACGTAATTTACACCAAAGTTTTATTTCTCTTATTAATATTCACGTGAAAATACTTTTGTTGCTAGAAGGAAATATTATTTGCGCTGTCTTCGAATTCACAATAATAGTTGAAAAGATTATCTCAAAATATCTCACGCAAATATATTTTTCAATTTAAACTGTTTTGCCATATTTTTGGGGCATTTTAAATATAACGTAATTTCCTCCATTTACAAGTTTTAATGCATAATAATGATTTTTTTATTTTAAGATCTTGTTTCTCAAATTCAAGTGTAAATATGGTTCTTATGACGTAATTTTCCTGCTATTAACATGTAATCATTTAATTCTAATTTTTAAGTTTTTTTTTTTTTTTTGTTTGTAATAGTCATGTGTAAATAAATTTTTAATTTGAAGTAAACATTATTGTTTGCGCATTTTATACAATTGGCAACAGTTTAAATTAATAACATTTTCTAAATTTTGTAAAAAATATCTCTCGAAATGCTGAAAATTTGAATTTAAAATAGAAATAAAACCTCAAAAAATAGGTCTAATAAGAAAAATAAATGCAATATGCACACCGGGAACTTATAACGTATAAAATGATCTAAAAATGATTAAATTCACATGTATAGCTTTTGCTCCAATAAAACTTTTTTAATAGAACGATTTTGCACCACTTTAGCATTAAATATCTTAAAATAATTCTTCGATTTGAAAACTGTCTGCATCGATTAGGGTCGGGTTATAGACGGTTATAGACGGTTATAGACGAATAGGGTTTCGTTCATCTGACGAATAGGGTTTCGTTCATCTGACGAAACCCATTCGTCTCGCTCATCTGTCTGTCCGTCACAGAGCCCGTTCTCAGAAACTATACATGTTGGAGACATGAAATTTTGGGTATAGCTGAACACCTCACATCATACGACAAATCATAAAATTTTGAAAATGTCGTACGTTTAACCCTTTGGGGTCCCACATGTGTATTTTAAACAATTATTTCTAAGTGAGCCCCTAATTATGTTGGAGGCGTGAAATTTTGCATACTTATAGCTCAACAACTCAGATCACACGTCAAATAATAAATTTTGAAAAAGTTTTATGTTTAACCCTTTCAACTCCAGCTTGTGTATTTTAAGCAATTCTTTCTAATTGAGACCCTAATTAAATTGGAGATTTGAAATTTTGCATACTTATTGCAGAACACCTGAGGCCAGGCGACAAATCATGAAATCTTGAAAAAGTCTTACGTTTAACCCTTTGAGCTACCACATATGTATTTTAAGCAATTCTTTCTAAGAGAGCCCCTAATTAAGTTGGAGACATGAATTTTTGCATACGTATAGCTGAATGCCTCAGACCACACGGCAAATCATAAAACTTTCAAAAAGTCTTATGTTATTTACTCCTCCGGTATTTTAAGCAATTTTCCTAACCTCCGCCCTTTTCACCCGGGGAGTACTTTTCCAACTTTTGCTGACACCGCTTTGACCATTCTTTCATATTATGCACCATTGCCTTACATATTTTAGTCCCACTTTTTACCGCCAGGGCGCCTTCTTTTCTCGGGTGCTATCGGCCCAATCCCCTCGACTAATATATCTGCGGATAGTATGTAAAACGTATTTTCGTTCGGATAGAGGTTTGTTTAGAATCAAGTGCGCCCCCTGGTTATGAAATGTGGAACTAACAGATTTTTCAAAAGGATCAAATGTTTGAAAGGAATATTAAACGAAACCCTCTGTACGATCTGTGATCACACTTACCCACTTGTTTCAGTTTTAAGACGTCTAACAAAAAAATCTAGTGTCGGAGTAGACTTGTTTTTTAGCGATTCCGACTCCGACTCTTTTTCTCAAAAATTGGTCCGACTCCGCAGCCCTGGTTGCAACTCAATCATTTTGGGGAAGAGACTAATCCCTATTGGAGATTTCGGACTGCCATCGGCCCGTCCCGAAGGAAAAACTTCAGCTCATTTTTCATTTTATGCTTTTGTAGCAGTTTTAGTTTGATTAAACCTTGGCAATTGTAACCAAGAGTTGAAGTCCTTCTAATATACGGCTTTATCTTTCGGGTGCTTTATTTTACGTTGATTTATTTTCCAGAGTTTTATATTCGGGTTGTTCATTTAATTGTGCTTCTTTTTTTTTTGCGGTGTTACATAATTTAATAGTCAACTCTATGGAGCAATTTATTATAAATATCCAGTCAAATATCGTAAAAATTCAGAAAGATATCGGCGTTAGAGTGAGCTAATTTTTAGTTGTTCTCTAAAATCAGCTGAATGATAAGGGATTTTCCTCAAATTGTCATTTTTTATTAACTGATTTTTAGAAAAAAAGTTAGTATTTAGTGACTATCAACGAGTAGATTTGGAAAAAATGCTTCGATTTTGATACTTCTTTTGACCGAATCTAGGAAAAAAAGTGAACGGAAAAAGCGTGACAGGAAAAAAGTGACAGAAAAAACAAGAGCGGAAAAAAGGTGACAAGGAAAAAACGTGACCGGAAAAAACGTGACAAGGAAAAAAAGTGACCCGAAAAAACATGACACGGAATTTATAAATATTGAACTTATTCATAAACAATTACTAAAAACTAACAAAGTAACAAATGTCTTATATTTTCAATACAATGTTGCATCTTATAAATTTGTTTTCATAAGTTACTTTACCATTATGCATTGGGAAATCAACAGAGATTTGCTGAAATAAATATTTTGTAAAAAAAAAAAAAAAAAAGATCTCCCCCCCCCCCCTTCCCTTTGCTCTTTCTTTTTATAATTGTTGCTTGCAACTTTTTTTAAGTCTTACCACCCTTGAAGAACAGTTTTGTGAGCAAATTTTATTAAAATTAGACCTATTTCTTTTAATAAAACGATTATTTTTAATTTTATGTGATAATGTTATTAATACCTTAATAAATAATTTTTTAACTGACAAAACTAAGCTTTTTTGCATTTGTCTTTTATTGTTTTCTTTTAATTACCTTTTTCCTCCATCTTTCCCAGAAAGTAATTTTAATAATTTTTTTTATCTTAGTTTTATTATTAATTATATTAATAGTTTTAAATCTCAGTCACTTTAAATATAAAATAAAAAAGCAGATAAAGGATAAATTTCAGCTTATAGCTAATATTAAATATAATGATAAACTGAATATATAATTTGTATCGAGTTTATTTTAAAGTAGAAATTTGTAATTTATATTAACGTTAATAATTTAATAAATTAAGAATAAATTGAATTAAAAAATATATTTAATAAAACATTAATTTAATTTTTATATTAAAATTACTAACTATTTTAATAATTAATTAATAGCAATTATTCATCAATTAAAGTTTTTATTCAAAAGTTTTTATTTATTATCCCCCCCCCCCTCCCAAAAAAATGAAAAATCAGTCAAAAATTTAAGTCTAAGTAATTGTTTTGTTGACTGATGGTATTATTATTAATTAATAATAATAATAATGTAATATTGTACAAAAATTAAAAATATTTTTTAACGATGTTAGGTGATGTTATTGTCCAGATGTAGAATTAGATTTTTATTTTTTTAGCACAGTTATAGTTTGCAATTTAAAAAAACTAGATATTATTAATTAATTATATTTAAATAGCAAGAAAATATTATAAACTAAATACTAAATAAATAAACGACATATTTATCCTCAGAATCATTACCATTTTTATATAATCTAATGACATTATAGTAAACGAAAATTAAAAAAAATATATATATATTTGCATTACCCTGTAATTATTATATAGCTCATGTAATATTTTTTAAACAAGTAATTGATAAATTAATTATATAAACAATTAATAATTGAAATAATTTTGAATTGTTACTAATAAATACGTCAATAAAAACAATTTAATTTTTGAGATTTTGTTATTAACAATATAGCTGCTTCCAACAACAACTGCAAGGGACCGAAATGGCTAGGAATCGAAATGGCATCAGGACCAAAACGGAGGGAATAAAATATCCTGTTTCCTAATTTACATATATCAAAAATCAAGTAGTGATGTAAATATGCATTTTCATATGCGAATGTGTCAACTTTTCTCAATATTTGCATTCTTAAACATCGACGGAAAATATTCGTATTCCCGTTCGCGATTGTTAAAAATCAAGTAGAGCTGTAAACAAGTATTCTAGTATGCAAATATTCCACTCCATTTTTCAAAATTCGTATTTGTAGACATTGACTTAAAATATTTGTATTATTTATAACGGTTCCATACCGGACAAAGTACAAGCAGCACCAAACGGTCCCGTTTTTTCAGTGTCCCGTTTTTTCCGTGTCCCCTTTTTTCCGGTCACGTATTTTCCTTGTCACGTTTTTTCCGCTGTTGTTTATTTTGTCCCCTTTATTCCTGTCACGTTTTTCCGGTCACTTTTTTTTCGGTTACCCTTTTGATCATGGTATAGGCTCTTTCTGCTGGTTATCCAAGAAGAACTAAAGCATCAATAAAAAATGAAATAAAAAAAATTAATTAAAATTGACAATTTGTGGGCAATTCCTTATCATTCAGCTAGTCTAATCTAACTTGCGATCCAATCTAATTTGCTATATCAAAAAATGGATGAAGCAGAAAATTTCATTTTAAATTATTTTAGTACAAAATAAATTTTAGCACAAAGAAAGTAGTTATAAGGATATTATCAATTGGATATAGACAAACAAAGCCAGAAAATCCCTCTTTTCATTTGTTAAAAAAATTTAGATACTATAAGCAAAAGAGGATGTCATATTCTTTATTGCTTCTCAGTTTCTTTGATAATTTATCCTCCGTGTTATCTGTCTTAATTAATATATATTTTTGAGAAAAATCTAGAATTAAGTTTAACAACCTTAAAGAAATTAAAACATGTGTATCTAAAATTGTATGTTTAAGTGTATATTTAAATATACTTTTAATAAATTGCATTACTTTTTTATGATGAATTTAAATGGGCATTTTCAGATACTTTCATTCGTTATGGAATAAATAATACTAAAAGTAATGAAAAAAGTTTGAAATAAAAGAGACAACATGATATACGAGCGGCTATATTTTGAATGAGTACTGTTAATAGTTATTAAATCATATATTGTACCCTTTCATAATAATATAATGTTAAATTTGTTTGTTTGTTTCAGAGAAACGTAGTAAGATTTATTTCAATGTATGTAAATGAAATTATCAAATCACGTATATATAAATTTTATTTATTTATTTATTTATTTATTTATATTTTTATTTGACGACTTGTTAAACCATTTATTAAGTTTTCTACTAAACGTCTTGAATTGGTAGCTCTAACTAACGCCGCCTATGATTAAAAATAAAGTGTCTACCATTTTCGGCACCTTGTGCCAGGCTCTTCTCTTGTGTTTGTGTTTCGATAAAATAAATTAATTCAGTAAAATTATTCGTTAAAAGAGATTTTGCAAAAATAAGTGATAATTTATGAATTTTTGAATAGCCCGAACACAATTATAGGTAGTTCTATAAATAAAATTCACAAACCTATTTTACTAATTATTTTATTTTACTAAAAACGAGGATTCACGAAACTAACATTTTGCTTACATTTTATTTATTTTTATTTGAAACATTTTGTAAAATTCACCTACATTTATTGAGATAACTTAATTATAAACGTTAGTGTGTAATTCCCGAGGTTATCATATAAAAAAAGCATGGTAATAGAAATTTACAATCGAAATTTTGAACTTTTTTGTCTCTTTCAAAGGAAATGTGCCTGAAATTAGTATTCGTAAAACTCTGTATTATTTATTTTATATTATTTTTCTTATTTTGTTATGCGATGTAAGCATTATTCTAAGCCCTAAATTTTAAGGGACACATTTGATGAAATATTGCGTTTTTCTATCGTTCAAGTGAAAATATTCTCTAATTGTATATAAACCACAGTTTAGTTGTTCTTGTATATTCTTGTGAATTATAATGTATAATTTATAAAGATATAATAATGTTTTTTGTTTATAAAATAAATATTTTTTAATATTTTTTATATACTTTAAAAATTTAGTTTGAAACAAAGTTTTAGGAACTTAACCACTAATTTAAAATTTAAAACAAATAATTACAATTTAAATATCTTATATAAAGTTTTTATTTTGAATAATATACATTTTGAAATTTAACAAAGAGTTTATAAATTTATATTCACTGCAAACCTATTTTAGCTCATATCTTTCCATATGTGTGTACGAATTGTTCAAACGATAAAAAAGTATTACATTAAAATTAATATTGTTATTTCTCTTTTGATATTTCACTTTTAAAACAGATATGCATGAAAAATTCACATAAAAATATTAAACCTGAAAATGCTTTAAGTAAATTTTGATGAAAATCAATGCTGTACACAGTTAAACTTACTCGAATTTAAACTAAATTCTTAAATTTTTAAATTTTGAATTTTTTATTACACTCATTTGAAGTATTTAGGATTTACAGTTATTAGTATTATTATTTATTATTTAATAAAGATTAAACATAATTCGGTATTTTTCTGAATGTATTCGTTTTGACTACACTATTGAAGCTTTCTATTCCACTAACTTCATTCGGGGGAAAGGGGGGTGGTGTATTCACCAAGAAGGGAAGACAGATTCCGGAAACCACAAACAGGTATGCTAATGACATATACCAATAGACCACCCGCGTTAATCACCTTTACTGAAAAGGGGGTGAGGGTGCATACTTTTTAAACTTCCAGTAACTAAGCAACAAATTAAAGTAAACGGGTTATAAATGAGCCAGGAACTGTGTCAGAAAATTTCGCGAGCAGGTCATTTGAGAACCATCTTAAGAGGCTACTTCAGTCAAATGAAAAGACCCGTTCGCTAATTCTAATCCTATGGAAGAAATTTGAAGGAAGAAATTTGAAAGAAGAATCCCAATGTGAAACAAATTGCTCTATTTTCCAACTAAAATGATATGTTCAATGTGTGTTTAATAATAATAATACTTATACAAAAAAAAAAAAAAAAGAAAAGAAAAAGAAAGAAAGAAAAAAAAAAGAAAAGAAAAAAAAATCTTTCCAAAGAAAAATGCTGAAACTAAAAACAAAAAAATTATAATTATTGGTTCTTTTAATGAAAGTTTTTGTCTTCAATTGTGTAAGAGTCATAATCGTACTTCATATGAAAATAGCCTCATACTTTTAGATTTTTGAGAAAGGGACCAAGTTTTGGAAGAAATGTATTGGAGACACTGTTGATGGATAACAGTAGAGAAATTCAGGTTTGGTAGAAGTATGATATTTTCGTAGCTCAGAGAAACATAATGAGAAATTGAGTCTGGCTGCTTTTTGTATTTCTTTTGAAAGTTTAACTATTTTGCTATTACAGAACTCAGAAAGATAGTCAACAAAACAATAAAAAATCTATTTTTTTTTTTTTTTTTTTTTTTTTTACTTAAAAAAAAATCTATAATTTCCAATAAGTAATAATAATTTCCAATCTATAATTTTAAAAATCTATAATTTC
The DNA here is from genome assembly GCA_963932465.1 of Maratus speciosus. Classification (NCBI taxonomy): domain Eukaryota; kingdom Metazoa; phylum Arthropoda; class Arachnida; order Araneae; family Salticidae; genus Maratus; species Maratus speciosus. Next base: position 11,677,320 of record OZ010795.1, on the reverse strand, counting down.
CCAACTCTGAGCTCAAATTTCCGAAGTTCACATATGTTGGGGGGGGGGGGGGGACCCCATAGAACCTCTGCACTGATGTGTAATATTACGCCAATTATATCAGGTCAAATTATACTATTATATAAGTTAAATTACTCCATAAAATTGGAGGTAGCATGTTGCCACTAATTTTATGGAGTAACGTTATATAATTTTTTTTTACAATGATGCTTGGTACATGATTTCCCTCTCTCTTTTATTATTATTATTATTATTATTATTAAACCTTTTTCAGAAATCTTCGTTTTTCTATTCTTTTCTACTCTTTTCTTACTTTTTTAAAATAACTTTAAATTTCATTTTTTCTTTGGTGGTGCTTATTTTGACTATGATTAAAAATCTTCTAATTTTCTACTGCTTGATACAAAATTTCTCTTTTTTTTTTTTTTTTTTTTTTTTTTTTTTTTTTTTTTATTATTATTGAACCTACATTGCCCCTTTTTATGAAATTTCCGTTTTTCTTTTCCTTGCTTTTCTCTTAACAAATATAGTTAATCTTGAGTTCTTTTAATTTTTGAAATTTATCCGCCTTATCTGATACTTTGCTGTGATAATAACGGGCCAGCTTTACTTTAGTAGTTTTGAAAACGGCCCAGATTTACTTTACTTTGTTGCTTATTTACGGAAAGTTACAAATGCATGAATCCGACTTTTAAGTAAGGCATCGAATAGACTGCGTTTCTTTTCGTCGTAAAGTTTGATATGATCAGGCGCTCTCTTTCATGTTTGTTGACTTCTGCGGAATTCTAGATGACATAGAACTTCACAGGCTGTCGTTGACGTGTCTCCACTTCTTTCTTTTGTTGAGATTATCCTTTCTTTGCTTGATGACCACAGAACCATTGGAAAAGAAAGTTCAGGTATTAAGCAAGGGAAGGGGGGGGGGGCACTGGCGGGTCTGCAACCCGCTCGCAATTTAAAGAAAATATAAATTTTAATTCCAGTAGTATATGTGAAATTTACTTGAAGTAGTTTAGAAGAATCTAATGAAACCTGCTAAGACGGAAACAAAAAATCGAAACGTATTCTGTATTAGACAGATTTATATCTGTGAAAGTGCATCATTTACCAGAAATCATAAAAGTTCTATTACCACCAGGTATCCGTTTACATATATTTCATATATTATATATATTCACATATTTCATATATGAATTTTCACACATGGTTTTCACATATTACATATATGAATGTGTATAAATAATAAAATGTATATAATTATTTTACACAATAACACATATCATGTTTTATTATATAAAACATGATATATGGAAATTCAAATTGCATATTTTTTTTTCTTTAGGCAAAAAACACTAATAATATGTTTACTCTTGCTGTTTTTCCATTTCTTTTAATTTATTTTAATGGTTGGTACGTTACAGGCTTTGTTATTCAGCTTGTTGCAGCTTGCGCTATCATGTTTTTTTTTTTTTTTTTTTTTTTTTTTTTTTTTTTTTAAATAACATTATTTCAAAATTTTACAGAATTTTTTTTTAATGTTTATGTAACTTTTTGCTAAAAATCAGCTTTATTTTATTTTAAAAACCTTAGAAGTATAACTGCATGTTATAAATCGCAAACACACAAAAAATGTCCTTATCAACAACAATTTATGATTAAAAAGTATTCAGAAAATGCTACCAAATTTGACAGTTAAAGCCAACTTTCGTGAAGTGATCGTCTTGGAAAAGTCATCATCAAGGTGTGATTAACTGCAATTCCAAACGTATCCTATTTATGAAAAATGAAAAACGTTATTCAATTCTTAAGAGTACTGCGAATGTCATTCATGTATGCTTCAAAATGAGTCCGAAAATGTACGAAAGAGGGAGGTAATTTTAAATATAATTTAAACGCACATATCTTATTTTCGGGTAACCAGATTTTAATCCGACCATACTTGTGTTTCTATTTGATGCTTTTTCTTTTCGTTGTGGACCAGGTTAACTTTCAATGATTCATGATCATATTGAGTTTTGATTTTTTCGAGTTTTGTTCAGACTGAACCAGTTTTTCAAAAATATTTTCAATTAAAAACTATATGTTTGAAAATTAATTATATGTGTTCATTTTAATACATAAAAAGATACAATTGATGACATAACTATTGACTACTTTTCCATAATTGTATTAAAATATGAATTAATTCTTCTTTCATTCCTGGTTCGCGATCGATTCGATTCGGGTTGAAGTGTGTCAGATTTCAAGTTGACTTGAAGCAGAAGTTTTGGTTCTGTTCTGGTACAATCCTACTTGCGCAGGACTGAAATGTAGACCTTACAAACAAACATTCTGTTATATTCTATTATTATGCTCTATCTTCGTTATTCATTATATTTGCTTTTCAGTAATTTACTATATTGTCACTAATGTTAAGTCATTTTCTTAAATAATTGCATCTATGAATTTTGAAAATTATTATTTGATTTATTTTTTTTCGACTGAAAATTTCCATTCTTTTATAAATATTTTTTTATTATTATTTATAACAGCAACATAAAAACTGCAGAAAAAAAACTGCAAAAAAAAAACTGCAAAAAAAAAAGGCTTAGAAAATCGACAGAAATGTATATTTTATTTAATTTTTATTTTGAATATGTGTATAATATGTATTTGCACCAGATTACGTGTTTCCAGAGATGATACAATGATGATTTTATGATAAATTTTCCACAGGCATAAAAATTTGAAAGTTAATGTGCTAATTCATTTTTTCATAGAGTGTCTCTGAAGTCTAGAATTTCTAAAAGCGTTAATAATTTTAAATACTAACTGAAAAAAGTTTTTTAAAAGGTATTTCGCACTTTTTTCTTTAAACGCATAATTTTATGCGGATATTTTTACATATTCTGTGATACAAAAAGAGGGGCAGCCACTATGAGAAATGTGGCAGATGCAATGTATTTGACGCCTGCTCTTATAGGGTCCGCACCTATAACGTGATCTAAATACCTTTGTTTATCTTTAATATAAAAAAAATCTTGCACTTTTTAAAATAGAGGCCAGCACTGTACAAAAGTGTTCAAAAGTAGGTTATATGCTTCAGCTTGTTTTAAAAAAGGAGGAAATTTTCCCACTCGATAACGAGAAACTTTCGTGAACTAATTTTTAAATTTAAAAAAAAAAAGAAAGAAAGAAAGAAAGAAAAATAAATAGCAGACATCAACTGTAAAAAATTTGGAATCAAATAACGTTTTCAGTTTTCGATAAATGAATTGCATCTTATGAGATTAATTTCTCACGGTAACGTGGTGACATTAACATTTCTCATTGCATCTTATGTGATTTATTTTTCATTTTACATTTCTCTGTAAGAGCTTCTGAAAATTTGTTTCAAAATATCATCTTTTCGTATTTAAAACAAAAATATTCTTTGCATTTATCGAAATATAGAAATCTGTACTCAATTTCCCATTTTTTGAATAAGAGTGCTTGCCAAGTTCGTGTATCTAAGATTAAATTTGACTTCTTGAGTGTGTGAGAAAGTTCTCACTATGAATATGATACTGATTTGAGGTAATTGAATAGAAAGCTGATTAGTGAAACAAATACTTTCATCTATGTATCCAATTATTTTTAATTTGTATTAAATTAAATAAAAAAAATAATTGTAAATTTTAAAAACAAGAAATGGGAAAAAAAATCCATTTTCTTTATTTGCATGTCCTTTTAAATTTAGGAATTTTTCAGTGTAATTTGAAATTTGAATAAGTTTAAAGAAACTGTCTATATTGCACGCATTGAATTTCACTCAATTTCCTTAAAACATTTATGAATCCAATATTTTTGTGTGTACTCTTTATGGATATAATTTTTTTTAATGAAATACGAAGTATTAATTTTATTGAGAATACATTTTTATTATTTGAACAATTCACACGCCCATATTGAAAGAAATTATAAAAATATTTTTACTCTGATTATAAGTGTATAAGATCCTCGATAAACTTCTATATGTATGTTTTTTAAAATCAAACCTTCATAATTAATATTTCAAGTTCTAGTTATCAGTTTTCCATTTTCTATTAGTTCTTGAGTTCCTTACTCTCTGTTTTGAATTGAAATTTTAAAGTATATAACAAGACATATAAAAATATATTTTTTTATGAGCATACAATTTTATAAATCTACATTTTGGTAAGCAGATCAAGTTTTTATTTCATTATAAATGATGCTATTTATTTTATAAGAATATACCAACAATTAAATTGCATATATATGCAATTAGAGAAGCAAAAATCTGATATCCGCAACGGATTTTCTAAAAAGGTTACAGCAAAGAGGGAAAATTCCCTACATGCGCTAATTATGCATTTTTTCATGACCTTTTGATGAAATTCGTATATTTCTGCGACCCTTTCACAAAATTCGAGTTTTTTCGCGATACTTTGTCGAAATTCGCTTTTTTTTTCTTCTTGTGAAGAAATTCAGGTTTTTTGCGATGTTTTGATGTAATTCGCGTTTTTTTCGCGATCCTTTGACGAAATTTGAGGGATTTTTTGCGATCCTTTAACGAAATTAGTTTTCTTTTTTGTGATGCTTTGATGAAATTAGTTTCTTTTTTCGGGATTTTTTGACAAAATCCGCGTTTCTTCCCCTGATCCCTAGGCGAAAATGGTGAAATTTGCATTTTTTTCCGCGATTCCTTGACGAAATTTGCATTTACTTGCAATATTTTTGCTACATTCATATTTTTCCCCGATCCTTTGACCAAATTGACGATTTTTTCTGCGAACGATTGAAGAAATTGAGTTTTTGGTGACCGTTTGTCGAAATTGGCGATATTGTTGCGTTACATTTTTAATGTCAGAGTTTTGAGAACCGAAAGCCTTAAATTTTCGAAAAATTGGGAATAGAATCACCTCTATAATTAGACGATGATAAGAATTTTTTTTAAATAATTTTTCTTGTGTGTTCTTGAAAAAAAGGTTTAAACTGTATTTTGTTTCTTATAATGCAAAATTTATCAAAATATCACACATTCACAATTTTTTATATGTACTCTTGTGTGACAAATTGAAAAAAAAAAGAAATACTGCTTTTCTAATATTCCCCACTACCATGATTGCTTACTTTATACATATTTTTTGTAACATGTATCCTGCTCAGATTAATCTTCTGACCCTACATAGTTCAGTATTAATGTTACACTTAATTTATATCCACGTTAAAAGAATTATGTGATTACAGTACACAATTTTGATGTAATTTGTATGTATTTTGTTGTACATGTGTACATATTAAATAAATTATTTTTCACTTTGTATTCCTGAATTTTTTTCACACATAAACGTTATTACTTTTATGCGTTTTTTTCGCAGTTTAGCAACTGGAATTTTCAGATTAAGGCGACAGTGGACGTTCAAAAACATTTTCTACAGTTTTTGCTCAATCGTTTTGAAATTTAATACACAGATAATTTGTGCAATAATTAAGAAAATTTCTTAATTTCATTAAAAAATATTAATACGCAAATGAGTAATTAATTAATAATATGCTAATTAGTGATACAAATTAAAAATGCTCCATGCGCATTAAATTTTGTTTCAGAAACTTGTAATTATTTTTTTTTTTTTTTTTTTTTTTTTTTTGTGATAGCTTTATGATATTACATCAAAAATTGGTATACATTTTAAAATTATACTAAGTAATTTGGCAGAAAATAATTATAAACATATAATATTGCTCATTTCGGATAAAGTTCAATGATAAAATATTATTATTATTATTATTTTTTTTTTTTTTTTTTTTTTTTTTTTTTTTTACACATATTAATAGAAAGTTTTGTAATAAAGTATATCAACAGCAATATTAACAAGTATTATAAAAATTAGTATAAAATTAAGACGAATGGAGCTTTTTAACTTACTCAGTCAGCGAAAATTCTCATTTTGAGAAAACTGGATTTAAAGTTTTATTTTAAGTGCAGATTAACGATTGTTTATGTTAGAAAAACAGCTGTATCTCTGCAAAAAAATTATCAGATTTGAATAATTTTTTTTTTTTTTGAAAGTAGAAGATTGCCGGAACATTTTTTTGAAAAAACAAAAAATGATTTTTTTAATGTTTTTTGCGATTTTGAACGTCCACTGTCGCTTTAAGAAGCCACTTACTCCTTAAAAATCTCTGAAATCGACACCTATTCTAATATCCAAATAACATAATTTACTTACATCTATACCACGAACACCTTAATTTGATGGATAAAGACTTATGGAAATGAAAACATGCGTCATCTAATTTAGAAATATAATTTCTCCACTTTTTGTTTCCGAAAACAGTTTTTATTACCGAATTAAAATTTTAAAAAAAATTAGAAATAAAAAGGATGAAAAGTTTTATGTATAAAAAAATACATTCTTATGAAATAGTAATTTAATTTTAATTAATTTACGATTATGCGTTCAGAAATAAAATTTTAAATTCTAAAATAAGAAATTAAATAATGTTTATTCTTTTCTTTCTAGTTGCCTTATCTTAAAAAAGTGACAAAAAAAATATGTCTCTTTGAAAAAAATTCGTTTGTTTGCGCTTTCTACCAAGTGTAAAAAATCTGTACATTTTTGATAATCGAATTCGATGTCAAATTAATACGGAAATTTTTGGGAAAAACATGAAATACATTAAAAGAATAGGCGCAATTTTCAAGATGAATATTTTATGCTTATAAAAGAAAGTAAAGAAAAACTATTTTTAATTTCTAGTTATAAATGTTATAAATTGATGATGGATAAAATATATAATGTGAACTTAAAAAAGCCCACAGTCTTATTTAAAAGGCGACTAAAGTGATGAAAAAGTTTTTACAAGTTTAAAATATACATTTTATTTAAAACTTCTTAGTACTTTTAAGCTTTCCAAGCTCATCATCAGAGAATATCTTAATAACTAAATGTTGTTTATTTATACAAATACGTCACTTTGTTTTGAAGATGAGAGAACCAATAATTACCAGAGTTGAAAGTAGAAGTAGCAGCAGCAAAGGAAATATATATTATTATTAATTACAGTTCCATTTATTTTATGACATCACTCTGTTCTCATACGTCACTTTTCATGGGTAGAAGAAAATATTTAACTGCCGTACTTTAAATTTTAATACGTAACTTTGCTCCAGTTTTCAGTATTTATTTTCAGGATATTTAAGCATAAACTGGGGATATTGTACGATAGGGCGTCGTTATATACTTGATTGTTTTTACACAGGTTTTCTATGGATTCTCTTATAGTGGATGCGTAATAATTGGATGTTGGGAAAATGATTTTTGCATGATCAAAATCTATTGCGATATTCTGATAGAAACTTAAACGAGAGTGAGTTGTGGGTTGACGACAAAATTTTATCTCTGCTTTATGTTCTTTTATTCTTTCTTAATTTTTCTTTTGTGTCATTCCGTCAATCGTTTAAGTTTCAATCAGAATATCGCAATAGATTTTGATCATACAAAAATCATATTCCCAACATCCAGTTATTACGCATGCACTATAAGAGAATCTATAGAAATCCTGTGTAAAAACAATCAAGCACGTAACGATGCCCTATCGTACAACATCCTCAGTTTATGGTTCAATATCCTGAAAATGAATCTTGAAAACTTGAGAAAGTGACGTATTAAAATTTACAGTACGGCAGTTAAATATTTTTAGTTATATAAATAAAAAGTAATAAAATTGTTTTTATGTGTATGTATATAATATAAAATTATTTAAAATACCTTAAAAATCAAATTAGAATTCCAAAATGTTTTCGACCAAATTCAGACGATCATCGGAAGTGTTCATTTCATCGTCAGCGTAGAAATAAACTTTTATATTTTAATGTTTGCGCTTGTACTAAATCTTAAAATTAGTCTTTTTTTCAGTAAATTTCGTCGCTATCCATTTTTTCTTGAATGTTCTAAGCACAAAATTTTTCCTCTGAATGCTTTGAAATGTTCTATAGCTGTTTGCTATTATGCTTGAATTTTTAAAACTAAATACAGATCAAAAGTTAAAGGTAGTTAATTGCAGCAATATGAGCGAAAATTCTGAGAATTCCATAAAATTTAGAAAGTTTTTTTTTCTTACTTTTATATTCAAATATATAAAATTCGAGGCAGCGTTTTATTTGTATATATAAAGCAAACTTGAATAAAAATATTGGGGGTTTTGAATTGATCTGGAATGCTCATGCTGTATTTTGAAAAGTTCTTCTAACACTTAAAACATCCCGGAAAATTCCTTATTTTTCTCAAAAAAAAAAAGTATTTAGTATTTCTTGTGTGATAAATATATACCATAATGTATATAGTGTGCCCTTGATTAGTATTTAAAGTGAAACAAAAAGTAAAATAAAAAAATGAGTTGTATGTTCCTTGTCGCCTTAAGTGATTAAATAATAAAAAAAAAATCCGCGTGAATTTAATTTCAAATGGCATGTTTCACAAAGAAACAAAAGGGTAGAAAAGAGAACGTAAAAAAGCTATAACTGCTTATCAAAATGGCTTTCTCAAAAACGAGAAACTTTCTGACACATTATCTGGCTCATTTATAAACGCAGAGGCAAAACTGGAAAGACTAGATATTGAAGCAATTTGGAATCGAAATGAGTTTACTATTTTTTGACAAATAAATTACTTATCGAGCTATAAGCGATTTTTGTTTAGTGATGAAAAGTCTTTACCCTTTCTCGCGCTTCCGCGTCGGTAATTTGGTTTAAAAGCCGGCATTGAGAGAATTTTTAAGAAAGGTCTTTTGCTTTTAACAAAAAACGGAAAAGTCTTCCGGTTACACAGTTTCTGAATAAGAACACAGGGTAATTTCATGGTTTTCTGAACATAAATGAATTCAGAAATGTGTCAGAAAGTACCTTCCTTTTATTCGAGAGCAGTGTTCAGCTATACTGCAGAATGTTTCTCAGAGAAAAGAGGGTGTATCTAACAATTATAGTTGTTATAGGGGGCAAACAAAGGAATTGGGATACATTAGAGTCTATAGCAGAAATTTATTTGAAGTGCATTTTGATGGTGTTTTTCTCGGACAAATTCAACGAAATTTATGTAATGTTAAGCATTGCATGAAAGTACAGAGTATTTCGAAAAAACTGAAGTTGGATAAATGTAAATTATAAAAGTAGTTGGGAAGTGTTTAATAATCTATACAACCGGCATGATTTATCTTTATCATTTTGGTCACATGTGTGCTATCTGCAGGAATGAACCTCAGATGGAAAACCAGCAAGAATTTTTCTTTCTAACTATATATAGTTTCTAACATAGTTTCTTACTATATCGTAGTAAGAAACAATGTTAGAAACTATATCGTAGTTTCTGACTATAACATTTATTCGAACCATAACTGTCTATAACATTTTAAAATGGAAGAAAAATGATTAAATTTTTTTTAACTTTATAAATTTTCAATATATATTTTTTTATGTATATATGAAGACGTGAGTTTCAAACCTCGCCCTGTCCAGATAATCTAATTTTGGGAAATCGCATAAAACCCGTTGGTTTTCATTGTAAACCAATATTTTACAATGGCAGACATACACGTTAAAACTAGGGTTTTTTTCAGATTATAGTTTTTTTTTATGCAGGTTCACCTATAGAATAGATTCATAAAGAATACTCGATATTTTAAATTTTGGATAAGGTGAGTTATGAAACTCACGTCCTCGTATATAATTACATAATTCTTGAGTTACATTTTAAATGTCTTTCACAGATTTCTAGATAAATAAGGCCTCCGCGGCAATAATAAAATCTATAAGTAGAAGGGGACATATATGCAGAATATCCAACACTCGACGAGCGTAAAAATGTTCTAGCAATGTATATGTGTCCCCTCGACTGTGACATCAAAATGACGTATGGGGGCATATATACAGGGGTCGGATTTACAACCCGCTCGCCAAAAGTAAAAGTCCTAGCATTGGATATCTGCCCCCTTGATATGTGTCCCTTTCTGCTGTGACGTTAAAATGACGTATGAAGGCATATATACAGGGGTCGGTTGTCCAACTCTCTCGCCAAAAGTAAAAGTCCTAGCATTGGATATCTGCCCCCTTGATATGTGTCCCCTTTGCTATACCGTCAAAATGACGTATGGGGGCATATATACAGGGGTCGGATATACACCCTTCGACGAAAGGAAAATTCTGTAGGACTGGATATGTGTCCCCTTCAGCTGTGACGTCAAAATGACGTATGGGGGCATATATACAGGGGGTGGATATACAGCTCTTGAGAAAAATAAAATGCTCTATATTGGATATGTGCCCCCTTCTGATATGGGGGCATATATACAGGGGTCGGATATACAATCCTCGAATAAAGTGAAATGGTGTAGCACTGGATATGTGTCCCCTTCTACTGTGACGTCAAAATGACGTATGGGGGCAGATGTACAAGGGGTAGATATCAGGCACCTCTCATTTTTGTACCAAATAATATTTCGAACGGTGTTCTCTTAATGCTTCTTTGGTAAGTTGAATTAATGACTTGTTGAACTTTAGGAACATGTTTAAACCATTTGGTCGGTTCGTCTTTGGACATTTTAGAGATTACAGAAATTATGGTGGAATTAAGTCGCTCTACTTGACCATTGGCACGGGGAAGGCCAGTTGTAACTGTCTCGTGCTTTATATTTTCATCTTGACAATAATCAGCAAATTCTTTGCTTGTAAATGCAGGACCTTTATCGCTAATGATAATGGAAGGATTGCCAAAAGTATGACTTTGTTGTCGTAGTTTTGATATAACTTCGGTAGCAGAAGTACTTTTACATGGATACAACCAGACGAATTTCGTAAATGCGTCTATTAAAGACAAAATATGTTTATAATTTTTGTTGGTTGTTTCAAGAGGGCCTAAATGATCAATGTGGTAGGTTTGGAGAGGAGTCTCTTCTTTAGGTAAGGGATGTAATTCCCCTTCTTGTTTGCCACGTTTGCGATTATACAAAAGGCATGTTACACAATTTGCTATAATTTTATCAATTTTATTTGACATATTAGGGATGAGAAATTCTTCATTAAGGAGTTCTTCACAGCGTTTACGGCCAAAATGTCCTTTGTCATGAACGTGTTTAATGACATTTAGCTGCATTTCATCCGGCACAACTATCAGATCGATACCTTTATGATTTTTATAGAGAACGTTATTTTTAAGGAAATAGTTGTCATATGGCTTTGTTTTCAAAATTTCTTTGATGGCCTGTATATGTTCGTCAGTGTTCTGTGATTGTATGATTTTGGTAGTAAAACTATCTTGAATGACCATACATATTGGATTTCTACTTAAAGCGTCGACATGGCGCATGCGTGTACCTTGTCTGTGTTCGATTGTATAGTTATAGTCAGCTAACATTAAAGCCCATCGAGCAATCTTGGTGCAAAGATCTTTTTTATTCATAGTAAGGGCGAATGCGTTGCAATCTGTGACTATCTTGAAAGGAATACCTAGAATGTAAACGCGAAATTTTTTAAGGGCTTCTATGACAGCTAAAACTTCTAATTCATAACTCGAATATTTACGTTCGGCATCTGTGGTTTTTTTGCTCATAAAATAGACAGGGTGAAATTGATTGTCAATAGAAGACTTTTGAAGGAGGACTGCTCCGTAACCGTCAATAGATGCATCACAGTGAACTTCTGTTTCGTTACTAGGGTTATAAATGCTTAAAACAGGACCTGGAGAAAGGATGTGTTTCAGCTGATTAAATGCATTTCGTTGCTGGTCGTCAAAGTGAAATTTAGTGTCCTTTCTAAGAAGATCTGTTAAAGGCTTAGCTATTAAAGAGTAATCTTGAATGAATTTACGAAAATATGAAGTTAATCCGACAAATGAATGTACATCTTTTATACTTTTAGGTTCTGGGAAATTAAGGACAGCTTTAGTTTTTAAGGGGGATGGGTGCAGTTGACCATTTTTAATGTGGTAACCCAAAAAATCAATTTCTCGTTGTAGAAAGTGGCATTTTTTGAGATTCAGTTCTAAACCATATTCGGATGCAGTTGTAAGGACGCGTTGTAATTTCTGGAGTCCTTCGACTTCGTTTTCAGCTGGTATTATGAAGTCATCCATATAGACAATAAGTACTTTTTCATTAATGAGGTCTCGAAAAACGTTATAAATATATCTTTAAAACACTAACGGTGCATCGCTAAGGTCATAATTCATATATAAGAATTCAAATTGACCAGAATGTGTTACGAAAGAAGTATATTTTCTTATTTTCTTCTACTTTGACATGAAAAAAAGCATTTTTAAGGTGAAGAGTAGTAAATACTTTTGCAGAATGCAAGTGATCAATAATGTCATCAATTACTAGGAGGGGGAAACGTTGTTTATGTGTTTTAGAATTTAACTTCCTATAGTCAACACACAATCTATATGAACCATCTTTCTTTTTTACTAGGACAATAGGTGATGAAAAATTACTAGTGCTTTTACGAATAATTCCTTTTTCGAGCCACTCAGAAATTTGTTTTTCGACGAAGTTTTTCTCTATTTGCGCCAAGCGCCTAGGAGGACAAGTAACAGGTTCTTCGTTTTCCAGATGAATTGATAATTTAACATCAGTTGTCTTTATTTTTTTAGGAGAATAATTTTGAATAAGTTCTGAAATTGTTAAACGTATTGTTTCATCGGTAATATGAGATGAATCAAGATTAAGATCGTCTAACACATGAGCAATATTAATCAAAAAATTATTGGACGTATCGTCATTTTTCTCGATTTTTTGCATCGAAATATTATTTCCAGAAATTGTTAAAATACTTTGTTGAATGATATCTGTACCAATAATAAGATCAAAAGATATGGAATAATCTGGGACTACATAAACATTAGTTGTATAATTAAAATCATCTACCATAATGTTCGTAGAGAAAAAACCTAGGGGTTTGATTATAGTATTTCCTAATCCAGTTAATGTGATAGTTGAATGTTCAAGGTTCGAAATTGTAGGGAGTTTGCGATAAATACTTTCCTTTAGTAAACTTCTTTCACTACCTGTGTCTACCAATGATGTAACATTTACAGACGAAATAATGACTTGTTTGGTCATGAAAGTGTTCGACGTGACAGTGGAAACATTGGAGGGTTCTGACTTCACTCTAGGCCTCCTTGGTTGATCACATTGAGCCGATTTATGGCCAAAATTCGAACAATTAAAACAACGAGGGCCTTTATCTTTATGTCTGCATTGGCTACTTTTATGATTCGACAAACCACAATTAAAGCAAAAAAGATCAGATTTTGGCCGAAAGGATTTCTCTTTCACTGGCATTTCAGGTTTGACTTTACGAAATTTAGTGTTCTCAAAGTCATGTCGAATTTTGTCATAAATTTTGAGCTTTTGCTTGAATTCTACAATGGATTGGCATCCATATAACATTGATTTTCTGAAAACGGGGTCGGGTATGCCGTTTATGATGTATTGCATTAATGCGGAATCCTCGATTTTACCACGCGAGCATATTTGTTTCATGATAAGAAAATATTCTTCTATTGATTCATTTTCTTGCAATTTTCGTTTATTTAATATATCATGCAACTCGGCAGAATTGTAAGTGGTGCTAAATTCTGAAGAGTTGTTTAAGTTTGTCATATGAATTGATATGAAATTCTGTTTGTGCTAATAACTGGGCTTTTCCTCGTAATGATCTTTTACAAAATATGAATTTATGAAAGTCAGATAAATTAAACATATTAGTAACATCCTCAAAATTATTAAACCATACGTTTATATCACTAAAAGAACTACCATCGAAAGGAGGTATTACACTTTCAATATCAGTAAAATTCATAGACGATGGCATAAAACTTTGAACTGGAAATTGCTGTTGTTTGTCAAAATTTGATAATTCAGTGTTATTACTTGAAGTCGTATTATTTGAAGGCAGTTCGGGTTCCGAGTCAGTGTCACTTTCATTTTGTATAATATTATTTTGTAGTAAGGTCAAGTCTGAAAGGTATGTAACTAATCGGGTTGCGAAATCGTTTAAAGATCCCTCATTATCAATACAAAGTAGATTGCACACTGTAATCAGATCATTTAATGAAAAATCAGTTTGAACTTTAGTTACTTTATTTTTGAATTCGGTGCTGTCGGTTTGAAAACCGAAACCAGTAAAATCACGTATTCTCTTTCTATTAGATCGATCACCGTCAGCATCAAATAGGAATTTATGCAGCAATTTAATTTTATGCGTTCGTTCGTTTTTAAATGCAACTTCCAGTTCAGGTATCTCAACTAACTTCATAATCAAAATAATAATAATGAACTCACCGTTAGAATAATATCCGGCTTGAATATGTAGGATGAATAACTCTAATTAATCATATTGGTGGGTTAACTGTCACTTCTGACGCCAATTTATGGGGGTGAGACTCCATACATAACTCACAACTCACTTTTAGGACGAACACTGACATTTATTGAGACGAACACACGAACAAAAAATACAGATATAAACACTCTTCTCGTTCTTTAATTAGCTTAAAGTCTTCAGGACGTCGTTGATTATTTCTGAGATTTTCTTACGTCGTGTAAATATTCAATCTTATTTCACCGAAAAATGTTCTGTTCTTTTTTAACAAAACCCTGCGTCGTAAAAACTCATTTCGTTCTCTTTACTTCTTCCGCAATTCCACTTCACACAGCTTCGTTAAGGCTCGTTTCCTTTTTAATCTCGAAGCGGAAAATACGGGGACACTCAGTCTGATGCAGGTGTTGCTTGCGAAATCTCCACAGTACTACCATTGCAATGTGCTAATCCAAAACCTTTCTTCTGTCTCATACATATTAATACTTCAAAATTCGCTATCACAGTACCAAAATTAAATGACAATCGAGGCCCATCACGTGTACATTTAAAAAGGAGATGCAAGCATCGCATCTTGCAAAGAAAATCATTGAATTTCGACATCCACCCTTTTCGATGTCTGCTAGTGATGGGCGATTCTCGAGAATTCAACAATCGAGAAAAATCGTCATCGTAAAAAATCACAATCGATACAGCCATCGATTAATTCATAGAATCTACAATCGAGATGTTTTACAATCGATTATAACGAGAAAAGCTAAAAACAGTTATTGGAAAACTTAGCTATTATTCTGGCCGACAATTTCATAGTAGTGATAGGGCTTAGTGATGGGCGATTCTCGAAAATTTACCAATCGAAAAAAATCGTTATCGTAAAATACACAATCGATACAGTCATCGATTACTTTCGAGAATCTACAAAGGAGATGTTCTAGAATCGATTATTGAAATCATTGTTTTTACATATATATAAGGCAGATTTTATTAAATATAGGGTAACTGAAAACAGATGGAATAAAAAAACAACAAACCAAAGGGAAACTATAAAGGAGCCATAAGACTGGAAAAGTCTTGTAAGGGTGCCCCCTGGTTGAAAAAAGCTGAAAAAACGCGAGTAGCTATGAAACGGTAAGGGGAGTTTAAGTATCAAAAATTAGAATTTTTCGGCAATTAGCACCAAAATGGCCAAAGAAATAAGAATCAAAAGCACCTCCTAGTGGCAGAAATATGAACTAAAGGATGATAAAAGGGATCAAAATTTTTTATTGATTTTTCTACGTCATTTGAGATTGGATCTTTAATTTCCCCATTTTTATAAAGTCTTCGACTGGAATACATTAAACGAACTCCCGCGGGGAGCAAAGTAGGAGGGAGGGGCAAGGAAAGTGCATAATATGAATAAGTGGTCACAGGACTTTCCAACGTTATGGCACATGAGGGGTGTCGGCTAAATTTAGTAAAGTGCCCCCGCTCGGTGGCAAAGTAAGGGGAGGGGCGCGGGCGATATATAAAATGAAATAGTAGTCACAGAGCTTTCCAATGATATATCACATGAGGGGTGTCGGCAAAAGATAGAAAAGAGTCCCAACTCCCAGGATTCCAATTATCGTGCCCCCCCCCCCCCCGAAATATACCCTGCCCATCCTTCTCTTTGAAATTTTCATATATTAAAAATTATTTATCGGAGGGCTCCGTAAAAAAAATCCGATCTAAAATGTTTAAAAACGCTACGATTTCAAAAAAGTTCGAAAAGTGCCTCTCTCGGGCCGCCAAACTAAGGAAGGAAGAAGAAAGGTTCATAATATGAAAGAGTAACTTTGCGATGATAACCGAAAACTTTCCGATGATAGATCAAATGACTGGTCCAAAAAAAGTTTGAAATCTACCCCTCCCACGTGGGTTCCCTCTTTTATCCTAGAATATACCCGGAAATCACGCAGCCCCACTTTAAAATTTTTATATTTAATAAATAATATTTATCGGAGAGCTCCATTAAAAAACCTCATTTAATGATATTTATTGTAGAAATCTCTACAATTAAAAAAAAAAAGTCACCCCCGCACCGCTCCCCCCCCCCCCCCCCCCCCACTCCGAACCTCTTCCGGAATTCAACTCTGGGAGGAGAAAGGTTCATAATATGAAAGAGTGGTGAAAGGACTTTCCGATGGTATGTCAAGGAGAGGTTTGGTAAAAGTTTGAAAATTACCCGCCCCCCCCCCTCCCTTTGTCACTCTCGCGCACCCCAGAATTCACTCACCTTCCTCTTTGAACTTTTTATATTTAATAAATAGTATTTATCTGAGTCTCCAGGTATGGGGCAGCTTGGCAGAGCTAAAATAAGAGAAACATTGAAAATTCGGGGCAAAATGACACTAAATTTAACAGTAAATTTTGAAACTAGGACTATACAGAACTGAATACATAAACTACTATGCTTCATAACCCACATCGGTTAATAGCAATAAAATGATAAGTGCCAGTTAAACTGATGGCATTGAGCTCACAGGTTATTAACACTAACTGTATATTATACTGTTATTTCAAAGAATAATATCCCTCAAAAAATAAATGAAGGGAAACATCCCTCGTTTGCCCCTTTTATACTTAACCAATGAACCTCCAAATCTAATCAAGGAAACTCCTTAACTATAATAAATCAGTATATCAAATTTGAAGCAAATCAGATAATTCTGCATGAAAAAAAGAAACATATCGCTAAATTAAGGGTGGTCTAACCCCTTTAACCCTTTTATACTTAACTAATGAACCTTCAAATCTAATCAGGAAAGCTCCTTATCAGAACAAACATAGAAAAAAAATTAAAGTAAATTGAATAATTCTGCATGAAAATCCATTTATCTAAATTAAGGGGAGGGGACTTGCCCCCTTTTCGCCCTTGTATACTTAACCAATGAACCTCCAAATCTAATGAAGGAAGCGCCATATCGGAATAAATCGGTATATTAAATTTGAAGCAAATCCAATAATTCTGCATGAAAAACCCTTTTATCTAAATTAAGGGGAGACTAGCCCCTCCCCTTTATACTTAACCCTCCAAATCTAATCAAGGCAGCTTCTTAACATAATAAACCGGTATCCCAAATTTGGAGCAAATCGAATAATTCTGCATGAAAAACCCATTTATCTAAATTAAGGAGAAAGTCTACCCCCCTTTCCCCCCTTTATACTTAACTAATGAACCTCCAAGTTTAATCAGGGAAGCTCCTTAACATAATAAACCGGTATACCAAATTTGGAACAAATCGAGTAATTCTGCATGAAAAACCCATTTATCTAAATTAAGTGGGGGACCAGCCCCTCTTCTCCCCCTTTATCCTTAACCAATGAACTTCCAAGTTTAATCAGGGAAGCTCCTTAACATAATAAACCGGTATACCAAATTTGGAGCAAATCAAATAATTCTGCATGAAAAGCCCATTTATCTAAATTAAGGGGGGACCAGCCCCCTTCTCCCCCTTTATACTTAACCCGTAAACCTCCAAATCTAATCAAGGCAACTTCTTAACGTAATAAACCGGTATACCAAATTTGGAACAAATCGAATAATTCTGCATGAAAAACCCATTTATCTAAATTAAGGGGGGGCGGACCAGCCACCCTTCTCCCCCTTTATCCTTAACCAATGAACTTCCAAGTTTAATCAGGGAAGCTCCTTAACATAATAAACCGGTATACCAAATTATGAGCAAATCAAATAATTCTACATGAAAAGCCCATTTATCTAAATTAAGGGGGGGGGGTCTAGCCCCCTTCTCCCCCTTTATACTTAACCCGTAAACCTCCAAATCTAATCAAGGCAACTTCTTAACATAATGAACCGGTATACCAAATTTGGAGCAAATCGAATAATTCTGTATGAAAAACCCATTTATCTAAATTAAGGAGGGGTCTACCCCCCTTTCCCCCCTTCATACTTAACTAATGAACCTCCGAGTTTAATCAGGGAAGCTCCTTAACATAATAAACCGGTATACGAAATTTTGAGCAAATCGAAAAATTCTGCATGAAAAACCTATTTATCTAAATTAAGGAGAGGGGGGACCAGCCCCCCTCTCTCCCTTTATCCTTAACCAATGAACCGTCAAAACTAAACAGCGGAACGCCTTATCAGAATGAACATAAAAAAAATGAAGCAAATCGTACATTTTAATCAAGAGTTATCGCGTTACGTACATACATACGTACGTACAGTACATGCATACACACAGAACCGACGGGTACATTAGCTCTCAGGCTTAGATAGCCTGTGAGCTAAAAAGAGATTGGATAAGCAGATGGACTCCTTTGAGAAATTATGACTTAAACCAGAAATGCGGTAAGTTCGACTCTGAAAGCTTCATTTCCATCTCGCATTTCGGCAAATCTCATCTCGATGATTTTTCCAGCATTTCGACGCTTCCAGATGGGAATCTGCTCAATGGTTGGTTCTCTCGCGGTTTTAAACCTTTCGGGATGGGAAGTGTCTCGAGAGTGTCCTCTCGCCCTTTTCAACCTTTCTCGATGGGAAGCCTCTCGCTTGTTACTCTCGTCCTTTTCGAAATCTCTCAATGAAAAGCCTTTCGAGGATTTCTCTCGCGCTTTTCAACATTTCGCTATGAGAAGCTTTTCGAGGATTCCTCTCGTCCTCGGCAGAGAAGAAAAGTAAGAAAATTTATCGAGAGCACCAACGGACTAGATAGAGAAAAAGGCATGACAATGAGCTGTGAAATGAAGCCCTAATTTTCAAAGTTTCTCTTATTTTAGCCCTACCAAGATGTCACATACCTGGAACCCTCCGATAAAAATTATTTATTAAACATAAAATTTTCAAAGAGGAAAGTGGGTCGGGTGATTTCGAGGGAGGAGGACGTGAGAGTGCACTCATGGGGTGCAATTTTAAAAATTTTACCGAAGCCTTCCTGTGGCATATAATCGAAAAGCCCTTTGACCACTCTTTCATACTATGAACCTTTCTTCGCCCAAAGGGGGGTGGGAAGGGGCGAACAAATTTTTAAAACCGTAGCCGATTTCTTTAATAAATTTAAATATCACTTTAAATATGGGTTTTTTATGCAGTCTTCCGGTAAATATTATTTATTGAACATAAAAATTTTAAAGTGGCGGCTGTGTGAATTCCGGGATGAAAGAGTGGGCCCACGGGGGGAGAGAGGGGGAGCAATTTTCAAACTTTTTTTGGACCAGTCATGTGATATGTCATCGGTAAGCTCTCGTATGACTCTTTCATATTATGAGACTTTCTTCCTCCCCTCCCCAATTTGGCCCTCACTGCGAGGGTAGTTTTTTCCGCTCTTATCATTTTAGATCGGATTTTTTTATGGAGCCCTCCGCTAAATATTATTTATAATATATGAAATTTCAGGACACTTTTCCAAATTTAGCCAAGACCCCTCATGTGACATATCTTTAGAAAGGTTTGTGACTACTTATTAGTGCTATGCACTTCCGGTGGCCGCCCCCCCCCCCCCACTTTGCCCCCCCCGGAGGACACTTTTCCAAATTTAGTCAGTACCCCTCTTATGAGATATCGTTGAAAAGGTCTGTGACTACTTATTGATGTTATGCACTTCCGGTGACAGTCCCCCCACTCTTTGCCCCCCCCCTGGGGGCACTTTTCCAAATTTAGCCAAGAGCTCTCATGTGAGATATCGTTGGAAATGTCTGTGACTATTTATTGATGTTATGCACCTCCGGTGACAGTCTCCCCCAATTTGCCCCTCCCGGGGGACACTTTTTCAAATTTAACCAAGACCCCTCATGTGACATATTGTTGGAAAGGCTTATGACCACTTACTCATGTTATCCACCTCCCGCACCCCTCCCCCACTTTCCCCCCACGGGGAGGGCATTTTTATAAATTCAGATCCAGACTTCTCATGTGACATATGGTTGGAAAGGCCTAAAGACCTGTGACGACTTAATCATATTATGCAGCTGCTGTGCCCCTCTGCTCGCTTTGACCCCTCCCCCAAGAGATCTGGTCCGACGTTCATTCGTTTCGATATTATATTTTTTACAAGATTTTGTAGTGCGTGCACACCACACCCGCCTGCTATCATATATCAGTGCCGTATATAGCGGGTAACCTGTTCGTGATTTCATATTACAAGATTACGTATAAATTAGGTGCCACAATTAAAGGAGGGGCCCGCTAGCGGTCGAAGTCACCTAGTCTTTATTAACATCGACTCATTCCAGTTCACCCGCAGACTATTCTTGATAAATGTATGACGTATATAATACATAATATATGATTTATAAAAGAAATTTGCAAACTGTAGTCATCGAGAAAAAATTTATACAATCGAAAAATATCGAGATGTCCATACAATCGAGAAAATCGAGAAAAACATCTCGTTATCGCCCATCACTAATGTCTGCCACCCAAATTTCCAACCCAAAGAACATAAAAGCGACACCTGTCACGTTATACAGTCGACAACTCTAACGTCCAGAAACAAGTGGGTAAGTGTGATCAAAGATCACACTTAGGGTTTCGTTTAATATTCCTTTCAAAACACTTTATCCTTTTGAAAAATCTGTTAGTTCCACGTTTCGCAACCAGGGGCGCACTCTATTCTAAACAAACCTCTATCCGAACGAAACTCCGTTTTACATACTATCCGTATATATATTAGTCGAAGGAGTTGGGCCCATAGCACCCGAGATAAGTGGGTGACCCTGGCGGTAAAAAGTGGAACTAAAATATGTAAGACTATGGTGCATAATATGAAAGAATGGTCAAAGGGGTGTCGGCAAAAGTTGGAAAAGTGCTCCCCGAGTGAAAAGGACAGAGGTTAGAAAAATTGCTAAAAATATACAAGTTAGAGCACGGAGGAGTAAATAATATAAGACTTTTTGAAAGGTTTATGATTTGTCGTGTGGTTTGAGATATTCAGCTATACATATGCACAAATTCATGTCTCTAACTTAATTAGGGGCTCTCTCAGAAAGAATTGCTTAAAATACATATGTGGTAGCTCAAAGGGTTAAACGTAAGACATTTTTAAGATTTTATTATTTGTCGCCTGGCCTCAGGTGTTCTGCTATATGCAAAATTTCAAATCTCCAATTTAATAAGGGGCTCAGTTAGAAAGAATTGTTTAAAATATGCATGTGGGAGCCCAAAGGGTTAAATGTAAGACTTTTACAAATTTTTATGATTTATGGTATGATGGTGTTCAGCTATATGCAAAATTTCACGCCTCCAGCCTAATTAGGGGCTCACTTAGAAAGAATTGTTTAAAATACACATGTGGGAGCCCAAAGGGTTAAATGTAAGACTTTTTGAAAATTTTATGATTTTTCGTCTGATGCGAGGTATTCAGCTATAAGTATTCAAAATTTCACGCCTCCAACCTAATTAGGGGCTCACTTTGAAAGAATTGTTAAAAATACACATGGGGGAGAACAAAGGGTTAAATGTACGACTTTTTCAAAATTTTATGATTTGTCGTTTGATGTGAGGGATTCAGCTATAAGTATGCAAAATTTCACGCCTCCAACCTAATTAGGGTTTACTTAGAAAGAATTGTTTAAAATACACATGTGTGAACTCGGTCGAGACATTATGTACTATGTACAGACCAAGTTACATCCAAATCGGTTCATAAATACGCCTGTTATCGCGTGGCAAAAATCAGGTCGTTTAAAATGTCAGCCACAATAGAAATTCAAAATGCTATAACTCAGCCATTTTTTTAGATATAGACGAAACAAAACCTGTTCCGGAATCTTTGTATTAAGGTCAAACACATACGAAAAAAATATTTTTCCATTTTCAATTTTTTGGAACCACATTTCAAATTTTAAATCTTTTAAAAAATTTTAAATGGCCGCCATTTTGAAACAAAATGGCGGATGAAGCTGGCCAACGAAATCGGTCGAAACATTAGTATGTACTATGTACACACCGAATTATATCCAAATCGGTTCATAAATACGAGAGTTACAATGTGACATAGGTCAGATATATATATGGATATATATATATATCAATGCAAAAACCCTTGACGGGTTAAAAGTTTCTGACGCAGCACTTTATCTTATGCTCTAAGAATTTTAAATATGGAACTTAAAAATACTGATATCAAATTTTGAGTGGCGTTATGCTATTTCTTAAAAAATATATTTGTATTTATTTCATCATTTTATTTTTTTTTATTTATAATCGCATGTGCAAAAGTTATGTTCAACATGAAAAGCTGCATAAAATTTTATTCGCTGTTGCTTTATCATTTACATCTCTCATAAATTCAAAATATGAGTTTTAAAAGATATGATATAAAATTTAAGTGACGCCTTGATGTGACTTTAAAAGGTTTGTTTTAAAATTCAATTTAAATTATTTTTGACTTGGTTAAAATATTTTTTTACATCTACACAATACTTTTAATTTTCCAATTCACTGTTAAATATATCACTTTCATTGAATCTATACTATGCATTGAAATGTATTTATTTCAATAAATTGATTTATCTTTTGTGTCACGCTATTCAAATTGTGAGTAAGATTTATGTAAATGGTTTATTTGCGTCAAACTATCCTTTTTCATACATTTCATGTAGTTTGGACACAATGACGCAAAGAAACCATTTACATAAATCTTACTCACAATTTTGAATAGCGTGACACAAAAGATAAATCAATTTATTGAAATAAATACATTTCAATGCATAGTATAGATTCAATGAAAGTGATATATTTAACAGTGAATTGGAAAATTAAAAGTATTGTGTAGATGTAAAAAAATATTTTAACCAAGTCAAAAATAATTGAAATTGAATTTTAAAACAAACCTTTTAAAGTCACATCAAGGCGTCACTTAAATTTTATATCATATCTTTTAAAACTCATATTTTGAATTTATGAGAGATGTAAATGATAAAGCAACAGCGAATAAAATTTTATGCAGCTTTTCATGTTGAACATAACTTTTGCACATGCGATTATAAATAAAACAAAAATAAAATGATGAAATAAATACAAATATATTTTTTAAGAAATAGCATAACGTCACTCAAAATTTGATATCAGTATTTTTAAGTTCCATATTTAAAATTCTTAGAGCATAAGATAATGTGCTGCGTCAGAAACTTTTAACCCGTCAAGGGTTTTTGCATTGATATCATTACTTTTTTGAGGTTAGTGATAAAATGATTAAAAAAAGATACTTATGGAATTTAATGCAGATTTAATTTTTACTATTTTATTACAATATTCCTTATAGCAGTTTGTATATAAAAACAAGTGGGTAAGTATAATCGCAGATCGCACAGAGGGTTTCATTTGATATTCCTTTAAAAACACTTTATCCTTAAATTAATAAATCCAAAATGTTAATTTATAATTATTAAATCCTTACATAGATGGTGCACCAATAGTTCCAATTTTCATGGGGCAGGGAACGCATTCTTTTAAACAAACCACCTTCCAATTGAAGTCACCAAAAACCAAGTTGAATAAGCCAGACCCCGTTGTGTTGTTTCACAAACAGCAGTCTCATGTCCCCTCCTTCCCCCCTTTTTCAAAATTTTTCAGACCAGTACCTAAGAATGGAACCGAAATAATTTTTTCTCTTCAGAAATTACGATAAAAAAATAGTATGCAGTACTCATAAATTTACTTTAATGCTATATAGGGTGATTATTAAGTTAATTATAACGTTTGGAATCTGTTGCATTGATGTCCGAAAGGTGGTTTCTGAGTTATGGAAGCTGGACCCATAAGGCGCCATAGAGGGGCGAAGCCCACTAGTGTCTATCATAATTATATCTGCCATGTGGACTAATTGCGATATTTAATCAAAATAGTCCCCCCCCCCTCCTCATCCCCGGAAATATAACAAATACAAAATGTGTCTTTATAAACCTATCGTCAAATAGGTTTTTATTTCTTTTTCCCTAAAAAAAAAAAACATGATTTTTATATCCGTAACGTAAATAGCGGACGAAGCCCGCTAGTTCCTATCATAATATATATTTTTAATAATTTTATATAGTCTATAATAAAAATTAGACTTAAAATAGTCTAGTTCCATGAGTACTTGTAGTGTCAGTTACATGCTACGATTTTTGGATACCAGTATTTTAGAACGGGAAAATGTGACTTATTTTATCGGAGATATCTCATTAATTGAATAAGGTGAAGCAAACTTTTTGAAAAAAAGGTGGCCAACAAGCATGGCAGTTATCAGCTATGTGACTTCGTGCTAAAGTCCATTAATTTGATCTGCTTTAAAAAGATTACGGAAGATTGAATTATAGTAGAACCTGGAATAACCGAGCTTCGATTAATCGAGGTTTCTGTTAACCGAGCCGATAACAAAGTCTGATTTTTTTTCCTTTTGAATGAGCCTTAAAAATAACCACACTCTTTAGCTCACTGTCCGTGCTATACAGGCCCTTCTGCCCCCAAAAGCACTCAACTCCAAAGAAACACTGGACCCTGAGAAGTCAATAGCGAACAATGCTTTGTTTCCAGTGGCTGTGTGAACTTTCGTAAATTTTTCAAATTGCATTTTAAAATTTACTACTGGTAGTTGATTTTCTTTTTAAATTTGTTAAGCTGTGAAACAGAACTTTACATATATTTATTTTTATTATTTAAAAAACGTTCTATATATTTTTTTAAAAGATATGTTAAATTCGCAAGCACGGCGAGTTTTTACACACAGTTTCTATTAACCGAGATTTCCGATTCCGATTTACTAACAGTCCCAATTAGCTCGGATAATCGAGGCTGCTCTGTATAATTAAAAAATCAATGGCGATCTTACTGTAAACGGGTTTCCCTTTTACTGAGGGATTTCAAGACCGAATCAGCTGATGTTAGTTGCTGTTTCCGTGCTTGATTAAATAAGATTAGTTAAACATTTGAAAATTACCAAATATAAAAGAAACTTTTTTTTCCTATGAGACTTTTTTAATGAGACAATTTTATCCAGATTTAACATTAAATATCTCTTAAAATAATTCTTCGATTTAAAAACTGTCTACTTCAACATTTTTATCAAACATTTCTCTATAATACTACCCATTTTAATATTTTTGTATGCAGTAATTTTCTTAATATTTGCGAAACAGACCTCTAGTCACAAGAGATTCTTTCAAAGCGGTGAAAAGCGTTAGTTTTTTCCTTTTTTTCCGAATAAGAGACAAAATGTTGTACGCAATTGCGTCAAAAGATGGCGACACCAGAATTCTGATATGCTTATTATGTAAAACTTCATTGTTATTTATAAATAAAACATTTCAACTAAATTATTTATTATAAAATAATTATTACATCACAATAGTTTTTATGCAAGGAAAATAACAATAATAATAATAATAATACTATGGATGTCAGTGATACCAATAGTTCCAATTTTCATGGGGCAGGGAACGCATTCTTTTAAACAAACCACCTTCCAATTGAAGTCACCAAAAACCAAGTTGAATAAGCCAGACCCCGTTGTGTTGTTTCACAAACAGCAGTCTCATGTCCCCTCCTTCCCCCCTTTATCAAAATTTTTCAGACCAGTACCTAAGAATGGAACCGAAATAATTTTTTCTCTTCAGAAATTACGATAAAAAAATAGTATGCAGTACTCATAAATTTACTTTAATGCTATATAGGGTGATTATTAAGTTAATTATAACGTTTGGAATCTGTTGCATTGATGTCCGAAAGGTGGTTTCTGAGTTATGGAAGCTGGACCCATAAGGCGCCATAGAGGGGCGAAGCCCACTAGTGTCTATCATAATTATATCTGCCATGTGGACTAATTGCGATATTTAATCAAAATAGTCCCCCCCCCTCCTCATCCCCGGAAATATAACAAATACAAAATGTGTCTTTATAAACCTATCGTCAAATAGGTTTTTATTTCTTTTTCCCTAAAAAAAAAACATGATTTTTATATCCGTAACGTAAATAGCGGACGAAGCCCGCTAGTTCCTATCATAATATATATTTTTAATAATTTTATATAGTCTATAATAAAAATTAGACTTAAAATAGTCTAGTTCCATGAGTACTTGTAGTGTCAGTTACATGCTACGATTTTTGGATACCAGTATTTTAGAACGGGAAAATGTGACTTATTTTATCGGAGATATCTCATTAATTGAATAAGGTGAAGCAAACTTTTTGAAAAAAAGGTGGCCAACAAGCATGGCAGTTATCAGCTATGTGACTTCGTGCTAAAGTCCATTAATTTGATCTGCTTTAAAAAGATTACGGAAGATCGAATTATAGTAGAACCTGGATTAACCGAGCTTCGATTAATCGAGGTTTCTGTTAACCGAGCCGATAACAAAGTCTGATTTTTTTTCCCTTTTGAATGAGCCTTAAAAATAACCACACTCTTTAGCTCACTGTCCGTGCTATACAGGCCCTTCTGCCCCCAAAAGCACTCAACTCCAAAGAAACACTGGACCCTGAGAAGTCAATAGCGAACAATGCTTTGTTTCCAGTGGCTGTGTGAACTTTCGTAAATTTTTCAAATTGCATTTTAAAATTTACTACTGGTAGTTGATTTTCTTTTTAAATTTGTTAAGCTGTGAAACAGAACTTTACATATATTTATTTTTATTATTTAAAAAACGTTCTATATATTTTTTTTAAAGAGATGTTAAATTCGCAAGCACGGCGAGTTTTTACACACAGTTTCTATTAACCGAGATTTCCGATTCCGATTTACTAACAGTCCCAATTAGCTCGGATAATCGAGGCTGCTCTGTATAATTAAAAAATCAATGGCGATCTTACTGTAAACGGGTTTCCCTTTTACTGAGGGATTTCAAGACCGAATCAGCTGATGTTAGTTGCTGTTTCCGTGCTTGATTAAGTAAGATTAGTTAAACATTTGAAAATTACCAAATATAAAAGAAACTTTTTTTTTCCTATGAGACTTTTTTAATGAGACAATTTTATCCAGATTTAACATTAAATATCTCTTAAAATAATTCTTCGATTTAAAAACTGTCTACTTCAACATTTTTATCAAACATTTCTCTATAATACTACCCATTTTAATATTTTTGTATGCAGTAATTTTCTTAATATTTGCGAAATAGACCTCTAGTCACAAGAGATTCTTTCAAAGCGGCGAAAAGCGTTAGTTTTTTCCTTTTTTTCCGAATAAGAGACAAAATGTAGTACGCAATTGCGTCAAAAGATGGCGACACCAGAATTCTGATATGCTTATTATGTAAAACTTCATTGTTATTTATAAATAAAACATTTCAACTAAATTATTTATTATAAAATAATTATTACATCACAATAGTTTTTATGCAAGGAAAATAACAATAATAATAATAATAATACTATGGATGTCAGTGATTATATATTGATTGACCGTCATAATAATAAAAAATGATATTATAAAAAGAAGAGCTGAAATGAATTATTTTTTTACGTTTCTGATCGTGTGATTTATATTCAAATAATAATTATTAATGTATATTTTTTGTAAAGTGATTGAAATTAAATATATTTATAAAATTTATGGTAATATTTTTATTGTTGAAAAATTGCCAAGAAATAATCATCATCAAATTGGCGTCATTATAATTGTAATTTTATTTAACTTAATAGCAATTAAAAAATTACAAAGGAGCTGAGAATAATGGTCAACTAACAGACTTAAAAAAAAAAAAAAAAAAAAAAAACTTCACACGCATCAGGGAGTATCGAACTGCCTATGTTAAGATCAGTAGACGATGGCCCTCAACCACTCAGCCGTGGGAAGACAAATTTTTTCTCCCCAAAAGTGGTTAAAAAGAAAGCATGTGTATGAATACAGTGTCATGCATTTTCGGTGAAATTTCCATAGAATGGCGAAGAAATATAGTCCGATTTTTCATGCGCATTATAAAACGAACAAGAGTCTTGCTGGAAACAAGTAAATTGTTATTTGGTTCATCTGAAACATATTTATTTGATTTTTAAAAAATCGCCCGTGTCATTTTCGAGAGAAAAAAAAATCGAATTATTTAACGAACGAGAGTTTTCCCAGAAAAAAGAAAAGTGTTATTCACCTCGCCTTAATCACATTTATATTATGTATCAATTTAAAAATAATCGTTAGAACCGTTTTCGAGATTTTCAAATTAGGAACTTCCTCGATATTATACCAACGTTTTCACTTTAAAAATGACTATTTAGATCTCAAAATATACTGCACGTAGAAATGTAAAAATTTCAGTATACGATTAGACTGCAGATATAAGACTGTTCTAGAAAATTCAGAACAATAAGACGTATATCTGCTGAGTTATTAAAAGGCGGCTTTTCGCATTTTCTTTGATGTCGAGTTAGCTGTATATATGAGTTCCGCCATCTACGAATTCTATGATACGATACGATACGATTTTAACGATACGATACGATACGATTTTAGGCTTAAGGCTGCGTCACTCGAAATACTACCGTCTTCCATGATATGTATGTCAGTTTTGAACGGAGGGTGGTTTCCAGGTCTGGGGGTCATGATCGATGAAAATATACCAAAATTTTTTGAAATCGCTTTCCTCCGAACGGCTGCAATAGGTAGCTTTTTGTAATGAAAGCTACCTAATCGCGAGAACATGCGGCGCAAAATTGGGAAAGTCCTAAATAGGGTAAGGAAGTCTTGGTTTTGATAAAGCACACATTATAAAATTATGTAAGAAAATCCCTTGTAAAAAGTACATTTAAAGGCTTATAAATATCTTTTAATCTGATCTACGTGTTTTGTACGCACAATCGGCGACTTTATCGAAATCAATATTGATGAAAAATAAATTTAAATAATAAATTATACTTTTTTTTGCGGAAATATTTTTTTAATCAGTACAGTAGAGCGCCGATTATCGGAACTCCAATTAACCGAACTTCCAATTATCCGAACAGCCTATTTCTCTCTCAAAAAAAAAATAATAATTAAATGATGATGAGATTGTGGATGAGATTTAAGATGAAAAAGAAATTGAAGAAAATGAAAACGAATGCTCTGAAAATGGCTCAGGTCCATCCCATAACGAAGCCTTTGAACGTTTGGAAACAGCTATGAAATGGCTTGAACAGCAGAACTCTGATCCTATTCAACATTCAACTAACGTGTATTTAAGAAGAATTCGAGATAGGGCAGCATTGGAAAGAATGTCTTAGTTGAAGGAAGAAACAATCGACAGCTTTTTTGCTTCAATTATAATCTCTGGAGTTCAGAAAATGATAAAAGGAGAAAAAGGAAATTTCAAATGATAAAAGAGTTAAAAAGGAAAACAAAAAAATTAAACACGTTAGCACTTTCTGGTGCTGCCAGTCTTAAGCTTGGATAAAGTGTGAAGGTTTTAATATAGCCAGGAACATCCCTTAAATGGTCTGACCGTTTATCCGAACTTTTGCTTATCCGAACTAGGGTCGGTCCCGACTTGTTCGAATAATCGGCGCTCTACTGTATTATCTAAATGAAGTCGCCGATTGTGCGTTCAAAACATGCAGATCTGCTTATGGAAAGGTATTTATATGCCTTTAAATGTTTTTTTTTATTAACTTTTAGCAAGTTATAACTTAAGTTTAAAGCATCTATTTTTAAAATGTAATAAAATCTTCAAAATCTTTTCTGCAAACATTCTTTATACCTCTTTAGCATTCCCATATTCAAGAATTTGTAAATAAAACAAAATATCTATAAATCAAAAGTTGGATCGACGCAGAGAGAATTTAAATCCATTCGCAATCGTGTCTTTAATTTAAAAAAAAAAAAAACATAAATTCCAACGAACAAAAATTTAACGATGGCGGAAAATCCGTTATAAACTTTTCTTCTCATTTATGAATCATGGAATCATTTGCATTTTATTTTAGCGAATAAAATGAATCTTTTTTACTTAACAGGAACCAACTGGAAGTTTTCAAATACCTTGCTCTCCGTAAGTTTGTAAAAAATAAATATCTAAAATCTTTTCTCTTACTTTCTTGCATTGAGAATTTTCAAAATGCGTTAATAAATCACATTCTTTAGGCTCATTTTTACTTTCTTCTATCTTTACAAAAAGAAAGCATTGGATTCGTAAAAAAATTTTTACTTCCGCTTTCGACGTATTTAAACGTTTTAGAAGGTCCTGAACACGATTTAACGGCTTTTAGAACTGTATGTGCCATTGGTTGACCACAAATACTTCGTAAACAATAAAATCCTCATGGCTATAAAGCGCTCAAACTATAAAACCCTGATGGCAAGAAGTGCGTTTTCAGGGGTGGTCGGCGTTTTTAAATCTGTTTTTTAAACATTACTTCGTGAGTATTGAGTTGTATTGAGCCTGTACAGGGCTGAACAAAAGTTTTCAACAACATTCGTTTAGGGGCGGAAATAGCTGAATGAAAATTTTCAACTATGCTATACGTTTCACTAAAGTCTAGCATCCCATGTATATACATACATACCTATCTATGTATCCTACAAACATACCTATCTATGGTTGCACAAACAATCGCATATTTTTCTGACTCTTCGTGGTCATAGCATAAATCGGATCTTCAAATGTTTCATTTTGACATCATCTTATACCTCAGTGAAGTGTGGAAGTTTTCTTATATAGATGTTCTGAGTAACAAATTTCCACATTGTATTTTCAGTAATAGTTTATTTTTATATATATCTGTTCAGTAAAAAAGCATTTTTACATATCTCATGACATTTTATTTATTTTTCTTAAACTAATTTGTTTTTCGAATATCGGATTCTTACAGTGACAGAGCCTATTTTTAAGAATAATTTGCAAACAAAGATATTTCAAAATCTTAAAAATTGTACGAGTAGTGTGTTTTTTAAATTTTATTTTTTTTTAATATAAGATTTTCAAATTTATCAGCAATATTGCATGATTGCTTCATTAAATCATTTTCAAACGTAACGTCATTTAATAATGCGGTCAATAAGATATTACGAAATATTGAAATAAAACCAAAATTGTTTCAATGAGTACCAAATTCTGTAAATGATATTTTATGTTTGATAAAATTTCCTGTATACAGAATGATTCTGAACAAATTGCTCAGTAATTTGGAGGGTGGTAATATACATTTACAACTAACAAATTTTGCGTGAAAATAGTATATTCGTTATCAGCAAGACAACGCTCGAGCACATACTAGAGGTGGGCATTATTTAACATAACAGTTAAAAAAACACTGTTATTGCTTTAAAGTTTGTTTTTTAGTAACAGAATATCAGAAACTCCCTATTAATTTTATAACTATTTATCAATTTCCCTTGCAAAAAGCTGAAAATAAGACCAAAAAAAAATATTGTAGCTTTATTTTAATTTTATATTGCGATGAAAATAAAATCGTAAAATCTTTTTTCCTAGCTCTTAATAACCTTCTAAGAAAAAGTGAAAAAAAAATCCACTATTACAAAAGAGTCGAGTAAATCATACTTTAGTTTAAAAAAGAAAGCCCAAAAACCTTCAACCGCGTCCTATGTATGAAAAAGAAAAGTCGACACGTATCCTTCAACGGTGTCCTATGTATGAAAAAGAAAAGCGAACACATTTTTTCATTTCATTCATTACTCAATCACTTTTAACGAAGGCAGAATTCATCTGCTCGGAATCTTAAGCAAACTTTTCTCCTCAATCTGTTGTAGTGAATAAAAAGTATTTATCAGTTGTAAATATTCGTCAGTTTCAGATATTCTATATCAACTGTTAAATGTTCAAATATTATGTTTGCTTTCAGCATGAGATTGTAGATCCTTCAGTGTTGAATTCGTAAAAAAATTTCATCATGCCTCTGAGAAATTACAGTTACTTGTAACACATAGCTATGAAGGAGTTATATTATTTAAAATATATATTATTGCTCTGAATATATTGTTTATGTAGACTGGTAATATTAGAATCTGAGAATTTTACGTTATCGAGAGGGGAGGAAGTTTTCTAAGTTTGTAAGTTAGATTCGCGTGGCTGGGGGATATTTTGAGGTAATTTGTAAGTTAGTATTGCGGTTGCTGTTGTGGTTTGTGGATATTTTAAGGTGAGATAAGGTATTTTTTCGATTGTTACTGAAGGATGTGTTTGTTGATGCTACATACGGGTGCGGTAAAGCTATTTATTTATTTATTTATTGAACTTTTTGTCATAACTATGACTGCTAGAAAACTTTTTTCTTGTAATTAATTTTACTAAAGCAATAAGATTTTTATTTTATCGGAACATTTGTAAAAATTAAAAAAAATGATTTAATCAATTTGGGAAAAATAATAATCACTGTTGTCAAATATGAAAGCAACGGCGGCGTTTTAAAAACTGTTTGTTCATATAAGTGAAAATATTATGATAGTGGAATATTTTAATTTACAAATTTTGCCTTAAACCTACTAATTAGGTTTAAAATATTTTATTAAATTATTTTAAATTATTTTTTATATCCCATAATGTTATTGGATGTTGTTAACGGATAGGTCAAAATATATAGTTTATCGCATCGCACCATTATTCGATAAGTGACACATATGAAAAAGGGAACTGTTTCAGTAAAAACGAAAAATACTTTTAAATGTGAAAAAAAAAAAATGCTTGGGAATACATAGAGTAAACATTTATTTTAGTATGAGCAATTTTGTTACTTTAATATATCGTTAGTAGTTCAAAAGTAAATTTCACAGGAGAGGCAAAAGACAATTTGCATGATTTTACTGCAATATGAAATTATACACAGAAAAAACTGTTTTGTTGGAACAACAAAAATAAAGTTGTGGCAACTAAATTTTTTAGTTGGTATAGCTCCAACCAAAGTTTGGGTTAGACTGACCAAATCATTTTGTTGGCATGATGTAGTTGTTCCAACCAAATAGATTTGGTACATGTAACCAAATGTATTTGGTTGTTATAACTAAATAAAAATCCATTTAGTAGTTGTAACCAAATAAATTTGGTTGCAACAACCAAATCTATTTAGTTGTTAAAACCAACTGGAAATCTATTTGGTAGTAGTAACTGAATGAATTTGGTTACAACAACCGTATCTATTTGGTTGTTATAACCAAATTAATATCAATTTAGTTATAATAACCAAATGGATTTGGTTACAGGTACCAAATTTATTTGATTGGAACAACTACATTAAGCCAACAAAACGATTTGGTCAGTCCAACCCAAACTTTGGTTGGAGCTATATCAACTAAAAAATTTAGTTGTCACAACTTTTTTTAATTTAGTTATCACAACTTTTTTTTTAAAATTTGTTTCAAATACTTTTTTATGCTAATTTTTCGGAAGAACACGGTTTCCAAATTACTATATGAGAAATCCTCACTTTAAGATTTCAGTTATTTTTACTCACATGAAGACTATGCATGGACTTGAAGAAAGAACGCAAATGAGGCCATGACTTTCAATCGAGTTGTCATTAGTTATCCCTGACTTTATACCAAGTCAGTTCACTAGAAACCCTGGACTCTTGACCAAATCCGTGATTACTGCTGCTAGTCATTTTTGTTGAACCGCTGCACACTGCAAGAGACTAACTGCTCTGCACGAAGAATTGATGCTTACTCCATGACTACTGTACTCATGATACTTGAATGCTACTATGAATGCATACTCCTATTACTTCAAATGCTACTGAGACTGATACTTCATTCTGATATATATAAAACTTATTCTTTCTTAGAATAACAGGGAGGCAGGGACCTGAATTAACTTAAACATCCCCGAATAATGCCAGATAATCTTCAGTTCGGCCCATCACTTGGAGTCCTGACACAACCTGTCAAAGCTATTGCACCCGTCCAAACTTCTGGACGCCCCTCATAAATTCTCAATTTCGGTGGAACCAGTTTAATTGCATCGTAAGACAACCTTGTTTGTATCTATTTATATAAAATCCAAGTCTCTGTGTGTCCCTCACAATTCCGGTAGGACCGCCTCATTGTAATGAGTAATTGTTGAAAATTACTAATGCAGGGTTACCACAGTAGTGCCAAATTTTGACCAAGTTGGTGGAATATCGACAAATTTTATGAAATATCAGCAAATTTGGCAACAAAATAAGTTGTCATATATGAAGTCAACTTGACGATAGCTAGTTAATTTGGCGAAATTCCCATTTAAAACCATTAATATTTCATTATCGAGCTCACCACAATTTAAAAATCAGGCTTTTAAGGGTTCTTTTCAAAATCTATGGGCGAGAATTTAAAGTGTAATATACGAAAATGTACGTCTTTACATTTTCATCCTGATGCTATTAACAACACAACAGTCAATAGGCAGTGCTGTACTGTCTGAGCTCCTAACTGCGCGATTTTAATATGCTTTAGGTACTTTTCCAGTATAAGGACGTTGGCAAGACAGAGAAAACAAAATTTCGCAACATATTTTCTAGCAAATTATTCACTGTTTCATATACACAAGTAATTTTTCAATATTTATACAATTTATTTAATATAAAGAAGCCATTTAACGACTTTTGTATACAAACTAAAGTAAATTGTATATAAAAGAAACAACAATAACATAGATATAAATAAAATATTTATAGATTATATAAATAAACTTATAAGTTCATTAAATTTGTTTTCATAGCTGTTTATATCATTTGGCAAAAAATCTCACTTCTGAAGTACAAATTATGACAAACTTTCAAAAAATACGCCAAGGCCCATATATTGGAAAAGTACCACGCTTTATATAGTCGGTCACAAAACTTAAATTCCCGGTACTTTTCCATTTCAGAGGCCTTGGCTAAGAAGGAAAATTAGCAACATAATTTCTGGCAACCTATTCGCTATTTCATATACACACGAATTTCTTTTTCAATACTTATAGAATTTATTTAGCATAAAGAAGCCATATATCTAATTTAATAATACAGACATGACCTGTAATCTGCAAAAAGCCTCAAATCCGCACAATACTTGGAAACAAGCTGTGCGGATCAGTGGTCTTCTACTGTTTTACAATTTTTCATCAATGAATTTCATTTTTAAAACCTGTTGTCGCTGCAGAATAAGGGAGAAAAACTCATATTCTTGCATATGTGTTGAATATATCTTAGTTTTTTTTTTTTTTTTTTTTTTTTTTTTGCCAATTTTTCATTGTGAAAGTCTAGGTGCGACTATTATGCGGGGAAATCTACTACACAATATTGTACACTCTAATGCTAAAACATCACTGGTATAAAAAAACACATTATAATAAAATTAGTAACTTACCAAATGTTTCCAGTTTATGTACTGTTTATTAAATATAATTTTTCTTTTTATGGTAATATTTTTATAGACGTAAAATTTACAAATAACCTTTGTGAAAATTTTGACAAAAAATTCTCATAATAAATCACTTTCACTGAATGTATCAGTATCACTATTGTAATGTGAATTGGTGTCTGAAAAATCTCTACCATTCCATAAAATGTCATTTTCGCTTCCGTCCAAAGCGTCGAAGATAACCATCTTAAAACTTTTTGAAATTATATCGCTTGTCATTAAAGTCAAGCTTTGTAATATCAAACAACACATTAGTTCCAGGGATGGACCCTTTACTTTTCCACTGGGAGTTTTTCTTTGTTCCCATTGACCATCCAATCTCCATATACTTGTCTTATACTGTCTTTAGACGGTTTGTTAACCTATACGACCAACGGTTGATGAATTGATGCGAGTTCTTCAGAAATTATCATAAGATCTGTTCTGCCTACTGAAAGTTCCTTCTTCACATCATCAGAAAGCTGTCCTCGGACGCTATTGAGTACCAGCAAGGCTGGTTTTTTGAACAATGATCCACACCTTTACTTTCAAAACATTGCTAACCTAATCTTTCATCATTTTTTCATCCATTCCATTTATGTGAAGAAAATATTTTGACGATTTTTTTTTCAGCTTCAAATCAGGGGGGCGACTATTACGCGAGTAAATACGATATTCAGTTAATTATAATAGTAATAATATTATTATTATTAATAATAGTAAATAATAATTACTATTAATAGTATTAATATTATTTTATAATAACAGTTAATAAATTAATTCTAAATAAACTAATATTAGAATAGAATAAATTTATTAACTGATATTATAAATAATATTAATTAGTAATAAATAGATCAAATGTGATAAAAAAATACAACTTAATAAATATATTTTTAATGAGTACACACATATACAAATACATAGAAAAATAATTAAAACCCACAAAAACCAGAAAACCACGGGTTTTTGCCAACCCTGCTGTATTTAAAACCAGAATTTAATAAAAACATACTAATGATATAAAATAGTTATTTTCAAATAAATTCAACAATTAGGATATCAACAGAGATTCTCCCAGACAGTTTCAGGAGGGTGCTGCACCCTGCCTGCCCTTAGATTTACAAAATAGCACCCCTCTTGTCCCTCATTTAAAAAATTAGCTCCCTTGTTGCCCCCACCTGAAAAAAGTGCCTATACACCTTTGTTTATTAAAAAATTTACTTGCATAGTAAAAACTGACTCATTGTTGTCTTTAAAATAGTTTTCTGTCTGTTAAATATTAAAAAGTAGTTTTAAAAATCAAAAGAATGCCTTTAAAATTTTCAAGAAATGCCCTAAAGAATCCAAAACATGCCCTTCGGAAACTAAAAGTTCCCTTTTCCCACAAACAGCACCTTGCCCTTTTTTAAACCTGGGGGAAACTCTGATATCAATAATTAATAAAATATTTGTCAAATTAGTCACTGTTTAAATTATCTACCCTACATATCTTTCTACATAAAGTAATAGTTGACGACTACCTGAAAAATATAAGCATAACAATTTGGAAATTATAAAAGACTATAAAGAATAATGTAAATTAATTTATTATTTAATGTTAGTTGTTAGTACTTTAAAATATTTGTTAGTTATGTTAGTATTTACAAGATATTAAATTGCACAATTTCAACCTGCATACAAAAGAACATCCTGAATCCTCCTCGATTTAATATCAGAAATAAATTTTAAAGTGTCCATATATAGTTAAAAGTTTCTGAGCTTCTGTCATGCCAGATACATACTCTTCAAAAGATGAAAAAAAAAGGAAAAATTTGGTTCTTCTACTCTCGCTTTTTTTATTTCTCCAAATAGGCACATCTTCATTATGTAGATTTTCTCCAATGGTTGCACTGATATCACCATTAGCTACATCATCATTTAGTTGATCACCAAAATTGCATAAGTCCTGTATGCTGAGACTCTAGCAGAAACCAGAAACGCATCCTTACGTACATCCAGTATGAAGAGACTAGCGGAAGAAAGGAAAACAATAAATTGAAACGGAACACATTTAAAAGAAAAAATAGCTACAGGGCTTGAAATTCAATTTTTTCTTGGAAGGGAGTCTCCCTCCCAACATTTATAAATGAAGGGGAATTGGGCTGTTTGTGGAGGTAGAAAAGAAATCTTTAAAACACACTATTCATTTACATGCTATTTTAAGAATCCCATCAATACAGACACGATAATTTAAGCAGTTTAAATCAGTGATTCAGAATAATTATAAATTTATTTGTGTTATTAATAGAATTTCCTAAATTGGTCGAGGGAAGAATATTGTGAAATTAGTCTATCGGTCTCGAGAAAAAAAAAAAAAAAAAAAAAATCATGAATTCCGTCAATTGGTCATAAAATAAAGTAAAAAATTTTGTCAATCTGTCGTAAGAAGAAACCATGAAATTTGCCAATCAGCCATGGTAAAAAAAAAACTGAAATTTGTAAAGTGTTAGCACAAAAAAAAAAAAAAACCTGCGAAATTTGTCGATTTGTTGCTGAAAAATACTGTGAATTTTGTTGATCTGTGGAGGGAAAAAGGTTGTAAAATTCATCAATTGGTCCTTGTAAAATACGACTAAATTCATTTTCAGTTGTGTGTAAGGAAAAAGCAGTGAATTTTTTCAATCTGTCAATAAAAGAAACTTTGAAATTCGCCAATCAGTTAATGAAAATAATAGGGATTCAGCAAAGCAGCAATTTCGCTGACTACTGAAGCTTCGGTCAAAGTGTATACCGGATATTCGGTATTCGGCAACCCGATACATAAAAAAAAAAATTAATACGCATTTTCTCATATATTAGCTTTTTTAATAAACTTTAAAATTAAAATTAAATTCTTAATAATTTAATTCAGTTATGCTTTTACCCTTAAATCTTATTACACAAAACAATTTAACAATGACTTATTTCCAATTTCCACTCACAAATTCATTAACCCATCACTTATTTTTTATTATTTTATCACTGCTAAATACCACCTACACAGGGTATTATTATAGATAAGGATTGTCAGAAAAACAAATGTTTATTCAAATAAAAGATAACTGTTGTAATTAAGCTGATTTACTGATTGTCTAAGTCTAAAAATAAACATATTATATATAGGAGAGTTCTCAAATACAAAAGGTATCATAACAATTTGTATATTTAACCATTTTCTGTCAAATTATTGATACATATTTATATGAATATTTTAACCATTATGGTGATGAAGATAACACATTTGAGCGATTTTAATTTAATGGTTAAAAAAGGTTATAGAATAGGCATAGGGTTATACCTATTTGATGCGTTTTTTCTTTAATATATACCTTAGATAAACAGAGATGAACTCTGATATACTTTATACTTATTTGAAGTGTATATTAAAAAAAATACACATTAAATAAATTTAAATTAAAAAAACTAAGGTAGAAATAATTAAAATTATATATGATAAAGGAAAGATGCTTCTCTGTTTCTTCCTTACTTTTTTTCTCTCTATCATAGACAGTTGTTTTGATTTCATCCCTATGTAGACTATTTTAGGAAGGAAAAAATTTTTTGAGTGCAGTGGAACTCATGCACATAATATTGAAATTCTTTGTTTAACCTATTCTACTTCTAAGTAAAAGAGAATCCTTCTATTTCTAAGAAAATATTTATCTGCAATTATTCGGCCGAATACTTCGGTTTACATTCTGAATCACCGAATACAGAATAGTCGATTCAGTATTCGGTCAAACTCTAAAAAATAACGTGAAACTTGTCAATGGATTGCAGGAAAATGATTGAAACTTGATTGATCGGTTACAGGAAAAATCGTCATTTTCAACAATCTTAAAAACAGCAAAATACATCAACTGTTCGTGCGAAAATATTATGAAATGAAAAATGCAGTCGTGGGATTGAATCTAGGGATTGACCGAATACCGAATAGTCGATTTGGTATTCGGTATGTAAACCAAATATTCGGCTTCGGCCGAAAAATTGCACATAAGTATTTTCTTAGAAGTAGAAGAATTCTCTTTTACTTAGAAGTAGAATAGACTAAACAATGAGTTTCAATATTGAGTTCAGAGTTCAGCTGCACTACAAAAAACAAGTCAAAGGCCATTTTTAATTTTAAAAAAAATTTCCTTCCTAAAATAGCCTACATAGGGGTGAAATCGGGACAACTGTCTACGATAGAGAAAAGAAAAATAAAGAAGATGGTCATATTTCCCTTATCATTTAATTTTAATTATTTCTACATTAGTTTTCTTAATTTAATATGTATTATCTTTAATATACAACTCAAATAAGTACATCAGAGTTCATCTCTGTATATCTAAGGAGTATATTAAACAAAATACACAAATATACTTCTATGCATATCCTATAGCTTTTACAACCATTAAATTAAAATCGCTCATATTTGTTATCTTCATCACCACAATGTTAAAACATTAATCAAAATAGAAATATGTATCAATAATTTGACAGAAAATAGTTAAATGTACAAATTGATATATGATACCTTTTGTATTAGCAAACATTCCTATTCAATATGTTTATAATTAGACTTAGACAATCAGTAAATCAGCTTAGTGACAACATTGTTTCTTTTTATTTGAAGGAACTTTTGTTTTTCTGACAATCCTTATCCTTAATAACAGCCTGTACAGTTTAATACTTTCATAGGTTAATTTGGGTATTGACTAGTGATAAAACAATAAAAAAATAAGTGATGGGTTAATGAATTTGTGAGTGGAAAGAAGTCATTAATTTTTTT
Source organism: Maratus speciosus (assembly GCA_963932465.1). Lineage (NCBI taxonomy): Eukaryota > Metazoa > Arthropoda > Arachnida > Araneae > Salticidae > Maratus > Maratus speciosus. The sequence continues at coordinate 11,636,933 of OZ010795.1, read as the reverse complement.
GTGGAATTACATTTAAGAATACAAATGTAACTGAATTAAATTATTAAGAATTTAATTTTAATTAATGTTTATTAAAAAGCTATTACATGCAAAAAATATGTATTAAAATTTTTTAAGTATTCGGTATACACTTCGACCAAAGCTTCGATATTCGGTAAAATTGCTGCTTCGGTCAATCCCTAATTAAATCATCATTTGAAAAAGAAAAAATTCTCCAGAAAATGGTGAAAACTTTTGGGCAAGAGCATCTCCTATCCATGATACAGTAGACTCCCTCAAACCCACACAGTTTGGGACCAGAGGTTGTGCAGATTTTAGAATTTTGCGGTTTTCTGGTCATTGCTTTGTTTACATGTTTTAAACAGTAATTTGATTGTAGTAATACAATAGAGATTTTATGAATACTTACAACTTGTGATATTAAATTGGTTGCAAGAAAATATCATAATGTAAAATGTTAAAATAAATAAATAATAAAGTAAAATAATAAAAATTAGATAATTTTAAAAATGATTAAAATATTAAAAGGTCATATAAATAATAATGTACAATTAAATATGCATAATAAAGATGAGTTACACTTTTCTTGAATTATTGAATGAAACTTGCCTCATAAAGGTATACTACTAATTCACATCAAAATCATAAAATAAGGAAGTTTTATTTCAGGTTTAGCCACACTTAATAACCAAAAAGCTTGATTAATACATAAATATATTTGGTAAAAAGATTGCAATCACCAGTGATATCAGCAATATCTTCATTTTTTTTTTTTAAATCAATTTATACTTTCTTCATGATAAAACACGACTTCAGTCATATTATTGAGAATTACATATTAAAATACATACATAATGATGTAAAAATGAAAAACTCTAATTTTGTCCCTACATCTGAACTGAAAGTTTCATTGTTTACATCTGCAATGATGTGCAGATTTTAGGGTTACGGATTTTAGGGAGTCTACAGTATTCTTTTGGGCAGGATTTCAAAATTTTAGGTGCAAATCCCGGCATGAAATTCAAGCCCCAGAAAATATCTGGAAAATTAATTAATCAGTCCTAGAAAAAAAATCATAAAATTCAACAGTCAATCGTGGGGGGGGGGGGGGGGGTTATTCTTCAGTTTGGTTTACAGAAAAACATTGTGTCATTTGCCAGTCTATCGGGCAGAAATTTGCGATATTAAATTGGTAGCAAGAAAATATCATAAAATTGTACTGATAAAAGGTGAACCCTAAACAAACCAGTTAAAAATGGTTGGAACAGCAGAAGTATCATTCTGGAGGCCACCATGTTGGATTCCTTTTATTGCCGTGAAAACCCTTGTTCCCACCAGGTAGCGATTTATGCTCATGTTAGGGTAAAGGAGAAAAAGAAAAATGTAAATTTTTAAGAAAACCTAGATTTAAGAATAAGAATTAACACTAAATCAATCAAAATTAATAATCTGAAAACAGAAACATGCATAGCAAACGTTAAAACAGGAGAAGGGGGGAAAGGAGACCACAACGAAAATACAATATATATATATATTTTAATACTAAGCTTAAACATTTAAAATGAAAGTTTCTTTTTAGAAAACTGAGTTTTAAGATTAAAAATTAAAGAAAACCAGCCAAAACAACAAAAATAGGCATAGCAAATGTTACCGGGGAAAAAAAAGGGGGGGGGGATGCAACGAAAATGTCGCAAATAAAAATTATTTATGAAGAATACCAAGATTAATCATATATATATATACAGTAGACTACCTCAAAACCACAAACGTCTAAAATCCACACATTTTTACAGATGTAAACAATAAAACTTTCATTTCAGATGTACAGGCAAAATTACAGAATTTTTTTAGTTTTATTTCATCCTGTATGTATTATAATATGTAGTTCTTAATAATATGAGTTTTTCCATAAAAGGAGAATTTTTTTTTTTTTTTTTTTTTTTTTTTTATAATATGTAGTTCTTAATAATATGAGTTTTTCCATAAAAGGAGATTTTTTTTTTTTTTTTTAAATCAAGACATTGCTGATCATTGGTAATCACAATCTTTTTACTAAATATATTTATGTATTAATCAAGCTTTTTTGGTTATTATTATGATAATTTTGATGTGAATTAATAGAGAGTGCTTTTCATAAGGAAAGTTTCATTGAACAATTCAGGAAAATGTACCTGACCTTTTTTATGCATATTCAAATATACATAATTATTTACTTCACCTTTACTTTCAATATTTTATTCAGTCTTTACATTATCTTACTTTTTATCCTTTTAGTTTATTACTTCACTTAATTATTTCAATATTTTACTATATTACAATCATTCATTATAATTTTTATTGCATTCAAATGACTGTTTAAAAAACGTAAATAAAGCAATGAGCAGAAATCCACAAAATTCTAAAATCAACACAACCTTTGGTCCCAAGCTGTGCGGATTTGAGGTAGTCTTCTGCATATATAATGCAATATATCAGCAAAAAAATACACAAATATAGCACTGTTTAAGGAATAAACAGAAAAGTAATTAGCAAGCTATTAACAGTGTTAAGCGTGGGTTACTTTTTTTTTTTTTTTAATTCGGACTTCTTGATTGGCCCCACTTTTTTGAAATGGTAAAATTCACTTTATTTAATAACACATTAATTAAAGTGAAAAGAAGAATTTTATCACTTAAAAAAAGTGGTGCCAATAAAAAAAATTTGCATTACTAAAAAGTAGCCCATCTGGCAACACTGGTGATAAGCAAAAATTCACAAAATGCACAATTGTAAAAAATAAAACACAAATAAAAAACAGCTGAAGTATAAGCAAAGCATCAAAAACATACAATAACATGAAATCAAGGGTGGAAAATCAGTAACCAATTTTTGTAGCAAGCTTGGAACAGGTCAAATTAGTTTTGGAGCAAGTCGATTAGAGCGGGTTAATTACATATTGTAGCAGGTCCAAATTAACAGTAAATATGATTTGTTATAAACTCTTCTTTACTATTGTGCATATATACACAATTCTAAATGTTAAAACAGAATATATATATATATATATATCTATATCAGCGGTAGAATTGATATAAACACAGTAATTATCACTGGCCTGCTACATAAGATTCTATTAAGTCCCTTTAACCCTCTGAGTGACACCCCCCCCCCTTCCTAGAATATAAATCAAACTTCTTTTCAAGTTATCTGAAATTTTCATAATAATAAAATGTAAAATTATAATTTGCTAAAAATTAAACAGTACATAAAGAAAAACTATAAAATTATTAATTAAATATTTCATTTCAGATAATATATTTCAACTGACTTTCTACTTTAAAAAAAAAAAAAAATAAATAAATATATAATGAGATTTGTGCGACTACAACTCTTTTGGAGGAGGGGGAGGAGCTGCACCCCAACTGTCCACACCACCAAAAACCTGCCCTTTTTTAAACCTAGGGGAAACTGGCGCAGCAATTTCAAAACTGTAATAGCAATTTCTTAATACAGTCGAACCTCGTTATCCCGACACGCTAATGACCAGAAAAAGTGTCGGCATAAGCGGAGTGTCACGGTAACCGGAGTTGGAGAAAAATATGTATATAAAAAGCTGTACTTTTAATAAATTTAAGAAAGTTTGAAATTCATAACTCTTCTTGCAATTTTAAGCAATAAAACGTTATTGTTAAACACAAAAACAAAATTGAAAAGAATAAAAATCAGATTTATGATTACTTTTTTTTTTTATTGTTACATGACATATTGATGAATGCTTATCCCCAGATGTTCTTCCTACAATTCTTTTTTCAATGTTATACAATGAATTGTAATCAGTATTCGTTGTTTCAGAAATGGATGTTAGATCATTTCTGATGTTTGCTTATCCCCAGATGTGCTTCCTACAATTCTTTTTTCAATGTTATACAATGAATTGTAATCAGTATTCGTTGTTTCAGAAATGGATATTAGATCATTTCTGATCGTTTCAATGCTTCGGTTTTAGTCAGATGAAAAACGCCGTGTAATCACAAGAAAGCGCCGCCTGACCAGAACAAAAAGACTGCGAGTAGACTGATACTCTATCTGGAGCTTAAGTGGGTCATTCATACTGTGTGGGTTTATTTATTCGGATAAAGGATTGAAATAAAATGTCTCATGTATCTCATTGGGTATTTCAGACACTTTTATGAAAAGTTTGGCTAAGACATTTTTTACCGCTTAATTTCCATTGTTATAAAATGGATAACAAAATAATACCATGCCAAAAATACAAGCAAAAAAGAAATATATCCATTTTTTAAAAATATCTTTCAAGAAGACTTAACCTAAAATTTAAAATTGCTAACATTGAAAATCCAATCAATACACGAGTTATATATATATATTTTTCCTAACAGCTTAGAACTTGCTAATTAGTACTATTATATTATTATTGCAAGACTAGGATAAATTAATTTATAAAACAACATTAATAAACAGTATGTCTAAATTAGTAATAACAATCTTAAAATATTTCAGAATTTTTTTAGTTCATGTGCACTTATTAAACTATTGATAAATTAAATAATAGTTTACATGTAAGCATTTCCTCCCAGGATCAATTACATACTGTTATAATTTTCATCTCTTTTATCTTATAACAAACTTCACAACCATTATATAAAATAAAAATTGTAAGATAAACACTGTATTTAAGAACAACAGCAATACAGAGTACAGACGCTATGTCGATTTTAAAACACGGCAAAGGGAAAATGTCATAACGATTAGTTGGGATGATTGGCTGTGCGTCGACTAAATTTCTTGTTGCCCGATATTATTTACTGGATCACGACAAAATTAACATCGAATCGCTAGGTGGAAGAGCACGTACCATAAATGAATGCATTTTGCTTGCACCGATTTCTGATAACGACAATGTATATGGTTTATCAGAGTTGTGTCGCTGAATGAACAGCAATTATAAAATTTTTCTCTGATGATAGTCACAGGAAATGCAGGCCGAAAGTACTAAGAAGTTTTCATATTACTTGCGTATTCGCCCGGAGTCCGCCATCTTGTTTCTTTGTTGATCATCGCTGATTTTAAATTTATTTATTAGGATTTATTTTTGTTGTTATTTATGTTGTTGTTTATGTTTAATCTCTAAATTTCCAAAAATTAAGCATAAAGTGGTTATAAATGACCGACAAAGAAATAAGATGGCAGAGTCCGGGTGAATATGCAAGTTGTTTCAAAGTTTTAAATAAAATGTATATTTTTAACTTGTAACTTTTATTTTAGTCACCTTTTAAGTAAAACAGTAAGCTTTTTAAAGTTCATATTTCGTATGATTCAAGATTTAACTGTAGATAGTAGTTCATTCCTTGATAATAAGACATAGCTGTAACAAATAATGTTTAAATTGTAAATGAATTTAATTTTCTACATAACTGACTGAATTGTTTATTTTAAATTATTTTCAAATGAAGTATATGTCATAGGAAATTATTTTATAAAAAACCTAGTTTAAATTTTAAAAAAGTAGTTTATATATATATATATAGTATATAAAACCTGTTTTTTTTTCAACCGTGTATCGTAATAAAATAAAATAAATTTTCCAAACGATACATTTTACTAAAACATTAATAATTGCATGCAAGTAATTTAAACGGTAAAAAATCCTTTGAAAATTATAGAAATCAAACAAAAAAATAATTCATTTAAAATGAGAAGAAAATCTGCATTTACAATACATAGTTCATAAAATCATAAATAGAAGAGAACACAAAATAATTCAAGGAAAGAACTCACTTCATCAATATTTGACATTTGCTGCAATCCTCTGCTTGGACCGTGTCCTCTAAAAAGGATCCATTTGGGTACAAACCCTATACCCCCGGATTCACTTTTCAAAACTCTTGTTTTCTTCAATGCTTTTTATATGTGGATATTAACAATCCAAACTTGGTCAAAACAATATCTGAAACATCAAAATGAATCAGATAGATTGAATGAATCAGATGACTCATGATTATTATATAAAAATCAAAACAGAAAAAGGTGATTAAACTACTTTCGGTACTTTTCGGTTAGCCGGGCGCCAGTGTTATATATACATATACATACATATATGTATGTATATATGCATATATATATACGTATGTATATGTATGTATGTATGCATGTATATATACGTATGTATATATACAACAAATGTATGTATATGCATATATACATATATGTATGTATATATATATATAACACTGGCGCCCGGCGAATCGAAAAGTACCCTACTTTCATACTAATTAGTGATCTAACTAATTATTTTTATTTAATTTTTAATCTATTCAAACCTGCAGATATTGATGACTGGAAGAGTATGTAGGGGTCAATCCAGGCAAAATTTTGGGCCTACTTAGGGCCCTTTCACAAAAATCTATTTAATAAAATAGGCCCCTTCACAAAATAAATGTAATAAAATAGGCCCCTTCACAAAAATAAATATAATAAAATGAGCCCCTTCAGAAAAATAAATTTAATAAAATGGGGCCCTTCACAAAAATGAACTTAATAAAACAGGCCCCTTCACAAAAATCCTTTTAATAAAATAGGCCCCCTACGTAACATTCTTTTTCACAAAAACTGTTTTAAAATGGGTAATTTGTAAATAAAACTAGGTCACTAAACACAAAAACTTTAGCAAGGGGATTTAAAGAATGTTTTTGTTCATAAATTCTTGGTTCGAATTTGAGTAACTGGATTTCCACTTTCGTTATAAAATTTTATTTTTCACAAAAATATAATAAAATTCACAAAAAAAACTTCTACTTTTCACAAAATGGGCCCCAAGAATAATAACTTGCATCGACCCCTGGTATGTTGTTAAGGCATATTAAAAAAAATATTTTTTTCATGCTCAACAACTTGAAATTTTCCGCCACATTTTCAGACTCATTTTTAAAAGTAAAAAAATGAAACTTGTTGGCATGATTTTTGAAGAGATTTATAAGCAACCTTTGTCATTTATTTTTCACACAATTTTCCAGATATAAAAATCACTAAAGGACTTATAACCAGTTAGAAAACCACAATACAAATAATCATAGATTTATTGTTTAATACTCACTTTATTATATTTACTTTATTTATTTCCTTGGGAAAGAGATGTTCAAATCATTTGATCATGAACAAGAATATATGAAAGTTCCATGCATTTTTAAGTATGAAATTATTTTGTAATTGTGTGAGAAAAATTGTTTAAAATAATTTATTGATTTTGCAAGGGAAATCAGAGATATTTATTAAAATTTGATATTACTTGAAGAAATAGCCAAATAAATAAAATGAAAAAAAAAAAGAAATTGAAAATGTTTTATGTGTTTTTAATTCAATACATAGATTATTTTTTTGAAAAATCCCATCTTAATTGAGCATTGAATCTTGTTTTGACATTACTCATACACATGGAATGCTAAGATTATACTCTATGGATGGTCTTTTAGTCACTTTTATACCCTTCACAAAAATTTCCATTTCAAAACAGATGGCTTCCATTATTATGAAACAGCCATTATAAATGAAGTGTTAGGTAAAGATGAAAGAGCAGTCGTACAAAGTTAGAATTCTGATTTTCTGATCAGAATGGAAAAAAAAATGGCTATAATTTTTTTTGAAAAAGAAACTGCTCTTTCATCTTCACCTAACACTTCATTTATAATGGCTGTTTCATAATAATGGAAGCCATCAGTCCACCAGAAGAAAATATCTCGGTTAAGCGGGACTTGGATAATCGAGACACTATTGTATATTTCATTTTTTAAATGATCTTTAGAATATTTTTGTTGGTGTTCAGAGGGGGAGTCATGACATCTGTGACCTCCCACTTGGATCCGCCATTGTAGTTGAGTATTACTATTACATATTTTAAATTTTAAAATAAGTCGGCTATTAGAAAATTAGTAAAATTCTCTTTGTAAATATACTTTGCGGAAGAGAGAGAGAGAGAGGGGGGGGGGGCAGGCAAAATCCATGTTCGCCCAGGGTGCAAAAAAGGCTAGTTTCGACCCTGTAAAAGCCCTACACAATAGTATGTCACATTATTGCTCAATTATTAAAATGTGAAGAATGAACATAGAAAGAACAAAACTTAGTTGTATATGAAGGAAAAGGCATGAACTACCACATGGAATGTAGAGTATGTATGTGACTCCATGGTCTGTAAACCATATAAGTAATTTTGTTGAAAATTATCAAACACTGGGTGAAAAATTATGAAACACTGTATACTTTACCTTACCAGAATGTAATAACACAAACATTTTTATAAATAGCTGTATTTAATTCATTTTGCGTGATTACTAAAATGTTCTATATTTTAATAAAATTAATTTTGTTTATAACTGTACCTTGCATATTTTAGAATCTGGCAATCAATAAAACAAGTCGGGGAGCAGAGAATATTGTTTAAGGGTATGGGGAAAAGAGGGGCTCAATCCTTCCTCCCCATTTAAATAAACATTTAAGTTAAGCTTTATACCGGGTGTCCCAAAAAGGACTGACTGATTTTAAAATTCAATAACTTGCAAACAGTGACAGATATTTAAAAAATTCTTGCAGGAGGGTTATGCATAAGGTCAAAAGTTTTTTTACAGTGATTTTCGATTTTAGTTCGAATTACAAACAATAGATGGCGCTGTAAGCAATAGTCGCTAAATACAGGCTCGATTTCTGGTCCATTCTCTTGTTCCATGCTGAAAAAGGAGATGGAAATGTATTATCCGGGCCATGAAGTACCAAAAATCGAGCCTGAATTCAGCGTCTATTGATCGCAGCTCCATCTATTGTTTGTAATTCGAACTAAAATTGAAAATCACTGTAATAAAACTTTTGACCTTATGCATAACCCTCCTGCAAGAATTTTTTAAATATCTGTCACCGTTTGCAAGTTATTGAATTTTAAAATCAGTCAGTCCTTTTTGGGACACCCGGTATATGTATATATAAGCTGCGGTGGCGTTAATACCAGGGTTGGAAAAAAACCGGGTTTTTTTGTAAAAAACCAAAAAAACCAGTTTATTTGGTTTAAACCAGGTTTTTTTGGTTTAAACCGGGTTTTTTTAAATATAATTTCCCATTGCACACAAATGCATATCTGTTGATAAAATAAACATTTTTGGATATTATATATGTAATATAACTTTTGAAAATATTTAAATTAAATAATTGAACAGTCAATTATATAGAAAATTGAAATAATTTCTAATTTAAACATTAGTAACACTAACTGCTGTGTTTTATGTTCAAAGTAAACTGCTCTGCACAATGAAACATTGATACCTTGAAAATCGTATGAAGAATCCTTTGATTAATAATATAATAATCAATCAATAAACATTTGATGCAGTTTCATGAATATAATATATTATTCTGTGGTTGTTATTATTATTATTATTTTAATATCCAAATACTTCTGGTTATTTTGTTTTCTGAGTGATAACTCCAAGTGTCCAAGTCAACATTTTTGGCCATTAGATTCAGCAACTAACAGAAAAGATTGATTGGTATTATTGAAATGCTATAACTAGCACTCAATTTTTGCAAGCTGTGTTATTCAATTTGATATCTTAAGTTACACTTTCAAATTCTTTAAGAGTAATCTTCCCCAATCCCAATCCAGAAAATTTTCTGTTACAACTTAACCAAAATCTTAAAGATCATTGTATTTTGTTATTAACTGCTGTAAATAATCTGCATTTTTTAAATGAAAATATTTTATGCTAAATATTGAATATTATTTATCTATTTTATGTTTTCTAATTTCACATGCTTTAAGAAAAATCTTTAGGGTACCAGATATGTTCATCAGCACATGCTAATTTTCATTCTACATGCATAGAAACATGACCTAGGCTCATTATGTCTCATGTTGATTGCTGAGATGGAGTGTTGAAAGTAGAAATTAATTCTATCTACAATTTAAAACAATTAAATTACAAAAAAGAGAAAATATTATATTAGATTTTTTCTAAAAAAACCAAATGGTTTTTTTGACAAAAAAACCAATTGGTTTAAACCGTGGTTTAAACCATGGTTAAAACCACTTGGTTTAAACCGTGCCAACCCTGGTTAATACGTAAATACCCTTTTTTTTTTACTAAATATATTTATGTTATAATTAATATACTACCCTCGAAAAATATTTGCATATTAGCAATTTACATTCATCTTATTAAAAAGAAGGAATTAGACATGTCCCATTCCTCCCTCTACCCTCTTTTATGCAGGCATAAAAGTGGGAAATACGAAAAAAGGTGGAAATTTTTTTCCATCTATACAATAAGGCCAAACTCGTATAACTTAGAGAGATTTTAACAGTTATTCATACAATAAAATGAAATATAACTGCACATATGATTGTTATTTTCTTTTTGTAACTTAATAAGTATTGAAAGAAAAAAAATAACAATAAATGTCTAAATTCATTAAATCAAAAAAGAAAACTGGAAACATTTGCATCCACCCAAATGTACTATCTCATGAAATTATGTGAAGTACAGAGATTATTTTTTCAAAATAAATGTATTATTTTGAATGATTTGACTGTTTATGACTTTACTTTAAAATCTCTATGCTACATATATGCATGCCAAATTGATCTTTACTCCAGCAATACACCACTGAAATTACCCAGAAGTGTTTTATAAATCGAATAAAACTCTCTATTTTCCAAAAAGAACCTTATGGAAATTTCCTTTTCCTAGTTAAAGAACTTTATTTACATGACTTTCAGATGCTTCTAATAATCAAATAAAAGCTCGCCTTTGATTTGATAGTACAGCAATTCAGAAATAAACTCCAAGCATATGAGTAGACAAAATGTCTAATTATTAAGTTTTCTAGATCTCCCCCCCCCCCCCCATATGCATCTAATATTTTCTTTTCATTTTTGCATCAATCCACAGAATGTCCAAATTTGCTTTTAAAAGGGTGGAATTCCTCATTTGGAGGAACTCTTTCATGCCTGTTTATGTTAAACTTCTTGTATAAACAAAAATACTAATTTTAAGCATAGTTTAAATTAGGGATATATATGCAGTATAATGTTCCATAAATGGGTAAACTATTACATCTACACATAAACAAGTCATTAATATACAAAAAAAACAAAAAGTATATGAAACAAATTCACTTTTGATTCTTGAAATAAGCTTTTTCTTTATACAATCGAAAGTTTATATGCAGATCAGCTACTTTTTTCTGCTGAAGCTTGGGGTACCATTGCTTCATCTAATGTGTGATTGATGAAATAATTAGAATGATACATAAAGAGAAAAACCTACTGTCCCATTCCACCCCACTCTCCCTTATATATAAAAAAGAGCCTAAATATAACGATTATTTCAAATTCATAAAATTTAGGCTAAATTTTTCACAAATATAAAACACTGTTCACTATTTTATAAAGTCAGGACCCTCTGAGAAAAGCTTGGACTCTTTTAAAGTAATAATAAGTGTGCCATTATTATTATTAATTGTCTTTTGCCAAGAAAAAAATTCTTCTGGCACTTGAATTATAATAAAATTTTTATTCAAAGTACAGATAAAAAAGGATCTCATTTACACATAAAACGCTGCCGACTTTGGGATTTCAGAACATGATGCAATTTAACTAATCCGATCCTTTCAATTAGATACAGTAAAACAGAAAATCGAGTTTTAATGTACTTCATTACACCACGAATAAAGTAACGTTTTAACAAATGCATAAAAAAAAAATAGTGTCTTGATAATACTTAAACATTTGCTCACTGATTTCAAGCATTAGAAAACATTCTTATGCATTTGTTTACAAACATTGGCGACAAATATCCTTAACCACCTACATTACGAAACAGTAGTATATAACATATAATCTAAGTGGAAATACAAGGCTATAGATTACTAATATCAATGAAAAAAAAAATATCAAAATAAGTTTAAAATATGCATTAATAGTACTTACTCGTATCAAATAACATACATAATTCTGACCATCGCATTCCTCCGTAGTTTCATAAACATATCCCGCGCTTTCATTCTAGGTTAACTTCTGACTTCTGGTTACAGTTAATGCCTTCTTAAGACCACAAAAGTATTCTTTTTTTCTCAGATCAATTCATAATTTTCTTTGGTCCAAAATGTTTTTGCTCGATAAGGCGTCCATTTTCCAGTACAATACAAAATCAGTGTATTTTTGATTCCGTTCTATTGGTTCAGATGATCAGCGCAGAATGAATGTGCGGTAAAGAAAGTGAGCGAGCAAAATTCTCTCCTCCATCAAGGTCAAGCAACCTTTGCTAATAACGTTCTGCTGGGATAAAATGTACGGCGAACAACCGTCGTGTGATATGGCTATATAAGTGGAAAAGCGATCTTTTAATTCTCATATCTATCTTGGTTTGGTCGCGGTACTCTGGTAAATGCGCACGCAGGAAAGAATTTGGCGCTGGCAACTAAATAAACTAATTAAATTATTTGGATCAATCAATCAAACAGTTGTACTTGACACAAAAAAATATTAGTCCAGACAACTACTGGGATTAACCAGACGGTGTAACCAAATAAATTTGGCTATAACAACCAAACAGTTTTTTCCGTGTAGCACTATTAATTATAGCACATGCTGGAATGAAAACTTGTAGAAAAGAATAAAACCCTTAAAAATGAAGACATAGGATGAGGTTTGGCGGGTTGGGTAACTTTACGTCCCCACAAAATCCACACCTCTTCTGTGGTCATAAATCGATATATGGCGTAATAAAGTGATTTTCCGCATAGGTACACTTATGAAACTGTTTGTGCAGCAAGACGCACTTATAACAGACCTGTTAGTGAGAAAAAAACGCAAAATGAATATTTGCAAGGCGTGTCTCTTTCCTTGCGGATGAGCGATATGTAAACAGCGAGACTAAATTATATTGTAACCAATATATATATATATATATATATAATTACTCTAATTTGGTCTTTTTATAGATATTTAAACATCCTTTTTTAATGTCAAATGGAGGTATGTTTGTAACCACTCATATAAAGGAACGCTCAATATATATATACAGAGAGAGAGAGAGAGTTGTGCATTTTAGGAATAATTGTGAGATATCTATCGAATAATCTAATTATTAGGCAGATGAATTTATAATTGTGATAAATTTACTTGAATATATAACTTTTCACCTTAAAAATTTGAGAATTATTCTAGACATTGAATGACATTTGAATTGGGGACATCTTAAATCAAAGAGAGTTTTGAATGCTAGAAGCTATTAAAAAGAAAAAAAAATTGTACGATTCCTTTATGTACAGATTATCTTCAGACTTAGGTTGGGTGGGACTAAGAAAGTAGGATGCTGTAATTATAAAAGAAGAATCATGTTAGATATAGACTCTAATGTTTTTAAATAAATATATAATTATGTTTAGTGTGTCTTTATGTCTACTGCTGAAGTTCGAAAACATGTTTTGATTTTTTTTGTAAATTTTAACTCTACGTTTTAAAGGTGAGCTTAGGTCATTTTTCCGACAATAAATTTCAAAGAAACAAAATATTACCCAAAAGTCTTTAACTATAAATATTTAACCAAAATCTATAAAAAAAACCCTAAATATTAATAAAAAAAAGACCCTAAAAGTGCAAATGTCAACAAATGCCTCTGGTAAGGTGTTAAAAAATTATTAGGTTATTGTAACTTGTTACCAAGATAGCGGTGTAATGATGGAACCTGTTAACAAAAAGTAACGGTTTTTCCCATCTCTAGCACATACTATTCGACTCTTTCAACAATGTCTACAAGGATAAAATGTCTTCCCATGGCCTGCCAGGTCACCAGATCTTGCTCAAATAGAGCCTGTTTAGGATATGTCGGGAAGGAGACTTCAGCTGTCTCAGAATACCACCGAACGAGTTGATCAGTTGACACACTTACGGCAGAATTCATAGATTCCATTTACCAAGCCCCACCAAGTATCGGCTTGTATAGCTGGCACGGGTGTCTTTACAACCTAAAGAAATGGACATTCCTTTTATTGCTACTAGTCAATAAAATTATTTTTGTTCTAAATTTATAATCATTTGTTCATCTAAGCAACCACTCTTTACATGGCGAGTATTCCACGGTCGTGGGACACTTTTTTTCTGGATGCATATACATATATGTGTGTGTGTGTGTGTGCTATAAAATTGATAACATGCTCTATAACCTTTTTCAATTAGTATACTTTCCCGTAGTTGCTAAATCAATTTCGATATCTACCCCATGTAGCCCTTCAAATCGTTAGAACCCCCAAAGGAATATTATCAAATTTCGCCTATTTTCGATAATCATCAATGCAGGCATTTGTTTTTGACACTTCTCAAACACCATAATTTCTTTGTTACTTCAAATCTCAATTAAATTCAGAAGTACCTCGCAACGCATGGCCCAATTATCAAGTAACTTTTAAATCTAGGAAAGCATGAGCATGAACACGTAACCTATACTAAAGTGAAAGCCAAATATCCAAGGTTACGCACGAGCATCTAATATAAAACCGTCTAAGACTATAATAAAGTAGTTTCTTCAAGTGGTGATCTTCTCTTAGAACTTTAAATTCACGCAGATTCCTATGAGCAAACCTTATCAACAGACACGGGATTGCGACTGCTATTATTGATCCCGGCAGGTACCGCCTTGGTTGACTGTGATCTCCGTCTAATATGTCCTCTACGCCCAATAAAAAATGTATGAACGAACTGTGTGGGTTTTTTTTAAGTAACCATGTCGCCAGCTACGACTCCAAAACCTAGTTTATAACATATATATGTGTGTGTGTGTGTAATATTGTCTTGCAGTAATAGACGAGTAAAAATCTCCATTTTAGTGAAAGGTATTTGACTATTTAATCGAAGCAGTCTTGGCACACCTTATCAATCAGGCATCTACTGATAAAAGAGCAAATCTTTAAAATCAGATAACATAAACAATTCAACAGCAACATATCGTAAAACATAAGCTGCCAATCGATGCCAGTTCAATCATTCCATTCGTGTGCCGAGTGAAAACTAAATAATCACAGCAACAGTAGAATCTTTGGTATTTCCCCGATAAATAAATAGCACACAATTCCAACTTCTTTATTTACATCATCATCGTTCAGAATAGTGGAGCACTTTTTAATAAAAGTGTTAATTTGAAAATATTATAGTTCATCTTCCGATGCTACAGTTACATTTCAGCAGTCAAAACAACTGAAGAAGTACTTCTGAACCAGGAAAGGAAATATTTATAGTAAGTGCGTATGAATATAAATATCTGCATTATGATAAGGCAACTAACTAATGACAAAAACATAAAGCGCAGATTAAGAAAATCGTTGCGATTATGGCGAGAAGAATGTTCCAGAAAAAGACTGATAGAAAAATATTCGAGGGGAAAACTAAAAGGGACGAATTTTGAAAGGGAAATTGAAGAGGAAGCCTGTACTGGCGGACGCCAAAATTAAAATAAATATGCGTAGCTTGTTGAGAAGAGAAAGAATTTAATGATATTTGAAGAGAAAATAGGGAAATTAAAAGAGGAAAAATCTTAGAATATTCTTTAGTTAGGCTGATAATTAAAATACTTTACAGTATCTCCCACTGCCCCCCCCCCCCCCCCCAAAAAAAAAAAGAGACCGATCAGATTTGGAGATCCATAGACCTACAAACTGATAAAAATCTGCACGGGCTTAGAATTACAAATATTTACTTACAGTTTGTAAGTATGACATAAGATACATAATAAGTAAATAATAAAAGAACAATTAAAGGTTAAGTAATAACGTGGCTTTCAATTTACAAAAAAAGTCCTTTAAATTCTATAGAAAATTCAGACAATAATCCTCAAAAAAATTTTTTTTTTAGTATGATAACTCAATATCATAAATTTCATTCACTGAATTCTCTTCACTGTTCATTGATAATTTTCCCGAGCTCTTTCTCATATTTACTCACTTTATTAAGACTTAGTCTTTATAAGTAATAACCATACATTACTAATTATTTGATTGACTAATTAACTAACCATGGTTAACCTTTTCGTCGTTAATAAGACTCCCATTTCGACTTTTTAATTAAGTACTGTCATACTTCTCAAAATAAGTTTCAGATGTTAATTTTTCATGAATTAACAACATTCTTTTAGCAATTATCTTAATAAATACTCTAACATTTTCATTAAAATTTATAAATTTTCTTTTTATAACATTTTTTAAATTGTCCAATACGCAATAACATTATTATTTTTTTAAATTAGAATAACAACAATAATAAGCAGATTTATGCTTTCAATGATCTTGGATCCACAACTTTTAAATAGCTAAAGAAAATCTCTTAGTTTATTTAAGAAATGAAAGTAACAAATTTTAAGGGAAAAGTAACTTTTCTTTTTACATCCAGCAAAATCATTATAGCAAGAAACATTAACATGCCATATTTCTTTAATGCCTCACTCCTACATAAATTAGAATCAACAATCTATCAGCAATTTTTTTTTTGTAAAAGTATCCTAACAATTATAAGCCCCAGCAGTGGCCGAGAGGTTCTGCTCTCGAAGCTGGTAGACGGGAGGTGCTGGGTTCGATCCCAATCGCGCCTGTCGGCCTAATCGTTCGGAGTTGTCGTGGTTTTCTTCGAACCTTGGTTCTCCAAGCGTAAATACGGGTTAGGTTCCCTTAGAAATACCCCCACGGCGGGTACCCCCCCCCCTTTTTGGGCCTATATCCCTGGTGCTGATAATTCGCCGTCATAAACACAACCAACCAACCTCACAATTTTAATTATCAAGTATCGATATATTTTAAAGTAAATTAAGAAAATTCTAAGGTAAAGTAAGAAAATTAATTCTATATAACATTAGTGGAAATCCTAACAGAACCAACCAATTTACGCCACCATAAAAGGGCTAAGAGAACAGATGTTATATATTCCCGCGGCCGCCATCTTGGATTATTTCTTGGCGTGAAAACCCCTTTTCAGCGAAGTGAATTTCGTCAAGCAGATTTATGCGCATGTTAGGCTTAACGGGGTTGCCAGAACACGTCACATCGGGTTTGCCTTATCTATAAACGCCAACAAAACATCGCCGAGAAATCCAAGATGACGGCCGCGGGAATATATAACATCTTAGTGGGGTTAACTCTAACTAGGGAAGGTTCCCAACTGCCAGATCGGGATTTTGTCAAGAGTGGTGTCGTTGGAAAGCTCTTACCATGGGGATCAAGGATGTGCATACAACTAACCGTCTGAATGCAAGTGGTACAGAGTTATAGGCCGATGAATTTCTGTCATTTATTGATTTCTCCAGGTCGCTAGCTATGCGAGAAAGGCAATATGTGTGGTAGAAAAGACAGCTTACAATTCAGTTATGCAACCTGTTTTTGCCCGTGTGAAGTTGGTGAAGGTTCCATGTTCTCTCTAGTATGAAACAGAAGATTGTGACCACATTTTCACAATCATATAGAACTAATTGGACTACACGGACTTGGAGTATGTTTTAAAGAACATCAAGAACTAACTCCTCGCCTGATCTCACAAGATGAAAAGAGGGCATGGGCAGGGCCTATGAGGTCAGTTCCCGAGGCGCTCAACCATGGTGAATTTTAGATATTTTAGCTGTGACTCGCGTTCCAGTCGCGCTGGTTCAGAGGAGGTAGCACGCACCCCCGTTTACATGCGAAGTCAATGCCCAGTTCTGAAGATTAGTCGGCGAGTCTTCAGACTGTAATGCTATCGCTAACAAACCGAAGATTGCAAAACTCCTTAGTTTGCAACTGCTGGAATATTTTGGGTAATCAGAGGAAAATGAGCCAATGACTGAAGAGAAGGCCATTAGTCAGCGACTATTCAAGACAGTGAAGGGGATGATCGAAAACGAATTTTTCCGGTCGCTCTGTATGAGAGCAGCATCGACGAAAATGAATGTGTAAATAATTTGAGAAATAAATACGGACCCCACTTTCGAATATGAAGAACATGCGAAAAAAATCGGAAAAGAAGTGAAGGATTATCCGTAGAAATAATGGCGAAAACTGTAGAAATATATAAAAAGACGAAGAAAAATAAACTAAAGGCTGTGCAACATATATGTAGGCAGGTAAAAGACCACAAGACACAAGATGATTCAACGGTGAGCACAATTTGTGGGGGAAAGTGGGAACACGCAGAGCAAAATGAAATTAATTTCCAAACACATGTGATCGCAATTTTATCATCATTGCATACAGTTAAAAGCTACCGTTCATGACAGGTACCTCAAAGTGTGGACCATTGACAAAGCATTGGAGCTTGGAATTCCCGGATTCACTGCAATCTCATACTTCCCCAAGAGTTTCAAGCAGACACGTAACATAACAAGTCGAAAGGTGACACAAATCGTAACAAAAAGAGATTTGTTTCTCGAAGTGTCTTTGTAATCTGTGATCGACGAATTCCGGGAAAAAGTGGAAAAAATGATTGAGCAGCGAAAATGTCCAACGCCCAGAACACCGATCAAAGTGGCTTCCAATACGAGATTGTATCTAACAGATCCTTCGATATGAAGGAATCTAAAGACATGGGTGAATCGGTAATCAGTATAAACAAAACCTCTCATTCCTGTTCCGTGCAAATGTGTATAAAAGCCGATGGAAAATGTATGGGACCTTTACTACTATGACTTTTACTGGGAGGCGACGGCACAGACCATCACCTCATCGAGTTCACGGCTGACATTCCAGAATGATTTAAAAATCGATTCGCGTATTAAAACGCAATCGGTCTGCCAAGTCCTAACTTGGGGGAAAGTACCTGAAAACCCGATTTTAGCCGTTACCTTTGGTAAACCTGCGAGTCAACCACTAAAATTGGTTTTTCAGGTATTTTCCACCAAGTTAGGATTCGGCAGACCGATTCTGTGCTGCAGCTTCCCGGTCTACAGGATTTGTCAGGGGGAATTTGGTCCCAAAGTTATAAAAAATGAACATGCTCCAAGTCAGGAAAGAGTACAAAACAAATAACTGCGGCATACATCGATAAACTAAAAGAATAGATTGATGATCATGAAAGAAGCATGGTGTTGATAGTTGAAGTGGGGAAAAAAATCTACGTTTATTTATTGAGGAATTTGCATTCAATGTGGAGCCTGTTTGTCTCGCACCGGGCACGCCAAAATTTCTTCAGCCGTTTGTTTTTTTCATCCATACAAGTACTTAATAAAGAGAATATTCAAATACGCATCAGAGTGGAGATGTCGACATGACCACTAGAGAAGACATAATAAAATTGCATAAGTTGACCTATAACCAATTCTCCTAGCCCACTTCGATGACATGCGTCGGTATGCCTTTCAAAAGGCTTTAATTAGGGACACGGATCCTGTCTTTCGATCAGTTAAACAGGCATGATTTAACTTAACTAATAACACCTGTGACAACTGCGTAACACCCCCCTTTCATCGTGTGTACCTGGTATTGGAAACACTCGTGTATTAGCCATTTCTATCCAGAAATACACTACCACCCGTGAAGTTACTTTTTCCACCAAACATAAATGGTCTTTTCTATAATCTCTGTAATCCGCCAACTCTCTTTTCTACCACACAGAGTGTTTTTCCTGCATAGCTAGCGAACTGGAGAAATCAATAAATGACAGAAATACATCGGCCTATAACTCTTCACCAGTTGCATTCGGTCGGGTAGTTGTATACATTTCCTTGATACTTTAATGATGATTGAAGATTAGCCTTGATACTTGATGATTAGCTTTCCATCGACACCAATCTCGATAAAATCCCGATCTGGCAGTTGAGGACCTCCCCTATGGTAAATGAAATTTTCCTGACAAGTAAATATCATTGTGGCCACCAAATACTATACTTGTAATGTCAAACAGAATTATTAATAAATATTATCAATTACTTACACTATAATATTTTTAAATTTAAGTTATGTTTATTACTATTATTATAAATTTTTGAATAAGGCTAAGGATTTAATCTATTTTTACTTTAGTTTGTTTATTTTCATGAGATAATTTAAACTTATCAGGAGAATAATGAGGACGCAATCTGGAAACGTGTATTAATTCAGAATTCTTACCAGTATGATAGTTATAGCGATCTATCTCAAAATTTACATCGGATAACTTACTAATTATTCTATAAGGCCCATTAAAAGTAGGTTCTAACTTCATAGTATTCTGGTAATTATTCCTCATAAATAACTAGGACTCCTACATCAAAATTTGGTTCTGCATAAAGTTGATCACACAATCTTTTATTTTGAAAGTGATATTGAATGGTATTAACATAAAGAAGTTTAAGCACTTCATATTTATAAAAACCTTAAAAATATTGTTAATTGTGATTTCACTATTCCTCCACTGTCAGATTGTTGGGAAAATTATGTAAAACCCTCTTGTTCTTAAATTCCACTTGCATGTTTTCACAATACATTTATTAAATATCTTATTGGCTGTTCTCAAAATTTTCTTACTACATTAGCTGCTTCCTGAAATTTCCTGTAATTCTATTAGGCAATAAACTTTAGCATTTAATCCGCTTCTCTTACATTGGCTGCTTCCTAAAATTTCCTTTAATTCTATTAGTCAATAAACATTATCGTTGAATCCGCTCTCTTACTTCGGCTGCTTCCTAAAATTTCCTGTAATTCTATTAGGCAATAAACTTTAGCATTTAATCCGCTTCTCTTACATTGGCTGCTTCCTAAAATTTCCTTTAATTCTATTAGTCAATAAACATTATCGTTGAATCCGCTCTCTTACTTTGGCTGCTCCCTAAAATTTCCTGTAATTGTATTAGCCAATAAACTTTATCCTTGAATCCGCTTCTCCTATATATGTTTGAACAAATTTCTTTTTTGAGCAATCGTATTTAGCACTGATGATTGTATGCTATGACTACCGAAACTAGTTTGTAATAAGTAAAAGTGTTTTGATGGTGTAAACGCTGATTTTTATCTACATATAATTTAGAATGTATTTTGAAGCTTTTACGCTCCATTTCAGTTTTTATTTGAAGTTTTGAATTTTTTAGAAACCGCAAGCATTTACATCTTAAAACTAACCATTATGTCATATTCTAAGCTTCTACTTTAAAGCTCTATCAAACCCTCTGGCGGTAGTAACACAATCCTAAAATTTAGGCTATGTTGAATTAGGAACTGTCATCCTCCATTTGTCAACATTATTTCTGAAATCACTTTCGTATTTCCTGAGAAACCATAGCAATCATAATTTAGAAATCCTTTTCGCTCATTTTATCTTTTAAATTTTGAATCTTTTAGAAATTGTTCTGAGAGAGCATTTACATCTTATATATCTACCATGCCAAGTTTCAAGTTCCTATCTTTAACAGTCCCATAAAAATCGAGATTTAGGACAATTTTCGAATGCTTTTCACTTATTTCATTCTTTTAACTTTCGATTTTTTTAGAAACTATTCTTAAGGCTCAGTCAGACAGGGGAGATACCGGAATCTTTAAGCTCAACACACAACATTTCAAGATGCAAAGGGGGAGGGATGAGTCATGAAGGGTTGCGAAAAAGCTGCTTTGCCTAACTTGGTAAGCGGGTACTACAAAAATTTGTTTATCGCTCACTTGACATAGTGAAGGTGCTGTCTGCCACAATTTTCTCTAGTATTTATTTAACCCCATACTACATGTATATATATGGAATACGTATTCTAACCTCTGAACTTCAAAAAGGTATGAACTTGAGCTAAATTTATGAGTGAGAGTAAAATAAAAAGTTGTGTAAATAATCGCAGCAATCATTGGAAAACCAATAAATATATAAATAAAATAAAATAAAAATACTATGTTACTATACTTTAGATTGGAACTTAGCATATATTTCTTCACTAAATTGTATTTGGATTTTGCTAAAACACAACTGTTGCTGTCAGTTTTTAGCACATTTTCTATATTTTAATATTGTATTTCTTATTTAAAATTCCATGCAAAAATTCGTTTTGGAAAAAAAAAAAACTTAAAAACGCAAGAAACTAGGGTCATTTATGATAAAATGTGAATTTCAATTAGTTTTTTTTTTTTTTTATGTTACGTATAGGCTCTTTTTTAAGTCATTCCAACATATATAATTTTTGAGTGGTTTTCTTTAAGAGGCTACTTCACTGTTCACTCATGCGAAAAGACCCGCTCGCTAATGTTAATTATGTGAAAGAATTTTTTTAAGGTATCGCGTTTGCATTTCCATATTTTTAAATGATTTTTTTTATTTGGGTAGCTGAGATCGATCTCTACAAAGGCCGTTTTTTACTTTTTCGATTTTGTTTGAAGATATTTTTTTTTATGCTTCCACTAGAGGTCTGCACGGACCGGAATTTACAGGCCCGGGCACGGCCCGGCCCAGTGTAAAAATTGGAAGTTCGGCCCGAGCCCGGCCCTGCCCGGCCCGACACAATTTCTACAAAAAAAAAAAAAAAAAAAAAAAAAAAAAAAAAAAAAAAAAATCCGTTTTTTCTCAACATACAATTAAGATTCTTTTAATGAATACTACATACATATTTATGGGAACATTTTACAGTATATTTTACATTACTATGATGTTCGCAAAACAGAAAACACACAATAGTAAACATTAACGATTACTTACAGTGTTTTAGTCATCGTGTGTACAGACATTTCAAAATGGAAATAAGGATTCATTAAAAGATTAATGTAGTTCAGAATAAAGGATTAAAAACATGATAACTTTTGAAGCTGTATAGTAAAAAGTAGATTTGTGAAAATATTTCTCTCATTTTAAAGGCTTTTCTCACATCCAAAGGAGCTACATTTCGACACATTTATGAATTCTTTTCTTTTCGGAAACGCGTAAGATTGGCAGGTATTCTTATTCAGAAGGTACGTAAATGTCGTTTTTTTTCATAGATAAAAGATAAATATATTTCTGATCATAGATAAATATCTTTCTGAAAATACTGTCAAAGTTAGCGTTTTGAATCGAATTTCCGGAAGCGATAGCACAGGAAAGGAAAAAAACGTACAGTCACGTGACAGGAATCTCTGTTATCTCTGTAAGTAATTTATCAAATATGGAAAAAGCTATTCGTTTCCAAATGCCTCCAATAGGCAGACCTGTCAATTATATGTTACCTGTTATATGTTATATATTACCTGTCTTTATAGTTAAAAATTTTGTCAGAAAATGTGTCTGAAAGCTTCGCATTGTTGAGCAGTGAATATGAGAACCACCTTAAGGTATATTTCCAAAGATACTGTTAAGAGAAGTTCATTATCACTATTAATACTACAAAACACAATGACTGTTCTACACATCCTGAGATCGAATAAGACCAGTTCCGTCCCGGCACGAGTCTGCTGAAAAAAAAATTAAATTCGGAATCAGACATTTTGTAACTGTACGATGCCGATCTCTACGATGGACATGTTACATTTCTGCATTGATGTTGTTAAACTCGCATCGGCTCGTGACGCACATTTATACTTCTCGAGGAAATCATATTCATTGAAAACGGCTCATATTTTATCTGCTTCGCTTAAATTCTTATATCGGGCCGACAGGGGCGATTAATTTCTTTGTCGGCCCAGCCCGGCCCGTTTATTTTGTCTGTCGGCCCGGCCCGGCCCGGCCCGTTGAAAAAAATGTCCTAATTCTGACGGGCCGGGTACGGGCTTCGGGCCAAGCCCTGGCCCGTGCAGACCTCTAGCTTCCACTTTCACAGCCGGTTCCGTAAGTGAATGTAAAAAAAAAAAAAAAAAAAAAAAATGAAAATATTGAAATGCAAACGCGATATCTTAAGAAATTTCCTCCGTAGGATTAACATTGGCGAGCAGGCCTTTTCGCGTAGCTGAAGAAGCCCTTAAATGTAATAAATGTTGGTTGGTTGATTGTGTTTATGGCGGCTAATTATTAACATGAGCGTTATAGGCTCTAAGGGGGGGGGGGTCTTCCTTGGGGGTCTTTCAAAGGTAACCTACCCCTATTTACGCAAGGAAATCCAAGGTTCCAAGAAAACCACGGAAAACTCCGAACGATTAGGCCAACGGGCGCAATTGGGTTCGAACCCAGCACCTCTCGTCTACCATCTTCGAGAGCAGAACCTCTCGGCCACTGGTGGGGCATAGTAAATGTTGGATAGCTTTTCTATAACTATACAACGTAAAAAATAATCTTCAATATTTAAGAATATTTCTGTCCTTTTTTCTCATCAAAATTTTCCACTTGCTTTTCATTACAAAAAGTTTAAATCTTAATGTTTTAAAAAGTTTTCTGCTCTATTTGGTACTTATTATCTATCCATTATTAAGTAATCATAATCTTCCTCAACACACAATATTTAAAATAATAATAAAAAGTATATTTAATTAAATTTCTTATTCATTATATTTTCTTGTAATAATGAATAATTATCCCCTCTCCCAAAATTTCTCTGTTAATTTTCCCAGCACACAAAAAATATGAAACTTTAATTTCTTAAGAAGTTTCGAGCATATTTTTCAATTTATAACAAGTATTCAGTCATCTAAACTCCCAGAAAATGAAGGAATTTCTAGAAAATGAGGGGAAGCAATTTCTTTCTTATCTTTTTTAGCAACTTGTTTGTTCTCAACTCTCATATATAAAATTATCTGTTTTGTGAAAGAAAAAAAAATTGTATGATTTTAAATATAATATAACCATGAATGAAAATATACAATATCCGCTTTGGAGTTACCCATGATTTCGGAAAGCATTCTATATCTTTATTAACATCAGAAATTAATATTTTTTGAGAATTAAACATTATATATATATAAAAAAAAATGATGTCATAGTATTTTTTATAATGTAATGATGAGTTTCCTCAAACTGACATATTTTAAAGAGGCTATCAATTCCCAATAAAACATTTTTAGCTGTGTCATTTTTAATGTAAATCAATGCTGTTAATTTAGCATGTTTGTCTGTAAAACACGTTTGTTGAACATGGAAATGTTTAAGTAAGAATAATTTTATACTAAACTAGTAATAACTTAGTGGTTGTCAGATCAAAGGTTGTGCTCCTTTAATAATAAAAATAAATAAATAATTTATAAATCTTGAAATAGTTTCAAGTAGTATGCAATGCATATTAAATACATTATATGTATTAGCGTTTATAGGCATTTAATATCAATAATGTAAGTAAATTTTTATAAATTTTAAAAGTATTTTTATTATTACTCTTCCATTTTTTAACAATAAAATTAATTGCAATGTTAAGAAGAGATTTTAGATACCTTTTTACTTTTTATGAGCTTTAATAGTGTTTTGTCTACTTTTTGACATTTTCCGATTTAAAAATATCTTCTGGCATAGAAATAAGTTTTAATGTTAAATATTTTTTCACGATCACATTTAGAAATTTTTATGTCCCTGAAAATATGTTTAAAATAGTAAATTTGTTATTTGTACCCAACCACTGGCAGAATATGCAAAGCTTATAATTTTTATTCTTTTAAAACATCATTGCACAACTAGGCAGAAAGACACCAATTCTATTTTCCCTTAATTTTTAAAAAAGGATTAACATAAAGCGAGGATAGACAAGTGATATCTCACGGCTTCTTCGTGCTACTAACACTGATGGTGTAAAGATTCCAGCATTAGATATAACTGCAAATGATATGATTCACCTTTTACCCTATCAAAAATAGTTAAATTGCCTTTCAAACAGATTTTAAAGAATTGTTGATAGACTAATATAATAGTAAGAAAAGCTGGAATATACTAACTATAATTTGAAAAATAATTTTTAAAGAAATTGTGCAAAGGTGTCCATTACTGGCACATTCCTCCTATATGAAAAAAAAATATCTCTGGATATTTTTTATGAATTATTCGCTATTATTTAAACATTTCAAGGTTTTTTTTTTAATCTTTTTTTAATACCCTGTATTCCGGTTCATAAGCGCGCACCTACTATTTAAAACTATAATTTTTTTTCTGTTAGGCATATTCGCCGTATTACGCAGACACATACATTTTCAGAGAAATCTTAATGAAATATGAAGCATGAAAATACAATAAGGGGGCACGCCTCTTCTCTATCCCACGCACACTTGAAAAAAAAAAAAAAAAAAAAAAAAAACTTTTATGGATAATTTATAATAAGTGAAAATTTCTGGAATTTCAGAATTACTGCACCAATAAAACTGATTGGCAAATAGAATTGTTGCTTAAATGATTGACGAGCTTTTAATTATTTTTAAAATATACAATTTGTTAAACAAATTTTATTTTATTCATAGTTAAATTTGATTAAAATTGAATTTCTATGCACATTTATAAGACTATACTCAAAAATCTTTCGAATTTAACATCAAAATTTTACTACAATCCAAATGAAAGACATTTTGTATAATAAAGAAATGAAGCTAACGTTTACATTAATAATTATTAATTGTAAAATTTCAAAATAATTTCAGAACAGATTTAAGCAGTATCTCATAAACATTTTCCCGTTACTTTATTCCTTTGTAGGAAATACAATCAGTACACTAATTTAACAGGATATAAAGATAATATTGCAAAGCTTTTAAAAATTAGACACGGCAAAAATTGAGCAATCGAATATATTATATGATATAATATACCACAGACAGAAGCATTCATCTAATATTTTTGTGTAATAATACATTCAAGATGACAGAAAATGCTTCTGTTTGTTTACATTGGCGAATTTGGCGACAGAAAGACAAAACACTCTGAAAGCTCATAAAAAGTAAAAATATATCAAAAATCTCTCAACACTGCAATTAATCTTATCGTTAAACAAAATACAAGATTAATAATTAAAAATACTTTAATGTTCATAAAAATTTACTTACGAGTATTTGTATCTTGCAGTCATCGAAAGTTAATAGAGCTTGCTATTTGGAACTGCCGCAGGATCTTTGTCTTTTATTGTAATGCCGTGGATGTCATTAAAATATTTCTTTTGTCGTATAAAAAATAATTTTTTGCGACTAGATCTTAAATGTTTAATTTGTTTTCAATACAGACGAACATGCATATGCATGTAAACACTAACGGCGGCCATCTTGATCTCGACAGCCGTTTTGGGGAGTGACGCAGGCAATCTTCTATTACGCTATTGGTCAGATTAAGCGCAACTCGCAGCAAAATCCAGTTCAGTGGAAAATGCTGAGGATAATGTTTCACGTAGGAAATCCCAATCACACGGTGGTTTTGAATCAACAGCTGCAGATAAAGCTGCATGTTGAGCTTAAAGTTTCGCTTAAATAGTGTGTGTGATTGCCGCTTTAGAGAGCATTTACATCTCATAAGAAACTATCATGCCAAATTTTAAGTTTCTAGCCCATTCAATATCACAAAAATTGCAATTTTAGAACTTTTTTTCTCCTGCAACCCCTTGTTGGTACGTGGTACCGACATAAAATAGAGCCTAATTTGGAACAGGGACGGTCACCCTCAATTTACTACCATTATTTTTGAAATCGGTCCGGTTGTTCCCAACACACCCACAAACAAACAAACGTTAAGGCTGTTCTTAACTGCTCTGCTCAATAAGCGCAAAACGTTTTGACACATTTACAAATTCATTTTTTAACGAAAAGATATAAAATTGGAGAGCCTGGCCATTGAATCGATTTGGAATGGAACTGTGTTTTCCATTTTTTTTTTTTTTTTATCCATCCATTACCTATTGAGTTATAAGCGATTTTGATCATGTGACAAACACGTTTTTTACCCGCTCTTGATTTTTTTTCTTTCTTCGCGCGAAAATTCGGTTCAAAACCCCTACTTTGACAATCTGAAAGATCTATTGCATTTGTAAAAAAATGGAATAAACAGCTCAATGACATAGTTTCTGAACAACAACACCAGCTAGTTTCATGCATTTTCGAACAAAAATAAATTAAAATTTATGTCAGAAAGCTGCCCTTTTGGATTTGAGAACACCCTTGATTCTTTATAATATTACTATAGATAAATACCGTACTTTTAGTTGAGGACAGGGACAACTGTTTGATTATTCCGTCTCCACATGTTTGTTCCAAATCCTGATCCTAATAGAAGAACACGTACGTAACTTTTATGTGAAAACTGATGTATTTTTTTTTATTAATCTTTTATTATCTTTTTTTATAAGTTTTGCATTTTGTAAGAAATAATTAATGCTTTTATATAGTAGTACTCGTATATCTTTCACAATTTCTATGTGACATTAAATTTTCGCTCTGATTTTAGAAAACGTTGCTTTCTCCATTGTATTCTTTTAATATTTAACTAGAGACGTAGCAACTCATTGTGTTGCATTGAAATTGCCTGAGGTCTTTCGGTGGTTTTGGGGAAAAAGAAATCTCGCTTTAATTTTACATTTTAAAATTTTAGCCCTAACATTTCAACTAAATCGTAATTTAGAACGTTCATTTCACCCTTTTACATTTCGAATATTTTAGAAACCATTCTTAGCGAGCATTTACATCTTAAAAGTAACCACTCTGCCAGATCCAGGATTCTTTACCAACTATATCACATAGATCAGAATTTTTAAAAGTTTTTTTATTTCCTCCTACACCCTTTTAAATTACAAATGTTTGAAACAAAACTGTTTGGGTCTCTATAGTAACAACCATGCCAAATTTTACTTTTCTAACCCTAACACTTCCAAATAAATCATAATTTAGAATGTTTTTAGAGCATTTGCCGCTCGTTTCACCCATTTTAATTTCGAAGAAATCGTACATAGTAAGTATTCACACCTTAAAAATAACCAACGCTTGAAATTTCTATCACGAATAATATCATAGAAATCGAATTTTAATAATGTTTTTTGTTCCTACACCCCTTGGGAGTTGTTTCCAGACAGAAAATGGTTAGAGCAAAGAGAGTCGGCAGCCTTTTACCTTCATTATTTTTTTAATCGGCTCGGTAGTTCAAGACATTACCC
This sequence comes from Maratus speciosus, assembly GCA_963932465.1. Classification (NCBI taxonomy): domain Eukaryota; kingdom Metazoa; phylum Arthropoda; class Arachnida; order Araneae; family Salticidae; genus Maratus; species Maratus speciosus. The sequence goes on along the minus strand of OZ010795.1, from coordinate 11,607,990 downwards.
TTTAAAAACAGACAAGTACACAAACGTTACTTTTTCATACCATTAGTATAGATTCTGTAAATATTTTACATAGAAGTTCGGAATACACTTTAAATAAAAACATTTTTAGAAAAGATCAACTCTATCGCTCTTTTTTTTTTTCTTTTTTTTTCTTTTTCTTTTTTTTCTTTTCTTTTTTTTTTTTTTTTTTTTTTTTTTTTTTAACAGAGAAAAATAAATTCGGGTTTTCTGTAGTTTAAAGGAATAATTTATTTTTCGAAAATATCTTCAGTGTTTTCTAAATCGAGCAAAACTTAATAAATATGTAAATGCGTTGATTGTTATCTGTTGCAGTTGTTAAAAGGAATTTTTGAATAGCATAAATTTCTACACTTTTTTTCTATTCGTTTTAAAATGTAAGTAAATACATTTTCGTGTCATTGTAGAATTAAGTAATGTTATTCATTCATTATTCATTGTTCGAAAGCATTCATTACACTTTCGAAGACTTTTTTCTTGGAAGAAAAAAGGATTTCAGTAGCTTTAGAGACAAGATTGTATATATTAATTACTAAAATTATGACTCAAGTCATTTCAATTTGTGTACATATTGTTTTAACCTCTTCAGCTCCAAAGCTAAAATAATAACACAAATCCTTATTCGTGGGTTTTTTCCAAACAAAATGACATCGTAAATGACAGAAAAAAATATCTTTTCTGAAATGGTTCCTTTAGGTGCTTAGTCATTTAGGCTCAAAACTAGGAATCTAAAACTACAAACCCCCTTAAAAATATCCATTAACCGAAATTAATGTAATCGCAAATTTAAGAGCTTTAAACAAGTCAATAATCTACAAATCCTCAAACATTTTTATTGAAAAAGATTTAAGTCAAATACTTATGAAAATTTCTCAGTTATACTGTCGTTTGGGGATTTTTAGTCATTTTGCAAAATCAGATGAAAATAACATTTATTTTATGTGGGAATCAGCTTAGAGGCTGCCCTTGATTCGTTTGCTTTGAACGCAAAAAAACATTCGGCTATTCAGAAGTGATGTGAAAATGTAAAAAAAATCGGACATTTCAATTTTTACAAGGAAAGGAACAGAGGTCCCCGTATGGGACCGAAGAGGTTAAAAGTGTTTTTTTTTTTTTTTTTTTAATGTAAGTTTCTACCGAAACAAAACGCGATTCCTTATAGTTTTGTCCCATTTAGGGTATAATTTGGTCTTTTATTAAATAAATATATATTTTATTAAGCAGAAAAAGATGGAGTACTGTGGTTTTAATTCAAAACTAAGTTATTTTGCAGAAATTGGATCCATGCCCCAATAAAACCTTAAATCTAAACCCAATAAAATTTAAGACAGTCCAAATTATCTCAATGGGACAATGAATGGATGCATGTCAGCTCATTTTAAAGCTGTCATTGAATTGCGGTAAATTTTCGAAAGAGTTAATAAATCATTGAAATACATAAAATTGAAATACTTATTATTGAACTAGTTAATATATCATTATCTTAATTTAATAATAACTTAAATAAAAAAATCGAGGTATTAATAGTGACTTTATTAAATTTAAAAATGAATACTTCAACATACATACTTTTAAGGGGACGATAAAAAAAAATTCATTTTCTTCATAGAGATATAAAATTTTCTGGAAATATAGATTTCACTACAAGTATATAGATCACCTTAAAAGTAATTTCCAATCTTATTATAATTTTAAAATTAAAAAAAAAAATTAATTTAAAAACTAAATTTTAAAATGCTCCATTCGTCTTAATTTTTGAGATATTTCGTCGATTTTGCATTTAAAACTCTATTTCAAATAAATCTGTGTATCTATTTTTTAATCCCTTTTAAGGGTGTATTCGAAAAAATGTTTTTCCACCCTCAACAACTCGAAATTTTCTGAGACATTTTCAGACTTATTTTTAAAAGTAAAAGCATGAAACTTCCTGGGGGTGATTTTTGAAGACATGTTTAACATGCCGTGTGATTTCATTTTCAGCTCAATTCATTAGAATTTGATTTTTAAACAATTATTTTCTCAGTATGACCCTTTTTTTCCTTCCCAGATCGCCCGCTTCGGAAAATTCCGTTCAAAACGCCAACTTTGACAGCGTTTAATACAGTATTTTCCGCATTTATCAAAAAATCGAGAAACACGGCACATTATGTAGTTTCTAAATAAGAGGATTTCCCAGTTTGATGCGTTTGAGAGCAAAAACGAATTTTAAAATGAATCAGAAAATAAGCAGTTTGGATCGGAATGCACCCTTAATGGTTAATTTTTTAGAGATTTTTTTTTCTGAATTCCGTATCGATTTTCATCCAAACTTTGCCTTTTAATAAGTTAAAAATCAAATTGAATGATCTTAATGAAGTCGGATTTTAAAATGCACACACAGTTTTTATGTAAGCACTCTTATTCCTTATCCATTTCATACATTTCGATCCAAAATCAAAACGCATGGAACATTTCAAGAATGTAAAAACGTTGAAAGAAATAGTTTCAAGAAAAACAGATTTAAAGGGCCGAAAAATGGTTTGTGTACAAATTTAAAGGTTTGTCAGTTTGCGAAAAATAATCGCATCTGCGTGCGGTTTTTCGCAAATGTCTCAGAACAAACTGGAGAATAATAATTTTCGATTTTTGGGTCCAATTCTGCTCCAATAAAGGTCCGCGGTCCCCTTAATACTTTTAACATGAATCTTGTAAAAAAATTGTCGTCTTCTTTTTAACACTTCCCAATAAAGTTGAAAAGCGTTTATGAATTCGGTTTGTCTGGCAGTCCACGCTCTAACTCACGTAAGTACACTCACTCGGATTTTGATGCAGGGGATACATGTTATGGATGTTTACCAGGGAATGTTCGGCATTGAATAACATTAATAGCACTCACAAGAGTTCTGTTAAATGAGGGTTCATGGGGAACCAGTCGGATGCTCCAATTCCAAATCTTTATTCTCATACCTGTTTTAATACTTCAAAATTCGCTATCACAGTGCCGAAATTAAATGGCAATCTAGGACCATCATGAGGAATCTAAAGATATGAAATTCCGTGCATTCGTGATTGAGATAGGACTATCGCTACAATCGTCTAAATCTAGCAAAATTCAGCCTAGCAGCGCCACCTGTTGGGCAATGGACTCCAAAATCTAATCAGCACCCATTCATGTCGAGGACAAGCTGAATCTGAAGTTTCATGAAGATCCGTGCATTCGTTATTCAGAGAGAGAGAGCTATTGCGGAAATCGTGAAAAATTCAGTATAGCCAGCGCCCCCTTTGGAGCGATCGACACCCAAAACGAATCAGCATCCATTTGTATCAGGGACTCACTGAATATAAATTTTAAATTAAATTCCGTGCATGAGTTCGTGAGAGGGAGCGCCCACAAAATGTGTGTCACATACAGACAGACAGACATTTTGTAAAAACATGTTTTTCGGGATCTTTGACCCGAGTCTGAAACGTGTCCATCCGTCAAAAAGCGGAATTCGAAAATGTTCACGAATCCAATACTTTCTCCTTGTAAAGATGGAAGAACGTAAAAAGCGTTTGCGGAGTATTTTAATGACATGGAGATATTTTAAATAGATCAGTGAATTTCACTACTAGGTGATGACTCTAGAATAGGGCGTTGATAGCATTTCTCGTTTATTGACAGGGACACACAGAAGAAACCGGTTACGTTACTGTAAAATGGGAGGAAGTGCGTTTTCCATTTCGGTAGGCGCTTTTAAATGGAACGCATTCTTTGCATGTAACGCGTCGTGTATCCATTGTATACCTCGTCTACAGGGCTAAACAAAAGAATTCACGTACGATTCTCTTTATGAGCGAAAAATGGCTGACGGGGAACTAACACAACTTTCGCATGCATGTAATTAACAGATACAAATATATATACGTGATGATTTGATGAAGAGCAGTCGGGGTTTATTTGAGTTTCAGTATTAAATGCACAGGCGTTTTTGGCCGATTGGTTTTTTGAAGAAGAAAAAACAGATGAGTGAAGATCCCAAACGATGCATTATTAGAATGACACATTATCCAGCTTTATTCACAATCAGAAATAGTTCTAGAGGGAATGCTCAATTGAGTCGATGAAAAAAAAAATAGAATTCACTAGCATCAAACAACTCGCTTAAACCACGTTCCATCTCTCTGCTGCTTTCCACACGATAATCTCATGCTCCTCTTACTACCACTCTGCTCATTCTCTTTCGTACAGCACTACATTTCACCTTTCTACACTATTCCGCTGTTTTTTACACATATTTCTGCAAGCAGCTTTGCACACACCTCTACACCGTTTTTCTCTTACTTCTGCACACCGTATCTGGCAGCCGCATCGCTATTTAAACTATATCGGCGCAGAGTTACAAAAAGATCAGCTGATTCTACTCTCTCACTCATAATTGCTTTTTAGATGGTTTATTAATACTTCCGGTCGGATTAATATCGAAGTAAAAAAGCTTCCTGGCGCGAAACATTGTTCCAGAACTTTCTATAATCTGAAACCAGTTGCACAAGGCGTAAATAGTTTGTCCCTGCTGCCGAGATTGCATCTAAAAATGGATTTTTCCCCGTCAGACGATAATTTAAAAGGAAACATGAATTCATAGCCGCGGAATGAGTTTAAAGGCATTGGAAAAATTCTAGTAGACACTTTGATATTTTTTAATAAAATAATAGTTTTAAATAAATAGGTTTTTTGGACGAGATAAATTATGAATTATGCTATTTTAGCAATTAAATAAAGAACTTAGACGGGTTTGATTTAATAGCGAATTTTAATAAGGATTTAAATTAAAAAAGGGGGTTTTATTAAAGAAATATAAGTAGTTATCGCCATTTTTAGATTTACGCAATTTGGAATAAATATTATTAGATGAATTAGGATTTTATACCTTTACATCTGGAGATTAATAAACTAGTTTAAGAATAGAGTTTTAACTTAATAAGCTGGTATAATATATGGAATATTATAAAAAGGGAATTTTATATAGAATAATTTTAACCTTGGCGAAAATTTTTAAATTTTGTAATATACACTGCTCAAAAAAATTAAGGGAGCAAGCAAAAAAGTGAAGAGAACAGTGCAAGACGGCCATGTATGGGCATAAAATGGGTAGTACATGTGTATCAATGCGCAATACAGAAAGAAAGACGCAAAAAAACTTGTAAGGGAGCTTTTATTCTTTGAAAAGATGGAAAGAATATGAAAACATGGTTTGAGGCAATAATTTGGTTTTACGTAAATGATTAAAAAAAGTATTGTTTAAGAATGATACAAGATTTTTAATATGGCGTGTGGTCTTCTTGAACAGCTAAGACTGCTGCATACCTGTTTTCCATGGATGCGATGAGGTTATCGATAAGACTTTGGGGAATACTGTTCCACTGCTCAAGAATTGCAATCTCCAAGTCCTGGACAATAAAAAGAGGCCTTGGTCTTGCAGCAATGCATTGTCTGAGTATGCCCCAAACATGCTCGATCGGATTCAGGTCAGGAGAGCATTCTGGTCATTCCATACGCTGTATTGTTTTAGCTTCAAGCATGTTTTCCACAAGACGAACTGTATGAAGTCTGGCATTATCATGCATGGAAAAAATGAAATCACTAATTGCTGCAACATAAAATACGACATGAGGTCTCAGTATCTCGTCTGTATAACTTTGGACCGTCAAAGTCCCATTCCGAATGATATGCAGGCCCGTACGTCCACCTATGCTGATTTCAGCCCGTAGCACCAACCCACGTCGTCTGTAATGTGATCTTTCACGAACGAATGTAGGATTATTTTGAGTGCCACTTTCTCTCCATGTGAAAACACATCAGATGTCACATCCAGACTGAATCGGGACTCGTCTGTAAACAGAATTTGACAACAACAACGTTGCCTCCAAACTCGATGTTCAGTTTCCCACCTTCTTTGGGCTGCACAGTTGCTTGAGATCAACGGAATACAGACCATTGGCTTACGTGCATAGAGACCACTCTGATGAAGCCTATTTCGAACTGTTTGGCTGGACACCTTTCGTACTGTGGCCAAGAACAACTGTATTTGCAGCATAGCCTGTTCCGTCTCAGTAGAGCTGTTAACAGGCTATATCGGTCACCAGGTTCTGTGGTAGAACATGGCCGACCTTGCCCTTGCCGATGTCTACCATTCCATGTTTCTTTGAATCGAATCCACATCCTTGCATTGGCACTTCTTGCAACCGTCCGCTACACCTCGCTGTGTTTCTCCAGATTCAACAGTCCCGATAACACACCAAGCCATGGATTTCGTTAAATCACATTGTTGTGACATTTTCAAGTCATCTTTTCTCAAAACACAAGCTCAGCAATTGAATTTCAAAACTGAGACAGTGAAACAGAAGTTTCTGCAAAATCCTGATTTCTACACTTATCTCCTTTTTCTACTTTTTGACGTCATAAACTTTAATTTGTATGTGAAGTTTTCTTTATCTGTTTTCTACTACGCTTTAAATTGTGGATGTTTTATTTTACGTTACTTATCGGTGTAAATATTTGCATAATTTTGTTAAAACCATGTGCTCCCCTAATTGTTTTATCCCATACAGGGCTGCTCAAAGAATTCGGACCATTTTACCCGTCTGTATAGATGAGGGTCTGTATAGATATGGGAGTTGCAGAAATTGGGATTTCAACTGTGTTATGTTTTTCCAAAGAGGGTTCCATGAGACATCTTCTTTCAATTTATTAAACGGCGAAGTGTTGTTAGATCCTTCTGATTGTGTTTGTATGTGTTTCATAATCTATGTTTCTCGCATGATTTTTCTTTCTTATTTAAATAGGCATTCATTGATTGCACAAATTGAAATTCTTCATCAGTGATGAAGAATCCTAATCGTTATATTTCTGTCTAATATTTTCTATCCTACTACATTTAGATTAAATTTCCTCTATATATTTCTATAAGATAGAAGAGAATTCGATAGATAGATATAAATATATATAGGGTCGGGCCTATAGTACCCGACTCGCGCGGTATACTCTAGTGAGAAATTGGAGCCCTTGTACAAGTATCAAAGGTACCTCTGACCATCACTGACAAGGGAACCACTTTTGGTTCTGCTCGCACCTAGAATCGAGACCTGGTGCATTTTGTAGCTCTATACATAAAAGTTAGAGAATAGGGAGCTACAATTATTCCGCCCGCTTTACCCGGGGAGTAAATGTACAGTACATGTTAGAATTATATCAGATTGCGATTTGTCTGATAATTGATAGCATAAGAAACAAGAATTAGGTTTTTTCTTTTCTTTTTTTCTATGCAGACGATAAATATATAAATAGTAAATATATTTCTATAAAAGCTTTCAAGATCATTGAAAACTATTTTTTAGTGAAATACAAAATAAGTAAACTTTTTTCTTTTGAAATCGAATGGAATAAAGTTTCGAATGTTTAAAATGAAATGTTGCTGCATTAAAAGGGTCATTTGGTAAAAGTAATTATAAAGTAAATTATTATTTTTACACAATTAAAAAAAATGACTGTGGCTCATGAGGTCGGACATTACAATTTCTAGTGAAGTCCAAACCACTCCTCACGCAAGACAAACAGCTATGACATTTTTGCTAGGCTTGCCGTAAAGCTCTACTTTTGAAAAAAAACGCCAACTGTTTCCCCCTCCAAAAACGTGAATATAATGTTGCAATTTTTCAAAATCAAATGCGTGGGTTCGTGAAGGAATTTTGAAACTTTTTTCAATAGTTTATTATTAACTAATTTTTATTTTTAATGCTTTTCTTTAAAAAACTTCAATGTTAATAGTTCGAAAAGTGGTCTCGACAATTGCATTTTTAGAAAGTTATGCTGCTGTAAAATCAAAAAATATGATTTTAACAGAAAAATTTTATTGATTCTCGAACTTCGTAATATAGGGCTTTAAAATGCACCACGTCTCAATGCTAGGTGCGAGCAGCACCAAAAGTGAGTCACCCTTGTGAGTCGTTTTGCAAGCTCTACCCTGGCACTATGAATCCATCGCTGGCATTACATATTTAGCCTAAATTTTAAAAACGGACACTTTACTGTAAGGCGATAACCATGTCATGTGACATCATATCACAGCCTGACATCGGCGTATCGGGGTTACAAAGGTGCACGTCACGTTTTTACTTCAACTTTGTTAGGGGATGCTTATGTTAGGGAAATATATTTATTTTTCACTTAATTTCGAAAAACATTAAAGAAATTATAATGGAGAAGTTATATTTTAAGTAAATAAAAGAAGAGTATGTATAGGAAATTTTTATTAGCCAAACAATTTAAAAACGATACATTGACACTACAAATACTTATTTTTATGCATCCTGCATAGCTCGCCGAAAATAATTGACTTCAGTATACCATCCAATCAGGCACTTAAAAAAAGGTTGCTTTTTTTGTTCTGTTCTTTACTGAAAAAGACAATTTCTTAATGATTTGTTTGGTTCGGGATCAGTACTAGATAGTGTTAATGCGAAAAGTTTTTCTATTTTCTTCTGGAGCTGTTGTAAATGATTACTTCTAAAATAACATTTATTTTCGTTCCATCCATTATTTCTAAATAGCGAGTGATTTATCACCCTTTTTTCGTAAATAAATATAGCAAACAAAGAAGGTTAAATATATAAATAAACTAATGCCTTTAGGGGGGAGGGATGCAATGTTTCAGGAAAGACGAAAAACAGGAAATAAAGTTGTAGTTAAAGTAGAGTGAATCAAAATTAAAATTTTGATTTTTTTTTTCTTTATTCCAGCTTTAAAAAAGAAAACTTGAAAAGTTAAAATATATGAGTAATGGGAACGGGATATTTCCTATGCATTTAATGCTATTAACAAATTTATCTTCCTATTAACAAATTTATCAAATAACATTCCATAAATTTGAAAAAATGAGTTACCAGGGTATATTCAAATCGTATCCAGCCCATTTTTTCGTTCGTAGGAATGTTTGCTGTATAGGCAATAAATAATTTGTTGCCGAAAAAAAAAAAGAGTCCTAGATTAAACTAGTTGGGTGTGCCAACCCCAAAACTTTATTCTATCTCATATATTTTAATATATCAAAATGCTGCTACAGATATCAATATGTCATTTTTATGAGTTCAATACTCTATCCACTTCGACTTTCCTCTTCCATTTCTGCTTCAGTCAGTGAATCGGAGTGAAAACGAGTTCATCTCCATCATGATATTTATTAACATCACGAAGAGTCGGCTTATAAGGGTCTCAAGTTCCCGTCGAATCACGAGCCACTACTAAAAATTAAGAAGATTACACAAAAATCACTATGACAACGCCCCCTTTTGGTGGCATTTTTCCAAATTCAGGGAGGACCTTCTTGCCATGTCCAAAAACATACATAAAAAATCTGGTTTAATTCTTTGCATAACTTCATACACTATTCAAAATCGCACAAAAATAGCTATGACAGCGCCTCCTCCAGGCGGATTTATTTCAAATAAAGGAAGGACCTGCCAAAAAATTAAAAAAAATTAGGTCCAATTCTATACATAACTTCATGCACTTTTTGATGGAGCAATGGCGACAGACACACGGACAGACAGGCATTTGGTATAAACATGTTTTATGGGATCTCAGACCCCTCAAACGTATCCATCCGTCGAAAACTGGAAGTCGAAAAAAACTTCGATTACAATACTTTCTTCTATTGAAGATAGAAGAAAGTAAAAATGTGACCAACAGATAATGATAGTCTCCTGTGAATAGGAAATTTCTCCGCTATTTAATTCAAATCGCGTATTACAGTTTATTGCCACGGTCGGCAACGGACGAACCGCGGTCCACATCCGGACCGCGAAAGGTTGACCACCGCCGAAAAGGCCTGGACCGCCGAAAAAAGATATTGCAACTAAAAAATGTATTCATTTTCCATCCATTCTTGAATATAAGAAGAATTCGGAAATACACACTGCAGTGTTCCTAAGTTATTCGTCAGATAGTTGAAGGACGATTCCAAGACTTTGCAGAGATAGGTAAGTTGTCTCAATTCTTTAAATCGTCTTATGAAGTGGCTCCAGCTGCAGAATGAACTGATGGGGCTGCGCAGTTGTTCAGTGTTGAAAAACATTTACTTCAAATAGAAATATTTGACTGGAAGAAGATATCTCCTTGCAAATGTATAAAACTGCATCCCCTAAAGAATTTTGGGCTCAACATGTCTCAGAAAAGTAGGAAAGTTTCAAAAACTCATTAAGCCGGCTACTCTGTTTGGCTCCACATATGTATGTGAAAGAACTTTCTCCATAAAGAATTTTTGAAGGAAAAATATCGTTCGATATTAACGGACGCCCCTCTTAAACACACTCTTCGCGTTAGCTGTTCACCACGTGAACTCAAACCGAAACTGTAATTTTTGGCATGAATTTTTCAACGAGTATCTGCCTTTTCTATTTTATTATGTGTATAAAATTTTCAGTACGTATATCTGTGTATGTAGTCACTTTTCAGAACGAATACCTGACTTTTCTATTTTCTATTATATGTATTTGTATGTGTATGTAAAAATAACAATTTAAAAGTAATAAGTATTTATATTATGTGTTTTTTCTGTGGACCTCCAAGAAAAATTGTTAAATGTATTCAGACCCCACTTAAAATGACTTGCCGACCCCTGGTTTATTAGTTCAGCATCCTTTACTGAATTCTATCAAATCAAAGGTAAAATCGTTCACTCGAGGGCGGAAAAAGCAGAATTCCTATTTTCTAATTTTATTTTATTTCCAATACTTAAAATAGTATGCCTCTCTGTCAGTTTCATTTTTACTTACTATCTAGGTCTTTCAATCAAACAAAAAATACTTTTGAAACATCTTTTATCCATTACTACCAGGCTTCGCTCACTATGCTGGTCGGTTTTCTCTAAATTAACATGGAATCAAACGAACAATACTTTAAAAAGATCTGTCAAACTATATATATATATATATATATATATTTTTTTTTTTTTTTTACTGTATACGAAATTGCTCGCGATTAATGTATGAAATATAAAAAAATTCTGACGGGTAGACGGGGGGAGGGATACATTAGGGTTGCTATGACTGTAGAGAGATAGAGGCCCGGTAATTTATTTTTGATAGAAATTAAACACTGTATACAGTAGATGGAAGTAGATATACCGTATATACTCGTAAGCCGAAACATTTTGACCTAAAAATGTCTTTTAACAAGTAAAAATTAAATTTAAAAAATAAAAAAAAAACCGACTGCATAAAATGCGAACTCATTCATTATTTCTCACCAATGTGAAACTATTTTTTATATTACTTACCTATTTTTTTTTATTTGCTTGTATGGATGACTTTTAAGTTGTGTTTAATTGTTAATTCCTATCTATAAACACTGTTTTGATGAGGCCTATAGATGTCTAAGAAGGTTAGAGTTGCAGTCAAGATAAAGATCCTACCGACACAACTTCCAAGTTGTATAATATTTAAACGGCGCTTCTGACGGTAAAATAGTCAATAAAACGTCGTCTTCATTTTGAAAGACCTATCCAATGATAGGCCACTCAATAGGGTACGTAAAAAAAATTTTCGCCTCTACCGCCATTTTGAATTTATAAAAACGAAACCTAGCCTATAACCATTTGACGGTTAAGACGAATCGGTAGAGACCTCGTTCATTAAAATCCATCCAGCCGTTTGGATGTTGGGAGGGTATAAAGAAATCCAGATACGATGAGACACATAACCCTTCTTGGCAGTCGGGTAAAAAGGGGGAATCAGCGGGTTAGATTTTGGGAGCCACAGAGATTTCTGCCTAGCGTAGGCAAATTGATGTTTAATCCATAAATCATTGAAAGATAGATTGAGAAAGATGCTCAGAAAACAAAGGGTGGCAATTTGAAAACTATTTGGATGTACCAATCCCAAAGCTTTCTTCTATCTCATAAATGTTAATGCTTCAAAATTCGCTATCACAGTGGCCTAAATTAAATGACAATCTAGGCTCATCATGGGGATTCTTAAAAAAATGAAATTCCATGCATTAGTTCTTGAGATAGGATTATCGCATGAAATCGTTTAAATCCAGCAAAATGCAGCATAGCAGAGCCACCTATTGGGTGATTTACACAGGAACCTAATCATCATTAACTTATGTCAACGTCTAACTGAATATGAAGTTTGAGGAAAATCCGCGCATTAGCTTTTAGATAGAGCTATTGCGAAAATCGTGAAAAATGTGTTGTTACGCGTGTTTAATTAACTTTACTAGTTATTATACCGAGCATTTTGGCGTGTTTGTGTATTTAAACACTATTGAATACAACGTAATATCGAACGACACATTTAATAAGCACACAGACCAATACAAGCGGTAAACATACAACACAACTAAAGTTGCAGTTAACAACCGGTTAAATAGTTCTAAAGGTTAATTGCAGAGTTCGGACTTAACACTATCGTTCATAGTTCAGGATAATGTCACATCTCCCCCTTTTAGAGATTTAGTCGATTTGGAGGTTTAACAGTTCTTCCACTTCGAGTTACAACAGGTTGGTTGATTCTAGGTTAAGCTGATGATTTTTCTTAGTTGAGTCTGAAGGGTTTGGCGATCCATTTTCAGGTACTCCACTTTTAGAAATTTCTGTAGGTAGGGTTTCCTCGATGTCATCATCTGTCGGACGTGGCTGCAGTTTCGCACTCGGAATTAGATGTTTTCTGTTTCGTCTCAAAATATGATGTCCTTCTTTCACGAAATATGATCTTGGTGTATCTGCATGTTTCTGTACTGTACCAACAGCCTTTCTATCGGTTATCCACACTTTCTCCCCTGGATTTATTGACTTCAGTTCATGAGAGTTGTGTCTTTGATTATACAGTAGACTCTCGTTTTTACGAACCTCTTTTTCACGAACACTTGCGATTTTACGAACTATAGAGTGGTCCCAAATATGCTCCCATAGAAGCAATGTAATTTTTCGCTCCCATTTACGAATTACAGATTGTGAAAATCTCTTTTTTGCGAACTCAGTTTTCGTACTTCTGATTTTTTTTTTTTTTTTTTTTTTAAGTATCGGAATGCAGCGCCAATGTCAGTTAAACTCTATACAGATACAATGAGACATGAGGTGCATTCCAAGAACGTTCTGTTTTCTCCAATCTATTTCGGAGGGAGGGGGGTATAGCAACAATTTCCAGTAGTAGTTGTCAAGACTAAGGAACTTTTTTGAAGGGAACAATAACTGTGAAAGGTAAACGTAGTAAAGGTTACCATTGATAAACTGGAAACATATATTTTTCAAAATGTGATTTTTTTAAAAAAGATACGTGATTATTTCCATTCCTAATTTTTTATCTATGTTTTCATCTATGTATTTTCATCGACTAAGTGCTAATACAGTTTGTGTTTTCATATGTAATATTTTCAAAGCATAGTAACGTATGTGTACTAAAATTATTTTTAGTGCATAAATTTGCATTTATTTCTTGTATATTTAAAAATACAGGTATAAATTTATTAAATAATAAATAATCTTGAAATACTGCTTCATCTATGAAGAGGGGTCAGTTTGATGAAAATAGACATAAATAATATACGTATTCATATCATTTTTGGTGTTTTTCTATTTTACGAACTTTCTATTTTACGAACTATTTGGGTGTTCCCTACGAGTTCGTAAAAACGAGCGTCGACTGTAGTACCTTTCTTGTGTTTTTATTCGATTTTCCTCTATTTCTTCTAATTTCTCCTTCTGAATGAGTTTTGGTTGAAGTGCTGTTAGTGGTATGGGTAACGTTGTTTGTAGTCTCCTACCCATCAATAACTCAGCTGGGTTGTATCCATTCTTTAAAGGCGAAGCTCTGTAACTGAGTAGTGCTAAATAAGGATCTTTAGATTTTTTCAATCTGAGCTTGATACTTTTAACAGCAGCTTCTACAAATCCATTGCTCTGTGGGTATCTTGGACTAGACGTGATATGTTTAAACCCATATGTAGCAAATATATATAATAATATATATAATAGCAAATTGATAGAATTCAGCTGTTCTCGCTACTTCAAATTGTTTCCCATTGTCAGACCTAACAATATCAGGTATTCCATGTCTGGCGAAAATTGACTTGCAATGTAGAATCACTTCTCGAGATGTAAGCCTGTCTAATTTAGCAATTTCTGGATAACGTGAATAGTAATCAGTCACTAACAAATACCAGTCTGAATGAAGTTTGAACAGATCCATAGCTACTATTTCCCAAGGTCTTTGAGGAAATCCTGTGGGTTTCAATGGTTCCGAAGGATTTTTAGCTTCCTGTATACATGAAGTACACCCTCGCACCAATTTCTCTATATCTTTACTGATACCTGGCCAATATACTGCAGATCTCGCCAAATCTCTACATTTACCTATCCCCATATGGCCTTCGTGTATTTTCTCTAAAATTTCATGTCTTAGCTTGTGTGGAATGACTATTCGAGTTCCTCGCATAAGTAATCCATTCTGCAAGGATATTTCGTATCTCAAAGGCCAATAAGGTAGACATTCTGGTTCTAATTTATTTTTTTTTCGGCCATCCTCGTAAAGCATAGGCTGTTAACATTTTACATGTTGAATCTTGCTCTTGTTCCAATTTTATCTGTGTGAGTCTTTGCGGAGCTACAGGTATGGATTCTGTTAAAAGATTGACATAAGCTTCAACTTCGTCTTCTAATTCGAAATCTGGAACTTCCTCCTGGAGAGGTGATCTAGATAATGCATCTGCTGCACATAAATTTTTTCCTGGGGTGTGGAAAACGGGCAGTATGCAACTCCGCGTTCACCCTCCTTTCCACTTTTTTCCATCCCTCCCGACGCAGTAGACGTAAACGCGCGAACCCCTTAAACCAAGTTAGGATTGGCAAGATCCCTGGCAGGAAAGGCTGCTTCCCCCATTCCCCCCATGTAGGAAGGTCGTTTGTCCCTCCCATTCACTGGTTGTATTTAGTTGAGTTCTCTAGATATCGTGGAGTATTTTCGTGAGGTGTAAACGAAAAATAACGAATAACGGGCAAAAACATCTAGGGCTGCCCCGTGCCAAAACTTAAAACTCCCCCTTAACTGATAAGGGAAAAGGGTGGTGTTGTGCCTGGCTTTCTTTAATGATGTTTGGCGCTTAATAACAATGGACACATGTATACTGCAGGCTATTAACGGAAGCGATGAGGAAAGGGTCTGTTTTCTTGTATTTTCCTAGAAAACGTGGCGGGCGTTCCATTTCTAAGGAATTAAACGTGAAATTATAACAGAATTGCACAAAAACTATTATTTATTTAGAAATATATTAAAATAAATACCTTTTTCAAAGTAAATTTTTAAAAGCAAATAATTGTTTTAAAGTTTACCGTATTAATCATTAAATAATAATAATAAAAAATGTGTACTTTCATTTTAAATTGCAAAAGGAAAGGTTTAATTACTGAATAGTATATAATGTTATAACGTGGAGGTGGGGCTGAAAATAGTTGCCATTCCAAAGTTATTTTTTAAGAATAAAATACTTTGTTTACATTCATTTATAAACCAAAAATTAACTGCCGTTTCTTTTCTTTTCTTTTCCATCCTAGAGTGTAAAATAGCATTAAAAATGCTTCATTTAACTAATGAGTAAATTTTCGAAATAATGGATGATACCTTTATTTAATAGAAAAGAAAAATATTTCAATGTGAATTAATTTTTCAATTCAGTAAAAATTAAGCAAAAACCTAATTTGCAGAACAAATTCGAAAAACAAAATTTATTTCCTACATTGTTTGAGCCCGAAAAGGGACAAATATTAGGCTATTTCATTCAATTCGTTTTACATTTACTGTTACATTTTTGTAACAAATAAGTTAAACCAATTGAAAATTAAAAATTAAAAATAAAATTCATACAATATGATACTTTGAACACCCTAAAAACTTAGATTCCGTTCAAATGAAATCGAAATAAATTTTAGACTTTTTTCCTTTTTAAGTTGTAAATAGATTTTAACTTCAAAAATCCTGCGTCATCGGGACCGAGACTATACTGGATTTTTGAAGCAATATCAAAAATAGTAACTATGAATATGAAAAATATTACTATATTCTTAATGGTGCCTTTAGCAATAATTTAATTCATTATTAAGTGATAATTATGTGAGAAAAAAAACTTTATATGATATTTTCTATATCACAGAGAAAAGAAAATTCTAATAAGGAGTGAAATTATTTCTTCTGTAATAATTTCGGAAACATCGATGTCAAATTTTTTTGCTTCAATTTTTTTGGCCGTCCTTTAACAAGTTTTATTTTATTTTATTATTTATTTATTTTTGTATTTTATACAAATGAATAATGTCTATTTCGGAAATACAGTCTTGTTTCTCTAAAGCATATATTAATACTCCAGTCAAAATTTATGCATTTCCCAAAGTCGTTCCCCTTGCTAAGCAATAGTGCAGCTCCAAGAAAATTTGTTCAGAAAATAATCGTCTCTGACAAAAAAAAAAAAAAAAAAAAAAAAAAAGTAAAATATTCTTTTTTTGCATTTTTATTTTTGACCTTGAAGTTTTTAATTCATAAAGAATTACTATTTTCTTCATTTATAACTTGAAAGTGTAAAAGAAAAAGGTAAGAAAAAGATGGTTTTCATGCCGGATTTTTGAAGTTGCCGGATTTCTGAATGTCGGATTTTTGAAGTCACACTGTATTTGTATTGCAGATTTTGTATTATGTTTATGACGATTGTAAATAAAATGATAAGATACATGCAAAATAAAACAAAATTTTAAAAAATCTAAGATTTATTTCGATTTTATTTGAACGGAATCTAAATTTTTAAGATGTTTAACATATCATATTGTATGAATTTTTTATTTTTATTTTTTAATGTTCAACTGGTTTTGACTTATTTGTTACAAAAAATTAACATTAAACGTAGAACGAATTGAATGAAATATCCTAATATATGTCCCTTTTCGGACTTAAGCAATGTAGGAAATAAATTTTGTTTTTCTAATTTGTATGTCAAGTTTTTTTAATAACTACTGCGTTCAGATGAACACATTAAAAAATAATTGCAGGTACCATGATCAGGCTTTGATTTATGTGGTATCGCATCACAATTTGTGATGCAATTTATCTATGTATAATTCAAAAATTTTCGCCAGTGCAACAACAGAGGTTGCTGTAGTTTGGACAAAAACTTCCAATCTGAACGTAAACAAATCTGTTTGTAAATATAATTTTTATTTCCACTATGACACCATATTCATCTTCTTTTTAATTCTTAAAAAAAAAAAATAAAATCAGTTTTATTTTTTACGTGAAAATTATTCAACTGAAAATAGACAAATTCATACTACGGCTTTTGAATGTTAAATTTTATTGAAAAAATGTCCCATGATTTTTAATAAAAAAAACAAAATTTGGGATTATTAAGAAAAATATTTGAATAATGTAAATACAAATTAGCCCATGTTACTTCTCTGGGTTATAATTCACCCATATGCAAAGGTATTTTATCATCCGTTTTGACCCTGACGTCAGACAAATATTCACACTTTAAATTTATAAACTATTAGAATTAGCAAAGAATAAAAAAAACTGTGGCATCAGGGACAAAACGGTAGGGGAAAAAAAAAATGAAAAAAGCTATGAGCTCCATAGGCTTTACTATGTTAAATTAACATTGAGAAGTAATACTGGAAATAAGTAATAATAAGTATTGCGCTACCGCGCAATACTTAAGGCTATTCTTAACTGCTCTCCTCAAAAAGCGCAAAACGTTTTTAACACATTAACAAATTCATCTTTTAACGGAAAGATATAAAATTCGAAAACCGATGGAAGCGATTTGAAATCAAACTGTGTTTTCCATTTTTTGATCAATAAATTACCTATTGAGTTATAAGCGATTTTGATCACATGATAAACACGTTTTTCACCCGTTCTTGACCGGTTATACTCTTCTTTCGGGCGGAAATTCCGTTCGAAACTCCCTCTTTGACACTATTTTCTAAAAAATCTATTGCATTTGCAAAAAATAAAAAAACAAAAACCGGAAAAAACAGTTTGATTACATAGTTTTTGAACAACAACAACTGCTAGTTTCATGTATTTCCAAGCAAAAATAAATTAAAACTTATGTCATAAATTTGCCTTTTTGGATTTGAGAACAGCCTTAAATAATCTTACATACAAATTAAATATATATTTAGAATTTTCACTAATATCGGTGTAATTTATTGCCATTTAAAAGGCAGCAAGTCTATGCAATAATTTAGTATCAATAAATAGTATCATTGAAGAAATGCGAAGTCAAATGTGCTTAACACTTTTGCAATCATTCTTTCATTCTTCTTTAGCCCCAACTTTTGCAAAAGAAGAATGAGAAATAACAGAAAGGCGATGCTGCTTAATCTTATAGTACTAGCAGAAATTCATTATATTTTCTATGATCATTTTATATAAAATAACGAAAATCTTTATCACTCAAAGTTGTGATTTTGCAAATGTATTAAATTTAGTTAAATATAATTTTTAAATGAAATGATTTTTATGCTTGATAAAAACTTTTTTTTTAACTTGCTGCATTTTATTCTTTACAATCCTAAGTAATTAAGCTTAGAAATAATTACTTAAAGTAATTTTTTATTTTTTCATCAGACAAAATACTTATAGAAACTTTCAAAATTATGTTCATCTTAGATTTTATGACTGTTTTCGAATCCAAAAGAGTATTCTGACACACTTCTGAATTATTTTTTTCTCGGAAATGTATTATATTGGCATATTTTCTTACTCAGAAATTATGTCATCGAATGATGTTTTTAATTTTTTGGTAAAAGCAAAAGTTTTTTCATAAAATATTGTCAAATCGGGTGTTTTGAACTGAATTCTTGACAGAGCAGTGCGAGAAAGGGAAAAAGCTTGTCGTCATGAGACAAGAATCGCTTATAAATTTATAAATCGGAAAGCAATTTATTTATCCAGAAATGGCCTTGACATTTAAAAATGAGAACCGCCTTAAAGCATACAATTTGCAAACATTGCTACTTGTATTTAATTGCCTACACTCCAACTGCTTTTTTAATTTATCTGTAAATAATGTACAATTGTATATAAAAATCAAACAAAGTACTTCTGTTAGAAATTGTAGTTTCTTATTTTATTTTAGAAAGCGTGCACTTTAGTATTAAGTATGGTACTCCCCCGCCCCTAAGTTCATTCCAGAATTCGAAATATTGACATGTTCAACTCGGTTTTGCTTGTTAAAGCATACAATTTGCAAAAAATACTATTTAAATCTTAAGATATTTTTCTGCTTTAAATATGCATAATTAATTAATATAAAAATATCTAAATATGACATTAAATAATAATAATGCAAATATACTCTAATTAAAATGCAGTTTTTTTCTTTTTAAAGTTCGTTTAAATTCAGGGTTAACAGTGAAAATTCTTTGCAGTGCATTTTGTTTTCCTTAGCCAAATTTTCACTGTAGTATAAGCTTCATATCACCACATTTAATTTCACCCGTATTATTTATGGTCATGACAAGAAATAAAATAAAATAAAAAAGTAAACAAAAAGTCATGTGAGGCACAGATCATGATACACTTTCCAACGTATTCAGAATACAAAAACGAAATTTTACTATTTAATAAGATGAAATATTATATAACAATATGGAAAACGCTTAAAAGTTATTAAAATGCGAGCGAGAAATTTTTAAAAGAACGCTTCCAACGGTTTAACCTTAGCATTCCAGTTTCTTTGCTTGTCTGATATAGTCTCACGCGAAAACAGTCGCACGCTATTGTTAAACCTGTAGGAGCATTCTTTTCGGAGGTTTCGCTTGATTTTTAATATTATTATTATTTTTTTTTCATATGATATCTAATAATCTAAAGCTGTGCGTTAATACTTTTTCGATTTGGGTTGAATTTTCTTAACATGAGGGTACTTTAAATTTCAGAACCGGTTCCAAACAGTTTTTCAAAAATAAAAGTGTCCGAATATTTAAAAAAAGAAAAAAAAACTCCAAAAAAGTACAAAAGTCATAACTTTAGATATCAACCGAGGTATCCCATGAAAAATAAACGGTCAAGTGCGAGTATTACCGTATTTTATGGAAGAAACGCCGCAGCGTTTACGAGTTTAAAAGTTAATTTTTTTCCAAGTGCGGCGTTTACGCCATGTGCGGCGTTTAAGATTTTTTTTAAATACCAACGGAGTTTCCTTAATTTAAAAATTCATATTTTTTTAAAAATCGGATTTAAATATTTTAAATAAAACTTCAGACACCTTAAGATATTAAAAACGAGGCATCCTACACTGCTCAGAAAACTTTGATTAAAGTTAGGTCAGTGTGACGTTGTCGATAAAAGTAGCGCTCCGATGGATGCGGCGTTTACAATGGGTGAGGCGATTACGATATTTTTAAGCTTATTCGGGCCAATTTGAGGAGTGCGGCGTTTACGACGGGTGCAGTGTTTCTTCCATAATATACGGTACTCGCGTACAGAGGGTTCCATACAATAAATATATAAATTAGTAATTGTATTATTAAAAAAAACCGTTGCTAAAAGAATACTAACACTTTGTAAAAAACTATGAAAAGTAGGGTTGGATATAACAGTATATACTAGAAAAATGTAAATGTTACTAAAGCTTTCACATGATACCTCGCACGATATACAAAGTAAATATTTTTTTTTTTTCAAGCAACTGAATTTGCCCCTATACATTTTTACTAAATATATTTATAAATGTTTAATAATCTGAAAATATGTGGGTCACCAGTCTTTATTACTTCCCCGAATTTGAACTTTCCACGTTCCATAGTTTACAAGTAAAGTGGCTGTGACAGACGGACAGACACAAGAGTGATCTTATAATGGTTCCGTTTTTACTTTTTAAGTACGGAACCCTAAATATATTCCAAAGTAATAAAAATGTTTTTCCCGTACGCAAAAGAGGCTAGTTTCGGCCCTGAAGCGGGAATGCACACAAATTCTTTTGTGCAGTAGTGAATAATGATCTATAAAATTTATACACACCAAGTATTACGCAAAATGTTAGTAAAATTTAAACCGCAACTTCAAACGATTATCGCTCATAGTATTATCTGAGTACAATAATCGAATTTTCATCTGTCTCCTTGTACATTAACAATGTACATCCCATTGCACACCCTATTTTATAGTGATCACTTCGTAGTGCATTTAGTGATGTATATCGATTTAAAGATGTTTAAAATAGTGTAACATCATTTAAATACACTGCAAACGATTTTTGATTGTATTATTCATGTAACGCAATTTTTTTAGTACCGCTGTAAAAGAACTATGAACGGGACATACTTCACTTTCAATACTGAAAAGGCTATGGTAAACCTCAATAACATATACATTAATTACATGTCAATCCGACAGTATTTACGCCAGTTAGAGAGCGGATCATAAACACTTTTCAATTATGTTTGAAAATGTTAAAAATGAGATTTCTATATATTTGTATTGTTAATTGTAAGTAGTAGGAAAACAACAGTTCTGGCTCAGCAGGAGGCAACACTGCGGCACCGTGCCGCCTCCTGTGCACCTCCTCAACCGTGCCCCCACCGGTGTCCCCTTCGCCAACCGCACCGCTACCTGTGCCCAATTCGAGCGGGCACCTAGTGGGAAAAATGGCGCTTTTTAGAGTTAATTTTATGCTATAACATGAGGGGTGAAGGTTAGTTCCACTAGATTATCATACTAAAAGATAAAGATAAAATTTATATTTGACTTTTGAACAACCTTAATGAGAATTATTAATTAAGCAAACAATGGAAAATAACAATTTTTAAGGAAAAAAACTGATTTCTTTAGATATTTTTCAACTATAAGATCAGAATATCAACTTAAAAGAGGAAAGTTAATTATACATTTGAACTTCGAATAATCAAAACCTAAATGAGTATATTATTAATTAAGCAAAACAACGGGAAATAAAAATTTTTAAAGAAAAAAGCTGATTTATTTAGATATTTTTCAACTTTAAGATCAGAATATCAACTTAAATGAGGAAAGTTAATCATACATTTGAACTTCGAATAATCAACACCTGAATGAGTATTACTAATTAAGCAAAACAATGGAAGATGTCAATTTTTAAGGAAAAAGACTCTTAGATTCCTTAGATTTTTTTTCAGCCATAAGACGATGATTAAATTATATTTTAGTTTCGAATAATCAACACCTTAATGAGTATTATTAATTAAGCAAAACAATAAAAAATATCAATTTTTAATGGAAAAAGCAGATTTCTTTAAATTTTGTCAACTATGAGATAAGAAAATCATGCTAAAAGGGAAATTTAAACACATGTTTCAGTTTTTTAACAACCATTACCTTAATGAACTTTAATAATTGAACAAATAATAAAGAAAAATAGCGAAGTTTATTAACTTTTTCACTGATTTGAGATTTTATCATACTTTTAGACGCTAGTTATGTAATATTTAAATACTTAGATGACTACACACCAAGACATATTCATAATTAAACAAAATGATGAATTTTTAATGAAAAAAGACAAATTTATTAACTTTTACACTCCTTGAGATTTTATCATACTTTTAGATGCTAGTTATGAAAGATTTAAATACTTAGATGACTAACACCCCAAGATATATTTAAATTAATTTCCCTATTTTTATCAGATTCAACAGGATTTTTTTCGAAGGGGCCAGTATGAACGAAAATAATTCCAAATAACAACTCCAATTTACTTTCCCCTCGCCTCTCGCCTCTCCCTCGCATTACTTAAACTTGAGGGATCACAACAAAACAATCATCGCCTTAATGAGTATTATTAATTAAGCAAAACAACAGAAAATATCAGTTTTTAAGGAAAAAAGCTGATTTCTTATGAATTTTTCAACTATAGCACGAGTAATAACAACTTCAAAGAGGTGAGTTAAACTTATATTTTAGTTATTAACAACAAAACCTCAATAAGTATCCTTAATTAAGCAAAAGGAATGTCAATTTTCTAGAAAAGATGAATTTTTACACAAATTTCCACCTTTGAAATACATTTGTGTATGTATTGTTACAAGATACTAATTATATTGTTAAGCTTTAGCTATTTTTAAAGGCTTGATTGTCTTTATATAATGTTCATATTTATATTTATTCACGTCATGACTACATCTGAGATTTTACAACCAATAGTACAAATTTCTTTTTCATGTTGAAAACTGAAAAACAAATAAAAAAAAGAGTATTAAATAATTGCTTAATGCGTAACTTTCCGTCAAAGTGAAAAACAAATGAATACTTGAAACCTCTAAACTTCTTACTAAGTAAAAAGTAATAATCCGCCCTCCGACGGATTCGAACCACCAACCCCGTGGTTAACAGCCATATGTGGTATCCAATTGAGCTACAAGGGCGTCGATGATTTCTGAATTATTACAATACTTATCTACATCAAACTCGATTCTTGCTCCTTGTAATGTAAATCTTGCTTCTTGTCAGTGCTGTAGTTGTGCGGGAACGCGTGGGAACACCGTTCCCAGAAATATTTGGTTTGCTACTGTAAAAAAAAATATATATATATATCGCGCACGAGCACAAACTGTCCTTTTTTTCAGGCGAAACTATAATTATTGTTATTTAATATAACGATAATTATCAAGTTTATAGACACTTAAGATGAGCCTAGGGAGAGAAATCCTCTTCTCCAGACTGTGAAAACTATACCCATTTCAACGTCTGAATGCGAAAGTGTATTCAGCTGTATGAATAACATCATGACCTATGCGAGAAATTCACTTGTTATTGAAATATCCATTTGACTTACATTCATAAGCCGTCTAGGACATCACTTAAAAGAATTTTTTCCTGGACAATATCGGAAATCTTGGTTGCAATCAGGAAGAACATTAGCAGACGAAACAGTTTTTTTGTAAGTAAAAGATCATAGAAAACATTTATAATTATCGTTCTTTATGAAAACTTCTGGGATATATGTGTACGTAATAACATATGAATTTATTTTGTTATTTCAATTAAATTTTGATCCAAGATGGAAAATGTTACTATCAGATTGATTAAATATTGCTTTTAGATGAATGCTACTACAAATATAATACTATAAAAATTAGAATATAATAATTATAAGTGTTAATTAAAAAAATCCACTTTTGGCTAAATGTTTTAAATTGGATTTTTGTTTAGTAAAAATCCGGCAGCATCAACATCTACTCTATGAAAAGGTGCGTTCCTACAAATATTTTTTTTCCAACTACAGCACTGCTTCTTGTAATGTAAAAATATACAGAGAAAGAATCAAGTTTGATGTAAATATTGCGGTATTGGTTTAAAAACTGTCATTTAAAATTTCACTTAATCAGAATTTGATTAATAATGCTTTGTGTATCAAAATTAAGTTCGAATGGGATAAAAATTTGGAACTTTAATTTTTATATGTACAATCATGAAAATATTTTTTAATGTGAAATTTTCAGTTATTGATAAGATTTTTATTATTATTATTATTGTTGTTTAATTATGAATATTTCTTGAGGTGTATGTCATCCAAAAGTGTTAAAATCTTACAAATTTGATCTTGAATTTTCAAGAAAATGCTAGTTTGTGGTCCGAAAAAAGTATGGTTTTGTAAATAATTTCAGAAAACTTTTAAATTATTTTTCTAACTTATCATTAATTTGTTAATTTTTTAACTTTTGTAGAAAAACATTTTCATTTTTCCTTAATTTGTATCACTTTTCGCTCAACAGTTGATTTTATTGATTATTAGTATTTTCATTCGGTAGTAATTTCTTGTATGAGGTTATTAAATGTTAAATATATATTAATTTTTTTTACTGTTTCATATGAAAGTAATATTTCTGAGGAATATATTTGATAATTAATAGAATGATAAGCAAGGGAGAAGAAAATTTGAAGTACAAATCGTTCTGTGATTTCATAATTTTCTAATAAATGGATAAAAAAGTTGTTTAAATTATTTAATGTTAAAATATATAGGAGTAAGAATAGAATTTGATGTAGATAAGTATTGCGGTAAAGGTGAATTCGTTGTTGAATTTCAAGAAATTGTGTGAAAATAGGATTTTCAATAAAGAGTTAACATAATTTTAGTTACAGTTCTTCGAAAATTAACTCAAAAGTTGTTATCTGCTATTTTTTAAAAGGTAATAGTGAAAAGATCTAAGTAATATTTGCTCTTATGTGGTTCAAATAGTTTGATTTGAAATATAGACTATTTGAAATATGAAATATATGAAAAAATTAAAGTTTGTATTCATGTATACTCTGTATCATTAAAAAAATTTAAAGATTGTATTCATATTTCAAACAACTTTATGTGTGATCGTTCTGTGATTTAATAATTTTCTGATAAATGGATAAAAACAATTGTTAAATTTATGTAATGTTAAAATATACAGGAGCAAGAGTCGAGTTTGGTGTAGATAAGTATTGCAATAATTCAGAAATCTTCGATGCCCTTGTAGCGAAATTGGATAGCGCATATGGCTGTTAACCATGTGGTTGGCGGTTCGAATCCGTCAAAGGGCGAATTATTATTTTTTTACTTGGTAAGTTTAGAGGTTTCAAAAATTCATTTGTTTTTCATTTTGAGGGAAAGTCACGCATTAAGCAATTATTTAATACCCTTTTTTGTGTGTTTCAGTTTTCAACATAGAAAAGAAATTTGTAATATTGGTTGTAAGATCTAAAACGTAGTCATGACGTGAATAAATATAAATATGAACATTATATAAAGACAATCAAGCTTTTAACCCCTTGAGGGGCACCGGTATATATTATATACCACCTACGATTAAAGAGTTTTTACACCAGAAAAATTTTATTAAATTTTACTTTTCTAACTTTGGTGGAAAAAAGCCGTAAAATTGTTGTTACTTATTTTGAAATAGAATTTTTCAAAGATTCCGGTGGGAATCCAGCATTTCACAAATGTAATTGCTTGCCCCTCAAGGGGTTAAAAATAGCTAAAGTTTAACAATATAATTAGTATCTTGTAACAATATATAAACAAATGTATTTCAAAGGTAGAAATTTGTGTAAAAATTCATCTTTTTCTTGAAAATTGATATTTCTTTGGTTTAATTAAGGATACCTTTTAAGGTTTTGTTGTTAATAACTAAAATATAAGTTTAACTCTCCTCTTAGAAGTTGTTATTTCTCGTGCTATAATAGAAAAATTCATAAGAAATCAGCTTTTTCCTTAAAAACTGATATTTTCCATTATTTTGCTTAATTAATAATATTCATTAACCCCTTGGGGATGAGCGACCTGTATACGTGCCACTTAAGATGCTCAGAATCCTTCATTATTCTCACCAGCTATTTTTATATTGTAAAGTTTACCTTATTTAATCGGAGAATTTTCGCGATTCAATTGCACAAAATTTTCTGTTTCGAAAAACCGGTGGTAAAAGATTAAAAATTTAGCAAAGGGCTCTCGTCGCGAAGCGGTTAAGGTGATGTTTGCTTTCTAGTGGCCCCTGAAGTTTAAGGGATGTGAGGGGAGAGGCGAGGGGGAAAAGTGAATGGGAGTTGTTATTTGGAATTATTTTCTTTCATACTGGCCCTATCGAAAAAAATCCTGTTGAATCTGATAAAAAATAAGGAAATTAGTTTAAATATATCTTGGGGTGTTAGTCATCTAAGGATTTAAATCTTACATAACTAGAGTCTAAAAGTATAATAAAATTCCAAAGTAGTGTAAAAGTCAACAAATTTCGTCTTTTTTCCTTAAAAATTCGTTATTTTCTTTAATTATGAATATGTTTTGGTGTGTAGTCATCTAAGTATTTAAATCTTGCATAACTAGCGTTTAAAAGCATGATAAAATTCCAAAGTAGTGTAAAAGTTAATAAAATTCGTCTTTTTTTCATTAAAAATTCGCTATTTTTCTTTATTATTTGTTCATTTATTAAAATTCATTAAGGTAATGGTTGTTCAAAAACTATAATATGTGTTTATACTTCCCTTTTAAGATGTTTTCTCATCTCATAGTTGACAAAATTTAAAGAAATCTGCTTTTTCCATTACAAATTGACATTTTTTATTATTTTGAAAATTTATTATGAAATTTTTTCTGCTTCAAAATCCTGAAACGAAGCAGTAAATCAAAGCTCCGGTGAGTTTGATATAAAGATCTATGAGTTTTATTCCTACATTTAAATCAAGTCGCGAATTCTTATATTTCATATCTATTCCAATAATACGCTTTAATATTGAATTTCAAATGATACAAAATATCATGAACCGCAGGAATTCCATTTTACTTCGAAGATTTCTTCCTCCCTGATATAAATTAATTTTTCTTGTGGATTATCAGCAACATTCAATAAGTATCTGTCTAATCACAAATTATTCGACTGGGCCTAACTAAATATAAAGTTTCTTTGAATTTTGTGGGCATTGTTGTAACATTCGTAAATTTTAAACACATAAACAGAAATCGTCCCAAAAACAATCAAATAACATTTAGAATATTTCAAAAGTTGTAAATACAGGGGTGGCTTTAAAGGTGCGTATGTGTGTGTGAGGGGATGGGGGGGGGGGATCGGGTAACGACCAGGGTGCTAAAAATTAAGTAGCGAAAATAGACAAAACGCTTGACTAAAACTTAAAAGCTTCTTTAAAAGATATTGTTCGTAGAGTTGCTTACAAAATCGTATCATTGCTGCTGTGTAAATCTATCACACAAATTTTAACCCCAAAAATTCCACGACTTTTTATCAAAATTAGAAAAAAATTAAAAATGGGGGTAGCGTTTATAATACAATTTAAGTATTAATAACTTTCAAAATTCCATAAATGAGTACGACAAAGCATATCACACATAATTTGTCCTTTGCATTACATATTTTCCCGCCTAATATGGCAAAAAAAAAAAAAAAAAAAAAAAAAAAAAAAAAAAAAAACCGAAAGAAAATCTTAGCACCTCTTTTCTTCTGAGTATCTAGTCTTCAACCTACCCAGCCTAATGGGTAATCTGCCTCTGAACATGATTCTGATAAAGACAGCTCTTACAGGAAAATGAAATTTAAAACTCGTCAAAAGCATCCATATAAAATTGTTAAACTCGGTTTATCTCTCCTACCTCCACTTGTAGGTCGAGTGGCATGTATTTTTGCAATCCATTTGTAGACACTCCGTTGCGTTAGCAATTTATTACTATGTTACGTTGAGTTAGCAATTTTTATCAATAAATGGAAATGTACTCGAGATCTTCTGAATAGGATCTGCAGAATTTGTAAGTAGCAAGTAATAGGTAAAAAATTAGTTAAATATAAAAACGCGCAACCACAATTGAAGAGCTAAGTGAAAGAACATGTTAAGTCACAAAAATTACATTTCAAGAAATTTGAGGTGAAAGTTTTTGCTGTAAATTTTAATGATTTATTTTCTGTTTGATACCATGTGTTTAATATATTAACATGTATGGTATTAAACTCTCTCAGAAAAACTTATTCATATTTAATTTTCAAATATTAAAATTTTTTTATATTATCGACATTATTAAATATTAAAATATTAAAGAATAATCTCTTAAATCTTCAAAACTAAATAGAATCTTAGTATTTTAGCTTCACCGTGTGATAGGATACCTCATAACGCTTTCATCCAAAAGATAAAAAAAATATTTAGAAAATGTTGCATAACATGTTCATCCACTCAGCTCTTCAATTGTAAACGCACTTCCGGCAATCATTGTTTATGTACAGTAATGTAACCGAACTGCTGGGTAACGCTAATAGGCTCAAAAATACACAAAAAATGCTACTTAAAAGTTTTTGCAAAACTTACATATTTGCAATTCGATTATTTAAAAATGTTTTACAAATCTCATTATTTACTTTTTTTTTTTAAGTGAAAGCAAAGAGATTAGTGATAAATTATTGGGATGTGTTTCATAATACATGCTTCACATTTTTCTTTCTTGTGATTTCGGAAAAGCTTCTAGCTATTGCAGAATATGGTGCTGCCATATAGATATGGAAAGGAGGAGTTAAATCTCTAAATCGTGTTATTCGTTAATATCAAAGAAAGTTGATTGTAGATATACGTATTTTTATTTATGAGCGAAACATACACCCCTCAGAGCTTAAAGAGTAATGTACACCGTCTGTACATCAGTAATAATGAAGGTGGGCGCCGGTGAAGGCTGCCTGCTCCTATCTAATCTACGGCGCCTGGTGCGAGGGCATCACTCGAACCACCACGTCGCCATGCTGATTTGAACATTAGAGAAACTGAGCACTTTTATCTAATTACATTTGCATTATTAAGTTTTACTAGATATAGATTTTTTTTAAATTATAGTTACTATGAAATGAGATTTTTTATTTTTGTATTTATTCTTTAATTTTATCAGTAATTATACTTTTTATTTTCACTTTGAAAAAAAAGTGTATAATTTTAAAACATTGGTAAAACATTTGGTTCTGCAAGAGCTCTTTAATAGTATTTATTTGTGTACTTTTGAGCCTATTTGCGTTACCCAGGAGATACCACGTGGAGGTTGGCTCAATACATCTCCCATAATTTATTATTATTATTATTTATTTTATCATTTCTAGAATATTACAATATTTAAATTTTAAAAAATCCTGGTTACATTACACATAATAACAATATAATATTAGTTAATAAAACACATATGATACACAGTTACAATATAATATATTAGTTAGTAAAACGGCTAAGATACACAGTTACAATATAATATTAATTAATAAAACACATAAGATACACAGTTACAATACAATATAATACTGCCTAATACTTTCAGTCACGCAAAAATAACCGCTCGCTAATGTTAATCCATTGTCATATTTTTTTTTTTTTTTTTTTTTTTTTTTTCTATTTCGTTTAGATTTCAATATTTTTAAAGGATTTTATTTTGCATTGGATAGCTGAGGTCTATTTCTACAAATGTCGTTTTTTACTTTTTCGATGTTGTTTTCCTGTATTTGTATTTAGGATACTTTCAATTTTGGAACCGGTCCCGAAAGTGAAAGCATTCTAAATAAAAATACCGACAAACAAAATAGAAAAAGTAAAAAACAGCCTTTGTAGAGATCTTACCTCAGCCATCCAATGCAAAATAAATCATTTAAAAATATTGAAACCCAAACGAGATATTTAAAAAAATTCTCCCAATGGATTGACATTAACGAGCGACTGTTTTCGCGTGACGGAACTAGCCCCTTAAGAGCCTACACCAGTCACGAAAGAAACGCTCAAGCTAATGTTAATCCTATGGAAGGATTGTTTACAGATTTCTCACCTGCACTTTAATATTTTTAAATGATTTTCTTTTGCGAATCTGTGATCGATAACTTTTATTGTGCGTTTGTACTTTTTCGATTTTTGTTGCAGTTTTTTTTTTTTTTTTTAACATGAAAATAGTTTCACTTTTGGAACCAGTTAGAACCGGAACTGAAAGCGAAATTATCTTCATATGAAAAAACTACAGCCAAAATTGAAAAAACTACAAACGCACCAAAAAAAAATGTCAACCTCACTTATCCAATGGAATTTTTTTTTTTTTTTTTTAATGCGAGATAGAAATCTGTAAACAACGCTCCGACAGGATTAACTTAACGTTAGAGTTTCTCAGCGTGACTAGTGTGAACACTTAATAGAGGAAAGCATATTACTACACTTTCTTCTTATAATGGTGGGAGGCAATTTTTAAAAATTGTATTCTTGTTATTTGTCTGGTTTTGTATGATTCTAGTGCTTTATCGAGGGCATCTTTCTTCTTTTTGAAATGCAAATTTGTTGTTGTTTTAATTATATTTACACTATTGAGACGGACATACACGTCAGTCTGTATGAATTTCAGTACATTTATGAAAGTAAAAATACTAGGGTGTGGCGATGTAAATTGGGAGTTGTAATACGAATGAAATGATTCACACGCGTTCGTCGTGCGTTCTGATTCTGTACTGGGACAGGACCATAAAGTTGGAGGAAATTGGGCTCCATCTGACATGTAGGTTTTGTCTAAATATTCCGAAAATTTGAAGACTCTTTCATCTGATGGCTCAATTGCCATGAAGTCATTGACGAAGCTTTCCATTACTTCTTCAGAGTCCAAAAAAGGAAGCCCGAATAGTTGCTTTAACCAGTTACCAATTGTGGAATCGGGATCCTGGTACTCATTACTGAGTCCCTTATTTTGAATATTTCTATACCATGCTTGAGCTAGGTGAAATCTGCAACCGACTATATTTATTGTAGGCCAGATGCGTTTTGCTGCATCATGAATTCCAGATCCAAAATCTACAACGATTTCTTTAGGGGAAAAATTGGGGGTTTTATCCGTGCACAATTCTTTCAGATATTTGAACATGGATTCATACGTAGGAATTTGCTTATTAGGTAAGAGAAAAAAAACCAATGGTATATAATTTCCATTTTCCAACGTGTGAATCGTGAAAAGCTGGTAGAAATATTTTACGCAGTAGGTGAATGTTCCATCTCCAAATATCTTACTTTTTGTGCTTAAATATTCCAAATTTGTGTTAGTTGAAAATACGATTATATTGTTTTCACTATCATTTATTTGAATCATATTTTCTCCTTTATGAGATATCACATTTATTTGATTTAATACTTCATGAACTTCTTGCTGAGATTTTGGCAAGCGTGGAATGGTTTTTCTCTTGGCCCTATAAAGGTTTACCTTTAAACACTTTAAGTCTTTGGTTGTAAAATTATCAGAAAGATCTCTATTCTCTTCCATTTCTTTGAAAATTAACTTTTGCGGCTTTTGTGATAAATCTTCTGTCGCTTTTCTCTTCAACGAATTTGAAAATATTTCTCGCTCTAAATTCTGGCTTTTTTCATGATTATGAATCGCATTTTCTTTTAAGATAGTCGACATACTGTCATCCAAGCAAAGTCTTGCAGGGCACTTTTTCTGGATGCAGCGCCATGTATTCCCTTCTATCGCTTCATATGCTTTATAAAATTTATATCCAGAGTACAAGACTAATGTTTTGCCTCTTTGACTGTACATGATTTTCACTTCATTAATCTGCTGCATGGCCGCGTTTCTAAAACAGTAATGATAAAGAAAAATCTTCGCTTTCGTACGCGTCTACTAGAGATAACTTCTAAAAGAAAAGTAGCTGACTGATCATCGATTGACCGGAAGTTTGGAAATTTGATAGCTATACTTGGTTGGGGGATACGAGCAAGTAGACAAAGTGTAGAGATTCATCTTTAACTTGGCGAAATTTTGGAAATAGACAGGCTTCTTGAACAAAACTGCTAACTTATTGACGGCAAGTTCTCTTCCTCACTTCCGCAAAGTTAAAGATAACTATTTCAGAATTGTGGTTTTTAATGCACAGTATAATATATGTATCATATTTTTAAGTGTATTAAAAAAAGAGCATCAATTTTTGTAAATTTGAACTATTCGGGAAATTTTACCTAAAACTCATACCAAGCTTTCCAATAAATATATTTAAAATAACAAAAGGAAAAAATTTTCTATGAAATTAATGGAAATGCGTTTACTAAACAATATTGTTGCATTAAAAAATATCTTTCAGATACAAACACCACTTCTTTTTTATGAAGAGGCATAGGCGTCTACGTGGTTGGGGGGGGGGGGGGGGTGGACTTTGTGGAAGATCTTCCTTTATCATTCTTAGGGAAATTAAAACTATATAAGTTCGGGGTAACAAAAAAAAAAAGCGCATTTTTTAAAATACATAAATCTGTATCTATAAAAGCCATAAGACGACGCAAATACACCCTAGGCAAATCAGGAATTTTATATACTATCATATATATATCTTGGTTCCACAAATTTCCATATTTACTACTTTTACTATGTTTTAAAATCCATGTCGCAAATTTTAAGGGGATCAATTTTAAAGACAATGAATAAATTCCTTTATTACTTATACTTTCACAATTTTTGTAGGTAATTTGTAATAGTCTATAATGGTTAAATAAAAAAGATTGGTAATTTGAAAAGACATATATGTAGATACTGTCTAATTAATGTATCTTCCTATGTCTAAAACATTCATTTGCCACATACCTTATATTTCCAATAATTGTGGCTATAAAAAAAAAAATGATTTTTTTATATTGGTATTATTCGTGTTTCACGTGTAAATTTTTTGTTAAGCTTGCTGCAATAAAACATATATTTATTAAGTACGTCTTGATTGAGGAAGGCCCGCCGAAAAACTAAGAGGGAAAAAAAAATATTTAATCGAAATGAACTTCGAACTCTATATATTGAACAATTAAAAATAAGAATTCACCCGTGTCATGCAAACGAAAAGCTTCATCATTAAAATACGCATGGTGTGTTGGTATTTTTGTTATGGCTGATTGTCTACGACGGCGGATTCTCTCTAAGGAAACCTAATCTTTTTCTAAAACAAAACTCGAAGAAAACTGCAGAAAACTACGAACGGTTAAGTCGACGAGCGCGACAGGTATTTGAGCGCAACTCCTGTTGTCTATCAGCTTTGAGAATAGACCTTCTCAGCTGTTGAAGGGGTAAAATTCTTATGGAAAAACTGAGAGTGAAACCTTAAACTAGGATATAAAAAATCTGATTTTCTTTTCTATTATTTAAATTAATTTTTTTTTCTTTTTTTGTAATCGGACTTTTATGTTTTTTAACCCATTTGTTTAAATACAGAATAGCAACCAAGAATTTTTGCTTTCCAAAACAATTAGTCCTGTCATTACTGACAAAATCTATGTTTTTATTAGGCCTTAATAATAATATTATAAGTAATTAGTAATTACAGAAATTATAAAAACTATAAAGTATTTACAATAACATCATGTACATTAACACTTTGTAATAACCCCAAAAAAGAACACTAGTTCAGTAGAAAAGGGCGTTATTTCACGAGGAAATATATTACTAATGTGTTTAGTAACGAAAAAACAAACAATGTATATATATATATTTTAATAAGAAAAATAAAATTAGGTAACGATTTTTTTAAGTTATTTATTCACAATTTCTGACTCATGTTTACCACTTAAAGACATAAAATTGGCATGCCTGACTAATGAAGCGATGTGGAATTGAAATGGGTTTTCCATTTTTTGATAAATAAATTACGTATAGAGTCATAAGCAGTTTTGGTCACGTGGCAACCGGTTTTTACCTATTCTCGCGGTATCCTCTTCGGAAATTCAGTTAAAAACGCCCACTTTGAAAGTATTTTCTGAAAGATCTTCTGTTTTTACCAAAAAATATAAAACGTCTTTCGCTAAGATAGTTCCTGTATAACAATACCTACCAATTTCCGAACAAAAAGGAATTAAATGTGTCATAAAGTAGCCCCTTTGGTTTTGAGAACAGCCGTAAAATAAGTGTTATTTTAAAATAAACCTCCACTTCACGATTAAAAAAAACGCCGAAAATTTATTTTGTGTTGATGCATAAAGGTATGTGTTAGTGATTTTTTGTAAGCATACAATAAGAAAATAATTATTTATGATTTCCTTTCTTAAATTAAACAAGAAAGAAAAATCATGCGTTAAGCACAGATTATGAAACACCTTCCAAGCAGGGAAATACGGTAAATAAGATAACTTAGCAAACATTTCAGAAAACGAATAAAACATTTGAAAAACTGATTTCAGCAGTTACCGTCCATAGCCAAATAGGTATTCCAATTCCTTTCAACAGCCCTATTTTTGATCTGTGGGCTTATTATATACTATATAAAGGGAAAATTTAGTTTAGCATCAGGTTGAAATTTATACTAATAGACAGGGCTTAATTTCTAACAAAAAAATTCCCGGAGCCCTAATATTCTGCTGTACCGGGACAACAACCGTACTCCCCGCACCCCCCCCCCCCCCCCCCATCACTCCAATCTGCATATTTATATTTCGTACATTATTTGCAAAATTAAAGCATTTTTTTTCATCAGCAAAATAAAAATTTTAAATATATCTATCAGTATATACTTAGCTGTCAACTATTCCAATTTTTAGTTATCAGTCCTTCTAAATAGTAAATTTTGCCTAATATTTTAATGTTAATTAATTTCAGAATTCCGCCATTAAATATGGTAAGGAAATAGTGTTAACACAAAAAAGGAATAGTTCGCAGTTATGCATTTTTAAGAAACAATGACCGAAATTTACAGAAATCAATATTTATATGCTGAAGAATGGAACAATGTTTTACAATTTCCTATAAAAGTGCATATCTTAAAGTATAATCGATACCTCCCTCATAACAATCTTTTGTGGTGAGTCCCTGAAAATCAGATTAAATTAACAATTTGACACCGTTATCGGAAAGAATCGATGCTTTTATAGAAAAAGGAGAAACACTGCTTGATTACTTTCAATCAGAATAACAATACACGACAATTATATCTACTTACAAATGAAAGTGACTTTGCATAATGCACCAGTTACCTTTCATGATACAAAATAAACAGAAAAATCACTAACGTGACTTTTATACTCGTACGCAATAGAAGACAAAAAACCCCTCAAACAAACAAAACCTCAAGCTGATGCTCGGGCTAAAACAGAAAATATTCTTTTCAGGTTAGATATCTAAATAAATTTTTTAAAAACCAGCCTATAAAAAATTATCCTACTGTCACAAAAGAAACTCGCATTGAAAGCAAATTCATTGTTCAGTCTCTTGAGTGTCGCCGTATCAACATGTCGTCGACATAAATTTGAAATAGAAAAACACGATTTCTGTTTCCCTTCATTCTGATCAAAATAGCATTAAAATATTTGAAATAGATTATAATACATAATTTTAAAGGAGGAATTTTTTCTCTATACATGAATAAATAAAATGTTTAATGTAATACAGATTGAGCGCATTAAATATCATAAAAATCATTTTAAACGATTTTTTCGCATTGTCCGTAATGTAACGGAATACTTTTGGCTGTCCCTTTAACTGAACTGAACATGATGCAAACTTCATTTGAAATAGGGAACGTACTATGGTAAACCTCAATAACATTCAAAAATTTCAGGGCAATCCGAGTATATTTACGAAAGTTAGAGCGCGGACAGACGGTCAGACAAACCGAAGTCATAAACACTTTTTAACTTTGTTGGAAAGTGTTAATAACTTTGTTGGAAAGTGTCAAAAAGGAAAATATTTGAAAAGCTAATCATTTTTATTGTGTTACTTTTAAAAGATAATCATAGTGAGAGATCGTGAGCTTAAATGAAAAAAAAAAAAAAAAAAAAAAAAAAAAAAAAAAAGACCTTGAAATTTCTGTTGCTAATTAAAAATATATGGTTTCGGGACAAAAGGGGGGGGGGGGATATACATTTCTTAAAATATATACATCATAATCTATAAAAGTCGTTAT
Organism: Maratus speciosus; assembly: GCA_963932465.1. Taxonomy (NCBI): domain Eukaryota; kingdom Metazoa; phylum Arthropoda; class Arachnida; order Araneae; family Salticidae; genus Maratus; species Maratus speciosus. The sequence continues at coordinate 11,571,586 of OZ010795.1, read as the reverse complement.
AAGACGACGCAAGTATATCCTAGGCAAATTGCGGATTTATTATTTATATGGGATATTGTTAAATAAAGAAAAATAAAAGTACCCAGTTAAACTGGTGGCATTGAGCTCACAGACTATTCACACTAATTGAATATTATACTATTATTTCAATGAATAATGCCCCTCGAAAAATAAATTAAGAGAGGATTACTCCCCCCCCCCCCCCCCCGTGTTTCACATCTTTATACTTAACCAATGAGCCTCCAAATCTCATCAGGGAAGCACCTTATGAAAATAAACCGGTATACCAAATTTAAAGCAAATCGGATAGAAAAACACATTTATCTAAATTAAGGGGTGGTATTAGCCACGCCCCTTTATACTAAAACAATGAACCTCCAAATCTAATCAGGGAAGCGCTTTATCAGAATTAACTGGTATACCAAATTTGAAGCATATCTGACCAAAATGGAAAAAAAAATTATCTAAATTAAGGGGGTATTATTCCCCCATTCCCCCTTTATACTTAAACAATGAACCTTCTAATCTAATCAAAGAATCGCCTTATCAGAATTAATTGGTATACCAAATTTGAAGCAAATCTGATAATTCTGCATGAAAAACCCATTTATAAGGGGAAATTAGCCCCCGTATCCCCCCACATTATACATAACCAATGAATCCCTAAAACAAACCCGGCAAGCGCCTTATCAGAATAAACCTAGAAAACAAATTTGAAAGAAATCGGATATTTCTATCAAGAGTTATCGTGTTACGCATGTACATAAATACATACGTACATACAGAACCTGCGGGCACATTAGCTTCCAGTCATTGATAGCCTTTGAGCTAAAAAACGAATTAAACAAAGAAGACTGGTAATTTAAAATGACATTATGTACAGTCGTGGGGGGAAAAAGTAACCCCCCCCTACTAACTCTGCAACAAAGTATCGTAGAAGAAAGTTACTGGTACCAAACGATTGGAAATAAAGTCTACTTTTAAATGATGTATATAAAATTTGCTTAGAGGGCCATCTATATATTAAAACGAAACCAAACTTTTTCCCCCCATAGCAATACCCAAGTTTGACGCTATAAGTAAATTCTTCACCCTTCAATTAGTCTAAATCCAAATTTTCATGAAATTCGTACGATTAGTTTCCGAGATATTAATTATTTTAAAATGAGCCTATTTTGAGGGCTGTATCCACATTGAAGTTCGGTACTCGATTGCTGAAATGCTACAGAATGGTTATGTCACTTCTATTAACGTATTATTTCTTGCCAATAGGACCCTTTCACTCATTTAATATGTTTCGTCTATTGTCATCCCAAATAATATAATAAAATGAGTAAAATATATTTTTCCAAATCATGCTTTTCTGAACATCATAAATGACCCCCCTTAAACCATCATTTTGACATTTTTTAATGATTATTCGAAAAATGTTGTAAAGAAAACATTCAAATTGAGAATTCGCATAAAGCAAGACATAATAAACATAAATCTATCAAAAAATTGTTTTTAAAATTACAAATTCAAGGTTTTTATGTTTGGGCTTTATAGTATTACAACCACACATAAAATTATCACATTAGAATTATAATTTCAGAAGATATTAATAAAAATATGAAAATGTAATTTAACATTAGAAGCTCTAAATTTCGAAACTTTATAATTAATAAACTTATCTTCCAAATAAATAGAAATTTCGTTTCTAGGCATTGTTTGAACCGATAATTTAAAATATGTCGTCAAAATTGGATGTTGCCATTGAAAAACAAACAAATTTTTGTCTGCTATTGATTTGTAAATGGCCCCCTAAGCAAATTTTATGTACATCATTTAAAAGTCGACTTTATTTACTATCGTTTGCTACCAGTAACTTTCTTCTATTATAATTAGTTGCCGAGTTAGTAGGGGTGTTTACCTTTTTTTCCATGACTGTACATACTAATTAATGTATCTTCCTATATCTAAAACATTCATTTGCCACATATTTTATATTTCCAATAAATATGGCGATTAAAAACACCAAATATGATTTTTTTTTTTTTTTTTTTTTTTTTTATCCGTGTTGTATGTGTAAATTTTTTTGTTAACCATGCCGTCATAAAACATATATGAATTAAATACGTCTTGATTGAGTAAGGCACATTGAAAAACTGAGAGGGAGAAAAATTTATTTCTTCGAACTCTATAAAATCCAGGTTACTTTCCTGAACGAATCATGTGTGATAAATCGCAAAAAATATTAGAAAGTTGTAATATCAGTTAAGGCTGTTCTCAATTGCTCTGCTCAACAAGCGCAAAAAGTTTTGACGCATTTACAAATTCATTTTTTAACAGAAAGATATAAAATTAGAAGGCCTGACCATGGAAGCGATTTGGAATCGAACTGTTTTTTCCATTTTTTGGATCCATCAATTACCTATTGAATTATAAGCGATTTTGATCACGTGACACGGCATTTTTCTTCCCTTACTGACTGGATTTTTTTCTTTCGTTCGGAAGTTGAGTTCAAAATGCCAATTTTGACAGTATTTTCTGAAAGATCTATTGCGTTTATACAAGAAAACGAAAAAACTGTCCGATGACATAGTTTCTGAATAACAACACATTCTAGTTTCATGCGTTTCCCAACAAAAATGAATTAAAACTTAGTATGTCAGAAAGTGGACCCTTTGGATTTTAGAACAGCGTTAAATGCTTTTGTAATACCATATTTTCCAAACGTCTCCAAACATTCTTCCTTAGCCTATTGTCATATGATTATGAAATGAATAGTAGGCAAAATAACTACATTCGTTAAATTTCAGACAATGACACACTCGTTAAACTTCAATAAATCTATTTAGACTTACTATTATTAAGACTAATTATTTTTACGATTATTAAGATTAATAACGTAAAAGTAATTTTTTATTCAAAATTGAAAACAATCGGACCCGAAAGTGTTAAATATAATTTTTAAACGAAATGCTTTTGATGCCAGAAAAAAAACAATTATTTTTATAATCTTACTATAGTCATTTCTTTTTTACAAAAAATGAAGCTTAGAAAGAATTATTTAAAGCTTTTTCTTGTTTATTCGTAAGGAAAGAAATTTTCACGTAGAAATTTTTTTAATTATATTAACACTTTCTTATGCTGTTTTGAACATGAAAAAAAGTATGATTTTAATCACTGATTTAAAAAAAAAAATCAGTTGATTAAAATGATGATTGAATGACTTGATTAAGTCGTCTGATTAAAATCGTTGACTTTCTACTTAACACTACTCTTTAATTCAAAGAAGCTACTTACTGGCACATTTCTGAATTCAATTTTATCAATAAACGCATAAAAATAGCAGGTGTCTTATTCGGGAAGTATAATGTCGATCAGTGTTTTTCATGTTTTTAATACAGACATGGAATCTCAAGAAATTCTGTCAAATTTGTCGCTTTTGAAATGGTTCTTCGAGTGATATATACGAAGAAATGGCATCACGAGAGAGCAATCATTGATAACCCAATATTAATACATTTATCGAAACATGAAAAACGCTATTCGATCCAAAATCGAACGAGTGCTTGATAGTTTCGTCTTTTCCACTAAAAGAAAAGAGCCCTAGAAAGTACACTATACTGTCAATAATATACTGAAATACTATACCGAATACTGATATACCAATACTATACTGAAGTATTGTCAAATTTGAATTTTTTCAAACCGATTCCGATGAACGGACAATTGAAGACTCAATATATAATGCATTTATTAAAAAAAAAAAAAAAAAAATGCTACTTTATTTCAAATTACTAAAATTACAAAAAAATAAAATAAAATAAAATAAAATAAAAACATAAAAAAATAAATAAATAAATAAATAAATTTAAAAAAAAGCAATTTAACAAATTACAACGACCATTTGGAAAATGATTTTTTCAAAGACTAAAATTTAAAACATAAAAAATCACACGGAGTTGATTATACGTTACGTACGCCATGAATTAAACATTAATAGTGTTATTACACTTAAAAATTCCAAGTGACAAAAATCGCCTGCAACTCGTACGTATTATCCACCTGAAAGTTATGTATTATCCAAGCATTTCATTGGCTGTTCGGGAACAGGCTTTTCCATCTTCAGATTTCCAAGAAATCTGACGACCCATTTTAAATGAAATTTCATTCTTATACTTCTAAACATCCCACAATATTACTTTTTACACCGTCGTAGACAGAAAAAAAAAATGTACTTTTAAATGCAATTTGTTTGAAAACTGTATCTCAATTTGTTTCTGAGTTATTAATTTTTTTTTTTTTTTTTTTAGTTTTTATTACTTTTTTGTCATAGTGGCAACAGAAGGTATCCATCTCTGTTGAAAATAAAGGGAAATACAGATTACTGTATAGACCAATCAGAAAACGAATAAAATGCAGATTAAACCAATAAAAACCTTCAGATATGCTTTTGATTTCCTACCCTGACGAGGACAATAACCATTTTTCCAATTGGTTAATAAAGAAAAAAAAAAAAAGTAAGAAAAAGTAAGAAAGAAAAAAAAAATAACTACTTATAATTCGGGATTAATACATTTATCGGAAAATGAGGTTTCGATAGAGTATCATTTTACAACAAAAGAAAATATTATGCCAAAGCGTAACTGATTTTATTTTTTAAAATCCATGAAATTTAATATTTTTCCCTCCTGCAGGATCTCAATAATGTTTTATGAATTTCAACATGTTTGCTACAGTATAAATTTATTAAAATACACTGAAACTTTTTTTCACACACACCTTGGCGTAGACGCCAATGTAACAGAATTCTTTTATTTTTTATATGTCATTGTAATTAAACTGATAAATATTTCAATAAGACGAGTTCTACAGAAAGCCTCAATAATACATAGCAACTTAGAAAATAAAATCATACTTAAATCCTATATACTATATTTAAATATATATTAACTAATAAATGTTAAAAAAAAAAAAGATTTAATTTAAATTTTTATATAAAAAAATGTAAATCATCGTTAAAAGTTAAAATTTTCAACTTTTTTGTTTTGTTTTTTCTAAAAAGGTTTGGCAATTTCAATTCTGACAGGACATGTGGAAAGAAAAATAAAAGTGATTTAAATTTATTTAAGAGCATTGCTCGAAAAAAAAAAAAAAAATGGAATCTAGACAAATAAAAGCAAAAGTGTTTGTATCTGTGTAACGAATATTAATCTTTTAAAAAATAACTATATATCGGTAGTTTAACACAATCCTTTACATGTTCTTTGAACATTTCATTTACTTTAGGTAAAGAAAGATATGAAGAATATATGTATTTAAAAAAATAAGTAAATAAATAATAGTTGCTCCAAATTCGCTCGTAAGGAACGTAAATAAAGAAAAAAGCCCGAAACCTCTACTAGTTCTCCATAACCCCTCCAACTAGTTCCTGTAAAATATCATCTCTCTTCTGGGTGACCTTGAGGACAGGAAGGACACTGGGACTGGACAAACATCCCTCTCTTTGCTCCCCCCTTATGTCTGGCCCTTCATGGGCGGAGCAATTAAACACTCAACTAATCCCCCCTCAAGTGGACTTGGTGATTTTCTCCGCGAACCTCGGGGAGTAAGCTATACCCGTGGAAAACATCGAAAGAATATCTCATCAATCGCATTTTTAATCTTTGAAGACGAGGAGTTAAATCATCTAAGGATTTTCTTGTCAATATAGGCACAAGAGGTTTGTGATCTGTCTCTAGAAGAAACCTGGTGCCTATCAAGTAATTACAAAATTTTTCACTTGCCCATGTTAGCGCAAGTGCTTCCTTTTCTATTTGTGCGTAACGTCGCTCAGTTGGCGTCAGTGTGCGAGATGCGTATGCAATTACCTTCAATGTAGAGTCACTCTGTCTTTGACATAACGTCGCCCCCAAACCATAGGATGAGGCACCTGCTGTCACAATAGATTCCTTGCCAGGATCAAAAATTGCCAGCACCGGTTTGGACGACAAAATCTCTTTAAGTTTTTTCAGTGCTTCATCTAGCGGTGAATCCCAAATGAATTCGTTCTTCGTGGATAATAAAGAATTCAGAGGTGCTAAAGTTTCGGAAAATCTTGGGATGAATCGTGCGAGGTAATTAGCCATACCAAGAAGTTGTTTATGCTCCGTCTTATTTGTTGGAATTTTGAAGTTGCGTATAGCTGCAATCTTTTCTTCGTCGGGATGTATTCCTAACTCGTCGATGACATGATCCAGAAATTTTATGGTCTTGACATTAAAAACGCATTTTTGTTTATTTAGGGTAATTCCCGTTTGTTGAAGCCGTTTTAGGGTCATTTTTAACCGTTCGTCGTGTTCTGCCTGACTAGACCCCCAAACAAGGATATCGTCCATGTTGCAGATAATCCCGTGAAGTCCTTCTAAGGTCTGCGACATTTTTCGCTGGAAATGCTCAGGAGCCCACGAAATTCCGAATGGAAGACGCAAAAAACGAAATCTGCCAAAGGGTGTTATGAACGTTGTGAGGTAAGATGATTCTTCGTCAAGAGGTATTTGCCAGAACGCGGAATTGGCATCCAATTTCGAAAATATATTTGCCCCTGCCAAGAGAGATAAATTGTATTCGGTGGTTGGCAATGGGTGCCATTCCCTACGAATGCTTCTATTCAGTATTATCAAATCTACGCAAATCCTGACATTTCCATCCTTTTTTCTTACAACAACGGCAGGAGAACACCAATCAATTGGTTTTTCCACTGGCTGAATTACATTAAATTCCTGCTTTCTTTTAATTTCTAACTTTGTTTTTTCTAATAATGGCATAGGTATTCGCCGTGGAGAAGTAAGAGCATAAGGCTTAACGTCATCGATAAGTTCTATGTGGTAGTCACCTTTCAGTAAACCAAGTCCTTGAAATAGAGAAGGAAATTCATTAACAGGATCGAAACTACTAATGCTACGCACACAATGGCCTAGTATATTAGGACCTAGCACAAACATTTTTATGGCTGGTTTTCCCAACAAACATGTCTGGAGACCTTCTATAACATACATTTCTTCCAAACAATTTTTTCCGTTATACTCTATATTTTCAACAATCTTCCCCTTAAGTTTTAAAGGGGATCTATCAGGACCCAAAATTACTTTATTTGTTCTTTTAATTTGAACACTTTTCAACATTGTTTGTGCAACATGAGCAGGAATAACAGTGTGGTCAGCACCACTATCAATTTTAAATTTAACAGATTTTCTTAATATCTTAATTGGTATAATCCAATCATCTTCATTTTCGACATTTCTCACTAAGCCTATAAAACCTGCTTCAAATTTAACTCCGTTAATTCTTTTAGTGGAGGATAAACAAACTTTATCCCAGTGCCCTTTCTTCTTACATTTTCTGCAAAAAGAGTCCTTGGCGGGACATTTCTTTTTATCGTGCGGTGAAAATCCACACCATTTACACTTTGTAATGCTTACATTAACTTTATTATCAAGAAAATTCTTTCTATTTGAAAATTGAACAGATTTGTTTTTATGAATTACTGCATTAACTGATGAATTATTTACTAAAACAGACTGTTGCTTTTTAATCGATTCGGATAAACGAACTTTGTCTATCGCTGTTTGCAAAGTAAGGTTAGGATCTAGTTGTAACTTTTCACTTAAAGCCAGATCAGTAATTCCAACAACTATTCGATCCTTCAATAATTCATCATGTAATGCACCATAATTACATTTATCTGCAAGTGCATATAAATCAGTAATGAAATCATTAAAGCTCTCACCTTCTCTCTGTAGCCGTCTGTTGAACTGTGCGCTTTCGAAAATTACGTTTCTTTTTACTATAAAATGATCATCGAATTTACTTAATACAACCTTGAAGTTTTTCTTCTCATCTTCTGTTAAAGTGAAAGCGAGAAAAATATCTTCGGCCTTTTCGCCCATGAAATATATCAGAGCATCAACTTGTTCCTCTTGTGTCTTCGTATTCAAACCAGAAGCAGTTCGGAATCGAAGAAACCTCTGTTTCCATTTGGGCCACTCCTTTGGAGTCGAAAATTGAAATAAATCCGGTGGTGTTATATGATATGCCGATATGATATGCTATGCCATAACTGTTCGCAGAACGAAACTAGAAGTTGATTTGAACTTCGAACAACGTAGAATATGCTAAGTTACTTCTTTACTTTTAACCGCTGCCGCCATGTGTTGTTACGCGTGTTTAATTAACTTTACTAGTTATTATACCGAGCATTTTGGCGTGTTTGTGTATTTAAACACTATTGAAACAACGTAATATCGAACGACATATTTAATAAGCACACAGACCAATACAAGCGGTAAACATACAACACAACTAAAGTCACAGTTAACAACCGGTTAAATAGTTCTAAAGTTTAATTGCAAAGTTCGGACTTAACACTATCGTTCATAATTCAGGATAATGCCTGCAGCATAATAGCGCTACTTGTTAAGCGATTTACACCAAAAACTAATCAGCATCCATTTATATCAGGGACTATCGCAATACAAATTTTTATTAAATTCCGTGCAGTAAGTTTTTGAGATAGAACGCTCACAAAGTTTATGTCACATACAGACAGACGGACAGACAGGCAAACTCACGGACAGCCATTTTGTAAAAACATGTTTTTTTTAATCTCTGACCACTAAAACGTCTAAATCCGTCAAAAATTGGAATTCGACAAATTTCACGAATCCAGTACTTTCTTCTTGTAAAGATAGAAGAAAGGGAAAAAGTGGTAATCGATGTCGTCGCCAAAGAGGCTTAGATGTTAATTCCAAGGGAGATGATTGCGAAATCATTTAAAAAGTGCGCCATTAGCACTGCTATGAATGGCACTGAAGGCGAAAACGGATGACGAAAATTCATCTGATCCTGAGTCCGATTTTTATGACGACGAAGCAACGGGACGGGACTTCGTAGAACTTTTTGGAGATTCGGATACTGATTCCGAATTTGAAAGATTCGTTTGATGTTTCTTCATTTTTTATATAATTATTTTTGCTTAATTAGTCATTAAAAATGTGATTTTTATCTCAAAATATGGAATTTTTGAAGGTCGGCTTACACGCGGATCAAGAATTTTACGAATATTTCGACATTCAAAACAGAGGTTTCGGCTTATACCGAACGGTCTGTTACGCAAGTATATACTAGTGATAATTATTAGTCTTCTTTCGCTTTTATTTTATTTTTTTATTATCTAATGAAGTCGCTGTCTTTGTTCGGAAATCTCCTCTTCGTTTTATTTATTTTATATTACTATTTTATTAATTTATAGCCAAATTTTTGTCGAAATTTAGTATAAAAACTCATTTTTTCAACTCTTCATTTCATATTAATGTTTACGTAGAATAAGAAAGCAACAGAAAGTTGTATTAAAAATATCTTCGAACGCATTTAAGGGGTCAGGCTGTTCTGAACTGCTCTGCTCAACAAGCGCAAAACGTTTTGACACATTTACAAATTCATTTTTTAACGGAAAGATATAAAATTGGGAAGCCTGGCCATTGCATCGATTTGGGATCGAACTATATTTTCCATTTTTTGATCAATAAATTACCTGTTGCGTTATAAACGATTTTGATCACGTGAGTAACACGTTTTTCACCCTTTTTTAAGTGGACATTCTTCTTTCGCGCGGAAATTCGGTTCAAAACGTCCACTTTGACACTATTTTCTGAAAAATCTATTGCGTTGGCAAAAAAACAAACAAACAAAAAAACAGCTCGATGACCTAGTTTCTGATCAACAACACCTGCTAGTTTCGTGGCGTTTCCGAACAAAATTAAATTAAAACTTATGTCATAAAGTTGACCTATTGGATTTTAGTTTTTTGAGTTAGTAAGTTACTTGAGTTTAGTGAGTTATTTGACACCCTTAATTTTTTTGGATGATAAACTGTAGAACTTTTCTGAAAATTTTGATAGAATTATTTCCTTGAAATTCCCATTAGAACACGAGATATGATGGCTTTTAGAATTATACCCGTTCAATAGCTGAAGCGGCGTTTCCGAAATTTTGAAGTCATTTCCTCCAAATGACGTTATTCGGAATAATGCGCAGGAATCCCAAAAACTTCTGAATATTTTTTCGTGAAATTTTCGAAATATATGTGTCATGTTAGTTTGCATAAACTGAACCTAAAGTTTCCTTCAAAAAAAAAAAAAAAAAATATATTTTTTTAGTCTGTTGAAATTTTCCAAAATTTTTATTAGTTAAATACAACTTTGCATTAAAAATATAAAAATGCTTCAAATACAAATTTATTTAGGTTCAGGGTAATTATAATCTGAAGTATAAGTAGGAGTAGGCACCAAAATGTTCATTCTAGTTTCAAAATTTATTTTGTAATCCTGCGCGTGATCTGTTATGCCGATTTTCTGCTCTTCGAATGTCTGACAGTTTGAAGCCCCTTTATCTTTCATTCCAATAAAAACTGTATTTTAAAATCATATACATTTTAAGATGGTCGTTTGTTTCATTTTTTCCAATTTTAAGAGTTAGTTGTAATCTGGTGTTTGGTGCTGCCATCTAGACTACATTGTTTGAAACAGAAAAAGGAAAATCCAGTCGAACCTGGCTGAAACGTGTTTCAAGGGAGTGGACATGCAGGAACTGGGTTTAGTGATACATCTAAATGAACCTTTGAGTTTTCATTTATATGTATGTCAAAAATTGTGTCTTTAGATTTGTAAATTGTGCATTTAAATTAAAATTTATTTGTATTCAACTTTGTTTCCTTTTTATACGACAAGCTGGAATAATAACTGAAAATAAATGTGGATTCAAACAAGGCTTTAGTGTTTATTAATAAGTTACAAGATTTCCCTGCTTGACAATTTGTTAACACAAAGAAAAAATATCAAAACTTTGAAGCACAATCCATTTATTAAAATCATATTTAGAACTTGCGATAGCGAGTACCTTTAGAACATGTCCTTCATTTTTAATATAATAAGAAAAATCTATTATCTTTGTGTTATCTATCCTTATTAATCTTTGTGTAAAAAACATTGTTAGCCTAGTAAAAAGTAAAGAACACGTGAAAGAATTATACAACCGCAGTTGTGTTTGTTTCATCTTCACAAGTTTCATTTTTTTTTTTTTTTTTTTTTTTTTTTTTTTTTTTTTTTTTTGCCTGTAATGTGCATTACAAAATGTAGTAGTGATATAACGTACATTTAAAACATCACTAACAACAGGTGTAATCGTCTCTAATAATAATAATTTTTATATTATATATCTGACATATCTGAGCCTCCCGAGTTTGCCTCTCTCTCTCTCTCTCTCTCTACTAGAGTAAAAATAGTCACAAAACAAGTCACAATAGTCAAACAAGAATTGCGATGTTGCTACTTTAGCGGGGTTTTTTCTTATTATTATTCGTATGTCTATCACTATTTCTAATTAGTAATGTTCGTTATAATTATTCAGTTATTAAATAAAGTAAATATTACTATTCGGAAAGAGTGTTTTTTTATTTGAATAAAAAAATCCGTTAAATTGGCAACACTGGAGAAGAAAGAAGAAATTCGCAGCCGGCGAAAGCACTCGCGAGCTAACGCTAAACCTATGGGGAGGTTATTTTCTAATATCTCGTTTGCATTTCGACATTTTTTTTTTTTTTTCCCTTGCATTGGATAGCTGAGGTCCATCTCTACATCGTTCCTTTATTTACTTTTTCGATTTCGGTTGCAGATATTTTTTATAAAGTTACTTTCACTTTCGAAACTGATTCCGAAAATGAAAGATGTCATTCTAGCAACCAAAATTGAAAACGTAAAAAAAAAATGAGCGATGTAGAGATGGACCTCAGCTATTCAATGCAAACAAAATTATTTAAAAATGTCGAAATGCAAACGAGATATTAGAAAATACCCTCCCCATAGGTTTAGCATTAGCTCGCGAGTGTCTTCGTCTGCAGAGACAGGATCCTTAAGCGTGATTTTTTGTTTTAAAGGAAAGAAAGTCTGTCGGGTATTTTATTTCAGTTCATTGAGCGAAATGAATCAACTGATTCTCTTTTCCAAATCTTTTATTCACTTAAATATAAATACTATGGCATTAATAGCCTATTCAAAAATTTGAGAAAATGATCATAAGAATTCATTTCTTAAACTTTTTATTTGATGGGAATGCATAGTTAGAATGAGGATTTAAAAAAAGAAAGAACTATGTATTTCAAAACATCTGTTACAAATTATTACATATTGTTTGGTGCTGCCATCTAGACTTCATAAATTGAATTAGAAATATATTTTGAAACTTACTTGAGCCAGTCAGACCGCAAATTCCACGCTTTCTAATGGGGAGGGGGAGGGGTACCTATGGGCTTGGACTGCTTCAAAATGTTTTAATTGTTTCTCTATAGGCTCTTCTTGAAGGATGTTTTCCTCTTTTTAACACTTTCCAACAAAGTTGAAAAGTGTTTATGACTTCGGCTTGTCTGGCCGTCTGTCCGTCTGTACGCGCTCTAACTCTCCTAAATATAGTCGGATCGTTCTGAAATTTTTGGATGTTAGTGAACTCTACCATAGCACGATCCCTATTTCAAATAAAGTTTCTAGCATGTTTAATTCATTTATAGGGACAGTCAAAAGTTTTCCGTTACATTACGGCCTATGGAAAAAAACCCGTTTAAAATGGTTTTTAATGATGTTGCATGCTTTCAAACATAATAAAATTCATATGCATTTATCAAGTACACTAAAATATACATTCTGTACAATATACGATGCAAAGAATAGTTATTAATCATTTACAGGGCCACACAAAATAATTCCGTTACAGAACGATATAGGGGTGGAGGGGATTGTTTGCGGAGTATTTTAATTATGTTAAATTATTTCATGTATAATGAAATTGATGTACGTCGCTAAGGTTTACTATAACTTATTTCATGTATAATACGAAGTGCATAGCATTTACAGGGACACACAAAAGATTTCAGATACTATATTGTGTCCGAAGTACTGTAATACAGTAGCGATGATTGTTGGAAATGCATTTTTATATATGTTATATCCTTTTATGTTTCACTATATTTATGGTGTGTATAAATGTTGTAATTCATATACAGGGATACACAAAATAATTCATAATGGATACTGGGTATGATTGCAAATTGCTTAAAGGTGGTTTTTAAATGAGTTATGCATTTTTACGCGGAATTGCATTTGGTTTACAAAGAAATGTTTGTAGAACATAGATAAAAGGATATACAGGGTCACGCAAAGAATTGGATAAGTGGCCGTCTATAAATGGTAATTTCGGGAAATGTGATTTCAGTAGTTTTAAGAGTGTTTTACTTTGAATTCAACTTTAGCTAAATAGTGGCATGTAATAAAGGTACTAGGTTAACTACACGACTGTACAAATGTATACAAGTATGTTTGGATCTATTAGTATAAATTGCTGAAAGAGAAATTTCAACCTGTTATTCGTTTTCTTGCTAAACTAAATTTTCCCATTATATAGTATATATATCAACCTACAGATCCTATACAGGGCTGTTCAAAAGAATTGGAATACATATTTGGCTATATACGGTGCTGCAGAAATCAGTTTTTCAAATGTTTCATGCGTTTTCTAAAATGTTTACGTAGTTCTATTATATACCTTATTTCTCTAAATAACGAAGTTTTGGTAAAGCATTCAGGAAGTGTTGGAAAGTGTTTCATAATGTATGCTAAACGCATGATTTTTCTTACTTTTTTACATAATAAAAATACATACTAAATGAATAAACAGTTTTATTTCAAGTTTTAAAATATTATTGACGTCTCGTCTGCTTAAGTTTTTAATACTTAAAATATAAAATGTCGTAAGATAGACGTTTAAGAATTATTTTTTTATTTTAATAGTTACAATTATTATATTCTAGTTTATCTAATATATTAATCTTTCAACACTATTTAAACATTCAGATAGTCTCATTTCCCAATAGGAATCGAAATTTAATTGTAAATAACAAAAATACATAGAAACACCCAAAATTCCAGTAATGGACACCCCCACAAAAAGTAATACATAGAATCGTTTTTATGACTGTATTTAGAACCAAAATTTAATGAAATCATACTAATGAAAGAATTTTGAGAATTATTCACTGTTTAAATTAATTATTGTGATTATCATAAGATCCATGTTTTAATTATTTTAGATAGATGATAGATATATAAATATTAAATATCAGAGAATTACAGTTATCAAACTATTGAAACAGCCAAGTCGAGGGGTTTAGAGGGGTAGTAAAAAAATGAAAAAAAAAAACTGTTTTGTAAGTATTACAAAAATGAAAGAAATCGTGCTACGATCAATAAGGTTAGCTGGGTGAATTAGGAGTCGTCCGGGATAGCTCAGTTGGCAGAGCATTGAAGCTTCAGCATCCCAGACATTTTTCGCCCAGTTGGAAAAGGACAACTTGTATGAATTATTTACCAATTAGAATAATTGTATAATTAATGTAATGTTATGTTTACTTCTGATGTGTTTGTCCGACGCTTCATGAACGCAAACACAGAGAAATGATCTTCTCCGTGCGACGATGGGCACACATGTGGACATTCATGGACATAAAACTTTCCGGATCTATCTAACCATTGATATCTTAATTATTATATAAATGATTAAACATCAAAATGGGGCAGACCTTTTAGAGACACGCTGTATATATATTTCATGGCAAACCGATTATATTTACGCGAGGGTCAAACCGTATTCATAAAAACTTTTCAACTATGCTGGAAAGTGTTAACAGATCTGAATCAGATAGATCCCGCACAACAAACAAACAAGTTGGGCCAATGAGGTGCGTTCGTACTATAACTCGTTTTATAAATATTCCTTGCACTTTATAAGTGCATAGTCTGTAACATCATTAAAATGCACTTGCAATCATTTTTTCCCATTGGCCGTAATGTAACGGAAAAATTTTGACTGTCCCTGTCATTAAACTATACATCCGATTTTCATAAAATATGAAATGGCTCGACACAATTTCGCAACAATCATATATTTAAAATTTCATACCATTCGGTTGGATAGTTTTTGCTCTGTTATAGGCGGACAGACAGACAGACGGACGGACTGAACGACGACTATAGGTGCTCTACGTATTTATATAATTACGAACGCACCTGAAAAGGCCCAGTCAATTAAAACTGTTACAAGAGCAAAACTCTTTTGTTTTAATCTGAACTCAACAGATAGCGACACTAGAAAGGGTGACAGAGAATGAGAAATTTTGACTTTAAAATTTGAACCAGAATCCGAAGGAAGAGTGCGAAAAAGGCAAAAGAAAAAAATCTCTGTGTCCACACACGGAAGGAAAGAGTGGCACAATTTCGGATTCCAGATATTCTTTAGGCAGGCATTCAGGTGTCCGCTAGGGCCCACTAAATGGGCCAGAATACCTTATTCCCGAGTGAAATCTCAAAATCGCTATTCAGATGTCCATTTAGTGTGCCCTAAATAAAGATTCGCGCTCGAATTTAAGGAAAGCTAAAACGCTGTCCTTAAGGTAAGGATTGGTAGTTTTCGACGCCATTATTTTCAACGCGCATTTTTAAAAATTGATATTTTTGATTATTTATTGATTATATTGATATATTACAGAAATATAAAAGAGGTTTAAATAAAGCAATAAATTTTTGTCGCATTCATCAAAAATATCTTAAATGGTTTTTTGGCATCATCAAATATTATTTTTTAACTTTACACGCGATGTTTTCATTTCCATAAACAAACTTATGTTATTATTAATTAACTCTACTACAGATCTGTAATTGGTATGTATTGCTCATATTTATATAATCTTTAGAGTTTTGTGATCATATTAACATGTAATATTATATATTTGATCATGTTTTTGTAATTTAAATTAATTATTTTTTTTATCTGTGCCCTTGTGCAAATTTGAGATATCCTAACGATAAACTACTGTATAGTTTCATGTTTACATAACTAAATTTATTTCATTGCTTGTCTCGATGCTATAAACTATTTATTTTATCGACAGATCGAATGCGCTATTTACTAAGTTTTATATTTTCTATATTAAATATTTTATGCAATCATTTAGCATGAAGTTTGCTTTTAATTATCGCTCTAAAAAAGTTATGCAGGTTAGTCCTATGAAGTATAAAATGTAATTCTAAAATATTTCTTATTTTGATGAGATTCAATGATTTTGTTTAATTCACAATGTTTCTGCATCTTGGCTTTCTTTCTTAAAAATAAAATAAAATAAAATAAAATAAAATAAAATAAAATAAAATAAAATAATAATAATAATAATAATAATAAATAAATTGTAAAAATTAAGATAACTAAATTAGTATTCTTCAGATGATTATTTTATTAATAAAACATACACATTCTATATTTTAAGAAATATTTCTGAAATACATGCATATTTTAATTTATCAATATGCAACTACCTTATTTTCTTTATGTTCCTATAAAATGTGTTTTCATAATCCTTCACACACACAAAAAAACCCAACATATTTAAATGTGTTTATTGGAGTTTTTACTTTTTTTAAACAGCCAATATTGCACTTTATTAAAACATTTAGTATGCAAACACGAATCTTCCCATTTCTTTCAAGTTAAACATATTGTGAGTCAAAAATGTTACTTAAATGAAATTAAAACAAAACACATTTTATAAATATTGTGTTGATTTAAATTTTTAAACTATGTGCAAAATAAAATCTAGTTTGTATGTATATTTATAAATAATTCCTTACAATGTACTAAACCTTTTATCTTAAACATAGATCTAAAGACTGTTCATTGAGTTAAAAAAATTTTTGTTGTTGTTTTTCAGAATCTTAACTTTATGGTCTTCACAAGTTAAAATAGTCTTCAATCTACTCCGTAAATATGTTGTGGCCAAAAAAGTGTCACAGAGTGCATGGTTTGTATTTTTAAAATCACCATTCCTCAGTGACACTTCTCCGGACAAATTATCTGCATATTGATGAAAGCATGCTTTGCAGTTCTGACTTAATTCTTCATGGTTGTGACTAGCACTTCAGGTATGGCTTCAGATGTTAATATTATATTCTTATTATAAAAAGTTACAAATGAAAAAAATCTTAAATTTTGTTAAGGTTATTTTACATAGATTATAAAATAAACAACTGTCTCAGGAACAGTAAAGTGGCGTTGATTACCAGTTATTTTAGAAAAAAAAACTGCTTAAAGTCTTTGCTGGAATATGTAGATTACTCAGCATCCTATACCTTATCTATTTATTAAAAAAAAAAAAGTTTAAAATTTTACTTTTTTTTTTCGTTAAATACAGAGTAAAATTACTCACCTTTTTAAGAATGGCTCATATATATTTTTCATGTTTAATACTATTATTATATTCCATGATTGTAATAGTGTCCAATTTATACAAAATATTAAAATTCAATACAAAAAAAAAAAAAAAAAAAAAAAAAAAAAAAGAAAGAAAAGAAAAACCCCGGAAAACCGCTGTTAGCAATGTTACTTCAAATAGGGGAGAGGGGGGGTACCTTTGAACACTGTAAATATTTTCCTTTAAATAAATTATATTTTTTAAATATACATGGCAACACAGTCACAGTACTACTGCTTCAATGTAACAAGAATACAAAGCTTTACTATTTTGCATGCACATTACTGTCTAAGCAAGATATGTATATTTTGCTTTCTTGAATCTAAACGTAACAAAATAAAGTTGTAAGTGTTTTGTTGATAATCTTGTATCCCTAAAATTATAATTTACTATTTAATATCTAAATAAAGATGTTAGCTTTAACTTATACCTAAGGTTTGTTTTATTCAAATTCTCAAACCTAATTGTATAAATAGTTGCAATGCTGCATGTGATGGGTCACCACTGAACGGAAAAGTTGGGGCACCATTGAACAATTAAAACTATGAAGTAAAGAGTTATAGACGTATCTAAATAGTATTGTTGAAATTTTTTTTAAATATGAAAATTAAGATATTAATTGTTATTATGCTTAATATGAAAGTTGTACTAATGCAGCGCTTAAACTACAGGCAAATTCAGGACGCAACAATAATTCATGATTTAGCAGATCTGCCTAACAAACCCTATACTGTTTCATTTACAATGGTAAGCATTATTTCTGGATTTCATAAAACAGGGTTTTATCCATTTTATATAACAATTTTAATGTAAGGGTCATTCCACGTAAAATGAGCAAAAATTTTAAAAAAGTCGTGGCCACATAGTAACAGATTTTAATAAAATTTGATATACAGGTTCAATTCATATTCAAATAGAGCTCTGCAAAATATCTTCACAAAAAATAAATTATTTTAGCAGTTTTGGACATTTAAAAAACTTGTGATAAAGAATGGCATGTGTGCAATCGTCCAAAGTTGCAAGTTTGAAGTTCTGTATCTTGAAAACTATTTAACTGAAATGAATTTTTTTTAAATAATGTAACCTCTGAAAAATTATCTTCTTATTTATTGAGCAATAATAATCTGTTAACACCAGTGGCGCAGCCAGAATTCGGTTCTAGGGGGGGGGTTGAGTTTTTTGTTAAAGGTGTTCGCCGATTATTTGAATCACCGGTTAATATAATCTGTCTTTTTAATGAATCAAATCATAATGCTTTTTACCCGCAGTTACATTAGTTGTGTTTCATTTAAACGGCGTTTACAGTATTAGAGTTAGAAAACATGAAATGCACCAATGAAATAATACCAAACTAGGTCAGCTTTATAAAAAGTGTTTAAAGATGATGAGGCAAACTTTAAGCGTTGTAAGTGTACAGTCCAGCAAATAATTTTTGCATAGAAAATAACAGATTTCCAATCCACTTGTTCAACCAAAAATACACAGGATTTCATTCCAAGACAATCTTCAATTCTTGTTTTTAACTTTAATAATAATGAAGCCATTTTAACAAAATTTTCAATATACTTACCGTGCTTTTGTCAAATGTAACAACATCACGAAAATTGGTGTAATTTATCATCATTTACGTCCAATTAATGCTCAGTTAGGTAATCCATATTTTGGAATGTAGTTGATATTAAACACGGTATTTTATTGTTTTTTTATTGTGCACTTCCAGTACTTTACATGACATCGAATTTGGCATTAAGTAAAGTAAATCTGTTGAAAATTTCGTTAAAACATCTTATTATTGTTAAAGTTCTCTAAAAATATCCGGGTTCAAACCAAAGTCTTACCTGTACTAATATTATAAAGAAGTAACCTTTTTTTTGTAGGGGTTACTTTTGGAACTACTGAACGGATTTAAAAAGATAATCGGTCGTGTGCGAACTTAACTCGCATACAAAGGGTTCCATACAAAATATCAGAACTGTTCAAAGATAATATGTACTTGCGTACATATAACAATACCACATGCCATAATTTAATTTTACTGGAATGAAAACCGATGAATATTTCTCCCTCTAAAACACAGAGTTTGTACAAACTTTAAACTTGGTAGAGAACCAACACTGCTTCGGAAAGAGGTTGCAGAGGTTCTCACGAAAGGTCACATTGTAAATCATATCTCATGTAATAGTGGACAATTTTAAAGGAATTTAAAAAAGTACGCTTAATAAAACGCTATGAAACTTTTCTATTCATTTTTAAAAATAAAAGCATATTCAGACATAATTATTGAAATGATTTCAAAACGAAAAGTTTTTTCCCTTATAAATGAATTATTTATTGAATTATAAGCAATTTTTGTCTCAAAATTACTGACTTTTAATGTCTTGGAAATATTATATGAATTATCTTTTTAATATTTGCCTTCAATAATTGAATTCAGTTGGAATAAAAAGTGCTTATCACTATGTTTCACCTTACCTAAAACAAAGATCTTATACAAAGTTTAAACTTGGCACTGTGCCAAGCACGCTTCGAAAGGAGGTCACAAAGTAGCAACATTGTTTTGATCCGTACCGTTGTTTTCTACATGTTTTTTTAATTAATATCTCGGCAAATTACAGACACATTTTATTCGAAAATCATTACCGACAATCCTTGGAAGATTCTATGTCGCTTAGGTACACCGGGTGCCCTCAACTCCCCTGCTGACCGCCAGAAAAATAAGACGCACGAATGATCTTATAATAATTCTGATTTTACTTTTTAAGCGTAGAGTGGAACCTTAATAATAATGGCAAAATGATGGTGACTAACTCCGTTTCAACATAAGCTATATTTTACATCGGTAAAACAACGGCTAGAAACATGGAATTTGGCATGGTTGTTAATTTAGACTTAAATGCATGCCCTGAACAGTTTTTTAAAAATTCGAAATTTTAAAGGGTGCAAGAGCAAAAAAAAAAACTTTCCAAAATTGCGATTTGTGTGATACATTTTGTATAGAAGGTTAGAATCTGGCATGGTGACAACTTTTGGGATGTATAAATGCTCAAGAGCGGTTCCTAAAAAAAAAAAAAATCAATTTAAAAAGGATGAAATGAGCGGAAAACGGTCTGAAAATGACCTAAGGTAATGTCAGACAGACGTCTTTTTGCACGCTTTTTTACTTACGTGTTATCCCTACAGAATGCTAGCAGCATTATATTGCCTTAATTATGATTTATTTGGAATTGTTAGAGCTAGATACATTAAGTTTGGCATGGCTGTTACTCTAGAAACGTAAATGATCACCAAGAACAGTTTTCCAAAAATTCAAAATTAAAAGGATGCAAGAGCGAAAAACGTTCTAAAACTGCGGTTTGTGCAGTATACACTATATTGCCAAAGGTGACCGGTCATTTGCGATTTTAGACGTTTTGTTAAATATCAGGAAAATGCATGAGGAATTAACCTGAAACTGCAGGTGTCTAAACAGTATAGGTCATATATTTCCGCGAAGATTTTTTTCCCGAAACACCATAGGGGACCGTCAACAAATTGAAAAGGAACTAATATCTTTTGGATAACCCTGTAAGAACTAATGTAGCAAAAACCTTCAAACTCGAGATTATTAATAAATGGCTTATTGTAATATACTGTGTTCATTTTTATGAGGATAGCATGTATACTCATAAAGTAATTAATGTTTTTATAAAAACAGTCCCATATTTCACCAAGTTTTTTGCTTATAATTTGCAGAGTTCTTAATATAAAAAAAAGGTTATTTTCAGAAAATATGACAAACAACATTGTACATAACACTCTGCAATCAGAATTAAAAAATAATAAAAATTGGATGAAAAATGAGCAGGTTTACTAAAAAATGTTTAACTGTGCATGCGCAAATGCAATCAAAATATAATGTGCATAATGTATTAGCTAATTATATAGAGCAAGTTTTATGATAGTCTAAAAAAAATAGAATGAAAATTCTGAATATTATCGCCGATAGAATAAGCTTGAAATCCGTTGTTCCCAAAAAGAAGCAAAAAGATGAGGGGTTGTATCAAATATCTGTTGATTAGTGCCAAGATATCGTACACAATATTGCACGTACTACTATATTTGGATACAACCCCTCATCTTTTTGCTTCCTTTTGGGAACAACGGATTTCGAGTTTATTCTATTGACGATAATTTTCAGAATTTTCAAGCTATGATTTTGAGATTTTCACAAAACTTGCTATATATAATTAGCTAATACATTATGCACATTTTATTTTGATTGCATTCGCGCATGCGCAGTGAAACATTTTTTAGTAAACCTACTCATTTTTCATTCAATTTTTATTTTTTTTTTTTAAATTATGATTGCAGAGTATTATGTACAATGTTGTTTGTCATATTTTCTGAAAAGAACTTTTTTTTAAATAAGAACTCTGCACATTATAAGCAAAAAACTTGGTGAAATTTGGGACTGTTTTTATAAAAACCTTAATTTCTCTACGAGTATATGCATGCTATCCTCATAAAAAATGAACACAGTATATTACAATAAGCCACTTATTATTAATCTGGAGTTTGAATGCTTTTGCTACATTAGCTTTTACAGTGTTATCCAAAAGATATTCGTTCTTTTTCAATTTGTTGACGGTCCCCTATGGGGTTTTGGGAAAAAAATCTTCGCGGAAATATATGACCTATACTATACTATTTACGCACCTGCAGTTTTAGGTTAATTCCTCATGTATTTTTCTAGATATTTAACAAAACGTCTAAAATTGCAAGTGACCGGTCACCTTCAGCCATATAGTGTAGTTGGTATAAAAGTTTGGTTTTTTGCATGGTGTTTACTTTTAAGGTATAATGAGAATGAGAATAATAAAAAATAATGAGAATATTCCATAATATATTCAAGTAACCGTTTTCTATAATAGCGAGTGACTATAAAGCTAAAACTGCAGATTTTTAACAATGTGCTTATTAATTTAAATTAATGCATGATTAGCATAAAATTATGTATAATTATATTTTATACAGTCTAAGAAAATGTTTTACATTTAACCCCTCTCTTTTCAAAATCCATACTCACAGGTATGTTATCTGTAACTCAATGAAATTACAACAAATGCTTGTTTCCTACGTGACACGGGTGGCAATGCTTCTCCGAGAGCAAGCACCATTACCCGTTGCTGCATTACGAACTAATGGAATACATTCTTTAAATTTCTGTACAGATCTCCTTAGGAACAAATGGTTCGAAAGACACACTGATTGTGATAATTTGTTCAATCACAATCAAAAACAGCTTTTTACAACTTTATAGTTACTACTTTTTTAATTCTTATTTTACAAAGATTTTTACTTGGGTACGTAAAAAGCTTGGTCTTAGATATAGAAGGGAGCAAAAAGCGTAAAACAGGGCGTTTGAAACTGAGAGAGATCTGCAAAGTATATGTTTCATATTTTTTCTGAAATTCCATGGTCTATTATTGTTTCGAACATGGAACAAAGACAGAAGTTTAATTAAGAAATGGCCCATTGTATAATACTTAAACTCAAAGCGTCTGTGTGGCAAAAAATTACCATTCTTTTAGCATAAGACGTCTCGAAAAAGTGACTTAGTCCAAATAACCAATTTTCACAAAACCAATGCATGTAATATGTGCTTTCACAATTTTAAGTAGAATTTTCGCCGTTTAATTGAATCACTTTGTTGAATAGAGTTTGATTTCTGAAAGCAGCGGATTTCGAAAAACGCCAAAACGTTTAAATATTAATTTTGGTTTTGATTCATATAAGAGGCAATTATAGTACTTTTTCTTATCTCTGGGGGGTGTTTTAACCCCCAAACCCCTCCCGTGGCTGCGCCACTGGTTAACACCATAATTATTCTTTAATTGGTTGTAAAAATTGAAAATTTGCAAATTTTGAGAAAATTAAAAACGTAATAAAAATTAAAGGAATTCAAAAACATCTGAGAAATTAATGCCTGATGTAGTTTTACATATTAAGATCGAATTACTAAAGTTTTTAAGTTGCCATGTATTTCCTTCACCTTTAAAAAATTTTAGAAACTTTAAAAAAAATGACAAAATCGTAATTTTTCCTCTTATTGACAGGTAAAAAAAACAATGAAGGAAATGTCCCACATTACAGTTATTGCACAGACATAAAGATCAATAAGTTCATAATCTGCTAAAAAATTTTCAAGCATGCCTTTTTGATTCCTAACGTCCCAAAATTGGGTTAAAAAAGGCAATATTAACTATATTCCATGAGCTATTTTTTTTAATTCGCGCGCGTTTCTTAAAATATTGCACGATTTCAAGGTGAAAAAATTTAGTGCTGCCATCTATTTTCTGTATGTGGGTTTAGAAATTAATATATAATTTTCTGTTCAATTGAGCTTTTTTTTCTACTTTAATTAAAAATCTTCTTGAGGAAAAAATAAACTGAAAGCAAGTATAAAAGTTTTTATATTTAAAATATACACTGTTATCTATAATATCAAAATAGTTAAAAGTTTAAAAAAGCTTTCTTTCACGTCGAAACAAGTGATAGAAATATCGCATTTTATCCTCAACATTTTTTACTATTTATTTTTTATCTCATTAAGGAATAAAAAAGGCAAGAATGAAAGTTTAAATATTTAATATATATACTTTTAGCTATAACGTCAAGCAATTTTGATATTGACAGAGGTGTCCTTCATCTCTATAGAAACGTTGCATTTTTCCCTCAAATTTTTTCAAAAATAATTTTTTTCTCATTAAGGAATAAAAATATAATTACTAACTTACGTCAATCTGTTACTTATCATTCATTCCTAATTATAAATAATTTTTAATGCAGTCTTTGCATTCTTAAGGCTAATAACTAAAATTGAAACTTCAAGCATGTAGCCAAAATCACGATTTTGCATCCACTTTTAATATAAATTTTAATACTTAAATAAACAATCCTAAAATCTATTATTTTACATTTACTCATAAATAGATATGATCTACTTAAAAAATGATTTTCGTTAAAATCTGTGACATGTCTGCCACAGGTGATTTGCTCATTTTGTATGGAATGACCCGTAAATGATTTCATTTTCGTCCAATTTCATGCAAAAAGAACTTTTCATTACATTGGTCAGATTAAATTGCTTAATGTCTTCATAAAAAAGAACATATGATGTATTTTCAAGGCGCATCAGATATCAATTTGGTTGATTTTAAGGATATTATGTAAAAAATTTGCCACAATTAAACAAAATTGGAGGAATCCTCTGTTCTATCTCAACAATGTGCTTTGATGGATACAAAGTTGGTTAAATAATAAAAAAAATAGTAATTTCAGTTAAATGTAATTGTGTAATTTTATTCTTATTATTTTATACTTTGGAAAGATAGACAGTTTTTAATAAAAACTGTCAATATTTTCATATTTTGTTTATTTGTTCAAAAGGTACCTGGGTACATGGGGCAGGTTTGAAATTTAATTTATCTGAAAAACTGTAATTTTTTATTTCATATGATGCAGAATTACATTCTTTCATTCACAAAATATTTAAAATTCAATAAATATAATTCAAGTAAAAAATATGTGATTTTTAAAAAAAAATGTTCAAAGGCGTCCCCCTCTCCCCTACTATGTCAGTGATCTTATTAAGCCAGGTTAATTATTAAAAATTGTTATGTTAACCTGGTATTTTTATATTAACACATAAGCATTATTTGAGTCTAGTTGTAAAATAAACAAAAATGCTTAGAGAAATTCTGTGTGTTAGTATTATTTTGATTAATTGTTTTAGCAGATGATTCATTCAAAAATATTTATTTATATGATAACTGCAATTTTTTGTAATAAAAAACAAATTGAAATTCACCCCCCCCCCCCTCCCTATTTTCTTTAAGAAATGGTAAATCTTTCAGAGTTCATTATTGCTAATTTTAATAAATTTTATATATTAAACATTTTGCATC
Source organism: Maratus speciosus (assembly GCA_963932465.1). Classification (NCBI taxonomy): domain Eukaryota; kingdom Metazoa; phylum Arthropoda; class Arachnida; order Araneae; family Salticidae; genus Maratus; species Maratus speciosus. The sequence goes on along the minus strand of OZ010795.1, from coordinate 11,546,269 downwards.
TTTATAAAAGTAATATAATTGTCTATAAAAACAGACATTGCATTTTTCCATATACTGAATTATAGAAAATTAAATTGCCTAAATTAAATAAAAAAAACCCAAGTATTGCATTGGTAAAACTGATTTTAATTTTATTGATAGCCTTTACAGGTTAATATTTATACGTATTCTATTATGTAAGATTGCAAATGTCTGGGTAAAAAAAAAAAAAAAAAAAAAAAAAAAAAAAAAAAATGTTTTCCTCTACTTCTCAGAAAATAAATATAAATTTAGGAGTTGATGCAAGTGCAAGGTTTTTCTCTTGGAGCCTATATTCTGAAAATAAAAATTATTCTAATGAAATATAACATTTTGTAATGAAAGATGAAATTCAGTGACTCAAATTCGAATCAAGAATTTATTAATAGCTTATTTAATCCCTGCTAAAGTTTTCCTTTTTGGTAGAGTTGTTTTGTTTGCAAATTAGATATTTTACAACCTAACAATCACACAAAAAGTATTTTTTATGGAATGAAATTTTGTGAAGGTTTATTCCTAAATATCTTTTAGCCATGGCCAAAACCTTTTTCTTGAAAAATTTAAACATGTACTCAAATAATTAAAAATGAACATCTTAAAAATATACATTTCAGGAAATAAAACTTAGAAAGAGCCTGTAAATAATAACAGTTATTATTTCCATTCTTTAATTATGTTTAAAAAATAAACAAAATGTTTTACTTTTAAACCATTTGTAATTTAGGAATTACTGGAATTTGTAAAATCTGCACAATTCCCCTCTGCTTTCTTTTTTTACATGCTTTTCTTTTTTTCTTTTCAATGATAATAATAAACAGAATAGTAGCAAAATTCAATTTCAAAAAGCGTGGAAAACTAAGAACGGCAAATAATGCGTTTGATTGATTGATCGACAGCGAAGCGATTCTGTGTGCTGATTGGTTTATCGTTAGTGTAATCGGTATCATGTTCCGAAGATTTCCGACGCCAGATCGAAGATAAGGAAAGCCGAAGCTTGTTTAGGCAGACCGATCTGAATAGCGTTTTAGGAATCCTTAAATAGTGATCGCTAAATTTAAGTTAAGAATCGCTATTTAGTAAACCTTATTCAGTGGACATCTGAATGCCTGCCTTAGTCTAATAACGCGCTTTTTTTTAGGGTTTCGATCGTCTGACGAAACCATCCCTTTTCGTCTTACTCCTCTGTGTGTCTGTCTGTGCGTCACAGAGCCCGTTCTCAGAAACTATACAGGTTGGACACTTGAAATTTTGAACACTTATAGCTGAACACCTCACATCAAACGACAAATCATAAAATTTTGAAAAAGTCTTATATTTAGCCGTCTGAGCTCTAACTTGTGTATTTTAAGCTTTTAGTTCTAACGGAGCCCCTAACTAAGTTGAAGACTTGAAATTTTGCATCCTTATAGCTTAACACCTCACATCAAACGACAAATCATAACATTTTGAAAAAGTCTTATATTTACCCATCTGCGCTCTAACTTGTGTATTTTAAGCTTTTTTTTTTTTTTTTAGGGTTTCGTTCATCTGACCAAACCCTATTCGTCTCGCTCCTCTGTCTGTCTGTCCGTCACAGAGCCCGTTCTCATAAACTATGCATGTTGGAGACTTGAAATTTTGCATGCAATGGAAAGCTGAACACCACACATCATACGACAAATCATAAAATTTTGAAAAAGTCGTACATTTAACCCTTTGGGCTCCCAAATGTGTATTTTAAACAATTCTTTCTAAGTGAGCCAGTAATTAGGTTGAAAGCGTGAAATTTTGCGTACTTACAGCTGGACACTTCAGACCAAACGACAAATCATAAAATTTTGAAAAAGTCGTACATTTAAACCTTTGGGCTCCCACATATGTATTTTAAACAATTCTTTCTAAGTGAGCCCCTAATTAGGTTGGAGGCGTGAAATTTTGCATACTTATAGCTGAGCACCTCACATCAAAAGACAAATCATAAAATTTTGAAAAAGTCGTACATTTAACCTTTTGGGCTCCCACATGTGTATTTTAAACAATTCTTTCTAAGTGAGCCAGTAATTAGGTTGAAAGCGTGAAATTTCGCATATACTTATAGCTGAACACCATCATGCGACAAATCATAAAATTTTTAAAAAGTCGTAAATTTAACCCTTTGGGCTACCACATGCGTATTTTAGGGAATTCTTTGTAACTGAACACCTTATTAAACTGGAGATTTGAAATTTTGCATACTTATAGCAGAACACCTGAGGCCAGGCGACAAGTCACAACATTTTGAAAAAGTCTTATATTTAGCCATCTGGGATCGAACTTGTGTATTTTAAGCTTTTTTTTTCTGAGTCCCTAATTAAGTTGAAGACTTGAAATTGTGCCTACTTAAGCTGTGAACGGACGTTCCTTCTAGTTGCGGTCAGCCGTCTGTTTTATTGTTCTCGCCAGTCGGTGCGTTTGATGTATCATCGGTTTTGCAGGACAAGGAGGGACAAGTTTCTGGACAGAAAGTGCGTTGACAGTTTTATGGCTGCTATTTGGGGAGATAATTGCACAGAAAACTATCACTCCTTCTGTCAATTCGATATAGTTTAGGTTGTGTTCCTTCCCATTCCACTTAAAAAGGTTGCAATCATTTGGCGATGTGAAATAAGCAGAAAATAACTTCACATTTTCGCCAAGTGAAATGATGGTGTTTTCTTTTTTGATCTTTCAATGAAAAAAAGAGTGATACACAGAACAAAATGAAAACAGCAAATAACAAATAAAAAGATTGTTTGACTTTTCAAAACAGCACATTATTTATTTTTCATCGCATTGATTAGTTTCTTACTGCAAATCAAACACTATAAAAAATTATTTTAATTATATTATTAATTAATATTATTAATATTATATATTTATTATTAATGTATTTTTAATTAATATTCAGTAAAATTACATCATAATTTTAGTATTATATTTATTATGGATGTGGGTTTACTTTCATATGACATTTTACTGTTTATAATTGCTAAGAGACTAAAATTGACCATTTTTGTTATGGGTCTAATATTTAACTTTGTAGAACAGTTTTCTCCAGAAATTTCTATTATTTTTAAATATATACTTTCAAAAATTTCTAAAAATTGCTCCCAAATTCCCACGTCAGCAACGCGAAATTTTCCGAGACAGTTACCGATACATTTTTAAACGCAAATGTAGAAAACTGGCAGGTGAAGCGATTTGAAATCTAATAGCGTTTACCTTTTTAAATAAGTTTACCTTTTTAATAGAGTTTAAAGCGATTCTGGTCACATGACGACATTTTTTTTTCTTTTCTTCGTGTCACATCCTGAAATTCGGGCCAACTTGGACAGTATTTTCAGAAAGATCTCCTGTGTTTACCAAAAAATGGGAAACGTCTTCCGATTACATTGTTTATGAATCACAACACCTGACCATTTCATGCATTTCCGAACAAAAATGTTTTTAAAATCTGTCAAAAATAGCCCCTTCTGATGGCAGCCTTAATCAGTATTTTTAATAAATGATGGTTTAAGTACAGTACGTTTTTATGAATATAAATTTTAAAAAAACTGGGTTTTTTTAAGAGAAAATTTATGAAAAAACTTTTGTTATGAAATTAGTATATTCAATAATTATAAATTCTTTCACGTAAGTGATTTCTTTCTTTCTTTCTTCCTTCTTTTTTTTTTCTTTCTTTTTTTTTTTTTTTGTGTGTGTGTGTGTGTGTGTGTGTGTATATATATATAAAATTCTTTCCTCTCTTTTGTTAAAAAGAAAAGTTATTATTTCTGTAGGGGAGAGGGGTGTACCTTTGAACTGGGGGCACCTTTAAACACTGTAAATATTTTCCTTTAAATAAATTATATTTTTTAAATATATGCGACAGCACAGTACTGTTGATTCAATGTAACAAGAATACAAAGCTTTACTATTTTGCATGCACACTACTGTCTAAGCAAGATATGTATGTTTTGCTTTCTTAAATCTAAACTTAACAAAATTAAGTTGTAAGCTTTTAGTTGATAATCTTATATCCCTAAAATTATAATTTACTATTTAATACCTAAATAAAGATGTTACCTTAAACTTATAAGATTTGTTTTATTCAAATTCTGAAACCTAATTGAGTAAATAGTTGTAATGCTAAACTACATGTGATGGGCCACCATTGAACGGATAAGTTGGGGCACCATTGAACAATTAAAACTATGAAGTAAAGAGTTATAGATGTATCTAAATATTATTGTTGAAAAAATTTTTAAATATGAAAATTAATAGATTAATTAAGTGTTATTGTAATTAATATTAAAGTTGTACAGGGCTTCAATTACAGGCAAATTCAGGACACACAACAATAATTCATGATTTAGCAGATTTGTCTAACAAACCCTTACTGTGTTTCACTCTAGTTGGGTTTATTGTATTTATTGTATGTATGTCTGTAAAATATTTATATATACCTTTAACTGTTGAATGCAGGCGTTATTTATGTGTGTATGTGTGTTTTAATATATATTGTAGTATGAGTGTTTTATTATAATTATCGTAGATCGATGTAATAGTAAAATCTATTCATCGTTGTCCTGTCATCCTTGGCTTTCGTATAGATGGCTGGTGACTTCCCCAACATGGTTTATTAGTGAGAAATTGCAGACTCAGGCATCGGGCGGAGTAGCTCAGTGGTTAGAGCGACTGCCTGGAATGCAGTGGTCCCGGGTTCGATTCCTGGCTCTGGCTAATTTTTCACTCCAGTTGGGTTTATTGTATTTATTGTATGTATGTCTGTAAAATATTTATATATACCTTTAACTGTTGAATGCAGGCGTTATTTATGTGTGTATGTGTGTTTTAATATATATTGTAGTATGAGTGTTTTAATATATATTGTAGTATGAGTGTTTTATTATAATTATCGTAGATCGATGTAATAGTAAAATCTATTCATCGTTGTCCTGTCATCCTTGGCTTTCGTATAGATGTCTGGTGACTTCCCCTGCATGGTTTATGAGTGAGAAATTGCAGACTCAGGCATCGGCCGGAGTAGCTCAGTGGTTAGAGCCACTGCCTGGAATGCAGTGGTCCCGGGTTCGATTCCTGGCTCTGGCTAATTTTTCACTCCAGTTGGGTTTATTGTATTTATTGTATGTATGTCTGTAAAATATTTATATATACCTTTAACTGTTGAATGCAGGCGTTATTTATGTGTGTATGTGTGTTTTAATATATATTGTAGTATGAGTGTTTTAATATATATTGTAGTATGAGTGTTTTAATATATATTGTAGTATGAGTGTTTTATTATAATTATCGTAGATCGATGTAATAGTAAAATCTATTCATCGTTGTCCTGTCATCCTTGGCTTTCGTATAGATGTCTGGTGACTTCCCCTGCATGGTTTATGAGTGAGAAATTGCAGACTCAGGCATCGGCCGGAGTAGCTCAGTGGTTAGAGCCACTGCCTGGAATGCAGTGGTCCCGGGTTCGATTCCTGGCTCTGGCTAATTTTTTCACTCCAGTTGGGTTTATTGTATTTATTGTATGTATGTCTGTAAAATATTTATATAATATACCTTTAACTGTTGAATGCAGGCGTTATTTATGTGTGTATGTGTGTTTTAATATATATTGTAGTATGAGTGTTTTATTATAAACCCTATACTGTTTCATTTACAATGGTAAACATTATTTCAGAATTTCATATAAGAGGGTTTTATCCATTTTCTATAACAATTGGAATGAAAATTATTTCATTTTAGACCAATTTCATGCAAAAAGAACTCTTCATTACGTTGGTCAGATTAAATTGCTTAATTCCAGGTTCCTTCGTAAAAAATAACACATGATATATTTTCCAGAGGCATCAGATATAAATTTGGAGGGATTTTAAGGATATTATATAAAAAAGTTGCCACAATTAAACATAATTGGAGGGATCCTCCGTTCTGTCTCAACAATGTGCTTTGATGGATACAAATTTGGTTAAATAATAAAAAATTAGTAATTTCAGTTAAATGTAATTATGTAATTTTATTCTTATTATTTTATATTTTGGAAAGATACGCAGTTTTTAATAAAAACTGTCAATATTTTCATATTTTGTTTATTTGTTCAAAGGTGCCCCTAGCTTGTTCAGAGGTACCTCTTACACGAGTCTGGTTTGAACAGAAAACTTTCAGCTTTTTAAAGCCTCACAGCATATTTAATTTATCTGAAAAACTGTAATTTTTTATTTCATATGATGCAGAATTACATTCTTTCTCTCACGAAATATTTAAAATTCAATAAATATAATTCAAGTAAGAAATGTGTGGATTTTTAAAAAAAAAATGTTCAAAGGTGCCTCCCTCTTCTCTATACAATAACAAGTTGGAAATTGTGCGTTAAACGTGGCAAATGAGGAATGACGTTCGTACTATAGAATCGCGAACAACAGAAAGTAATAAAAAATAAAAAGCACCTAAAGTACATTCATTGCATTGGCGAAAACTAGCAAACTGCTATTCCGGTCAACTGAAGAGCGGGAGCTACCACCTTCTTCAAAGGTAAAATTTATGGCTTTTTCTAGACGATCTTTTTCAGGATCGTCCAAACGCAGCCTTATAGCTGAACTCTTGCGATCACACGACAAATCATAAAAATTTCTTAATAGAAATAAGAGTAATCTTAATATAAATAATCTTATATTTACCCCTCCGGTCTCTAACTTAGTATTTTAAGCAATTTTTTTTTTAACTCAGCCCCTAATTAAGTTGGAGACACGAAAATTGGTATACTTATACCTGAACACTTGCGATCACATGACAAATCATAAAAATTTCAAAAAGTTTTATATTATTTACCCCTTTGGTCTCTAACTTGTGTATTTAAAGCAATTTTTCTAACTCAGCCCCTAATTAAGTTGGAGACACGAAAATTGGCATACTTATTACCATACAGGTGTACAAGTACTTATTGGTTATACATACCTGAACACTTGCGATCACACGACAAATCATAAAATTTTCAAAAAGTCTTATATTATTTATCCCTCCGGGCTCTAACTTGCATATTTTAAACAATTTTTCTAACCTCCCCCGGGGAGGGAGGTTAACGGGAGTTAAACAGGGGTCACTTTTCTAACTTTTATGCACTTACATATTTTACATATTGCCTTACATATTTTAGTTCCACTCTTTATCGCTAGGGGCTCTGTTTTGCAAACTTCCCTGCTTTTTGAAGCTTGGTTGAAAGCACAAGCGAGTGAATTTATTAAAAATATATAGGGTAGACTAGGGAGGATTTGACCCTTTTTCTTACAAAATGATTTTATCTTTTTTAAATATTGAACCTAGAATAACGCTTCATATATCATTTTATTCGTTATACAATCAGTTATCAAAATAAATTGCGAGATTTAAGAAACTTGAAAAATGATTGATTTTAATCATGAGAAAATAATGGTTCAAGGCTCCCTACCTATGGGAGGTCTGACCCACTTTATTTTATATTGAAATATTTGTTAAGGAAAGTAAAATCAGTTTAGAATAAGGCAGAATAATTTTATGCTAGATTGTTTAATTATTATTAAAAATTATTTGGGAAAATCTTATGTGTAAACAAACTTGCTTAAGTGGAATTCAAGGCACAAGAGAAAAATTCCGTTTTAAACACCCATTTTTTGTGACACTCGACCTGACAACACTAGTTGCCACATAGTTTGGCTTCATCTCATTGTGTTCATCTTTGTGAAATTTGTCTGCATACCTTCCTAAAGAGTTTTGATCAATGTTATGTTTTTGGTGTTTTTTTGCAGAGGTATGACACTTAACATTTCTTAAGGCTGCTGCTTTCATCCTTTCTAGTCTTTTCCATTCTTTCTATTTACTTACTATGGGTACTATTTAAATGAAATAAAAGTTCCTATCAGATTTTATTCTAGAATTTTATCTATTTTCCAATTTATGCTTCATTAAATTTTTTCTTGCAATTTTTCACATCTTTCTTTAATCAATTTTAAACATTTTCCTTTCTATCACTCCATTTTACTGTAGCTTTACAGAATAAATTTCCATTATATTTGAAATGTACCCATTAGCCCTTCAGTACAGTGATAAAAAGATTTCGAGAAAAAAAAATAATTTAGGGAAGCCCATCTGCTTAACCCTCCCTCACATAGATTGGGTCAAGCTTCCCCACACAGCCACTTTTTAAAGTGTAGCACATGTTTATATTTAGCCTAATTTACTGTGCAATCTTTATGCCTGGAATAAGAGCTCAATATTTCTGCAATAATTAAAACCTACTTACTTAAATTTGTATGATATATTTTACATGGGAAAATCTTACAAAATGTTTCTAAAAAATACACATTTAAACTGAAAATTCTTCACAATTCATTTACCTGTTTCAATTATCTGTACGAAACAAAGGTTATTGTTTGACGATTTCCACACTGTAAAACAAAATCTGTAAAATTACTAAAGTTTTTCTAGGAAACTGGGACTCCTAGAACTTTTTATGTAACGGCAACAACAAAAATTCCTGTAACAGACACACTTTTGCTCCGAAAATCAAAAAATCTGTAAGGTTACTAAGAAATTTTTAGGAAACTGGGATGCCTAGAACTTTTTATGTAATTGCAACCCGGGTTACAGATAAAATTTTAGTAAGATTACTGTAATTTTAGCAGATTCATTTGTAAAGTTACAGATTTCTGCAGCTTTACAAAAACTAGTTTTGTAGATTTGCAGCTTTTTTTGTACAGTTACAGATGAAAGTTTAGTAAGCATGTAACTTTACATCTGTAGAACTACAGTTTTTTTTTACAGTGCAGTAGCTCTGGTTTCCACCTATTGTCAAGAATCTGAAATTCTTTTAAATGTGAAAACTGGAGGATGGGTCAGGCCCTCCACAATTTTTGCTCTGTTTCCTTTTTTGAGATATGGCAACAACAAAAAAATATTTAAACTATCTTTTTTAGGATTTTTCGTCGTATTAATGAATATTAAACTTTCATACTTTTAGAATCCTCATGAGGGACGTAGATTGCCATTTAATGTTGGCACTGTGATAGCGAATTTTGAAGTATTAACGTGTATGAGATAGAAGAAAGTTTTGGGGTTCGCACATCTGACTAGTTTTTTTTTTTTTTTTTTTGTGTGTGTGTGTGTGTGTGTGTGTGTGTGTGTGTGTGTGTGTGTGTGTGCGCGTGTAAAGGCAGAAAGAAAAAGTGAGCTTTAAAATACAGTTTTATTGATTATTGCTATCTTGCTATGTAGCAGTTTACATAAATTGTTCATGGAATTCTCAATAAACGGTGATACTGAGTTAATCTTTCATACACAAGTTTTCTTTATCATTTGAACGGTTTTGCACCATTATTGCTCAAATGAACTTCGTGATTTTTTGCAAAATAGAAAAGGCGGGAGAACCCAGGTAGCATACGAATATTGGCCGATGTTGCTACCAATCTCGGCCAATATTTTGAATGTCAGTGAATGTCGTACACCGAAGTATTATTTATAACATTGTAATACAGAAATAATATGCTGAAAAATAAAATTTAGTAATAAGTTTCCCGCTTTTCGAGAAATATAATTTTTTAATACTTTATTTTGAATATCAGATTTACATTGGCCAATGTTGTAAAAGTGCTTCTACAACATTCAGTGATATCCAGCGACATTCGTAAGCATAATCGGACCTCTACAAATATCTCTGTACACCCGTATCGGTCGTTTGACGAAATTTGTAAATGCGAACTGAACTGAGTTGATAGCCGTGGTGAGAACTTAACTTTATGTCATTTCTTTATTTTTCTTTAAAAATTTCTTCAATATTTGTTTCTCCAATAACAAGAAACACAATATATAAATTATCGTTGATCTAAATTCATCCCCACCCCACCACTCGTGATAAGATATACAGTGAAACCTCCCTGAATGACCATCTCCATTAAGCGACCACCTCTCTGAACGACCATTTATTCATGGAACGAAATTTATTCCCATTGGCTCAATTTAAATGGTAAAATTACTATTTTACATCGGTCCAGAGACTATCCCAGTTTTGCTCCCTCCACGAGCGACCCATTTCTTTGAAGAAAGTTAAATTCCGTTTTTTCCTGGTCACTTGAAGAAGGTTTTATTCAACATTTCTCTATAATACCACCAATTTTCATATTTTTGTATGCAATATTTTTCTTAATATGAACGAAGAAAGACCTCCCGTCACAAAAAATTAAGAACCGGTGGCGGCGACGGTGACAATGTTAGTTTCTTTTTTTTAGAATAGAGATATTCGTTTCGAAAAATCTCTGCAAAATATTTATGCAGAAAACTTATAAAATATTTTACTATTAAATATGACAAAGATCAGTACTCGGAAATAATGGTAGTAAAGTGCTTTCAAGAGTAAAGGCATCTTATAATTAGGATAATATATGCTATAAAACACTATGTTAAATGAAATATTGCATACCGATGCTATATTTCGATATAATAATAATGATAATAATAATAACGATATGATAATAATAATAATGCAGCTTCGTCCCACTTTTTCATACCTATTAAAAGAGTTACATGTACTAATGCTCGTCTCTTTTTCTTTCTTTCTAACCGATGACCAGGCCCCTACCTGCCGGATTGCCCCAGCTGACAAGGTTTGAAACCTGGAATCAGGGCGGGTGACCACCTAATCGCAGTGTATCGGCAGTAAGTCTGACGCTTAGTCGGTGATGATAAGTCGGGTGCCTAGTTCGTCTTCCCATCGGCAGAGTCTACTGCTTAGTTATGTACTTTTTTATGCTGGTTGCGATCCTTCTCTTAGCCTTTAATGGATAAAGGTGAATTTTTAAAATTCCTTTGCCGACATTTAAAAATTGTCTCTGTGGATAACTTTACATGACTTTTAATTTAATAATATGGGTTCAATAAACACAATCTTCAAGCAAGTCAAACGAACGGTGAAGAAACGCTCTGTGTGGATTATAAAGCTATTTGGTGTAAACTGTAACAGGCGACAAAATCATACAAAATGCACCTTTACAATATAATTCTTTTCCCAACTTCCTACATTTCAAAATTGACGAGCGTCTGGGGAGAGAACGACTGCTAACAGTAGAACTTAGAAAAAAATTCTCCTTCCCTTTCAGCTGTGGAGAAAAGAGAAAAACTACTGCGTTCTTCCCTCAGCCTTATGTAGTTTTCCTTTTCGCTTGCATTTGTTATTCGATTATGGAAATTGTTAAAATTATAAACAACGAAGAATGCTGAATCTTATAATTTGAACAAACAAACAAAAAAAAGCATCGAATTTGCAAAAAATGAAATGTTTTTTAAAGGAAATAATAATAATAATAATAATAATAATAATAATAATAAAATAGAATGGCTGTTATTTATCTGAAAATCTTTCATTAGATAAATCTGAAAAAATATTTTTATAGCTTCACATTTTATTATTATTATATTTTAATATATTTTTGTAACAAACTTTCGTATCCTATTATTTTTCTTTTTGTGTGTGTGTGTGTGGTGTGGGGGGGGGGGGGGGTAAGCTTATGTAAAATTTTACGGTTAAAGGATTTTTGTACTTTTTTAAAAAGATATTTTATAATATCTTATTGACACATTATTAAATGGTTTTATGAAGGAAAATGACTTAATAAAGAAAAAGTTTAATTATTGTAATAATATTTGAAAAGTTAATTTAAAAATGATTAAGAAGATTTTAAAACAACACTTCTTTTTAATTTCTTACAACATTCTCTTTCATATTTTTAATTCTATGTGTGCTCTATAGGTGTAAGGACCAGATATCCGAATAATTAATTATTTAACCCTTTATGCCCCGACGCTACTTTAACGTACCATCAAAATAACTTGATATAAAATATGCATCGATTAGTAGTAGTACATTTTAGAATGAGTTATAGGTACTTTACGTTATCTTATTCCAAAAGCATTATTGGTTGAACAAAACAAAAATATTTTTAAAAGGATGATTTTTTTTTTTTTCATTTGCACCTCTTCAGCTTTCTTAACGTTGAAAGTTCAAGGGTGAAAAGTTTCAGTTCGGAATTATTCTTATATTTCTCTTGTAAGAGCATTATACTTGTACATTTCCTAATTCTATAAAATACTAAAAAAAAATATTTAAAATAAAAGATTTGAATGAAGTTATAAATATTGCACAAAATTCCTATAAATACAAATTTAATTAATTGACTTTAAATGGCAAAATCCTTCTAAAATTTATTAAATGATTGTGTAAATCTTCTAATGTAGTTTCAAAATTTCACAAAAAATAGTTTAGAAGATGAAATTTTCATGAATTCATAATTTGGGAAATGTAGGGGTTAAAAAAAATAAATGAAATGTGAATGTAATGTAAAATGAAAAAAATGAAATGTAAAATGAAAAAAAATAAATAAATGACATGCTGTAAAAATAATGAACAAATGACTATTTGCTTAATATTTTTATTTAAAAAAAATACTAAGCAAATACCTTTCAACAATCAATTTATATTAAGGAAAATCCTGTCTTTAATTTTATGAACTTGAACCACGAGGATTGTCCATTTAAAAATCGAGTTAATTGAAAAACATATCGAAGTTTTAGCATTTTAATCACACTGATATATATATATAGATATATAAGAAAAGAAAAAAGAAATTATAAAGATTGCAACTCTGGAAGGGGAAATTTCATTTAATGTCAAATAGATGCAGTAAATTAAACGGGAAAATTGATATTTTCGTCCTTGTGTAAGTAAAAAATTTTAACCCCCCCCCCCCCTCCTTCCTACATAATCTGCTAAACGTAATCGTTAAAAAATATATTATCTCATACCTCCTTCATAAAATCATTTAATAATAAATTAAAAAGTCATTGTAAAATATTCAAATCGAATTCCCCAAACTCGAAAATTTGACATAAGCTTGCAAAAAAGAAAAAAAAAGTAGGATACGATGAGGTTTGTGCTAATCTTAACAAAATATTAAACATTTACGTCAATTGGCCTTATTTAAAAAAAGAATAGGTAAACACACAGAAAGGTAAATCATTTATATATAAAACTTAATAAAAAATGAATACTGTAAAAATGAATTTTCTGAGGTGAAAAAGAAAAAAAAAAAAACAGTATTTCGTGACACACATTTTTGAATATAGTTATATATAATATTAATTGCCAAATAACTACATTATATATAAATATAACGCAGAATTGACAAATGTACTTATTTTTTTTAAATATGTTAATATATATATATGTGTGTGTGTGTGTAATAAAATATTATACATTAAAATATGAAGCTATAAATATAAAAATAATTTTTGCAGATTTATATATAAAAGGTTTTTATATAAATAACAGATATTATTCTTTTTTATTTATTTCCTTTTAAATTTATGTTATTTATTTTGGAAAAAAATCCTTTTTTTTATGAGAATCAAATTATAAAATTCAACATTCTACGTTATTTATTTTAATGTTCTCATAACCGAATAATAAATCAAGCGAAACGGGAAAGCTACACAAGGTTGAGGGAAGAACACAGACTGTTTTCTCCCTTTCTTCCCTGTTGAAACGGGAGCCGAATTTTTTCTAAGTGCTACTATTAGAAGTCGTTCTTTCCCCAGACGCTCGTTCAAAATTGTCTCTAGAGACAATTTTACATGAATAATGGATCTCGAAAAATTGGACACACTAAACAATTTAACTTCTTCTTAAAATATTTCAATACATATTTCCGGTGTGAAACTTAATTTATTTTGATAACTTAAATGTATTTTTAACATATTATACTATACGTAAAAAGTAGTTATAAATTCGGTTTGTCTGTTTAGCGATACTCTAACTCGCATGCATAGACTCCTATTGAAAATGAAATGTACAAGTCCCCAGAGTGTCCGAGGAAAAATACTAATAACTCTGAGAATAAAGACCCAGAGATTAAAACGGAAAAACCGCCGCCGTCGTACATCAACTGTGGCTATGAGCACCCGGCAAATTTTAACGGTTGCAAGAATTATCCACTGAAACTACAATTTAGGAAAAGCTATGCACAAATCATTAAAAATAAAATGGATAAAGACAAAAAAAAAGGGAGGGGTTAACCAAACCAGCCATTCCGAAAGTTTACGCAGGCGGAGCCTAAGGTAGCTCCACCTCCTCCAGTACAGCTTTACCAGCTGAGCGAATTAAATTATGGCGTGCTCAAAATCACGGAAATACCAGAAAACATTAGAGCGGAATTAAAAATTGATTCTGGCAAGAAAAATTATATGAAACTGTAGTAAAAATTAATGATGTAGGACATAAAACTTTAGCTTTTATGGATGGAGTTTTGAAAATTCAAGTAACTAAAAATCAGGATACTGATGATAAAAAGTAAATGTAAATATTTAAACTGTAAATTTTGTATATAACTTATTCTTTTTTCTAAACTTAATTGTTAGCACCGTGTAATTTATTTAATGTCATAATATATTGTTTTAATGTAATGTAAAAAACATGTGGAACTGAATTGGGCCTTTGTTTTTATAAGGTTACCTGGAATCAACTTTGCCTGAACCAAAACCTTAATATCCCTTGAACGTCCAGACATTACCGTCCTGACTCCCCGGGGACCCGGTCACGGTTTGAGTGACAGCGGTGTGGACCAGCCCTTGTCAGGGCTTGGGTGAAATACCCCAAGTGTTGCCACCGGCACTCAGCTGTTCGCGGGACCTGGCGGGGGAGAAAGACGAAGGTCGCTCAACACTTCACGCATGAGCTGTCGTACCAGAAGGAGGGGCTTCATGGCTATAACCAATGGGAAAACAGCTCTTTATGCACATCTACCATCATTCCAACTTCGAAATCAATTTTTAGTTCTTTTCCAAGTTCATTGGAGATTTAGCGTGAAGGATTTCACTTCCCGTAGGCGCTCCTTAAGTTAAGTGTTGATTTGACTTGATGAAATGTATAGCATTTGTATTTCATTGACAGGAGCACTCAAGAGTGCACCGTTACAGGATGGTCTATGGAAAACATAGTTTGCAGGGTATTTTAATAATGTTACACTGCTTCAAACCTATTGCAATAGATATACATCACTGAAGTACCCACAAGATGCTTAATGTAGATAGGGTGTGCATAGCATTTATCTTTCATTGACAGGAACACACAAAAGAACTTGGTTACATAGGAGCAATAACAGCTGAAAATGAGTCTTCAATTGTGATATGCGTTATTAAATGTAACTCATTTTTTACCTTTAAAAGCACGAAGATTATGTTGGTCAAGGTAAATAAAGTACTATATTGATCCAATACAGAGCCCCGAAAAACAATTCGAATGCATTTCCGCTTGTTGATGGAAATAACTGTATTGGAATTCTCAACAGTGTTTCGGCGTTTCATGACTGAACTCAATTTTTGCATACTATGTAATACATATATATATATATACAGTCGAGTCTCCCTATAACGAAACTCCATATATCGAATTTCTCTATATAACGAATTTTTAGTAGGAACGGTCTCTTTTCTCATGATCTCATTAAAAACAGTCTCCATATAGCGATTTTTTTTTATAAAATGCCCTTTATTTATCCAGTTTTAAAAAAGCTTCCAAATCACATGGAATCAATTTTCCATCAGTGATTCCTGATTTATCGGTCAGTGCTGAGTTGTTGTTTTCTTTTTTTTTCTTTCTTTGCTACCTTGAATCTCCTTGTTCTTTATTTCCAACGAATTCATCTCCGCGGCCCCTCTCACACACCTCCCAATATCCTTCATAAAACAGTGTCAATTGGATTGTTACACATATGAGAGCGGGAACATAGATGTAATTGAAGGTGAATGAGATCGAAGATCATTCGGAAGGTTAAACTAGAAGAATAAACTCTCTTTTAATCAAGCTCAACAAGTCGATATTCGTAATATTCCCTGCCAGAAAGCTCCCGAGATCCACTGGCATGACACGTGACCTGATACACCCCACAAAAAAACGGGTAGGAAAGAAGGCGCAAGCCGCTATTGGTCGAATGGAAAATTCTCCCTCGACAGCTGCAGCCACGAGAGCAGATCACTGTCACCATTTAGAACACGTTTTCATCTACCCAAATTAAAGCTCTCAACCCTTACAGTTAAAATAGATGTTTATTGTTTCTGGCTTTCTTTAGTGTGAAAGATTCACAAAATTTAATCTGTTTGAGTGCGGTTTCTTACTGCTTCTGCAAAAAAAAAGTCTCTTAGGAACTGCATAACTCTCTGTGATAAAGTGAAGATTTTGAAATAAATCGATAAGTGATTGAAAAAAATAAGATGTGGCAAAAGTGTTTGGGATTCCGGCAAGCACTCTCTCAACAATCATAAAAAATAGAGAGCCAATCACCGAGCAGAATTCGGATCTTGGTTCGGCGCGAAAAAGAAAGAGGACGTGCCAATATGAGGACTTGGACAAAGCAATGTTTAAGTGGATTAAAGTTATAAGGGACCGGAATCTACCACTTTCCGGAATAATAATTTTAGAAAAGGCTCTAGAATATGCTTCTTCTCTTGGGCACCCTGACTTCTAAGCCAGCATTGGTTGGCTAGAAAAGTTCAAGAAGAGACATGGGTTATTCCAGAAAACCATTTGCGATGAAAGTGCGGATGCTCCGGTGCCAGCATGTGAGAATTGGAAGTAGCAGAATTCTAAAGTAATTCAAAGTAGCAGAAATTCTAAATGAATTCGCTCCTGAGAACATTTTCAATACTGACGAAACATGCCTCTGTTACAATTGTCTCCCAAACAAGACTCTGGCGTTTAAAGAAGATAAATGTTTTGCCGGTAAGCAAAGCAAACGAAGGATTACTATTCTGTTGTGTGCTAACATGACAGGGAAAGAAAAATTAAAGATGCTAGTCACTGGGAAAAGTAAATATCCTCGGTGATTTAAAGGCGTGAAGTCCTTAGTAGTGGACTATGATCTTAATAAAAAGTCCTGGATGAGCACTGAAATTTTTGACAAATGGTTAAAAACACTTGACAATCAAATGAGAAAACAACGTCGAAAAATTGCTTTGCTTATTGATAATTGTCCAGCTCACTCACAAAACTGTAGATGAAAACTGCAAAATGTTGAAGTTATTTTCTGACCACCCAATTGCACATCAAAACTGCAGCCCTTGGACTTGGGAATAATAAAAAAATCTAAAGGTGCATCATAAGAAAAGAATTCTTAAAGAACTGATCATAGATACTGAAAAAAAAAATGATTCCACCCAAGACATCATTAGTCTTAGAAAGTGAATTCCTGAACTTTATAAAGTTTGGAGATTTGATGTAACTGAAAAAGAAATTTACAGTTCCTTCAAAAAGGCCGGCTTTTCTAAACTGGAGAATAATGCGTATTCTGAGGACGAAGAAGATGTGGCTTTAGCAGACTTAAAAGAGAAATGGAAATTAATTAAGGAAAGCGGAAATGTCGAAGAAAATGTTACTTTCTCTGATTGTTTGGAAGTGGATGACAATCTCACTATTGCGCAGAATCCTGCTAATAGTGATATTTTAAGCAGCGTTATGAACAATGATGGTGAGAGTGACAATGAGCATGAAAACGAAAACGTACAGCAAGAGAAAAAACCATCACGCAGTGAAATGATGCGTTCTTTTGATCTTATAAGGAGAGGACTTCAAATGGAGGAAAATGTTCACGATACAATTTTTTATTCCTTGCTAAAGTGTGAACATTTTTTCGAGAGTGTGACAATTTTGAAATCAAAACAGCGAAAAATTACAGATTTCTTCGTCTAAAATTAATGTAAGTTTTCCTTATGTGATTTTTATTAAGCTTTCAAATAATTGTCTGTTCTCTTTTTTGAAACTGTTTAAATAATTAAGAAATACAATATTAGGTTAATATTTATAGTTAAACATTTCAAATTCTTAATTAAACATCTCAAAAATAATCTTTGTTCAAAATTTACACATTAAATATGAACTTTTACTTATTTTCTTTATAACGAAATTCCCTATATAACAAATTTTTTACTGGAACAGTGGATTTCGTTATATAGAGGCTCGACTGTATATAGATCCAATACAGGGCTGCTAAAAAGAACTTGGATATTTTTCTGACTGTAAAGGGCCATTGCTGAAATTGTTTTTCTAAAGATTTGACGCGTTTTCTAAATTGTTTGCACCCTTTATGTCCCAAATTCGTGAAAATTTGATCTTCTAAAGTATTTTTCGTGACTTTTTGAAACTGTATTACAAGATTTAAACAATCATTTAGAAGGATTTTGCCAATTAAATTTCATTCATTAAATTTGTATTGATAGGGATTTTGCACACTATAACTTCACTCAAATCTTTTATTTAAAATCTTTTTTTTATATTATAGAATTAGGAAATGTACAAATAGTATGGTGGATATGATGTGGACTGTAGACGTTAATTTTCTTTTTAATTGATTTTATTCACACTTAAAACTGCACAAGACACTTACACAACATAAATTTCACAAACTTGAATAAATTGAAAATCATAATTAATATCCATCGCGTAGTTTGGATGGAGTGTTTTTAGAGACGTGTTGATGCTTTGACGATCAACAGCTTAACTAACCTTTTTACAGACTGCTCGCTAGGGGGAGCTCGTTCTATTTCCGGAACGGAGCATGCCGCCCGGGGATGAAATATGACATATTTCAGCAATTAATATAAACATAATACAATAGATAACTAATTAACACTACAAATGATACTAAAATACAAAATACTAATATGCAAAACAATCAGGATAATTACTTAAAAAATAATATATATAAGAAATACAATGATGCATAAACATTATTTAAGAGTCCTGAATGGGTAACAGGCATACTTTTGAAATGCCTCTTAAAAATATACCACATGCAGTTTTGACTTTGACTGCACGAACCCTATTGTCCCTGCCTGGAATTATTTCCAGAATTCGGGCAAGATCCCACTTACATGGTGGGAGATTTTCTTCTTTTAATAACACTAGAGATCCTAACTTTATGTTTTCTTTTGTAAATTGCCACTTACCGCGCTGCTGCAAGTGATTTAAGTTGTCAATAGACCAACGTTTCCAAATGCATTGAACATATTTGGTAATTAATTGCCAATGGGTTAATCTATTTTCAGAAATATTTATAACATTAGGCTCTGGAATACTATTAATGGGTCTGCCAATTAAAAAATGCCCTGGCGTAAGCACTTCAAATTCATTTATGTCATCAGAAAGCGGAAATAAAGGTCGGGAATTTAGGATCCCCTCAATTTGGACTACTAGAGTTTCAAAGTCCTCTAGAGTAATTTTATTATTACCTACAGCCCTAAGCAAATGATGTTTGAAGGACTTAACGCCAGCTTCCCATAGACCGCCAAAATTAGGAGATCGTGGTGGGATAAATTTCCAAGTTATGAATTCTTCGGCAAAGAAATTTGATAATTCCTCGTTGGGAGTGGCCAATAATTTCTTAAAGTTATTTAATTCTGTTGACGCATCTTTAAAATTAGTGGCATTGTCAGATGTTAGAGTATTTACTTTGCCTCTCCTGGCACAAAATCTTTTAAGCGCAGCGATGAATGCAGCAGCGGATAACTCGCTTACTATCTCTAGATGAATAGCCTTGGTAGCCATGCATATAAATATGGCCACATAACTTTTGGAATAAGTGCCCTTTCTCTGATTTTTGTACTTAATGTGGAAGGGGCCACAAAAATCGACACCTGAATTGAGAAACGTATGGTTAGGTGTTACGCGTTGCGATGGGAGGTCTCCCATTAACTGATCTAGCATTTTGGGGTTATGCCTGAAACATGTGACACAAGTGTGCACTGTTTTTCGGGCAATGCTTTTAGCTTTTATAGGCCAATATTTCATCCGTACTTGATGAACTAATCCCTGAGCACCTATGTGAAAGTACTTTTTATGAAAGTATTCAAAAATTAATTTAGTGAGCTTATGATCACTGGGCAGAATTAATTGGTGCTTAGCATCAAAAGACAAGTCAGAATTGATTAATCTGCCCCCTACACGAAGTAATCCACATTTGTCAATGAAGGGGTCTAATCCCTTTAACTTACTGGAAGAAGGAACAGTTTGTCCCTTTCTGAGTGCTGCTAATTCAGGAGCGAACTTACCTTCCTGGACCTTTTTTACCAAAAAATGTGTACTATATTTTAATTCTGTGCCCGAAAGCTGATTCCGTTTTATATCTCTATGGCGGCTGTTATTGATGAACCTAAAAATAAAACTACATATTCTAATTAATTTAAGAAAATTATTAGAAGAATTATATAAACCATTAAAAAAATCGTTAGAGTCCTTATGGATAGTCAATAAATTAAAATCAGTTTTTAGTTCATGATCACAGTCAATGTCCATGAGGGTAGGAAATTGTTTGGGAACTATAATTTTCCTTTGAAGAAATTCCGGACCAAACCACCACAAATCACTATTGATCAGATCCTTGGCTGTTGCACCTCTGGAGATGATATCTGCTGGATTGGATTTTGAAGATACATGGTTCCAGTGATAATTCTCAGAAATAGACTGGATCGTGGTGACTCTATTGGAAACGAAAGTTTTAAGTTTGTGGGGTGGTGTGTTAAGCCAAAATAGAACAATCGATGAATCTGTCCATAGCCACCAGGGCTGGCTATTTGCCGGCAAAAAAGGGTTTCTGCCTTGCCAGTGGCAGAAACTGGTTATAACCGGTTTTAACCGGCAGAAACTGGCAACAACTGGCATAAACACATTTCATGACATAATATGAGACTTTTTTACTAGTATTAAATTCCTTAAGTACATTTTATTTCGTATAAATAACAAATGAAATATTGTGGGTAGTTTT
The DNA here is from genome assembly GCA_963932465.1 of Maratus speciosus. NCBI lineage: Eukaryota > Metazoa > Arthropoda > Arachnida > Araneae > Salticidae > Maratus > Maratus speciosus. Next base: position 11,525,426 of record OZ010795.1, on the reverse strand, counting down.
AATTAAAAAATAAATAGATTTGTATTAGAAAAAGTGAGTAATGTAACAGATAAAATTTTTGTTATAGTATGGTTATATAATTTTATATGTAAACAATTATTAGAGTATTTTAAAATTTCAGTTTAAAAATCAAATACAAAACTATATCCAATACTTATTTTAAATTAAACAATGAAAAGAAAAGAAAAATATTCAATACTTGCTCAAAATAATTTTCTGTAATTTAACGTATTAATTTAATAACACTATAAATTATCTCTCATAGAAATGTTATAGTTATATGCGGATCTTGTAATTCCATGAATTTAAAAAACATTTCATTTAAATACAGTATTCGAAGGAACAAATCTGACTTTTTTTTTTTTTAATTTAAGACTGTTATAGGCATAGATCAAACTTTGTGCGAATTTTAGTAAAAAAGCTAAAATCTTTAACAATGATTTTACGAACAAATAACGTACAGACACGACAAAAAACGATTATATGGGATATTTTTGTCGTGTCTGTATGTTATTTGTGCATAAAATCGTTGTTAAAGATTTTAGCTTTTTTATTAAGACTGTTAGTTGAAAATGTTCCAACCACATTTTGCACTTACAAAACAAACAAAACTACAAAGGTTCAAAGCAGATTTGATACCGTAATAACCGACTACCATATGCTAACTTATTTACTTCATCCTAAGTATATGGGATCAAAATTGACATATGAGCATAAAGAAAAGGCAAGGAAATTGCTTTCTGATATTAATCCCAATTTTGTGCCACATATAATATCCTTTGAAGCAAAGTCGACTCCTGCCTCAGAAACATATTTCTCCAAGGAAGCCCTAGAAAATGTCTTGCCCTTACCTTCTATGTGGTGGTCATCTTTAAAAACGAATACTGGTGAAAATGAGGGTTTTTCAAATTTGCATCCACAATAATGACATTGCCAGAAAGTAATGATAGTCTTGAAAGAATATTTTCAAACTTTTCTTTCATTCAAAACAAAGAAACAGTGTGTTCAGAAAGATTAGCAAAATTTTGTCCTATGCTATGGAATGTTCTGTGGAAAAAGTAATAATTGTATATTTGAGTGGCAATTTTGTTCTTTCAATATTGTAAAATAATTGTGCAAGATATTTCATTAAAATTTTTTTTCTGTTAGTTATTGTGCTTCAATTATTTACTTATATATTTTCACAAGAATCATAATCTTTAAGTTATTGCATTGCATTATTTATTTAAAAATACTCTGAAAAATGCATTTGTTAAAATATCACAGATTTTTTTGTAAATTTCCTTTTTTACTTTTAAATAAAAATTCAACTCTAAACAATAATATAAAATAGTTAAACTTGTACAGCATCAGACTACCATTGAAAATTTCTGTTTTTCAAGTGAAAAAAAATTAGTACCTATTATTATTATATAAACAAAGTACATTTCTATGATAATTTTGAAACTTTTTTACAACTTTGAATAACATTCATAATCTTTAATTTTAATTTTTAACTTAATTGTTTACACATCAAATACATGTATGAATTAAGAATCATTGCACATTAAAGTTCTTATTAATATTATTTCTGAGTTTCTGCCAGTTTTTGACACTTACTGGCAGAAACTAGTTTCTGCCATGCCGGTTTTAACCGGTTATAACCGCTGGTTTTAACCCCTCTGGCAGAAACTTGCCAACCCTGATAGCCACACCTTTTCAAAGCATAGCTGTAGGATGGGAATTATTTGTTGAACCAGTTTTGTCAAAGTAGAGCTGCACACAACTCTAGTCGCGGGATGGTCATTGGCTTTAGGGGGGGCACACGGAACTTGCTGCACAAAAGATTAGACTTGAACTGTCCAGTTGTGGAGAGAGATCTTATGTAGATGGCTGCTCCATAGGCCTTTCCAGAAGCGTCTGAAAATCCGTGTAAATCTAGACCTGCAATGTTGTCAGACAAAACATATCGCGGAATTGTAAGATGATTCATTTTTGTCAATTTAACCAGAAAATTTTGCCATTCCCGAAGAGAACTGGCAGGCAGATGTTGATTCCAATTTATCTTTAATTCCCATAAATGTTGCATGAAAATTTTTGCTTTGGTTAGAATAGGGCCAATTAGGCCTAAGGGATCGTAAATTTTAGCAATTTGTGCCAAAACTTCTCTCTTAGTATAAACATCTTTGGGTTCGATACTAATTTTAAAAGTAAAATGGTCTGATTCAGGTTTCCAAAGCATCCCTAAAGTTTTTACTGAAATTTGCTGCGAGTGTTCGTCAAATACATATTCTGATATGGCTGCGTCTTGTAATAATTCAGGATGATTAGAAGCCCACTTGTGTAGCTCCATCCCTCCCCTTTTTAAGATCAGAATTAGTTGAGATTGCAAGTCCTGTGCGTCTTGTAAGGAACCTGCACCAGATAAACAATCATCAACATACATGTCGTTATGAATCACTTCTGCAGCTTTTGGAAAATCTTTTCTTTCTTCATCAGCAAGAGCTTTCAACGTTCGCGTGGCAAGAAAGGGAGCACTAACAGTGCCATATGTAATCGTGTTGAGTTCATATATTTTTATCGGGGCGTCCGTACTGGACTTCCAAAGAATTTTTTGCAAATTTCTCTGTTGTGGGTCAATCAGTATCTGCCTGTACATTTTCTTAATGTCTGCACAGAATGCATATTTGTGGGTACGGAATCTGGTTATAATCGAAAATAAATCTTGCTGAACCGTTCCCCCATTTAATAAAATAGAATTAAGTGAATAACCACTAGATGTATTTGAACTTGCATTGAAGACAACTCTCAGGGAAGTGGATAATTTTTCTGGTTTATACACAGCATGATGTGGAATGTAATAAGACAGCTTATTTTCGTTTTCACTTTTAATTTGTGTCATATGCCCCAAAGTTTCGTATTCTTCCATAAAAGCTGTATATAAGTTAGCCATTGTTTTATTTTTATCTAATTTAGCCCATAAACTATTTAATCGTCTAGCTGCAATTTCTCTAGAACTTCCTAACACTGATTCTGCATTTTCTTTCAATGGTAGCTGTACTGTAAATCTACCGGTGTGATCGCGTTTATAGGCTGTTCTAAAATGTTCCTCACAAAATATTTCTTCATCCCCTTTGACAGTTTCTTTATTATCCCCAGGTAAAGATTCTATTTCAAAAAATTTCTGTAAAGTATTGTCTAAGCTATTTTCAGTTAAGAGGCAACAATATGACTTATTTTCAACTTGTGGAAGTGAACCTGCGATTATATACCCAAATACTGTATTCTGTAACATACAATTAGCATTTGCTAAACGAATTTGCTCACTCTTTAAAATGTCAAAAAATACCTCGCTACCAATCAATGCATCAACCTGACCAGGTATATGAAAATTATTATCCGCTAATTCTATGTAGTTAGGGATGCATAAGTTTGAAATGTCTAATCTTTCAACAGGAATATTGTTTGTTATTTTCGGTAGAACTGCAAATTCTAATGTTTTAGAAAATGTTCCTTTTTCATTTGATATTTTTGCATTGATAATTTGTTTTATTTCCTGGTGTGATTCGTTAATACCGGAAATAACACCCTTGAATGGTTTTGGTTTTAGATTTAATTTCTTGCATGCGCTGTTACTTAAAGCGTGGATAGACGACCCATTATCTAGAATTGTTCTTAACCTAATTTTATTTCCATACACATCTGTTACTAAAATTATAGCTGTGTTTAATATTGGGCAATTTCTTTTATCTTCTAGTAGCAAATTGGAACCAATTAATGGCGTCTCTTTATTCTCAGGTTCAGAAGTGCTTATTTGTTTATTTTTAATAAACTCGTTATTTTTATTTATTATTGCCGTTTCCGACATCATATTTTCATTTACTTCACATAGTAAGGTGTTATGTACTAATTTGCATCTCCTACAGGTAAGTTTAGAATTGCATTGACCTTGATGTAATCGTAAACAATTTGAGCATAATTTATTCTTACTTACAATCATTTTCCTTTCACGAACACTCATGTTTAAAAAAGCAGAACATTTGAAAAGGGGGTGAGGCGAATTGCATAACACACATGGCTTTACATTATTTTTATTATCGTTGATAAAAAATGATCTGGATTTATTTACTGCGCAATTGTTCTTAGATTTCGAGGGCTTCGTTACAGACATTCCGGCGTCAGTCGAAAGTTTTATCGCTTCCAAAACTAAGCATCTTTTTTCCAAAAAAGCAATTAAATAGTCAAAAGTCGGAACATCTGAGTTTTGAAGAGATAATTCAAACTGCTTTCGAGTTTCGTTATGCAATTTTTTCAGAATTATATTTATGAACACACTTTCTGATAAATTATTTTGTGTGTATTCCATAATTTTGAGTGCGCGAATGTTTTTGTTAATACAATCAATGAAATTACGCAATTCTTTAGGGGATTCATATTGCATTTTTTCATAATTTAAAATTGCAGAAATATGTGAATCGATTAACAATCTTTTATTTTCGTATCCGTATATCAGAGCTTGAAACAATGAATTGAAATCATCATCAGGTGATTCTAAATGTTTAGCTTCGTTTTTTAAAGAAGCTTTTAAATAAAATAGCTTCTGATTATTATCTAATTGAGTATTGTTAACAATCAAGTTAGTAAACTGCGTTTTAAAATTAGCAAAATCACAATAATCACCACCGAATGAAGGTAATGGAATTTCAGGGAGGCGTACCTTTGTTTTGTTTTCATTTGAATGATCATTAATATTTACACTTGCGATGTTACATTTATTTTCAAAAGATGCTAATAAAACTTTTAATCTTACCTCTACTTGTTCGAGTCTTTCATTAGCAGTGTCAATATCCTCCTCTATATCTTGCACTTGTTGCGCTGATAATTCTTGGATGTCAAAATATTGTTCTCTAATTTCCTCTAATTTATTTTGAAGAGCTTCTGTCTTTTTTAATTTTACTTCTAATGTGCTCACATTCGTTGTTTTTATATCGGTCGTATCTGTTAGAAATTGCTCTAATCTTGTGGTAGCAGCCTTTACGGTGCCTTTTAATCGATTAAGCTTATCCATAGTAGCACTCCGGCTCGACGGACCACAATGGTGGATATGATGTGGACTGTAGACGTTAATTTTCTTTTTAATTGATTTTATTCACACTTAAAACTGCACAAGACACTTACACAATATAAATTTCACAAACTTGAATAAATTGAAAATCATAATTAATATCCATCGCGTAGTTTGGATGGAGTGTTTTTAGAGACGTGTTGATGCTTTGACGATCAACAGCTTAACTAACCTTTTTACAGACTGCTCGCTAGGGGGAGCTCGTTCTATTTCCGGAACGGAACATAGTACAAAACTATGTAATATGTACAAAACTCTTACAATAGAAATATGGAAAAAATTTCGATCTGAAACTTTTCACCCACAATCGTTCAACGTCAAAGCAAGCTGTAAGAGAGGAAAAAGAAATCGTCCTAATCATCTTTTTAAAAATATTTTTGTTTTGTTCAGCCGGTAATTATTTTTTAATAAGATAAAGTAAAATATCTATAACTCATTCTAAAGCGTATTTGTGCTAATCGAAGTATTCAATGAATTTTATAACAAGTTATTTTAATGGTACTTTAAAGTACTGTCGCGGCATGAAGGGTTAATCCTCTTCACTTTTTTAAAGGTTGAAAGTTTTGTCACACAATTCTGAATGTGTTGCAAAGTATTTCATAAATAATCTACGCTTGGGGTCTTCTTTCTCGTTTACTATTATTCTTATTATTATTGTTATTATTGTTTTACAAATTGCTTTTGTAACATTTCCATGTCAAACAGAAAACAAACAAAAGTAAGCGCGTTCTTTGCCGCCAATAACCTCTAAAGTTCCAGATTGAGATTTGTTTAAAATGATGATTAGTTTTGAAATGAACTGAATGCATTACTCAATCAATGATAATAGTTTCTTTACGGTGAATAGCACAGCATGTGATGTGATAGAATGTAGATAAACGTATGTACTTCACCGCTCAATCTTTTTTAATACTTAAACTCCACCTACCTCTGGTCTGACACACATAAAATAGGAGGAGCCTTGCCACCAGTTCTTGTTAAATTGAGGCAAGACTGTTCTTCGACGCATGCTCTTCCACGAAAACGACGGAAATGGGCGGTCCTTCAGAACTTTCCGTTCACTTTAGTCAATATTACAAACTTCGTCATGAAATGTCTAAAAAATGATATTGATTTTACCAATGCCGATTGATATCTCTGAATGTTGGAATAGTAATTTCCCGTTTACAACATGGGCCAAAGTAAATCAAATATTAAAAATAAGGCATTAAAAAGTCAAGTTTTCTAAAAGCAGCAAACTTATAAAATTTTATTCTTTAGAATACCATTTCTGCATTATAATGTCATAAGTAATGCAAAAAACACATTTGAATACTTTCTTTTAAAAACTAATTTTAAATTATATCTGTGAATAGCGTCAGATATTGTAAATTTGAAGTACATCATTCAGCGACATTTGAAATACAATAGACCCCCTTAAATCTGCACAGCTTGGGACCAGAGGTTGTGCGGATTTTAGAATTTTGCAGATTTCTGGTCATTGCTTTGTTTATATTTTTTAAACTGTTATTTGAATGTAATAAATAATGCAATCGAAATTATAATGAATACTTGCAATATAGTAAAATGTAAAATATTAAAATAATTAAGTAAAGTAATAAACTACAATGATAAAAAAGTAAGATAATTTTAAAAAGGATTAACAGTAAGGGTTAAGTCAATAATTAATTAATTAAATATGGGTGTAATCAAGATGAGATACATTTTTCTTGAGTTATCAGTGAAACTTTCCTCTTAAAGGACTCTTCTCACTATTAATTCACATTAAAATCATAATATAAGGAAATTTTATAGTGATATCAGTACTACCTTGATTTTTTTTCAGAAATAAATTTATACTTCCTTCCTGAAAAATTACGAGTGATATAAGAACGATACAGAATGATATAAAATTAAATAATTCTGTAAATTTGTCCTTACATTTGAACTGAAAGTTTCATTGTTTACATCTGTGATGATGTGTGGATTTTAGGCGTTTGCGGATTTGAGGAAGTCTACTGTATTGGCCAATATTGGGCGGGACATTGGCTGGCATCTTTGTGTTACCTGGATACTGTATAAATCCCACACAGGGCTGGACAAAAGAATTCGGATATTTTTCTGACTCTAGAGGGTCATTGCTGAAATCGTTAATGTTTTATGCATTTTCCAAATTGTTTACTTCATCATTGACTTCCACCTTTTTTAAACACTGAAGTTTTGTCACACTATTCTGAATGTGTTGCAAAGCGTTTCATAATCTATGCTTGGATTTTTCTTTCTCGTTTATTATTATTATCATCGTACACCTACTAAAAGGTTCACTTGACTTATAACTACAAATGAATACATCTGGTCATCAGCTTTTCAATTTTATGCGACGTTCATGAATCACTCGAACAAACAATAGGCTTAGTAAATCACGGCCCTTCAACCGCATCGATGACCTAACGCACTTGCAACCATAAATGTTGGAAATTCATTTAGAATTCTTGCTCAAATATTTTACTTGGCATTGAACGGAACGTCAAACAGATACAGGTTGCGATAAAAACGATGGAACCATCCACCTTTCTCGGTACTTTAATTTAAATCTTTCTTGCACGCGAAGATCGCCTCCTATCTAACGATTTCTTCACGTTACCCACATAGCATTTTTACTTTGCAAAAAATTGCAGAAGTTTTGTTTTGAAAATCTGCAAAGTTGCAGCAAGCTCAGCATGACAAGACTGAAAGTTCATAACAAGACTGCAGCAAGATAAAGCAAACACCGAAGTCACCACACTTTGAACTTGCAGTTAACTTGTCGTGCAAATTAAATTCTTGCTGTATCAAATTTATTGCAAATTAACGGCAAAATAGAAATCAATAATACTGCAAACTTACTGCAAAATAGTAATCTTTCCATGCCACATTAACTGTTACACTAAACGTCCAGCCTTTCGAAGTGGTCCTGATCAGGTCTATTGATGCATACACATCGTTTTTACCACCACAAACAAGTTGGGGTAATACTTGCACTTTTTTCAATACAGCCTTTTCTTGGCATTTGACAGGTATAGCGTTTAAAAAAAAGCGGTGACAACCAAATAAAATTTCTGTAATTACTGCGTATCTGCTATTTGTCTATTTTCTCAACATAGGGATTTTTTGCTTTCGTAACTTTCGTGAATGAAAGACAGTCTTGCCATCCGTTTCACAACAAACTACTCATGCAAGTTGGTGATGGTATACCTTGCGGGAGATTTGCTGCGAATTTCTCAATTCAAATTTGTCACGACAAGATAATATCAGAAAAAAATCAAACTTGCTGCTAATCTTCATGCTATCTGGGTATGATATTGTGTATCGCTTCATTAAACTCTTGAGTTTCTTTACGGGGCTCTTCACTCACTTGAAAACACTCGTTCGCTACATATAAAGGTTGTTTACAGGATAGCTGAACTCGATCTCTAACAGGGCCATTTTGTACTTTTTCAATTTCGGTTGCAGATTTTTTGAATAAAGGTTCTTTCACTTTCGAAACCGTTCGGAAAGTAAACATCTGTAAACAAAATGAAAAAATAAAAAATGGCCCTATTGGAGATCGACCTCAGCTATCCTATGCAAAGAAAAATCGTTTAAAAATATTCAAATTTAAACGAGAAATTCGAAGACAACCTGCCCATAGGTTTAACAGTAGCGGACGGGTGTTTTTAAGTCAGTGAAGAGTCCCCTTAACCCTTTACTGCGCAGTTTTGCATATATGCAAACAACAGTGTTTTGAATTTTATAGATTTTTTTTTTATTCGTATTTACCTAATTCATACCAGAAAACTAAAATAGCAATATTTACTTTAAATAATGACAGACTTTCCGTATTTAAATAAAGCGAAATGAACCATCGAAACTTTCTGGTATAAAGTCAGGTTCTCTGGACTTACGTAATTTCTAAAACGTATTCTATCATGGGAATCAAAGGGTTGAAGGTTAAGCTTTATAAAATGAATAATTATACAAAATAAGGTATTTGGAGACATACTGATTAAAATATTTACTAATTTGGAATATTTTAGCCTAAAACAGCCAGACGACAGTAGTTTTTACTTATATTGCAGATGTGCAACAGAAGAAAAGATTGACGTATTATATGAAAAATGTATCTCTGATTTTTTTTTTCATTATTTTTCCTACGTAATAAACCTTTCAAAGAATCATATATATTTTTCTAGAAACAAAATAAAAAATCGCGCATTTAAGGGTTAATACATATCACACGCTGAAAATACAGTGTTAGGTTTTATTCACGTCTGTTCTCCACCCCTTAATTGTTTTTTAATACCTAAACTCCAGGGGTTGCGACCCACTGTAAGTACTCCTTAAGCACCTGCGTTGACTTGACTGACCACCTATCAAGGGTCTGACACACATAAAATGGGCGGAGCATCGTCTCTTGTTCGCGCTCACAGCCGACAAATTGAATCGTTTGTTTTTGAAAGAGCACACACACACAAGTCACATTTTATTTTATTTTACACCAGACATTAAAAAGCATGCAGATGATGTGCTCTTTCTTAAATAAACGTGTTTTCTAACGTTTATAACACTGAAAGGAGTCGAGTTAGAAACGTGCCCTTCTAGTACCCCAATAGAATATATTTTTATCAAAGCATCGATTTCCAAAAAAATGTGCCCTCTCTAAAATAGAAGATTTAGTTAAGGCTGTTCTCAAATCCAAATGAGCTACTTCCTGAGACATATTTGTTCGGAAATGCACGAGCATTTCGTCTCCCGTTTTTTTTTTTTTTCTAAAGGCAGAAGATCTTTTAGAAAATACTATCAAAGGTGACATTTTGAACCGAAATCCCAGACGCGAGAGAAGGAAAAACCTGTGATCATGTGACAACGATCGCTCATCACTCGATCCGACAATTATTGATTAAAAAATGAAAAACACCATTCGATTTCAAATCGATTCCATCGTCAAGCCTGGCACTTTTATGGTTTTACGTTCAAGAGCGCCAATTTTTCAAAAATATGGGTGGGCTCAAAAAATGTTTAGTAAAATAACACATATAATTTTTTATCCTTACTGTGTATGTGGGTAGAGAGAGAGGGGGGGAGGAGGGGTTGACTAAACGCGATAATTCTAAATTAAATTATGTTTTTTTCTATGCAAGTTATTTAACCTTTAAATGCCTGAGTTTTCAAAAATCGTTTAAAAAATGTTTTTTCGCTTTCTTTTTTTAAATAAATCGTGGGAAAAATACTTAAAAAAATCATATTTTGTTTTAAGCGTAGTTTACGGCTAAAAAACTGTTTGTTACTAATCGGCATGACTGGTGTTTAATTGAAAAAAATAATTTTCCTTGATAAAATTCTATAACATAACACAAGAATTTTGAGAACTATGATAAGAAATAAATTTTACTTGCTCACTCGCAGAACAAAATAGGGTATTTCGCAAGGTTCCAAACAAAACAAAAAGAACATGTGTCAACAATTGAAAAAATAAATCTATCTTTATTCCTAAACAGCACAAATGTTGCCATCAAAATGTTGAAAATCAGTTTAATAATATTTTCAGAATGTATTTTATTGGCAACATTAGGCATTATAGCTTCAATTTTATTCTAATCGTATTTATAAGCCTAAATTGGGTATGTTGCCGAAAGGCAGCACCCGGCATTAAAGGGTTAATTATTATAAATTAATTATAATTTTCTAGATATTTTATTAAATTATATTTTTACAAGTTTTTCCTTATAATGTTTATTTTAAATAACATTGCAATGGGTAACTATTAAAAGTGCAAAAAACTAAATGTCAAGAAAAGCCATTCAAGACATCAAAACAGATGGCCAAATAGGCAGGAAATTAGTATTGGTGAGAAATTTAACTCTACATCCGCTGAATCCACATCCGAGCTCTACATCCGGGGTTTTCAAGGCTCATGTTAATACAATGGATGCCATTACTATTTTTCAAACAAACCTATTTTGAGAACGTTAACGAACATTGAAATATTGAATCGCTCGGAATTTGAGATTAGATAGTGTAAACATTTCCAAACAAAAATACTGGTATTTAAATTTAAAAGTTTTGTTTGCCTTATATGGCAAGTTTTCTTGCCAACCGAAAAGCATGGGACCAGAGCATTTTCGGTTAACCGGCGTTCCACAGGAATTTTCGAATAACCAGGAGGTGAAAACGTGTTGGATGAAAAGCTGTGATCGAGAACATCGTTGTCATAAAAATGTTGTGGTACCGTATTCAAAGCACCCTGAATGACAAACCAAAATGACAAGTCGCTCCAACAGCTTAACAATCACCAAGGGGCGTAGCGAAAGATATTTATTGGGGGGGGGGGGGATTAAAAAATTTCCCAACTTGAAACTAACTACTCTATTTCCAACTCAAATGATATGTGCAATGTATATTCAACTTATTTTAATGCTATTGGAGATCAAAATGAAGAGGAGAGAGACATCGTGTTTTTCTTTTCTAGTATTAGAATAGAATGCTATTTTAAAAGAAAACTTGTGATATTTTCAGATTTCCTGGCATTGATGGCAACGACTAAGAACTTTCTATAAGCACTCTGGCAACAACCTATTGCTATAGCGCCAATGTTGTCCGATTTTCGTTTGTGACAGTAGAATATGTTTTTTTTTTGGAACGTTTATTTTATTTTTTTATTTTTAGAAGATCGAACGTGAAATGACTATTTCCTTTTTTTTTTTTTTTTTTTGTCAACTAGAATTAGTTTGTGAATTCTTTGTCTTCTTATTGTGAACGAATCATTAATCGCTTTTCATATGAAAATAATGTCAATGATTCTTCATAAAAATTACTGACGTTATCTTGAAATTGTACAGTATACAACAAATTTTTGTAGGAAATAAACGACATGGACTAGAGTCAGCTATTGATGGACAGGAATAAAGAAATTGAGGTCTGGTGGATATATTTTTTCATAGAACAGTGAAACACAATGGCAGACTGAGTCTGGCTGCTTTCGTTTTCTATTTCTTTCTTATTATTTGACTTGTTTACAGTTACAGCTCTCAGAAAAGAAGTCACCAAATCAGTAAAAAATTCATATTTATTTTGCTATTATTTTTTAAAAAGAAAAAAGTTCATTCAAAAATCTAAGCTCAAATTTCACAAGTTCACAAATATTGGAGGGGAGACCCCCACATAAGCCCCCATGGCGATGCCTCTGCAATCATCACATATTTTGTAAAAAAAAAATGAAGTGTCGTGCGTGTCTATTTAATAAAGTTCCCGAAATGACGCAATGGACCCAGTAAGTCAGTTGACTCTGTTTATTTATTTCATAAAGAACCTGCTTTTTTAACACTATTTCTACCAGTGTCCAATAACACCAGTAGTAGGGAAAAGACAGTTCGATTCCGGCGGTGGGTGGTGTGTGGAGGAGGAAATCGTACTGTAGTACGAGAGGGTTTGAGAGATATGTGTGTTAAGTTCTTATCAGTCGGAAAGGAGATAAGATAGGATAGTGAGATAAGATAATCTGATAGTGAGATAAGAGTAAAGGGCGGAAAGATCATGCTATAGTAGGAGAGTATTAGTTTAGATGAAAATTATAGAAAGTGTCTTCTGGCAGCCCGCTTCTTTCTTATCTGCTATCCAACCTGAAAAAAGAGAAAAGAAAAAAAAACGCATGTTTTTTGACACTAGCTATGGGTCCCCCGACATATATTTTAAAAAGTAACATATGCCGTATTAGCTGCTCGAAGGCAGGGGTATCATGGAGGCAAATCCACTCGCTGTAGCCCACATTGTGTCAAAAAAAAAATCTGCATTTTCAATTAGTATAAATTCTTCATATGAATACATCAATTATGTAAAATTAATTTTTAAAAACTTTCTTTCTTAATCATCCTGCAAGCTGTGCTTGGGGATGTCCTTGTGACCGTATGCTAAACTTGAAACGATTTTAATGAATGCTACACTAGGGTGGTCACAAGAAATCAATTTTTGATTTTTTTACGGGGGACCCCCCAAAAAGTTGCCAATAGACTAGAAAATGAGAATGGCAAAGTTTTAGCTCATTTGGATAATATTAACCCGTGCCTCATTGAGGTTAAAGTTTGAAAAAAAGGTGATTTTTTGCAAAAAAATGCTGTTTTTCCTTCATAAAATAAATACAATTAAACCTAGAAACATAATTCAGGTCTCACTTTATATAAAAATGCTTCGTTTTTAAGAACCACACACCATTTTATTTCTAAAAATGTATAAATTTAGACATATGCGCATTTTTCAGGACCAGACTTCACCCAAATCCTAAAAATTGATTTTTATGAAAATGTGAAAAAAAACATTGTAACATTCCATTTCATCTGCTTTCCCCCTTTTGTTTTTCATTTTGTACATGATAAAGTGCTAATTTTAAAAAAATTCCAAAGAAAATGAAAAAAAAATCGAATTTTAAACTAAAAAAATTTAAAAAAAGGGGGGGGTGCAAAGAAAGTATAAAAATTAGAACAAATATGCTCAAATGCATTTTATTATTAAAGTCGTGTTACAAGAAAGGAAGCATAATAAAGAAAATTAATTATTATCCCTTACAATTGTCACATTAACCCTTTCCAGTACAGAAAAGTAGTCCAGTACAGTTCGAGTACAGTACCTTTCCAGTACAGTTCGTAAAATAATGAAATGATTGATTACACCTAAATTTACAAACAAGTAAGTTTGCAATTAAAATTAGGTAGTCTCGACATGGGACCTCTGCGCCAGAAAGGATTAAGGTGGTAAATGGCTTAGATAAGGTGGCTTTTGAAGAATCTGGAAAAGTTTTTCTACATTCACATACAACTTTTAGCATATACTGTGTTTATTTTTCGTTTTTTGTTAAACAGGAATTGAAATCTCTGGTTAATTTTCTTCCCCTTTCAGCTGTGTTATTGACAACTTTAAAACCATTCACTGATTTCTTGCTTTCAAATAAGGTTTATTTTCACACCATAGATTGGGATCAGTGTTTAAAAAATGCTTATTAACCCTTTCACCGTCCGAGGGTTTTGCAGTAATTTTATAAGAATGCTTGTAAATCCCAGGATATATATTTTTTAAATCTCAGTTTGATGCTATAATATCTTTAATATCACTACTTTCTATATAAGGTTTAAAATAAAATTCTGTTTAAAATATTTTGGTCTACAGCCATTTTAACATGATTTCTAGGAACGGAAAAATCCGGGCCAGACGGTTAAAGGGTTAATATAAAATCTCTTAAAATTTTTTATAGTTTGAGATGAAACAAAAACATTGACTTCTTTGTTCAATAAATAATCCACTTCGTTGAAAACTTTTGTTGCTTTTAAATTCTTATCATCATCATCATTTCTTCTTCAAATGACATTAATTTTACAGCCATGCTTATGTTGACTTTTTTTTTTTTTTTCAAAGTATCATCTAAAAATGAAAATTCAACTTGATCCGAGTTAAGATACCAAAGATGGTTTATCATTTTAACGAGTGCTTTGTCTGCAACCTATTTATCAATTTTTCTGTAGTGAACAAGTGATTTTATTATTTGCAGGCCTTGAATTGGGGTCCAAAGTGGGAGTGGGAATATTGAAGCACGATTTTACATAAATATTGATTAGAAATAAGCAAAGGCCTTTAATACCTTCTTTTTCTAAATTTGTTATTGAGAGATTATCTATGACAATATATTTTGAGAGAATAAATTGCTTGTGCATCTGACATGATTAAAAGCACCAGGTGCTCTGAAAAAAGTCTTTTGTAGGAAGGAGTCCTATAAAAATTAAACAAAGCTGGATAAATTCTTTATAATCATTCCTGAGCTGTTAATTTTTAAAAGGTCCTGTAAGAAAACTTGAAATTTCTTCTGAATAACTATTTATATCTACAATTTTATCTTCAATAGCATTTTTATATTTACTCTGGTTTAATTTAAACCACCCAATCAGAATTGTTTTTTTAAATATCTGGCTGAGGAGCATCAGTGATTATTCCCACTTTACAATCAAAACCAGCTTTTAGGATAATTTCTTGATTAGGGTGGCGACATGGTAAATACAGAAGACTTTTGCTTTAACAATTGCTATAGAAGAATGCAGGTTCCTCTGAGGTGACCGTTGTTTACTGCAGTTGTATCAAAATATATTGCCTGGATTTTACCAACTTCCTCCACTCTTCAACTGCTGAAAATACAGCTTTCGCCTGAATTATTCCGATACTATTTTCAAGCTGTGGAACTCGTAGTAACTGTTCTTCATCCCCACAACTAATTAAAACTTCTATCCTCTCTGCATTTTCTTTATTCAAAAAATGGTGAAGCAGTTTTCCATCCCAGTGAATAACAGTTCTCTCTAAACCGGAATTTTTAAATCTGTTTTTGATGATCTCAGTTCTTTGTTTACGAAATAGTTATTTGGGGAGTCAATTGCACTTCTACTAAAAATTAAAGTCTGTTGTTGACTGGTGGATGTACTCTAAATCTAGCAGCTTCTCTGGCGTTCAGTTTCATTTTGCGAATATTATAAAATAAAATACATAAAACTTGACGATTACTTCGTAGCTTACTGTCGATGATTTGATGAGACAAGTGGCCAATTAAAAAAAAATCTTACATTTCTGCCATCATATCAAAAGGGGGGGGGGGGCTTTACGGAATGTTTCGTCAATTCTAAAAATAGATAACGATAACAGGTAACAAAAACAGCCTTGTAATAAAAAGAGAAATTCAGAGGTTCAACTGCAACACAAATCGAGAAGCTCTTTCTTACTAGACACAGAACTAGATAACTAATAATCAATTATAATTCGTGAAATATTTTCAAAGTTGCAAAAATTGTTCATTTATTTTTGCCTATTAATGAAAATAATGCAAAAAAAAATATATCGAAAGTAATAAAATTATTAATTTGTCATTTTTCACTTATGTTTCAAAAATGCAGAGTTTGAGGGTGTGGTTCACGAGCTGACCTGAAAAATACTAATATTCATTAAATATAAGTTTTGATGAGAGTAAAAGTTTAAGGCAACAACTGTTTCTATGAAATAAAACTAGAATCAGGTTTCTAAGACAAATAGTTTTCACGTAAAGAAAGAAAAACGACAATTTTTTGCCAAAAACTGCAAATTTTCAAGACTTTAACCTCGATGAGGCACGGGTTAATGTTATTCATTTCAGTTGAAACTTTGCCAATCTCATTTTCTAACTAATTGGCAACTTTTAGGAGGGTCCCCCCGAAGAAAACGTTAAAAAAAAAATTTCCCATGTTGCTTGTGACCACCCTAATGCTACACTCACTGTGGCCCAAAATGAGCAAAATCTACATTTTAAATTAGTATGTTTCTAAATAATGTATACATAATAAATACAGGGAATTCGAACGTGAAGAGTCGATTATCCTTGTAGATCATACTATAGTATGATGGGGTAGGAGGGGGCTAAATTTTTAAAAGGGACTTAATTTTTCGAATCATCTTAAGGTTTGAATGAATGACCATATAAGGTAATGTTATACTATAACCTAGGGGATAGGTTTTTTTCGAAAGGAAATCGTCTTAGGGTTTGAGTGAATGATCATATAAGATGATGTCATACTATATCATAAGGGGTTAGGTCTTTTCGAGAGGAAGTATGAAGGGCTAAATTTTTAGGGTACTTATTTTTAGGAGGGCTTAATTTTTTCGAACTGATGTAGAGTAGGAATAGGAATAAGACGATAAACTGATACTATAACGCAGAGGGGTATGTCTTTTTTAAAAGGGAAGTATGTATGGGCTAAATTTTTAGGTGTTCAAAAGTTACTTTTATTTAATTAACTGATATGTTATCCGATGTCGAGACTGCGTCTCTAACGTTCACTTACATACTTTTAAACACTATCTTTTACAAACATTCGATAAGTAATCAGCTTTTTCAACAGAAACTAATTAATATGTAAATAATGACAGCCATTGACTTTATGGGAGATTATTCCACAAGTACACAAATTTAAATTTTAAGAAAGGAGATTTTTTAACATTCCAATTAAATTATATAGATTATTTTTTAACATACCACTGTAATTTAAGTATATTATTTAGTCGCCGTACCACACATTTTTTAAAGTAAAAGTTTCATACACATCGAAGAAGTATCTCTTACTTTAATTAACTTAATTTTTGATTGCAAACCATTTTGCATGTTATTGTAAATAAGTCATTTATGAAGTATACAACAGTTTATTTTAAAGATCAATAAACCCAAAGCCTTCCAATGTATTCTTGATTTAATTAAATTTATATCACCAATGTTTAACATATGCAATTGATATTATTGAAAAGACTAATACTAATGACTTTTATAGTTGATTTCATAAATTAACGATTAAAAAATGCTTTATTCATACAGAAATAATTTTACTTTAGAACTGTTATTCAAAACATGCATTATAGAGTCATGATTTCCTTGTATATCAATAACAAATGTTTTATACATTGAATTATATACTACCAATTCAAGTGAAAATTCTTAAAAATTGTATACATACAAGTATGCTAAATAAAAAATCTGAAAATACAACTGACTAATAATATAAAGTAGAACAAACAAATCATTCAAATTTTAAAAATAATATATATATATATGTAACTATTATTTTATCAATAAACAATAATTTTAAATGAAATAGATGAACTAGTAAGACATGAAAATTAACTAAGAGGAATTACTTGATTAAGATAATTTGAATCTTAATGCAATTTTATAGCAACATAAAAATATTAATAAACTTTCAAAAATCTTATGCATACAGAAAAAATATATTAAATAACATAAAATTCAACTAACACATTATCTATATTTTAAAAATACACATAATAATTTTAATATATCAGTAAATTCTGAATACTATATTACTATCCTGTATGAAATTTGACGATAAATGGTAATTTTAAATTAAATACTTGAACTACTAAACCATGAAAATTATAATTTAAACGAATTAATAGATCATCTGCATTTTAAAAATACAGATAATATATCAGTAAATTTCGAGTGCTATATTACTATACTGTATTAAATTTGGCGATAAATAGTAATTTTAAATTAAATACTTGAACTACTAAACCATGAAAATTAATTAAAAGGAACTAACAGATCATCTGCATTTTAAAAATACGTGTAATAATTTCAATATATCAGTAAATTTTGAGTGCTATATTATTATACTGTATTAAATTTGACGATAAATAGTAATTTTAAATTAAATACTTGAACTACTAAACCATGGAAATTAATTAAAACGAACTAACAGATCAATTACATTTTAAAATTACATAAATTATTAAAATGAAAAAATATCATATTTCAAAATTTGTCTAATTGTAAAAGATTTAAAAAACATTTAATAATATTTCTACACAATAGTTACTAAGTATTCAACTAATGTTATACTAAAAAGAAAAATAAATATCATATTTGAAATTTTATTTAAGTAATTGCAAAACATTCAATAATATTTACTAAGTATTCAACTAATATTGTATGTACTAAAAAGAAAAATGAATATCATATTTCAAATTTCGTCTAAGTAATTGTGTTCAATTAAGTGAATAGTTACTAAACATTCAACTAATATTATACTAAAAGGGAAAAAAATTAATATCATATTCCAAATTTTGTCTAAGTAATTGTAAAATATTAAATAATAGTTACTAAGTATTCAAATAATATTATGCTAAAAAGAAAAAATAAATATCATATTTCAAATTTTGTCTAAGAAATTGTATTCAATTAAGTAAATATTTCAAATTATGTTTCAGTAATTGCAAAATATTTAATACTATTTCAATATGATATTTACTAAATATTCAACTAATATTGTACTAAAAAGGACAAAAAATTTATAATATTTCAAATTTTCTCTAAGAAATTGTATAGTTACTAAGTAAATATTTACTAAATATTCATATAATATTGTACTAAAAAGAAAAATAAATGTCATATTTCAAATTTTGTCTAAGTAATTATATGCAATTAAATAATAGTTACTAAGTATTCAACTAATATTGTCTAAGTATTCAACTAATATTATACTAAAAAGAAAAATAAATATCATATTTCAAATTTCGTTCAAGTAATTCCAAAACATTTAATAATATTTCTACATAATAATGACTAAGTATTCAACTAATATTGTCTAAGTATTCAACTAATACTACACTAAAAAGAATAAAAAATTTATAATATTTGAAATTGTGTTTAAGTAATTGCAAAACATTTAATAATATTTCTACATAATATTGACTAGGTATTAAACTAATATTATACTAAAAGAAAAAAATAAATTTGTGTTTAAGTAATTACAAAACATTTAAAAATTTTGTTTAAGTAATTGTATTCAAATATTTATTAAGTATTCATATAATATTATAATAAAAAGAAAAAAATAAATACAATATTACAAATTTTGTCTAAGAAATTGTATTCAATTAAATAAATATTTATTAAGTATCCATACTATTAATACTATTCTTCGAAAAAGAATAAAACCGTTAACATAATACATATCATATCAATCAATTAATCAATCAGTCATATCAATTAATCAATCATATCATTACTAATATGTATGTTTATTTTGCTATACCTTTTAGAAATTTTAATAGAGTGTTAGAGTATAATTTGCATATGTATAACTTAAGAAAACAACAATTCTTTAATAAATAAAAAATATAACACAAGTTTAAAACATTAAACTAATAATCTTAATATTATAATTTATACTTTTTAAAATTAAAAAGTTTAAAAAAACTTTATAAAATTTAAAAATTAAAACTTTGAAAAAAAAACTTTATAAAATTTAAAAATTAAAACTTTGAAATTTTTTTTTATATAAAATTTAAAAATTAAAACTTTGAAAAAAAAACTTTATAAAATTTAAAATTAAAACTTTGAAAAAATTATAGAGTTTACAAAATTAAAAAAATTAAAACTTTGAAAAAGTTTAAAAAATTAAGTTATCAAAATTAAAATAATATTTAAAAACTTCATAAATTAAGTTAGCAAAAGCGAGTTTACCTGCCTGTACATGTACATGACTTTCAACATTTTATAGTTTAATATATATCTTCTTTTTTATCGTATAAAGGCAATAGATTAATATATATATATATGTATATATATACACACACACACGCACACATACATATATATACTTAATAAAAAATATTTTTAAGTAAAAAGAAAAAAAAGAAAAAAAAGTTATAATAATTAAAATTAAAAAATAAATAAAGAAGTTTTCCAAAATTTAAAAAATAAAAATTTAGTTTTAAAAAATTAAAAAAAAAATTCAAAAATGTTTTTAAAAAGTTCAATTTGATTTAAAATAAAAGTATTCAATCATATCAATCAATCAATCAACCAATCAAGATTTCAAATACAAGTAATCAATCAATCATATTAATTCAAATTCAAGTCAATTCAAGTATTACAAGTTAGCAGAAAAAATTACAATTTATCAAAAGTGAGTTTGCGTATCTATCTGTATATATGACTTTAAAACTTTCACTATGTTTTCGTTTAGTATATATGTATTGTAACTTTCACTATGCTTTAGTTAAATAATTATACAAGTTTTATATACTTATATAATTTATACTATGTTTATACTAGTATACTAGTATATATTCTAGTATAAATAGTTTTTTTAAGTATATAAAAACTTGGTTAATATTCAAACTTGAATTCTATGAATGATGCAATAAAAGCTTCCGCTTTTATATTTAATATCAATAATATTAATAACGGTTAAGTAATCAATCAAATATTATCAATGATTATACTTTAATACTATGAAAATCAGTCTTTGTTCACAATAGTGAGAAAGTTTTTAATAGGATTTTTGTTTGCAAATACGTGATATCCTGGCACTTAAGATTTCACAAAATAAGACTGAAGAAAATAGCCAACCTACATATTCAAAAACTAA
Organism: Maratus speciosus; assembly: GCA_963932465.1. Taxonomy (NCBI): domain Eukaryota; kingdom Metazoa; phylum Arthropoda; class Arachnida; order Araneae; family Salticidae; genus Maratus; species Maratus speciosus. Next base: position 11,504,381 of record OZ010795.1, on the reverse strand, counting down.
ATTGAAAATGGCTGACGTCGTGTTAACAACTCATATCAGTTAGACCTCGTGACTTGATAACATAGTCTGATTGTACACTGAACATTCCAGAAGGCATGGTGGGAGCACGTGATATCTTATCGATTACGTCATGATCTGCAATCTGATAAACTCAGTATTTTTTTTCTGACTCCAAGTACGGTAAGTCCCACTATTTTTCAATATGTATATATCGAATAATAATACGTTGTATGAATATATAATTTGTTGCTTTTTATATGAATGTTTAAGTATAGTTGTTTTTTAAAGTTTTGCAATGTTGGTATAGCGTATTATAATATATAAAACTTGGTTAATACTCATACTTGAATTCTATGAATGATGTAATAAAAAACTTCGCTTTTATAGGAAATTTAAGTTACTTCTATTCTAAATATATTATTATCCAGTTAAACAATGAATGATTATACTTTAGCAGTATAAAATCAATCTTTGTTCACTAGAGTAAGAAAGTTATTTAATAGGATTTTGTTTGCAAATATATAATAACATGTTACTTAAGATTTTACAAAATAATAGACTTTGAAGAAAATATCCGCAGAGTGAGATGAAAAGGATTAGTGTCTTGTTAATAACTCATATTAGTTAGATCACATGACTGATAATACAACCTGATTGTAGATAGATCATTCAGAAGGTATGAAGGGTGGAGGCACGTAATGCCGATTACGTCACTATGTGCAATGCGACAAGTTAAACGTTTCTTTTCTCAGTTCAGACATGGTAAATTTATTATTTTTGGCATGCATATATCAAATTTTTGCTATCTTATAGTATTTTTGAATACTTTATTAAGTTAATTTTTTTTAATATTTTTAATTTTTTAAACTGAAGAACGTATTAATATATCGCTTTTAACGTTTCGAAGTGTATAATTATAGGATATAATGAGGGTAGGATGATAACATAAAGAAGATTTATAATTATTTAACTAAAGCATAGTGAAAGTTACAATACATATATACTAAACGAAAACATAGTGAAAGTTTTAAAGTCATATATACAGATAGATACGCAAACTCACTTTTGATAAATTGTAATTTTTTCTGCTAACTTGTAATACTTGAATTGACTTGAATTTGAATTAATATGATTGATTGATTACTTGTATTTGAAATTTTGATTGGTTGATTGATATGATTGAATACTTTTATTTTAAATCAAATTGAACTTTTTAAAAACATTTTTGAATTTTTTTTTTATTTTTTAAAACTAAATTTTTATTTTTTAAATTTTGGAAAACTTCTTTATTTATTTTTTAATTTTAATTATTATAACTTTTTTTTTCTTTTTTTTCTTTTTACTTAAAAATATTTTTTATTAAGTATATATATGTATGTGTACGTGTGTGTGTGTGTATATATATACATATACATATATATATATATATATATTAATCTATTGCCTTTATACGATAAAAAAGAAGATATATATTAAACTATAAAATGTTGAAAGTCATGTACATGTACAGGCAGGTAAACTCGCTTTTGCTAACTTAATTTATGAAGTTTTCAAATATTATTTTAATTTTGATAACTTAATTTTTTAAACTTTTTCAAAGTTTTAATTTTTTTAATTTTGTAAACTCTATAATTTTTTCAAAGTTTTAATTTTAAATTTTATAAAGTTTTTTTTTTCAAAGTTTTAATTTTTAAATTTTATATAAAAAAATTTTCAAAGTTTTAATTTTTAAATGTTATAAAGTTTTTTTTCAAAGTTTTAATTTTTAAAATTTTAATTTTTTTTCTTTTAAAGTTTTAATTTTTAAATTTTATAAAGTTTTTTTAAACTTTTTAATTTTAAAAAGTATCAATTACAATATTAAGATTATTAGTTTAATATTTTAAACTTGTGTTATATTTTTTATTTATTAAAGAATTGTTGTTTTCTTAAGTTATACATATGCAAATTATACTCTAACACTCTATTAAAAGTTCTAAAAGGTATAGCAAAATAAACATACATATTAGTAATGATATGATTGATTAATTGATAAGACTGATTGATTAATTGATTGATATGATATGTACTATGTTAACGGTTTTATTCTTTTTCGAAGAATAGTATTAACTTTTTTAATTCTTGAAAGATATGAATCATAGTATTAAGGTTTTTAGTACGATATTTTATAGATATGTTATACATTTTTAAATGTTATGATATTGTTTATTTCTTTAGTTATACATGTACAAATTATAACATTCCTTTAAAAAGTTGTAACAGGAGTACCATACTCAAACACTTTGAAAAAATAAACACACAGATTAAAGAGGATAGGAATACGTTTTGTTTCAAACAATTCATTTTGGATGGTGGTTTTATCCTTTTTGAAGAATTGTATGGTAACAGTTTTTATATACAGGGTGAATGATATATATTGTGAATGGTTTTATCCTTTTTTGAAGAATAGTATGGTAACACAAGGTAATAGTTTTTATATACAGGGTGAATGATATATATTACGTTAATGGTTTTATCCTTTTTTGAAGAATTGTATGGTAACATATGATAATATTCATTATTAATAAGGGAATAACAGTTGTTTATACAAACGGTGGGTGATATATTAAACGTTCTAATATATTAAAAGTATTGAAAATTAACTTATTTAATGGATAACTTCAGGAATTTAATATGAAATTAATAAAATAAAGTTAACTCAGGATTCATTTGATAAGAAATTGAAAAAAAATTAAATTTAAGTGAAGTTGATTCAAGAGTAATTTAATTAAACTACGTGTTTAAACACTTTGACTGATGTCTTCACGATTGTATGATTTCTTTTAGTAAAATATGAATACTTAGTAAATATTATTTAATTGAACACCATTACTTAGATAAAATTTGAAATATTATATATAGATTTTTTTCTTTTTAGTACAATATTAGTTGAATGCTTAGATAATATTTGTTGAATACTTAGTAACTATTATGTAGAAATATTATTAAATGTTTTTTAAATCTTTTACAATTACTTAGAAAAACTTTGAAATATGATATTTATTTTTTCTTTTTAATACAATTTAAAAATATCTCATGATAACTTATATGAATACTTAGTAAATATTATGTAGAAATATTATTAAATATTTTTACAATTACTTAGACAAAATTTGAAATATGATATTTATTTTTCTTTTTAGTAAAATATTTTATGAATACTTAATAGATATTATATAGTAATATTATTAAATATTTTTTAAATATTTTGCAATTACTTAAACAAAATTTGAAATATTACATATTTTTTTTCTTTTTAGTATAATATTAGCTGAATACTTAGTAATTATTTACTTAATTGAATAGAATTTCTTAGACAAAATTTGAAATATTATATTTATTTTTTCTTTTTTAGTGTAATATTAGTTGAATATTTAGTAAATATTATTTAATTGAACATAATTACTTACACAAGATTCGAAATATGATATTTATTTTTTCTTTTTAGTACAATATTATATGAATACTTAGTAACTATTTACTTAATTGAACACAATTTCTTAGACAAAATTTGAAATATTGTATTTATTTTTTCTTTTTAGTATAATATTATATGAATACTTAGTAAATATTTATTTAATTGAATACAATTTTTAGTAAAATGTTATATGAATACTTAGTAAATATTATTTAATTGGATACAATTACTTAAACAAAATTTGAAACATGATATTTATTTTTTCTTTTTAGTATAATATTATATGGATACTTAATAAATATTTATTTAATTGAATACAATTTCTTAGACAAAATTTGTAATATTGTATTTATTTTTTTCTTTTTATTATAATATTATATGAATACTTAATAAATATTTAATTAATTGAATACAATTACTTAAACAAAAATTTTAAATGTTTTGTAATTACTTAAACACAAATTTATTTTTTTCTTTTAGTATAATATTAGTTTAATACCTAGTCAATATTATGTAGAAATATTATTAAATGTTTTGCAATTACTTAAACACAATTTCAAATATTATAATTTTTTTATTCTTTTTAGTGTAGTATTAGTTGAATACTTAGACAATATTAGTTGAATACTTAGTCACTATTATGTAGAAATATTATTAAATGTTTTGGAATTACTTGAACGAAATTTGAAATATGATATTTATTTTTCTTTTTAGTATAATATTAGTTGAATACTTAGACAATATTAGTTGAATACTTAGTAACTATTATTTAATTGCATATAATTACTTAGACAAAATTTGAAATATGACATTTATTTTTCTTTTTAGTACAATATTATATGAATACTTAGTAAATATTTACTTAGTAACTGTACAATTTCTTAGAGAAAATTTGAAATATTATAAATTTTTTGTCCTTTTTAGTACAATATTAGTTGAATATTTAGTAAATATCATGTTGAAATAGTATTAAATATTTTGCAATTACTGAAACATAATTTGAAATATTTACTTAATTGAATACAATTTCTTAGACAAAATTTGAAATATGATATTTATTTTTTCTTTTTAGCATAATATTATTTGAATACTTAGTAACTATTATTTAATATTTTACAGTTACTTAGACAAAATTTGGAATATGATATTTATTTTTTTTTCCCTTTTAGTATAATATTAGTTGAATGCTTAGTAACTATTTACTTAATTGAACACAATTACTTAGACGAAATTTGAAATATGATATTCATTTTTCTTTTTAGTACATACAATATTAGTTGAATACTTAGTAAATATTATTGAATGTTTTGCAATTACTTAAATAAAATTTCAAATATGATATTTATTTTTCTTTTTAGTATAACATTAGTTGAATACTTAGTAACTATTGTGTAGAAATATTATTAAATGTTTTTTAAATCTTTTACAATTAGACAAATTTTGAAATATGATATTTTTTCTTTTTAATAATTTATGTAATTTTAAAATGTAATTGATCTGTTAGTTCGTTTTAATTAATTTTCATGGTTTAGTAGTTCAAGTATTTAATTTAAAATTACTATTTATCGCCAAATTTAATACAGTATAATAATATAGCACTCAAAATTTACTGATATATTGAAATTATTACACGTATTTTTAAAATGCAGATGATCTGTTAGTTCCTTTTAATTAATTTTCATGGTTTAGTAGTTCAAGTATTTAATTTAAAATTACTATTTATCGCCAAATTTAATACAGTATAGTAATATAGCACTCGAAATTTACTGATATATTATCTGTATTTTTAAAATGCAGATGATCTATTAATTCGTTTAAATTATAATTTTCATGGTTTAGTAGTTCAAGTATTTAATTTAAAATTACCATTTATCGTCAAATTTCATACAGGATAGTAATATAGCATTCAGAATTTACTGATATATTAAAATTATTATGTGTATTTTTAAAATGTAGATGATGTGTTAGTTGAATTTTATGTTATTTAATATATTTTTTCTGTATGCATAAGATTTTTGAAAGTTTATTAATATTTTTATGTTGCTATAAAATTGCATTAAGATTCAAATTATCTTAATCAGGTAATTCCTCTTAGTTAATTTTCATGTCTTACTAGTTCATCTATTTCATTTAAAATTATTGTTTATTGATAAAATAATAGTTACATATATATATATTATTTTTAAAATTTGAATGATTTGTTTGTTCTACTTTATATTATTAGTCAGTTGTATTTTCAGATTTTTTATTTAGCATACTTGTATGTATACAATTTTTAAGAATTTTCACTTGAAATGGTAGTATATAATTCAATGTATAAAACATTTTTTATTGATATACAAGGAAATCATGACTCTATAATGCATGTTTTGAATAACAGTTCTAAAGTAAAATTATTTCTGTATGAATAAAGCATTTTTTAATCGTTAATTTATGAAATCAACTATAAAAGTCATTAGTATTAGTCTTTCAATAATATCAATTGCATATGTTAAACATTGGTGATATAAATTTAATTAAATCAAGAATACATTGGAAGGCTTTGTGTTTATTGATCTTTAAAATAAACTGTTGTATGCTTCATAAATGACTTATTTACAATAACATGCAAAATGGTTTGCAATCAAAAATTAAGTTAATTAAAGTAAGAGATACTTCTTCGATGTTTATGAAACTTTTACTTTAAAAAATGTGTGGTACGGCGACTAAATAATATACTTAAATTACAGTGGTATGTTAAAAAATAATCTATATAATTTAATTGGAATGTTAAAAAATCTCCTTTCTTAAAATTTAAATTTGTGTACTTGTGGAATAATCTCCCATAAAGTCAATGGCTGTCATTATTTACATATTAATTAGTTTCTCTTGAAAAAGCTGATTACTTATCGAATGTTTGTAAGAGATAGTGTTTAAAAGTATGTAAGTGAACGTTAGAGACGCAGTCTCGACATCGGATAACATATCAGTTAATTAAATAAAAGTAACTTTTGAACACCTAAAAATTTAGCCCATACATACTTCCCTTTTAAAAAAGACATACCCCTCTGCGTTATAGTATCAGTTTATCGTCTTATTCCTATTCCTACTCTACATCAGTTCGAAAAAATTAAGCCCTCCTAAAAATAAGTACCCTAAAAATTTAGCCCTTCATACTTCCTCTCGAAAAAACCTAACCCCTTATGATATAGTATGACATCATCTTTTATGATCATTCACTCAAACCCTAAGACGATTTCCTTTCGAAAAAAACCTATCCCCTAAGTTATAGTATAATATTACCTTTTATGGTCATTCATTCAAACCTTAAGATGATTCGAAAAATTAAGTCCCTTCTAAAAATTTAGCCCCCTCCTACCCCATCAACTATAGTATGATCCACAAGGATAATCGACTCTTCACGTTCGAATTCCCTGTATTTATTATGTATACATTATTTAGAAACATACTAATTTAAAATGTAGATTTTGCTCATTTTTAGCCACAGTGAGTGTAGCATTCATTAAAATCGTTTCAAGTTTAGCATACGGTCACAAGGACATCCCCAAGCACAGGCTGCAGGATGATTAAGAAAGAAAGTTTTTAAAAATTAATTTTACATAATTGATGTATTCATATGAAGAATTTATCTGATAACTAATTGAAAATGCAGATTTTTTTTTGACACAATGTGGGCTACAGCGAGTGGATTTGCCTCCATGATACCCCTGCCTTCGAGCAGATAATACGGCATATGTTACTTTTTAAAATATATGTCGGGGGACCCATAGCTAGTGTCAAAAAACATGCGTTTTTTTTCTTTTCTCTTTTTTCAGGTTGGATAGCAGATAAGAAAGAAGCGGGCTGCCAGAAGACACTTTCTATAATTTTTATCTAAACTAATACTCTCCTACTATAGCATGATCTTTCCGCCCTTTACTCTTATCTCACTATCCTACCTTATCTCCTTTTCGACTGATAAGAACTTAACACACATATCTCTCAAACCCTCTCGTACTACAGTACGATTTCCTCCTCCACACACCACCCACCGCCGGAATCGAACTGTCTTTTCCCTACTACTGGTGTTATTGGACACTGGTAGAAATAGTGTTAAAAAAGCAGGTTCTTTATGAAATAAATAAACAGAGTCAACTGACTTACTGGGTCCATTGCGTCATTTCGGGAACTTTATTAAATAGACACGTACGACACTTCATTTTTTTTTTACAAAATATGTGATGATTGCAGAGGCATCGCCATGGGGGCTTATGTGGGGGTCTCCCCTCCAATATTTGTGAACTTGTGAAATTTGAGCTTAGATTTTTAAATGAACTTTTTTCTTTTTAAAAAATAATAGCAAAATAAATATGAATTTTTTACTGATTTGGTGACTTCTTTTCTGAGAGCTGTAACTGTAAACAAGTCAAATAATAAGAAAGAAATAGAAAACGAAAGCAGCCAGACTCAGTCTGCCATTGTGTTTCGCTGTTCTATGAAAAAATATATCCACCAGACCTCAATTTCTTTATTCCTGTCCATCAATAGCTGACTCCAGTCCATGTCGTTTATTTCCTACAAAAATTTGTTCTATACTGTACAATTTCAAGATAACGTCAGTAATTTTTATGAAGAATCATTGACATTATTTTCATATGAAAAGCGATTAATGATTCGTTCACAATAAGAAGACAAAGAATTCACAAACTAATTCTAGTTGACAAAAAAAAAAAAAAAAAAAAAAAAAAAAAAGGAAATAGTCATTTCACGTTAGATCTTCTAAAAATAAAAAAATAAAATAAACGTTCCAAAAAAAACATATTCTACTGTCACAAACGAAAATCGGACAACAAATTATTCACGTGTCTTCCGATTGGCGCTATAGCAATAGGTCGTTACCAGAGTGCTTATAGAAAGTTCTTAGTCGTTGCCATCAATGCCAGGGAATCTGAAAATATCACAAGTTTTCTTTTAAAATAGCATTCTATTCTAATACTAGAAAAGAAAAACACGATGTCTCTCTCCTCTTCATTTTGATCTCCAATAGCATTAAAATAAGTTGAATATACATTGCACATATCATTTGAGTTGGAAAAAAGAGTAGTTAGTTTCAAGTTGGGAAATTTTTTAATCCCCCCCCCCCCTCAATAAATATCTTCCTGGGTGATTGTTAAGCTGTTGGAGCGACTTGTCGTTTTGGTTTGTCATTCAGGGTGCTTTGAATACGGTACCACAACATTTTTATGACAACGATGTTCTCGATCACAGCTTTTCATCCAACACGTTTTCACCTCCTGGTTATTCGAAAATTCCTATGGAACGCCGGTTAACCGAAAATGCTCTGGTCCCATGGTTTTCGGATAACAAGCGTCGACTGTACTTCAAAATTCGCTATCACTGTGGCAAAACTAAATGACAATCTAAACTCATCACGAGGATTCTAAAGCTACCGATTCGTTGAAGTGTGTGCATTTAAAAAGGAGATAGAAACATCGCTCCCCAAACTAGACCCGGTGGGCTGTGAAACGGTCACCCTGTCTCCTTTTAAAGGCTAAAAATTAGAAAATAATTTTATAAATAAAACAAGAAATAAAATTCATGCGTCCAGTATAGATTAGGAAACACTTTCCAGCACATTCAGAATCCTGTCACAAAACGGCACTGTTTAATAAGTTAGAATATTAAGGTAAATTCAACCCTATGGAAACGCGTGACACATTTGAAAATCCAATTTCAGCTGTTCCCCTCAGAGGAAAAGGATCCGAATTCTTTCAGCAGCCCTGCAAAGGAAAAATGCAAAAAGGATAATGTACATTGATATATTTGTATCGATATGTATACATGCATGCAGCAATTCAGTTCAGTTATGAATAATAAGCTCGACGTAGCAGTAGTTGGTCGGTAGCTTCAGGGCCCCGGACCCTACCTTCCCGCTTTTCGGTGTCTTTAATTTGTGTAATTTCCCCTTTTAAATTTGTCCGGTTTCAATTTTTGATTTTTTTTCCCAATCTGGCTCATGCAAAAGAGTCGGAATAAGTAGAAGAATAAAGGGCTGCAGACGAAAAGAGGCCGCTCACCGCGGCGGTTCGAGCTTGAATTGAAAATCCCCCCTCAGCCATTCCTGCTCCTATGTAAAAGGGTATGTGACTTCTTTGTGTAGTCCTGTAGACGAGGTATAAAATTTATTGACAACGCGTCCCATGCAAAAGAGGAGCTCCTTTTGAAAGCGCCCACCGAAATGGAAAACGCACTTCCAGCCAGGATGGCCCAAAGAGAGCCGTGTAACCGATTTCTTTATCGTGTAGTACGTTCCTCTTGTAGTGAAATGAAATGATTTAAATAAATTTCCTTACATTGGAAATAGCGTCCTGTCAAAAGATTCCCCTCCCCCCCCCCTATACCGTAATGTAACGGAATTCTTTTGAGTGCTCCTGTCAATGAACTCTATATGTACGATATTGTGTACTGAATCTGAAGGTTGATTAAGGGTGTATTCCAATCCAAATTGCTTATTTTCTGATACATTTTTAAATTCATTTTCGCTCTCAAATACATCAAACTAGGAAATTCTCTTATTTAGAAACTACCTAATGTGCCGTGCTTCTCGATATTTGGATAAATGCAGAAAATATTGTAAAAAATGCTGTCAAAGTTGACGTTTTGAATCGAATTTTCCAAAGTGGAGATCTGGGAATGGAAAAATCCCTGCCAGCCCGGCCTACAGGCAGAGGTAGATTTCGAAGTTAAGTATACTAATTTCACCGACAAAAACTAAAACATGATTAGATATAAATCCACTTTAACAGTTTTATCTGTCTGCTTTTGACGAGTTTTTATTTCATTTTTATATAATAGCTGGTTTTACCAGAATCATGTTAAGGCGGTATTAAAAAAAAAATCCCTGCCGGCCCGGCCTACAGGCGGAGGTAGCTTTCGAAGTTAAGTATACTAATTTCACCGACAAAAACTTAATCATGGTTATATATAAATCCACTTTAACAGTTTTATCTGGCCGCTTTTGACGAGTTTTTATTTCATTTTTAGAGAATAGCTGGTTTTATCAGAATCATGTTAAGGCAGTATTCAAAGAAATACTTTTCCATGCTCAACAACTCGAAATTTTCTGGCACATTTTCAGATTCATTTTTAATAAAAAAAAAAATACGAAACTTGCTGACGTGATTTTTGAAAAGATTTATAAGCAACAAGTGTTTAAATTTTCCTTTCAATTAATTAATAAACAATTCTTTTCTCAGTAGAACAATATTTTTCGTTTCTAATACAATCGCTTCAGGAAATTCTGTTTAAAATGCCCACTTTGACATCCTTTTTTGAAATATATTCTGCCTCTATTAAAAAATCGATCATTACGGTACATTATATAGTTTCTGAATTAGAGAATCTACCAATTGGATGCGTTTGAGAGCAAAAATGAATTTAAAAATGGGTCAGAAAATAAGCAGTTTGGATTTGAATGCACCCTTAATAAGATGATTTTTTTCTTCAACCGCTGTGTATTTTTAATTTGTTTTTGCTGTAAGAATTAGTCCTATCAAAAACTTGTCTATATAAATGTTGAAGACAATATTAAGAAGATATATGATAAATTAATGGAGATTTTATATCTTGTAAATTGACGGAGTTGTGAAATTTTTTCTTCTTCAACACCCCCCTTTTTTGTTTTTGTTTTTTATTATTTTTGCGGTACGAATGGGTCCTATCAAAAACTTGTGAATATAAAAGTTGTAGATAATATTAAGGATATGTATAATAAAATTAATTGGATTTGATATCTTGAGAATTGACGAAGTTAAGAATTTTTTTCTCCCAAAAACCCTAGTTTTTGCGCCCCTTGAGCCCATTTTTACTTTTATCAAAAATCTGCGATACATAAATTTTTGGCCCTATTTTTAGAAGTAATAAAAACTTTAAACTGATTTGATATGTACGAAAAATAAGAAGTTATGGGGGTTTTTCGGTTTTCACAAAACGCCTCCCTATTTCCATCCCCTTGGTCCGATTTTGCCCATTCACGAACTTGACCGAGACTTTATGTCCCTTGATTTTATGTATCAGTTTGGAAGAGATTTGTGCAGAATTATGGAAGTTATCGTGTCCAGAAGAAAGTACATATATATATATATATATATATATATAGTTACTTACTGAGGGTGGTTTGGGGTTCTAGGGGTCATGATCGGTGTAGATCTGCAAAAAGTTTTCAGAAATTCCAACATAGGAACGATCCCAATAGGTAGTATTTCATACGAAATCTACCTAAAAAGGGTCATACTGAGAAAATAATTATTTAAAACTCAAAATCCCTCGTCCTCTTATACATCTCATCAAAAATCACCTCAGCCAGTTTCGTGTTTTTACTTTTAAAAATGAGTCTGAAAATGTCTCAGAAATTTTCGAGCTGTTGAGGGTGGAAAAAATATTTTTTCGAATACACCCTTAAAATCCGTGCATTACTTCTTGAGATAAAACTATTTTGGGAATCAGGAAAAATTTAGCATAGCAGCGCCACCTGTAGGGCCACCTGAATATAGATCCAAATATCGTGTCATGTCGAGTCACTGTAGAGCCGTGATAAGCACGAGACAATTTTTCAGGTTCGAAGAAGTTCCTTATGGTGATTCTTTTTATGAGGATAAACTAGTTGGATGTGCCAATCCCAAAACTTTCTTCTATCTCATGCATCTTAATATTTCAAAAAGAAGTGACACATGTCAATAGTTCATTTTTATAGTCTTCAATTTCTGCTTTAGTTAATGAATCGGATAAAATCACGAATAGTTTTCCGTTATTCTGTTGTACACCAGATGTTCGCGAATAGCCGGCTTAACGGGATGGGAAGTTCCCTTCATTTCACAAGCCGCCAGTGTATAATAAAACCACGATAAATTAAGAAAATGACACAAAAATTGCAATTATAGTGCCCCCCTTTCGGCGGAATATTTCCTAATTCAGGGAGGATCTAACAATTGGGTTCAGTTCTATGCATAACTTCATACACTTTTCGATGGTACACTATTGAAAATGGCGCAAAAATCGCTATGACAGCACCCCCTTTCGGCGGAATTTTTCCAAATGCAGGAAGAACTTTCTTGCCATGGCCTAAAACATACATAAAAAATTGGGTTCCATTTTATGCATAACTTCATACACTTTTCGAAGGTGCAATAATCAAAATGGCACAAAAATTGCTATACAGCGCCCCTTTCAGGCGGATTTTTTCAAAAATAAGGCTGCTTGCCATAGCCAAAAACTTAAAAAAAAAAATTGGTTCAATTCTATGCATAATTTCATACATTTTTTGATGGTACAATGGCGACAGACACACGGACAAACAGACATTTTCTATAAACATGTTTTTGGGGATCTCTGACCCCTACAACGTGCAAATCCGTCGAAAACCGGAAGTCGAAAAAAATTCTATTACAATACTTTCTTCTATTAAAGATAGAAGAAGGTAAAAAGAAAGATCCAATGGTTCTTTATTATTTAACTATTTATTTTTTAGGGAGACATCTCCTACATAGCAGCGTCAGACATAACACACGTTGTGGCTGAATCCAGTATCAGAGCGATGAATAACTTTTCCAAAGTAACTTGAACAAATAGGTACAGTCGTGGGGGGGGGGGGGGAAGTAAACACCCCTACTAACCCTGAAACTAATTATAATAGAAGAAAATGACTGGTACCCATCGATTGGAAATAACGTCTACTTTTAAATGATGTCTATAAAATTTGCTTAGAGGGCCATCTACACACCAAAACCAGGCCAAACTTTGTTTTTTTCAATAGCAATACTCCATTTTGACACTCTATTTTAAATATTTGGTTCAAACTATACCCAGAAACTAAATTTCTGGTCATTTGAATGATAAGTTCTTGAATTATAAACATTAAAATTTTAGAGCTTCTAATGTTAAATTACATTTTCGTATTTTTATTAATATCTCCTGAAATAATAATCCTAATGTGATAATTTTGTATAATACTAAAAAACCCAAACATAAACACATTGAATTTGTAATTTAAAAAAATTTATAATATGAAATTAATGTTCGAAAAAAATATGAATTGTAACTTACAAATTTTTGACAGATTTATATTTATAATGTCCTGGTCGATGCAAATTCTCAATTTCAAATTTTTCTTTCAAGTAGTTTTCGAATGATGATTAAAAAACGTCAAAATGATGGTTTAAGGCTGTTCTCAAATCCAAAAGGGCAACTTTCTGACATAAGTTTTAATTTATTTTTGTTCGAAAATGCATGAAACTAGCTAGTGTTGTTGTTCAGAAACTATGTCATTGAGCTGTTTTTTCCATTTTTTGGCAAACGCAATAAATCTTTCAGAAAATAGTGTCAAAGTGGGCGTTTGGAACCGAATTTCCGCGCGAAGGAAGAAAGAGACTCAAGAGCGGGTGAAAAACGTGTTTGTCGCGTGATCGAAATTCCTTATAACTCAATAAGTAATTGATTTATCAAAAAATAGAAAAAACAGTTCAATTCCAAATCGCTTCCATGGCCAGGCTTTCCAATTTTATATCTTCCCGTTAAAAAATGAATGTGTCAGTGTGTCAAAACATTTTGCGCTTGTTGAGTAGAGCAGTTAAGAACAGTCTTAAGGGATCATCTTCAAGTGCAGAAAAGCATCATTTGAAAAACTATATTTGACTCGTTTTATTGAAATATTTGGGCTGGCAAGAGTCGAAACATATTAAGAGAGTGAAATAGTCATACTCGCAAGAAATAATTCATTAATAGAAGTGACATAATGATTCTGTAGCATTTCAACCATCGAGTACCGAATTTCAATTTGCATACAGCCCCTGAAATAGGCTCATTTTAAAATAATTATTTTTTCGGAAACGAATCGGTCGAATTTCATGAAAATTTAGATTTAGGCTCATGGAAGTGTGTAGAATTTATTTAGGGTGTCAAACTTCGGTAGTACTGTTGAAAAATTCAAAGTTTGGATTCGTTTTGATAGGTAGATGAGCCCCTAAGGAAATTTTGAATATATCATTTAAAAGTAGACTTTATTTCCAATCGTTTGATACCTGTCACTTTCTTGTATGATAATTTATTGCAGAGTTAGCAGGGGGTGTTTACTTTTTTTTCCCCCGCAACTGTACTTCAAAAGGGGTGCACTAAGCTAAATGGAAAACTGTTTGATCTATTGTAACCCTAACGTATAATACATTTAACGTTCATTTTGAATTGCAGTTTAGCCAAGTCATTCATCCGTTGACGTAAATGAAATTTTTACATATAGTATCAAATATAGTCCAGGCAATAGAGACCGTATAGGGACTCTACCTAGCAAAATTAATTGAAGTTCTGTAAATAGGCTTACTTTATGTTTTTGGGGTCGCTGAATCCGAATTTGTAACTTCCCACCAAAATTTCCCCTTACACCCCCCCCCCCCCCCCAAATTTTGGTAAAATGCCCCCAAAAAAGGTTTTTATTAAAAAACCGTTCATCCTACGTCATAATGTCATATATCCTATTTGTTGCAAATTTTGTCTAGTTTCTGAATTTCGTAATGCTTTCCCCCCTAAAACAATAAGAAATTTAAGTTAAAAACAGCTATTTTGGGGGGTTTCGGGGGGCTAAATTTTGGGAGTAAGTTAAAAATTCGGATTCAGCAACCCAAAAAACTTAAAGTAAACCTTATAAAGAAAGTTCGGAGGGGAGATGGGAGGGCGAATGTAAACGTGTGAGTGGTTAAGTGGAATTGCGCAACTTAGTCCACGCAGCACCGTGGCGCATGTTCCGAGGCAGATCCCCTATTCCCCTTCATCCTAAGTCATAATGTCATATATCTAATTTGTTGCACATTTTGTTTGCTTTCTGAATTTCTAGATACTTTTTCCCTAAAACAATAAAAAAAAAATTGATTTTTTTAATAAAAACCTTTTTTGGGGGGCATTTTACCAAAATTTTGGGGGTTTGTCGGGGGAAATTTTGGTTTAAAGTTACAAATTCGGATTCACTGACCCAAAAAACATAAAGTAAGTCTATTTCCAGAACTTCCATTAATTTTGCCAGGTAAAATCCCCTATTGCCTGGACTATTAGGAAATTCCATAAAAAGAACATCATGAGAAACACAGATTAAAGTATAATGAATAGTAGGTGCCAAATTACACAAAATAACAGATAGACGTGTAGGATGTTTGTTATGCTTGAACAGAATAAAATCATAAAGGGAGACCGGAGCTAAAAATTCTCAAAAAAAAAAAAAAAAAATGGAATTTTATTTTTATTGAATCAAAAAAACAAATACTGAGTTTTTAGCGTTCAATATCGCAAACCGCATGCTTTTATCTTCATTAGATCCAGACATATAACACCTTTTGCCTTGAGAAGCGATGCATCCGCTGCCTTCTCACGAGAACTTTTAACTTCATTGATCTCAGAATGAATTTTTTCATTCACGAATTCTCAACTTAAAAAGAATATACCAAAAGTTCCTTGCAAGATATAAGTATGAAATTTTAAAGAGAGATTTTATGCTCTATTTCCAACAAATTGTCTTCAGGATTTCTAATTTTGAGTGATCCTTGTGAAAATAGGCTCATGAATGCAAAACTCACTCATAAAAAAAAAACTTCATTTTTTTTCTTACAATTTTTTTTATAAAATTCCTAATCAATATTTTAAGAAATCCTGAAGACACATTAAAATAACACATTTTCTGCACCCAAAAGTGTAAAAATTTTGTAAATCGAGACAGTACTTCCAGAGCTATATCAAAAATTAAATATGTTTAAAATTTTAAAATTTAATTTTTTTAAATATTTAAATATTTAAAAATTTAAAAATTTTCAGATTATTTTACATGCAATATTCTTATTAAAACATATTTCAGAAAAAAAAATTTCGTAACAAAACCTCCATAAATAGAATAAAAGGTAGAATTTTGAGCTCAGGATCCCCTTAAGAGCAAAATTTCAAGGTAAATGATTATTTGAATATATGGGGCATTCTCACAATCTTTTGACTTTCATATCCTGAATAATAATTTTTATTTTAATACACTTTTTTGTGTTTTTTAATTTCATATACTGGGGAACATCCCATTGCATGACTGCACAACAATATTAACGAGATAAATAAGTTTTGGACGATGTTGGGGGTCCACCTGGAAAACTCCTATACCGTCCCGTGTCCCTGATGCTGATTTTTTAAGTTTGGAGCTGTCTGTATAAAATTGTTTCAATAAAAATAATTCGATGTCAATTTTTTTCTGAAACTGGAACTATTGTTTTATATAAATAGGTAGCTAAAAATTAACCTGCACACATTTTTAGGGTTGTAATTATTTTTTAAACTCTGTCCCTGGGTTTTAGATTCCTTACCACCCCTCTTCAAAAATGATACAGAAAATCATTTCAGATGCAGCCAGAATTTTTTTCAAGTTTTTTCTCATGCAGAAGTATGCTAGAGAAATAATGTCTAAAATTCTTTGGCAGGAAATTTACTGTAGAATTTAAATCAGCATTTAAATATCAATTTCAAGCATCGTGGTTTTATGGGTAGTCTTACCGTCCCCAAGATTTATTCCTGCACTTTTCGAGGTAAATTAAAATCTTTTTTTAATTTAATCCAATGTTAACAACTGTTTCTAAAAATCAATGAACATTGTAGCTATCACTTAGTCTTAACATAATTTTCCTAAAAATAGGTGGTAATTTTCCTTACCGCCCCTTGTTTAACACCCCTTTAAGACAGTGTTATACAAAAATTCTGTATTAAAAGTACTACATTGCTATTATTTCTTATTTGAATGTCCTGTGGGTACTATGCAAATTCATTATAAGTAAAAATTTAGAAGAAAATAAAAAGTTATAAGGGTAAAATGGTAACGAAAATGAAACTCGCAAGTTTAACTTAAACCTCGGTTAAATAAAAAAAAATTTCGCTGCTGACCATTTTTTCTTTATTTTGAATCATTAAGGCGTCTATCAGATTAAAATGTTATTTTAGTTAGTTTAATTTGGTCAGATTTTTTCCCCCAAAAGTCAAAAGATTGTGATAATGCCACATATAGTAAATCATGAAGAGGTTTGTGCGATTCGTTTGCTATGAGAGGGAAAGCAAATAATAAAAGATTTTATTTTTATTCATTTACTTTCACGGTCGGTTAACTTTAAATAGGCGGGATTCGTGATTCCTTAATATATTTGTTTATTTTATTAACGGCTCAATAGGGAGTCAGTTATAAACAATTGATATTTATTATCTGAAAAATAGAAGAAGAAATTTAAAAAAAGTAAGTTTTGATTAAGTATACAGTAGAACCCCGCTAATCCAAACTCATTCGGACCGGTGCCTGTTCGGATTACAAAAAATTCGGATTATCCGAAATTCCATTAAAAATAGAAAAGTAAAAGATGTGTGCTAAAAATTACACGTTATAAGTACTCAGTACATCCTCTAATCCGGCATTCTAAGGTCCGGCATGCTGGATAATCTGACACGACTTTTGGAAAAAAATAGTATTCCTTGTTTCATCACTCCTAATGTTTATAACGATTCAATGAAACTTCAGGAATCATGTAACATGAGGAACCGTTTGTAATACGATCGCGAATCTATAAATAGCTCAGTCACCACGTCGACGAGGAGGAAAATAAAGAAGCATTTCTGTACATAATTTGCAAAATCACATTGTTGAAAGTAAATATAAATTTTTGTCATTTGAATTAAATATTTTTTTCTTCTTTGCATTCTAAAAGAGAATTTTATAGCGGCTGGCCAACAAACTAATATTCGAGATTTTTTAAAGATGGCTTCTACGAGAAGGTCTACAGTGCACGTTTTCATTTTATATCCTACTTTTACATTATTGAGTATTTTTTTTTTTAAATTCTATTCAAGCTGTTTGAAAAAAAAGTGGGTAAGTGTGATCACAGATCGCACAGAGGGTTTCGTTTAATATTCCTTTCAAAACACTTTATCCTTTTGAAAAATTTGTTAGTTCCACATTTCGCAACCAGGGGCGCACTCTATTCTAAACAAACCTCTAACAGACGAAACTCCATTTTACATACTATCCGTATATATATTTGTCGAAGGGATTGGGCCCATAGCACCCGAGATAAGTAGGCGCCCCTGGCAGTACAAAGTGGAAGTAAAATATGTAAGGCTATGGTGCATAATATGAAAGAATGGTCAAAGGGGTGTCAGCAAAAGTTGGAAAAGTGCTCCCCGGGTGAAAAGGGCAGAGGTTAGAAAAATTGCTTAAAATATACAAGTTAGAACCCGGAGGAGGAGTAAATAATATAAGACTTTTTGAAAATTTTATGATTTGTCGTGTGGTCTGATGTATTCAGCTATACGTATGCAAAAATTCATGTCTCCAACTTAATTAGGGGCTCTCTTAGAAAAAATTGCTTAAAATACATATGTGGTAGCTCAAAGGGTTAAACGTAAGATTTTTTCAAGATTTTATGATTTGTCGCCTTGATTCAGGTGTCCTACTATAAGTATGCAAAATTTCAAATCTCCAATTTAATAAGGGGCTCAGTTACAAAGAATTCCCTGAAATACACATGTGGGTGTCCAAAGGGTTAAATGTACGACTTTTTCAAATTTTAATGATTTGTCGCATGATGGTGTTCAGCTATAAGTATGCAAAATTTCACGCTTCCTACCTAAATAGGGTGTCACTTAGAAAGAATTGTTTAAAATAGACATGTGGGAGCCCAAAGGGTTAAAAGTACGACTTTTTGAAAATTTTATGATTTGTCGTTTGATTTGAGGTATTCAGCTATAAGTATGCAAAATTTCACTCCTCCAACCTAGTTAGGGTTCACTTAGAAAGAATTGTTTAAAATGCACATGTGGGAGCCCAAAGGGTTAAATGTACGACTTTTTGAAAATTTTATGATTTGTCGTTTTGATGTGAGGTATTCAGCTATAAGTATGCAAAATTTCACTCCTCCAACCTAGTTAGGGTTCACTTAGAAAGAATTGTTTAAAATGCACATGTGGGAGCCCAAAGGGTTAAATGTACGACTTTTTCAAAATTTTATAATTTTTAGTTTGATCGGGTTCAGCTATAAGTATGTAAAATTTCACGCCTCCAACCTAATTACAGGCTCACATAGAAAGAATTGTTTAAAATACACATGTGGGAGCCCAAAGGGTTAAATGTACGACTTTTTCAAAATTTTATGATTTGTCGTTTGATGTGAGGTATTCAGCTATAAGTATGTAAAATTTCACGCCTCCAACCTAATTGGGTTTTCACATAGAAAGAATTGTTTAAAATACATATGTGGGAGCCCAAAGGGTTAAATGTACGACTTTTTCAAAATTTTATAGATTGTCGTTTGATGTGAGGTGTTCATCTATAAGTATGTAAAATTTCACGCCTCCAACCTAATTAGAGGCTCACATAGAAAGAATTGTTTAAAATACACACGTGGGAGCCCAAAGGGTTAAATGTACGACTTTTTCAAAATTTTATGATTTGCCGTTTGATGTGAGGTGTTGAGCTATAAGTATGTAAAATTTCACGCCTCCAACCTAATTAGAGGCTCACATAGAAAGAATTGTTTAAAATACACACGTGGGAGCCCAAAGGGTTAAATGTACGACTTTTTCAAAATTTTATGATTTGCAGTTTGATGTGAGGTGTTGAGCTATAAGTATGTAAAATTTCACACCTCCTACCTAATTAGAGACTCACATAGAAAGAATTATTTAAAATACACATGTGGTA
Source organism: Maratus speciosus (assembly GCA_963932465.1). NCBI lineage: Eukaryota > Metazoa > Arthropoda > Arachnida > Araneae > Salticidae > Maratus > Maratus speciosus. The sequence goes on along the minus strand of OZ010795.1, from coordinate 11,484,195 downwards.
GCCCAAAGGGTTAAATGTACGACTTTTTCAAAATTTTATAATTTTTAGTTTGATCGGGTTCAGCTATAAGTATGTAAAATTTCACGCCTCCAACCTAATTACAGGCTCACATAGAAAGAATTGTTTAAAATACACATGTGGGAGCCCAAAGGGTTAAATGTACGACTTTTTCAAAATTTTATGATTTGCCGTTTGATGTGAGGTGTTGAGCTATAAGTATGTAAAATTTCACACCTCCTACCTAATTAGAGACTCACATAGAAAGAATTATTTAAAATACACATGTGGTAGCCCAAAGGGTTAAATGTACGACTTTTTCAAAATTTTATAGATTGTCGTTTGATGTGAGGTGTTCATCTATAAGTATGTAAAATTTCACGCCTCCAACCTAATTAGAGGCTCACAGAGAAAGAATTGTTTAAAATACATATGTGGGAGCCCAAAGGGTTAAATGTACAAGTTTTTCAAAATTTTTGGATTTGTCGTTTGATGTGAGGTATTGAGCTATAAGTATGCAAAATTTCACGCCTCCAACCTAATTGGGGTTTCACATAGAAAGAATTATTTAAAATACACATGTGGGAGCCCAAAGGGTTAAATGTACAACTTTTTCAAAATTTTATGATTTGTCGTATGATGTGCGGTGTTCATCTATAAGTATGCAAAGTTTCAAGCCTCCAACATGTATAGTTTCTGAGAACGGGCTCTGTGACGGACAGACAGACGGACGGACAGACAGACAGAGGAGCGAGACGAATAGGGTTTCGTCAGATGAACGAAACCCTAATAAAAAACATGCTCTATAGCAGGGTTGGCGAAGCTATGGCAGGCGTGCCAGAGTTGGCACGCAAAACAATTTCTCTGGCACGTGAAAAAAAAAAAAAAATCGATTTAAATTTAATAACTTCCTTTTCCTTGTGATGCTTTGTAATGTTTTAGCCATGCGTTTTGCCTTTCTATACGAATTTAAAATCTGTATTTTTCAGATGAATAAAACATGAGATGACATTAGATAGCCGCTGCAATAAAAGGGCAAATGGACCCAATTTTGATATGTATATTAACAAAAATAACAAAATATGAACAAGGTAGGAAGCATTTTCCATCGAATGTACAACAGCAAAAATCTCACCAATACATTATAAATGCATTGTTTAAAACAACTTGGATAATTATAACTTAGACATTTCATACTAAGTTAAAAATTACTAAATAAAAATTAACAGTTTTGTTTTTTTTTTTTTTTGACTGATTACAGCACGTACTCCATAAATAAATCATGCTTATGAATTAAAATATCATTCATTTAATGGCTGATTCCATTATTAGAAGAAATCGCATTTCGGTTTTAAATATTTCTTAATTATTAATTATTAATGCATGAAAAAAAAACTGATTTTATAAACAGTATTTCGTATAAACACCGTACGCTGCACAAAAGTTTGGCACGTGACATTTGTTAATAGACATTGTTTGTGAATTTTTGACACGCGTACGTGAAAAGGTTCGCCGTGCCTGCTCTATGGCCATTTCATCTTTAATTTTAACTTCTACACTTTTTCCCGACATTCATCCTGTAATTCCAAAAATTTCGTTAGTTAATCTGTTCAGTTAATTTGTTCAGGTATAATTTTCGAAAATAAAATCGGTTCGGATTAACCGGAATTTCGGATTACCGGGGTTCGGATTGTGTTTATAATTGTACTTTTAATTAGGATAATTGATAGTATAGGATGATTTCTTCATTTCGTACCGCCTCATTTTTTGACCGAAATTTCCGTTATAAAGCATTCATTCCGCCGATTTTCCGGGTAGACTGATGAATGATGCATCGTAAAAGCTACTCGAAAACGTTTCCGAAAATGACGGGCAGCTAATAAAACTTTATTTTTATAAATTCTACTTTATATTTCGAAAATAAATTGTTTTCTGTGGTTTCTAAAGATAAAAGAACTCTTTTCGGAATATTGGATGACTTGGAAGCGGCTAACGAATATTTTCTTTCGTGATTATTATAGTAAGTTTTCGTAGTTTAAGAGAGTCCGGGACACAATTTAAAATAATTTTTAATTATTGAGTTAAAATTTTGATTTGGGTAGATTCCGCAAGAAATACTACCTATTGCAGTCGTGACCATAGTGCGAATTTTGAAAAATTCCTTCATAACGTTTCATTATAGGAACCCAAAACAACCCCACCTAAAAAGTTTATATATATATATATATATATATATATATATATGTATGTATGTATGTATGTATGTATGTATGTACTAAATTTTGTCCGCACGATAAAAGTCGCAATGATGCACGGATCGTCTTCAAACTCGCCAACAACTTTGAGATGGCTAATATCTCGGCGAGGATTGAAAATGGGCGAAATCGGCTCAAGGGGGTGGAAATGGGGAGGGTTCAAAATTTTGAATACCGTCTTAACATGATTCTGATAAAACCAGCTCTTGCACAACAATGACAGGAAAAAATAAATAATTTTCGTTATAGCAGTTGCCAACAATAAAACTCTCACCACAACAATTACTTCTCTATTGCAAGATTTTCACGTAAAAAATTAAATAAATAGTTTGACAAATTGAAAAAAAAATTGAATATTGCGTCATAAGTTTTCTAGAGCAAGATTTCCGCATGAAAACTCAAAATAAAATAAATAGTTTGTATAGTGTGTCATATTGGAAATAGAATGGACCTCAGCAGGTGAATAGGTAACGTCATGTGAGTTTGAAGAAACGTATTAAAACAGGATAAAAATCCGACTATGGAAGTATTAACATATTTTAACACTTAAAGGTCCTCTGAATTTTTTGTATCCATTTTTAAACCTATTCCATATACATGCGTGTGTGTATTCGTGTATATTAGAATTTTCACAAAAAGTTTAGCTCCCTACAGCTCATTCTTAGTAAAGAAACTGGGTTTATCTCTAATCTTGATTTAAGTTTTGTGGGTGAATTGAGTACTTCACTTCGAAATCTACCTCCGCCTGTAGTAGAGGTCTGCACGGGCCGGAATTTCCAGGCCCGGGCCCGGCCCGGTGTAAAAAGTGAAAGTTCGGACCGAGTCCGGCCCGTATAAAAATCCGTGAAAACAGGCCCGGCCCGACTCAATTTATACAAAAAAAAAAAAAAAAATCCGTTTTTTTCTCGGCATACAATTAAGATTCTTTTAATGAATACTACATAGATATTTGTGGGAACATTTTACGGTATATTTTAGATTACTGTGTGTTCGCAAAACAGAAAACACACAATAGTAAATTTAGTCATCGTCTCTACAGACATTTTAAAATTCAAATAAGGATTCATTAAAAGATTAATTTAGTTCAGAATAAAGGATTAAAAACATGATAACTTTTGAATCTGTATAATAAAAAGTAGATTTGTGAAAATATTTCTCTCATTTTTAAGGCTTTTCTCAAATCCAAAGGAGCTACATTTCGACACATTTATGAATTCATTTCTTTTCTGAAACGCGTAAGATTGGCAGATATTCTTATTCAGAAACTATGTAAATGCCATTTTTTCATAGATAAAAGCAATATATCTTTCTGAAAATACTTTGGCGTTTTGAATCGAATTTCCGGAAGCGATAGCACAGGAAAGGAGAAAAACGTACAGTCACGTGACAAGAATCTCTGTTATCTCTGTAAGTAATTTATCAAATATGGAGAAAGCTATTCGTTTCTAAATGCCTTCAATAGTCAGGCTTGTCAATCTTATGCCTTTATAGTTAAAAAGGAGTCAGAAAATGTGTCTGAAAGTTTCGCATTGTTGAGCAATAAATATGAGAACCACCTTAAGGTATATATCCAAAGATACTGTTAACAGAAGTTCATTATCACTATTAATACTTTTACAAAACATAATGCCTGTCCTACACATCCTGAGATCAGTGGCGTAGCTAGGGGGGGGGGGGGGGGGGGCAAGGGGGGCGGCTGCCCCGGGCGCCGAAGCCAAGGGGCGCCAAATTGAGAGAGGTTTAAACCGAAATTATCTCACATATTTTGACAATAAATAAAAATTGTTAATTTTTTTTGTATGTGTGTGTGTGATTGTGTGTGAATGTTTTCTTTAGTAAGAAATTTTGTAATATCCAAATAATGAAGAAAGCAAAAGTTTCTGTAAATGTTTCTAGGGATGGCTTAACCAGGGATATGTTTAGGAAAATTTTAGGTCCTTTAAAGGACCCTTCACAAAGTAATTTATCTTAAAACAGGACCCTTCAAAATTTTTTATTCCCAAACAGGACCCTTCACAAAACATTTTATCCTAAACCAGGACTCTTCACAAAATTATTTGTCTCTTAAATAGACCTTTCACAGAATTTTTTCACCTTCAAATTGAACTTTTCACAAATTTAGTCATTTAAAAATAAAATCTGGCCTGTAAGTAAGCAGTTGAACTCACCAAAGAACATATTACTTAGCTTTTTATATATGAAGGATAGAACATGAAAACATCGATAATTTAAAATTCACAAAATTATGACTAGAATTTTCACAAATATAAGAAAAAATTCACAATTTTACAAAAACAGGAACCTGTAAGAAAAGTCTGGACAGAACCCTGGCTTAACACACTTTGTACCTAAGATAATTATGTACCTGAATTGAGGCGCAAAATGATTAAACAAGGGGCGCCAAATTGAGAGGAGCTTTAAACCGAAATTATTTCACATACTTTGAAAATAATAAGAATTGTTGACATTTTCTTTCGTGTGTATGTGTGTGAAAGTTTTGAAGAGATTCAGTAAGGGTGGGGGGGGAATGGATCCACAATTGTCAGTCGATGATGTAGGTTTCTAACTGTCTAGCTTCCAGTTTATAAATCAAAGGGCCTGTTACCGACTTGGCGCTACATTCCTGGTATTAAAGAGAACATTGTTCATTTGTATACCAGATGACCCGCCAATCGATTTTTCCAAACAAACCGCGTATGATTAAAACCTCTATTCATATTAAAATTTAAAAAATGTATAAAGAATCTTTCAAAATGAACCTCGGATGGATTCCCACTGTCTTCGGAAGCGTAGACGAGACCTCCTACGCACGCTTCTCTAACCACTAAAAGCATACATTCAAATTTATCGATTTCAAAACGAATTTCCGGCACGGTTCCTCTTCCTGCGTCTCCGTATAGCAGGGGTGCTGCGCACACGCCGAAAGATCTCAGGAGAATCGTAAGATGAGTTGAAAGAAAAAATTCCACAAAAATCGGGTTCATGAAACCTCAAATAAAAATGCCCACTGACGGTGGAAGGTAGAACTATAAACTGTAAGACAATCGAAAACCAAGTTGAATGAGCAAAGTACAGTTGAAATTGGGTTTATAGAACCCGAGATATGAATGCGTCCCCTGCACTGGAAGATGGAGCTAAAAACTGCAAGAAAATCGTAAGCTAAGTTGAATGAATCAATTTCCGTTGAAATCTGGCCAATAGAATCCGAGAAAAGAATGCAGCGTTAATGTTTGATAATGGTGGTAAAAGAAATCTATATTTTGGAAAACATACTTTTAAATGTAAATAAAGGGGGGAAGCCCTCGTAGAGGAACTCTTAACTCATATCACGGGACTCTTGCTACAAAACACATTAATAATCTTCGATTAAATTGATAAAACGCTTTTAAATTATGTTTTTAGCATTTGGCAACGTTTAATAATTAAGTTGATTGTCTACATGCATGGAGGAAACAGATAGATGGAGATGCAGTAAGGTGGCTGGGGTTGACGCCAAAAAAGTAACCCTAAAATCTGCTAAAGTAGGCCCAAACACAAGAACGTGTTTTCACAAATAAAGAAGAAAACTTTTAGTAATACAGTTTTTAATTCATAATACAATGGAATGCTGCTTTGGAATGCTTAAAAATAAACAGATCACTTTCATCACATTCATTCACCTGTTCCAGGTGCTTGTTTTGTTTGGGCTTACTGAGGACGTTTAAATTTGAGGAATAAATGGCTTCATATTGCAAACATTTTTTACGGTATAGTGCATCTCCATCTATCTCTTTCCTCTATGGTTTTCATGTCATATAATCACTGATCCATTGATTTTCGGAAATTAAATGGAGGGCTCGGCCGGAAAGGAGATCTCTTTTTAGTTCGGTTTTTAATGAATGTTCGTCACTGTATGGTTTTTTTCTCCGAACTTTTGAACTATCTTCGACAATTTTTTGAAAAAAAATTAAGAAAAATTACCGACCCCAAAATAAGAAATCTGAGCCTCATGTGCATCAAGATCTGCCTTCAACTACCCTTACCCAAATTTTCAGACTTACACGTGCGGTAGATATTTCTAGCCATCTCCGTCACATATACACAAAGATTGGTTTTCACGCTGATTTTTTCTTCTTAGCATTCCATATGAATATTTTCATGTAATGGGGGCTTCTGTAAACCAATGCAAAATGGATTTAGCTGGAAGAAAAACAAGGAAAGATATTATTTTGTCTTTATTGGAAATACCATTTTTGAATCAAATTGGCATCGAGAAAAGCCATAAAATGTGGGCGATCTACCTCCAAATTTTTGCGTCTTAAATCGTATAAAAAACAAAGCAGGACCTTTCAGTCTTACTACGGCCAATACAAATAGCTGTTTTCATCGTTTTAAAAGTTAAAATATTTCATATATTACTTAAATTCAGCGCATGTGCATTAGAAAAAGCTGTAGCTATATCTATATATGTTATGAATAACTGGGAGATTAATGGGGGTAAAGAATTTGACATGGGAACCTCTTTGTGAACTGAATTCGCTTATTTCCTTGCTGCATCTTACGATCATCTTCACGAGTTCGACCGGATGTCCCTCGAACCATTTCCGTCAATTTCGAGACCTACATGGTCGTTGGCGGCACGCACCTATGGGCAAAATGTAATCTTTATAGAGCGCCTTCTTGCTAATATGTTGGGGCTTGTAATATTTTTCAGCAGGGGGCGAAGATAACATTTAGTTTAACCCGTTAGGGACCATGGGTGCACATAATCACCCTCAAAAAGAGCATACCGAATTTGTTTTAGGCACCAGTAAAAAAGAAAAGTAATATTTAGTTTCTTTAATTAGAGCATTTTCGTGATTGTTTAAGTAAATGTAACTTCTTTTAAATAAGTGGTGCCAACGGAATAAAATTTGTGTAAAAGCCACCGGTCCCGAAGGGGTTAATGGGTTAATTCGCTCTTGATTGATCTGTGGTCAAGAATCGCACAATTTCCGGGGTCTGTGACTAGGCTTTAACCACTAACGAAGGAGAATCGTTCAACCGTCAGCATTTTCAATCTTAAATTACTCTCTTATTTTAATGGTGAACGTAAAAAATATTATGCTGGGAAACAAAGTTACAAAGGGTAAAACGGATTTTAGAATATAAGATTTAAAGTTAGGAAAACGAATTTAAGAATTTTAATTTATATTTTTGAAATGTAATTTAAATTTTGAATTTTAAAAGGATTTTAATTCTTATCCCCTTCATCTTTATATTTAGTAAACACCCTTCTATATAAATAGGATAATTGTCATGCGACTGCACTCGTATTTATAAACCGATTTGGATGTGATTGGGCATATGTTAAGGATTTATTAAGATCTCGATCAAATTCGTTGGACATCTTGATCGCCATCTTGTTTCAAAATGGCGTCTCCTTAAAGGTTTCAAACAAAAAAAAATACATATACAAAAAATTATAAATGCAAAGTTTACTTCTTGCATGATCGTTAGGTTTTTATAGAAGGATTCAAGAACATTTTTTGGTTTTCTTTTATCTTAAAAAATGGATGAGTAGAGCAATTTGAAATTCTATGGTGGCTGCCATTTTGAAACAGAAGATTTTTTTTCTCCATAATCGGGCATAATTTATGAGTTTTAGCAAATGTGTTTTTTGTAAATTTATTTTCATTGTTGCTAATCCACAGCTTAAATCAACAGTCATATCCGTGAACGTAACGCTAAGTTTTTGAAATTCCCAATCAAATTCAGTACTGATGAGTACTAGAAATGTTTTATAATCGGGTTTCACACATTTTAGTTTCGTGTGTTTGAGCTGAATCCTTAAAAACAATGAAAAGTGAAGCTATCTTTTCCTCCCTGTACAAGCCAAAAAGATTTTTTTTTCTGTCTTGAGGTAAAACAATGTGGTTATTTTTTTTTATTAAGGGGGGGGGGGGGGCTCAAAATTTCTGCCTGCCCCGGGCACCAAAAAACGTAGCTACGCCACTGCCTGAGATCGATTAAGACCAGTTCCGTCCCGGTACGAGTCTGCTGAAAACAATTAAACCCGAATTCAGACATCTTGTAACTGTACGATGCCGATGTCTACGATAAATAGACATGTTACTTTCTGTATTGATGTTGTTAAACTCGCATCGACTCGTGACGCACATTTATACTTCTCGAGAAAATCATATTCATTGAAAATGGCTCGTATTTTATCTGCTTCGCTTGAATTCTTATATCGGGCCGATGGGCCCGATTAATTTTTTTATCGGCCCGGCACGGCCTGTCAGGCCGTTCAATTTTTTTGCCGGCCCGTTTGAAAATTCGCCATCATTCCGCGGGCCGGGCCGGGTACGGGGCCCGTGCAGACCTCTAGCCTGTAGGCCGAGCCGGCAGGGATTTTTTTTCATTATAGCAGTTGCCAACAATTTAAAAAAAGCAATAAAATTCTCACCACAACAATTGCTTTTCTATTGAAGATTTTCACGTGAAAAATTAAATTAAATAGTTTGACGAATTGAAAACAAATTGAATATTACGTCATACGTTTTCTAGAGCAAGTTTTCGCATAAAACCTCAAACTGAAATAAATAGTTTGACGAATTTAAAAAAAAAATATTGCGTCCTATTTTAAATATAATGGATCTCAGCAGGTGAATAGGTAACGTCATGTGAGTTTGAAGAAGCGTATTCAAACATGATAATATCCCGACTATGGAAATACTAACATATTTTAACATTTTGATGTTCTCTGAATTTGCTTTAGTCATTTTTAAACATATTCCATATATATGCGTGTGTGTATTCGTGTCTATTAGAATTTTCACAAAAGGTTTAGCTCCCTAGAGCTCATTCTTAGTGAAGAAACCGTGTTTATCTCTCATCTTGATTTAAGTTTTGTGGGTGAATTTAGAACCTAACTTCGAAATCTACCTCCGCCTGTAGGCCGAGTCGGCAGGGATTTATCTTTATTTTTTGTGATCGTTAACCATGTTATTTATCAACAAAATCACATGATTAAACTTCTCATATATTTTTTTTAAATTTAAAATTCATAAAAAAAATGGGGTAATTTAAAATCGTTATAACTCGAAGTATTATTTGTAGAATTTCATTTTTCTTTTCATTTAAAAAAACAGAAACATATAATTTTCAATTTTGATTCAGCCTTTTTAAAAATATAAATTTAAAAATATTAAAGTAAAAATTTAAAAAAAAATGGTGTAACTTAAAAAAAAATCATATTTTCAAAAGTAAACTATTTTTTTCCTAATTTGATGGAATAGCATTAAAGTAAAACAATTGAAAAAGACATGTTCCAAGTTTGAAACATTTATCTTTAACCGTTCTTGACTTACAACGATTTAAATACGAGAAAGGGTGAAAAAAGCCATCATGAAAAAAAAACGCATTTTCACAAGAAGTCGTTTCCATGTCAGCCATTGCTTGAAAGTTAGATTTTGAAAACAACAAATATATATATATATATATATATATTTCTGTTCTAATCAAGATAGAGACATGATTTTAACGTCATTTTAAGCAGAAAAAAAAACTGAGAAATTTTTAATGCAATAAAAGTTTTTTAGAAAATTTGGAGATTTTTGTGTCCCGGGCCCCTTAAGAAACATGTCTTTGTGTAAGAAACAGTGTATAGTAGATGACATTAGAATAGCCAGCCAGTTGTTAAATTATTGGATTCCCACCCACCAAGGGCTAAAGTGTTTGTTAGTTTTTAAACATCAACGGCCACACTTACAGAAATATGCATTTATTTATTTTTTAATCCACTGCAAAACATCAAAAGACTGAAAAAAATATTGGCTTCTTTTTTTTTTTTTGCCCCCACTGCCGGCATGACGTTCTCTTTTTCCCATCGTCCCATTTATTTCCGGCGTGAATGCTTGAGCTCAGTTTTAGAATTTCAGAAGGAAAAAAAAATAAATAATGCTAAACGGAAAAAAAAAAAATGATGCTATTTCTTGCCAACACTCGGTGCAATGTTAATGAAATACAGTTCCGAATGTTAAAAATTTATCTCAGACGGCTTCACACTCCGCCAATTTAAATTTTACGCAAGTCACACTGTATAAAAAATTGCGTATCTCAAATTTAACTAGTATAAAAGCAAAAATAACTTTTTTTCAAAAACACTCTTCTAAACACTCTAACATTCAACGTTCATCTTGAAAATCACATCTTAATTTCTGACTGAGATTCATGTTTTTCCTCAAAAAATTTCTGTTAAAATGCAGATTTTACAGTACTTCGGTCGATTTTAAGCATTTTTTGCTGTTCATTTTACACCAATTTTGCTTTTTTAGATTTTACAGTACTTTTATCGATTTTCAGCATTTTTTGCTACTCATTTAACAACTTTTGTTTTTTAGATTTTAGAGTACTTATGTAGATTTTCAGCCTATTTTGCTGTTATTTTAACAAATTTTGTTTTTTCAGATGTTGCAGCACTTTCGTTGATTTTCAGTACTAAAAATTTTTACATTCAGCATAAAATTTTGTTTTTAGATTGTGCAGACTTTTGTAATTTTCAGTATTTTTTGCTGTTAACTTTTTTTAGAGGTTTTACAGAACTTTCGTAATTTTCATACATTTTGATGCTAATTTAGTTCAGCAGTTTTTTTGTTTGTTTGTTTGTTTGTTTGTTTTGTTTTTGACACCACATTTGTAAATTTTACAATAAGGCTCTGAAATTTTGCTGTCAATTTAATGACTTTATTTTCAACTACTTTGTGATAAACAGCATGTGGTCATACTATGAAGAATCAAGAATGCACAAATCACTTGAATTTGAACATCGTTACTTTCTAACACCAGAATTTCAGAAATTAAAAAAATAATTTCCATAGGGTAAAGGCATCACTTCAGGGCCTTTCAATGCCAAGCACAATTTTGATTATTTAGCATCACGACCCCGCCCACTAAGCTGTGGCACTCAGTGTTGAATCCAGGGGTTGGCCCGGGGGAGGGGATAATACCCCCCGGAGCCATGAGATCACCCCGGAAGATTTGAGATTTTGTGTTTTCAATGGTCAAAAAGTGCAACCTCCCCCAAACTGTATAATCCCTCCCCCCCTTTGGAGCCACAGAAATCCAAAGAAAAGTGTCTGAATTCAATACTGGTGGAACTAGAGCTCTCCAATTTGGTAAAACAGACCTTTAAAATATATACCTTGCACTGTTCTAAGGCATTCCTTTTTTTTTTTTTTTTTTTGTTTTTTGGCATTGAGCGCCGAACTCGATTCTGTAAAACTGACTGATTTTTTGACTGTAGGTATGGAAAAGGAATGGATAAAAAAACACATAACTTTGGCTCTTTTTAAGATGGAGCAACAGGAAAAAAGTGAAATAGTCTTTAAACTATCTTTTTAGGGCTTCTAAATGGATTTCTGATCGTAAATGAATTGATATTAAACTGATGAAAGCATTTTTTTCACTTCATATTTTATGTTCCACTTTTAACAAGTCTCTTGGTGACCGTTTCCTAATCAGTTGGCCTATTATAAGCGAATCGTTCTATCCACTGTGGATAGAGAGTTCGATACAGCCTGACAGCGTCTCCTGTTGGCGATTGACACTCAAAACTAACACAGCTCCACTCATCAGGGATTTCACACCTTAATTTTCAACCATCATATTTCGCAAATCATAAATTGTCGTATTTAAAGAATAACAAAAATCACATACTATAAAGTAGAGGAGATGGCTGCATTTTTTAATTTTTGATAATTGATTTTTACGTACTTTTTTGCACTAATCTGAAAATGACTTTCATTTTTAACCATTACGTTAGAATTTTTTTGCAAATGTGTAAGTTAAAATATAGCGAAAATCTCATATTATAAAACATATGTAAAATTTATTTTATTTTATTTTATTCAATAATTTATTCGATATTTTTCCTTATCCTGGGATTCTTACAGCTGGATGTTGTGATGAGATGGGCGAGGAGATCAAATTTTAACTTTGAACTTTTTAACTTTAAAATTTACAATTTGCGAAAAATCCTGATGTGATGGCTTAAAATGAAGGTCAATTCCGGATTCAGCGGTACAGAATACATAAGAATCAGTTATCAAAAGCTAAAAAACATGAAATAACCCAACTTTTGCAGGCTAGTGTAATCTAATAATATTTTTAAATACATATCGTTTTGTAAAGAATTGAGGCTGTTAATTTAGCATCATTTTATTTAACAAAAATTCTGTTTTTTTCTTTCTTCTTAAATGTTTATTACAAATTGCATATTTTGCAGAATGGTCAGAATGACTAAAGATTTCAAATTTATATTGCAATGTTAATTTTACTCTCAACCTTTTTTTAATATATCTGACGAAATCATATTTCGACTCAATTTGTGAATGACCCCCAATTTGCAGCAAAAAATAGGCTCCCACTTTAAACAGGTATTACTCGGTCAATTTTAATCGTAGAACAACGGGACTTTTTTTGTATTACTTGTCAGCGTAAAAGGAAAAATTTACTAAATATAACTTATAGGACCGGGGGACCGTATAAAAATTTAAATTTCGTAATTTTTTAAGAAATGTTTTTGTTGACCCAGATCGCTTTTAAAATATTTTTTTACCTGATTTAAAACATTTTTGTAATTGGAACTATATGTCTATGACTAACGGTTTAGGAATTAGCCATTTGACACCGTTGAGACCGGACACCCTATATATTATCCACATGCCTTCTTACAACCAAATAAGTTAATAAATACGTGTGTTATCGCGTGACAAATATCAGATCGTTTCAAAATGTCAGCCATGCTAGAAATTCAAAGTGCTATAACTCAACCATTTTTTAAGATATAGACGAAACAAAAACTGCCCTGGGATCTTTGTATCAAGGTCAAACACATAAAAAAAAACCTTTTTCATTTTCCAGTTTTTTGATACCTCACTTTAAATTTTAAATTAAAAATGTTTTTTAAATGTTCCCTTTTGAAACAAGATGGCGAATGAAGCTTGCCTACGAACTCGGTCGAGACATTGGTATGTACTATGTACACACCAAGTTACATCCAAATCGGTTCATAAATACACCTGTTATCACGTGACAAAAATCAGGTCGTTTCAAAATGTCAGCCACAATAGAAATTCAAAATACTATAACTCAATCATTTTTTAGATATAGACGAAACAAAAACTGTTCCGGAATCTTTGTATCAAGGTCAAACACATAAGAAAAAAAATCTTTCTCATTTTCCCATTTTTTGAAACCTCATTTTAAATTTTAAATTAAAAAAAAATTTTAAATGGCCGCCATTTTGAAACAAGATGGCGAATGAAGCTGGTCAACGAACTCGTTCGAGACATTGGTATGTACTTTGTACACACCAAGGTACATCCATATCGGTTCATGAATACGCCTGTTATCGCGTGACAAAAATTAGGACGTTTCAAAATGTCAGCCACGCTAGAAATTCAAAGTACTATAACTCAGCCATTTTTTAAGATATAGACGAAACAAAAACTGCTCCGGAATCTTTGTATCAAAATCAAACACGTAAAAATAAAATATTTTTCAATATTCAATTTTTTGGTACCACATTTCAAATTTTAAATTTTTTTTAAATTTTTAGATGGCCGCCATTTTGAAACAGGATGGCGGATGAAGCTGGCCAACGAACTCGGTCGAGACATTGGTAGGTACTATGTACACACCGAGTTTCATCCAAATCGGTTCATAAATACGAGAGTTACAGTGTGACAAAGATCAGATATATATATATATATCAGTTTTGAACGGAGGGTGGTTTCGGGGTATGGGGGTCATGATCGATGAAAATATACCTAAATTTTTTGAAATCGCTTTCCTCCGAACAGCTGCAATAGGTAGCTTTTTGTAATGAAAGCTACCTAAATGTGTGTCTCACACAGACGGACAGACAGACATTTCGTAAAAATATGTTTTTCGCTATCTCTGGCCCCTAAAACATATAAATCCGTCGAAAACCAGAAGTGGGAAATTTTCATGATTCCAATACTTTCTTCTTGTAAAGATAGAAGAAAGTAACGAGTCGGATGTGTCAATTCCAAAATTTTCTTCTATCTCATACATGTTAATACTTCCTAAAAAAAGGCAGCGCCCCAGGTTAGACACCAAAATCGAATCAGCAACAATTTATCTCAACTGAACCTGAAGTTCGTTACAAATCCGTGCATTAGTTTCTGAGATAGAGCTACTGCGGAGATCGTGAAAAGTTCTGCACAGCATTGGCACCGAAAGAGCGATTCACAGCAAAAACTTATCAGGGACTGACTGAATCTAAAGCTTGATGGAAATTCATGCATTAGTTCTTGAGATACAGCTTTTGGGATAATCATGGATAATGCAGCATAACAGCACCACCTATCGGTCGATTGACACCAAAAAGTTATCAGCTCCAAATTGTATCAAGAACTAACTGAACTTGAAGTTTGAAGAAAATTCGTGCTTTAGTTTCTGATATAGAGCTATTGCGATCATCATGAATAATGCAGCGTAACTGCGCCACCTATTGGGCGATTTCCACCAAAAAGTTGGCAGCACCCTATTATACCAAGAACTAACTGAATTTGAAGTTTTCTGAAAATCCGTGCATGAGTTCTTGAGAGAGAGCTATTGTGGAAATCATGAATAGTGCAGCCTAGAAACGCCATCTGCTGGGCGATTTGCACCCAAAAGTAATCAGCACCCATTCCTATCAGGGATTCACTGAATCTGAAATTTTATTAAATTCCGTTCATGAGTTCTTGAGATAGAATTCGTGTCACACACAGAATTTGTGTCACACACAGACAGACTCGCAGACAGACATTTTATAAAAACATGTTTTTCGTCATCTCTGACACCTAGCGTATAAATCCGTCGAAAACGGGAATTCGTAGATTTTCAGGAATCGAATCTTTCTTCTTGTAAAGATAGAAGAAAACACAGTGAAACTTTTTTAAAGGTCACCCCTATTCAAGGGCCACCTCTATTAAGGGCCAGTATTTTTAGGAACGAAAATATTCCCCATAGACATAATGTTAAATTGACTCCTATTAGGGGCCGCACCTACCGCTCAAAAAAGGCCCTATTTTCTCCATATGCCTTAAATCCTAAACCTAAAGATAAGAGTTCAGCAAACAACTGCACTTGCACTAAAGAAGCAGAGGGAGATGGGGAGGATTTAGTAACACAATGAAGCACCACAAAGTTTTCCACAAGTGAGACAAAGAGGTGTTCCTCACACATTGTTTGACCTTTCAACCTGTAGGGGTTGGGTTGGAGGGGAAACTTGACCCTTTGTTGTGGGCACAGAAAGGATAACAAGTTATCTAGAAAAACTGATTCCACATTTACTAAAACTATGAATGCATATTGAAGCACGATTTTTACACCTGTTAGGAAACGTTAGCAGAAATAAATAAACTAATACCTCATTCTAATGCATTAATAAATGATGCAAATTTAAGTAATTTCTTCCATAAAGTAAAAAAAATCATTAGAAACCAAAATTGCCTGCGAAAAAATTATGAAAAGTAAACAAACTTGAATAGAATTTTTTCAATCATGTATATAGTTTGAAAACGTTAATAAACAATTTTTTCACCTATATAGGTTTTGTTTATCTTATTTTAAATGTTTTTTTTTTTTTTTTGTCACTCCTATTCAAGGGCCACCCCTCATAAGGGTCAATTTTCACTGGAACGGCAGGTGGCCCTTACAGAGAGGTTTCACTGTAATAATAAAGATTTTACCTTGCGATTTATCGCCTTTAAACTTTCAACTGTTTGTATATAATAAATCAAATAAAAAATAATCTATTTTTAAACACAATGTAAAATTTTAACTTTTGGAATGAATTACAACACTACAAACTAGTATGTTGTGGCCATCGCAAAACTTTCTTCTCTATAAATCACATCAATTAAATCATTTAAATAGTAAAAGAAATTACATCTATTAAGTACCAATTTATATCAAAGTAAATCTGCACTTGATATTGGATGAAAATTCGGGCATTAATTCTTGAGATAGAGCTATAGCGGAAATTCTGAAAAATGCAGCCTAGCAGCGCCACCTGTTGAGCGATTTACACCAAAACATAAATAGCAATAATTCATATCATGGACTAACTTAATATAAACTTTATTAAATTCCGTGCGTTAGTTCTTGAGATAGAGCGCCCACAAAATTTGTGTCACCTACATACAGACAGACAGACAGAGTCACAGACAGGAAAGTTTGTAAAAACATGTTTTTCGGAATCGCTGACCCCTAAAACGTGTCAATCCGTCGAAAACAGAAAGTCGAAAATTTTCGCGATTCCAATACTTTCTTCTTGTAAAGATAGAAGAAAGTAAAAACATGACAGTCACGACAGTAAAGCGAAACTGAATTAAATTATTAGCATTTTACTTTCTTCTATCTTCAATAGAAAATATTGTGATCGAAATTTTTTTCGCCTTCCGGTTTCCGAATGATTTACACGTTTTAGGGGGTTTTTTACACTACTTTTTAGGGTTCCGTACTTAAAAAGTAAAAACGGAACCATTATAAGATCACTCCTGTGTCTGTCTGTCTGTCAAAGCCATTTTACTCGTATACTATGGAACGTGGAAAGTTCAATTGGGGAAGTAATAAAGACTACTGACCCACATATTTTCAGATTATTAAACGTTCACAAATATATTTAGAGAAAATGTAGAGGGGCTAATTAAGCTACTTGAAAAAAAAATCTTTTCTTTGTATATCGTGTGAAAGCTTTCGTAACGCTAAACTCAAAAATACATTTCTTTTAATTTTAGGTTTATAGTTGTAGAGATATCGATGAAAAAATTAGAGGTAGTAGACGTTAAACCTTGCAGGAAAATTATAGCAATTACCCTAGATCACTTAGTTTTTGAGAAAAACGCGTTTTTCTGTTACACACAAATTGCGATTTGCGGGCATTCAGCAAAGGAGTTGAGGAGTGCTGATGGTACCTTTCGTGCAGAAGTATAAAAGCATTGTTGATAATGATTTTTGAAAAAAATCGTCGGTCATTAGCCGAGATATTAACCCTTTAAGACACGGCCGGTTTGGACATACATAATGACAGGGTCGGCGTACTCTATGTACCATTGGCTTTTAAAGCGCAGATAATAACTTTTAATGATACATTTTTGTTATACAACGCTCAGTAGTAGTATAAAAGCAATATACGTCAAATTGTTAAAAACAAACTAATTTAATTAGAATTAATCACATAAATACTATGGGTTTCACGACTAGTTTGCATTGAGTGTATATCTCTATACACCTCCTGTGTCTTTAAAAGTTAATTAAAAACTTATCTGCAAAAACGCGGCACGAACTCAGGCGGCGTCGCAACTCTGCGACCTCCTTTCGAAGCGCTCTTAGCACAATGCGCAAGTTTAAACTTTGAACAAGGAATTTTTTTTAGATACACTGTAAAAAGAAAAGATTATTACGATGCTGAATTTAGTTTTATGAAATGCCAAATGAAGTTCAAATATGCACTTCTTTTATTGTCAGTACCGAATTCAGTTAATTATAAACAGATTAGGATAAGATTAAAAAAAGAGTTATACAGAATAGCAAGCAATATTTGCTATTCTTTAGGCTTCATATCTTTTTGAACTTTTTTGTTATATCCATTCACACTTTTCTAGTATATACAGCTATACCCAACCCTACGTTGTATAGTTTTTTACGAAGTCTTATTATTCTTTTAGCAACGATTTTTTTACTAACACAGTTAATAATTCACATATTTATTGTACGGAACCCTCAAATAATACTGGCACTTGACAGTTTATTTAAATATTAAGATGTATGAGATAGAAGAAAGTTTTGGGATTGGCACATCCGACTTGTTCAATGTAAACCTAGAACTTTTTGCCACGAATCAAATGAAAAAAAAAATCGAATCCTTTATATTTTTGGTATCAACGGAAAATTTTAACTTTTTACATCAATTAATGAAAGAAATAAAATAAAATCTTTTACTTTTGATATCAATATAAAATTTGAAATTATACAGGTTGTCCGCTCTCAGCGGTGTCCAATGGCAATTCCTAAACCGTTAGTCATAGAGTTCCAATTAGAAAAATGTTTTAAATCAGGTCAAGAAATATTTTAAAAGCGATTTGGGTCAATAAAAACATTTCTTAAAAGATTACGAAATTTAAATTTTTATACAGTCCTCCGGTCCTATAAGTTATATTTAGAAAAAATTACCTTTTATACTGACAAGTAATACAAAAAAAGTCCCGTTATTCTACGATTAAAATGGACCGAGTCATAGCTATTTAAAGTGGGAGCCTATTTTTTGCTGCAAATTGGGGGTCAATCACAAATTGAGTCGAAATATAATTTCGTTAGATATATTTAAAAAAATGGTCGAGAATAAAATTAACATTGCAATATAAATTTGAAATCTTTAATCATTCTGACATATTAATGTAAAATATTCAATTTGTAATATTACAAAATGATGCGTATTTTAAAATATTATTAGATTACACTAGCCTGCAAAAGTTGGGTTATGTCATGTTTTTTAGCTTTTGATAATTGATTCTTATGTATTCTGTACCGCTGAGTCCGAAATTGACCTTCATTTTTAACCATCACACCAGGATTTTTCGCAAATTGCAAATTTCAAAGTTAAAAAGTTCAAAGTTAAAATTGAACCTCCTTCCCCATCTCATCGGACCACTGAGCTGTTTAGCCGTAAGAATCCCAGGATAATCAAAAATATTGAATAAAATAAAATAAAGTTTTATATATGCTTTATAGTATTAGATTTTTGCTGTATTTTAACTTACACATTTACGATTTGCAAAAAAAATTCTAACGTGATGGTTAAAAATGAAGGTCATTTTCAGATTCAGTGCTAAAAGTACGTCAAAATCAATTATCAAAAGTTAAAAAACACAGCCATCTCCTCTAATTTATAGTATCCGATTTTTGTTATCCTTTAACCTCGACAATATAGGATTTGCAAAATATCCTGACATGATGGTTCAAAATTAAGGTAATTTTCGGATTCAGTGCTAAAAAATACATAAAAGTTAAAAAACCCAACAAGCGCAGTCTTGTATTATCTAATCTAAAACTTTTTCTTAAACTTCTTGGCGGTAATCTATCCGAAATTTTTTGTGTTATCCTGTAAAATAAGTATAAATAGTAACCACCGAAAATCATAATAATATTATATTGTTATCGGATTTGCGACAGTATGTAAAATGTAATCTCGATCGGATATTTGAAAGTGAGTTAAAGTTCGAATACAAATTTTGAACTAGAAAAACATACATACGATCGTTGAAGTAACATAAAACTTATAAAAACTAGTTATATGTGCCAATCCCAAAACTTTCTTCTATCTTATACATCTTAATATTTCAAAAACTAGTTACACATGTTAATACTTCAATATTATTAGTTCAATATTATACCAACTTTGATTTTCATCTTAAATTCCTGCTTCAGTCAATTAAATGAACTAAAAACGAGTTAATCTATATCATGATATTTCTTAAAATTAATAGTTTTTCCTTATTCTGTTGTTATCAGATGTTTGCCAATAGCCGGCTTAGCAGGAAGCGAGTTTCCGCGTTTGCACGAGCCGCCGATGGACAACAGAACTACGAAAAATCAAGAAAAGTATACAAAAATCGCTATCACAGAGCCCCTTTACCGCGCGATATTTCCAAATTCGAGGAGGACCTGTTGGCCAAAGCCAAAAATATGCACAAAAAATTTGGTTCAATTGTATGCATAATTTTATACACTTTTCGACTGTACAATAAAGAAAATGTCACAAATATCTCTATTACAGTGGCCCCCTTCCGGCAGATTTTTTTCAAATTCAGGGAGGACTTGTTTGCCATAGCCAGAAACGTACACAAAAAATTTGGTTCAATTCTATGCATAAATTTATACAATTTTCGAGGTGTAATAATGAAAATGGCGCAGAGATCCAATTATAGCGCCACCTTCTGGCGGTATTTTTTCAAGTTCAGGGAACGCTTGCTTGCCATAGCCAGAAACATACAAAAAAAATTGGTTCAATTCTATGCATAACTTCATACACTTTTCGATGGTAGAATAATGAAAATGGTACAGACATCGCAATTATAGCACACCCTCCGGAGGATTTTTTCCAAATTCAGGGAGGACCTTCGTGCCATGACCAAAAACAAACACAAAAAATTTGGCTCAATTCTATGCATAACTTCATACACTTTTCGATGGTACAATATTCAAAATGGTACAAAAATCGCTATTACAGCGCCCCTTACCGGTGAATTTTTCCAAATTATGGAAGGACCTGCTTGCCATAGCCAAGAACTTAAAATAAAAATTTGGTTCAATTCTATGGATAACTTCATACACTTTCGGATGGTACAATATTCAAAATCGCACAAAAATCGCTATTACAGCGCCCCCTGCCGGCGAGTTTTTTTCCAATTTCAAGGAGGATCTGCTTGTCATAGCCAAAAACTTAAAATAAAAATTTGGTTCAATTCTATGCATAAATTCATACCCTTTTGAATGATACAATATTCAAAATCGCACACAATTCGCTGTTACAGCGCCCCCTACCGGCGAATTTTTTCCAATTACAAGAGGATCTGCTTGCCATAGCCAAAAACTTAAAATAAAAATTTTGTTCAATTCTATGCATAAATTAATACACTTTTGAATGATACAATATTCAAAATCGCACAAAAATCGCTGTTACAGTGCTCCCTACCGGCGAATTTTTTCCAAATTCAGAGAGGACCTACTTGCCATATCCAAAAACTTAAAATAAAAATTTGGTTCAATTCTATGCATAACTTCATACACTTTTAGATGGTACAATATTCAAAATCGCACAAAAATGGCTGTTACAGCGTCCCCTACAGGCGAATTTTTTCCAAATTCAAAGAGGACTTACTTGCCATATCCAAAAACTTAAAATAAAAATTTGGTTCAATTCTATGCATAACTTCATACACTTTTAGATGGTACAATATTCAAAATCGCACAAAAATCGCTGTTACAGCGCCCCCTACCGGCGAATTTTTTTCGAATTCAAAGAAGACTTACTTGTCATATCCAAAAACTTAAAATAAAAATTTGGTTCAATTCTATGCATAACTTCATACACTTTTAGATGGTACAATATTCAAAATCGCACAAAAATGGCTGTTACAGCGTCCCCTACAGGCGAATTTTTTCCAAATTCAGAGAGGACTTACTTGCCATATCCAAAAACTTAAAATAAAAATTTGATTCAATTCTATGCATAACTTCATACACTTTTTGATAGTACAATGGCGACAGACAGACGGACAGACGGACACACGGACAGACAGACATTTTCTATAAACATGTTTTTTGGGATCTCTGACCCCTAAAACGTGTAAATCCGTCGAAAACCGGAAGTCGAAAAAAATTTCGATTACAATACTTTCTTCTATTGAAGATAGAAGAAAGTAATAACATAACTTTTGTTAAAAGAAATCATAAAAGAAACAATCTCAAATCCTGACAAAATAAAACATATGTTATTTAGCCAATCTGAAACTTAATAAATGTTAACTTAATCGTCATACGTGTATGATTTTTTTCAAAGCGCAGATACACATGAAATAAGATCTTCGAGTACTTTAAGCACTTGGTAATGTGACCCCTCAAAGCCAAGCCAAACTCATTTCTTTTCAGAGCAGAAAAGTGGCATAAGTCATGCATTTTTAAAGTTTCATAACTAGCTCAATTTAGGTTAAATGAATGGGACTTTTTTTTTTGTCTTACTTGTCAGTGTAATAGGAAATTTTTACTATGTATAACTTATAGGACCGGGGGACCGTATAAAAATTTAAATTTCGTAATTTTTAAAGAAATTTTTTTATTGACCCAAATCACTTTTAAAATATTTCTTTCCCTCATTTAAACCATTTTTGTAATTGGAACTACATGTCTATGACTAGCGGTTTAGATATTAGCCATTGGACACCGTTGAGAGTGGACACACTGTATATCAATTAAATTAATCAAAAGTAAAACTTTTTGTAAAAGTTTTATAAATTTTAAACAAAAAGTCAAGAGAGAGTCACAATAAAAACTAAACGTTTTATAAAATTTCTGTATCCATTAAATGAAATTAAAAAGCTAATCCAAACTTTTTGTATCAATGTAAAATTCTAATTTTTAGTATTCACTAAATTTAAAATGAAATGAAAAGCAATCAAGATAATCTTTTGATATCAATTTAAAATTTTAACTTTTTGTATCAATAAAATCAATTTGAAAAGAATCGCATATTTAAACTTTTCGAAAACTTAAAATTTAAATTTTTTTCAGTTAATTTTTTTTTTTTACTTTTAATAACAATGCAAATTTTTAACTTTTTGTAAGCTTGTCTGGTTTTTGTAGGTAAAGATAGAAAATATTGCAATCGATTTTTAACTCACTTCCTGAGTAGCTAGAATTATAAAAATTATTTTCACGGGTGTATTTTGAATATAACACTTTACTATTTTTGTAACTCAAATTATCAATCAATGTGGCATTTTTTCGTTAACCTGCCACAGGGGATAGAGTCTCTGTGTGACTCGTACAATTGTATAGGAGTTGAAATAACAATGGATGGATTGATGTGACTTTAAGGGGTCTCAAGACTTTTAAAGTTTCAAAATTTTCGAAATTTAAATATTTTTTTTTTTTTAGATTTTAAACTGCCATCTTTTCTAAACATTTTGATAGAATTGAAATCTTTGAAATTCCCATTAGAACAGAAGTTATGGTTTTTAAAATTCTGCTTGCTCAATAGCTAAAGAGGCATTTCCGAAATTTTGAAGTCATTTTCCTCCAAATGACGTTTTGGGGCATAACGTGCACTATATCTCAAAAACTTTTGAAAATTTTTTTTCATTAAATTTTCGAAACACATGTTTCATGTTAGTCTGTATAAACTGAACCTAAAATTTTTCTTTTATTGTTCAAAAAAATATTTTTTTATGTGATTATATTGTTGAAATTTTCAAAATTTCGCATTTGCTAAAAACAACTTTGTATTAAAAGTATAAAATGCTTTAAATACAAACTTATTTAGGTTCATGGTACTAATTACAATCTGAAGTATAAGTAAGCACCAAAACTTTTATTCTGGTTGCAAAATTTATTGTGTGATCCTGCTCGTAAGCTGCTATGCTAATTTTCTGTCTCGTCCAATGTCTGATAGTTTGGAGCCCCCTGTAAATGCTAATTCTACATCTTGCAATTTTTTAAATGCATGAAATGAAAGAACATATATCTTTCGTCCCTATAAAAAATGTGTTCTAAAATTATATACATTTTAAAATATTAAATGTTGAAAATGTTTTGTTTGTTTTTTTCAATTTTAAGAGTCCTGAAACCCCTTAAACGTTCGCCAAAATGGGCCCAATGGTTGTGAAATTGCAACCATGAAACATTTTAAAGGATAAAAAATTAGAAAATAAATTATGAATAAAAAATGAAGAGTATAATATTTAGAAAAAAAACTCTTTTATCAATGAATAGTTTAATTTTAATTCATTTAAGTTAAGAAATCAATTTAGAAATCCTAAAAAGAGAATTTAAATAATGTTTTATTTTTTTTTCTCCTGATGACAAACAACAGAGAGTTAAAATTATTTATTTTTTA
Organism: Maratus speciosus; assembly: GCA_963932465.1. NCBI lineage: Eukaryota > Metazoa > Arthropoda > Arachnida > Araneae > Salticidae > Maratus > Maratus speciosus. Next base: position 11,460,294 of record OZ010795.1, on the reverse strand, counting down.
ATCCATTCACTTGCTTGCGCTTTCTACCAAACGTAAAGAAAGCAGTGAACTTTCCATGATCCAGTTCGATGCCCTTTCCCCCATTGTAGCACGTATTTTAACGGAAATTTGGGGGGGGGGAGGGGGAGCATGAATGACGAAAAAAATGTGATGGGATGTTCAAGAGTTATATATAGGAGTATTATATAGCAGTATATATTAGAGTTTTTTTTTTTTTTTTTTTACATTTTTACTTTTATACTTATTATATCAGTCAAATGAAAAATAACACTGGACAACAACTTTCGCTATGTTACTGAGACGAAATGAATTGTTTCTCAGTCAATTTCTTGCGCTGATTCCGAATCTAATTTTAGATTTTCTGCAGAACGTCTAGATTCTGAAATGTTTGCATATTTCGATATGTGCAAATTTTGTACAATTATATGCAAATTTAAGGCATAAAGCAATATCAGACTGGCTTTTTTTTATGTTATGTACACACCCCTAAAAAGTGTTTTATATCAAACTTGTGCCAATACCATACGAAAGTAGAAATTCATGTTATTCAAAAACACGACGGCGAAATTCTAAAATGGAGGGCCAAAATCACAGTCAGGGGAAATCCGAGCACCTCATTGGTCATTGAGTTGCGTCCTTTTCAGAGAGCAATCTCTAGCGCTAGGGGAAACGTCGAATACTCCCTATTCCGAGGAAAAATCACGTATTGAAGCGAATTTTTTCTATTTCATTTAAAATAAGCCATCGAAATTAACTCAAGATATTTTGATGACTTTTTATAAAATGTGAATGAAAGATTTCGATTTTAAGCTGTAAAAATTTTTAAATAATATGGCAAGTACTTTTTTAGTTAATGAAAATTAAAAATGAAACTTGCACATTTTTTCCTTATGTTACTTTTAAAATCCAAAATAAAACAAATATTCGCACTTTTCTATAGAAAAATTTAATAACTAACTTAGAATACTAAAAACTTTCAAAAAATTTTGCCTAATGAAAAATAATTTTAAAAAGTAATGTCAGTTTTTAAACCGATTTTAATCATTAAGAATAAACAGGTTTTCGATGACAATATAACATTTTAATATTCTGAGAATTTAATTATAAATTAATAATATGTTTCCCTAAGGAGGGTCCAAGTGACAAATTGCTAAATATTGTTTATGATTATAGTTGCATAAGAGTTACAAGAAGAATGGAATTAATTATGTGCCAAATCATGCACGCTAAAATATGCCAATTAGCTGTGAAACTGCAACAATGAAATATTTTAAATATTAAAATGTAAAAAATAAAATATAAAGAATGTAATATATATTAGGGATGCAATGGATGTCAATTTGGCCGGATATTCGGCTGCAATTTAAGCCGGATATTCGGCCATCCGGCCGCAGTAGGTTTACTTTTCTACCCCTTTCTCCCAAATCAGATTAAACATTTGTTTAAAGTTATTACTTTTAGTTAAACAATTAAAAACTTATCATTTTAATTTCTTATTTTTTAGAAAACAAATATTAAATTTTTAATAATGATAATTTAATTCGTTATCATTAGTTATTTAATTAGTACTATTTTAATTAAATAGTAATAGATAAAAGAAATAATAGTAAAATAACAAAAAAAAATGTAAATCATGTAGGGTAAATGTAACAGTAATAGATATCCTTCAATGTTTTTGGTTTATATAAAAAATAACCAATAAAAATTTAGCTTTTATTATTTTTCTCATAACTCCTTGCATGTTTTATAATCTGTGTTATTGTTCACATTTTTTTAATCAAGCCAATCAGAAAGCACGAGGAGAAGATAATGTTTTTAATTCCACTGTTATTCAAGGAAAATCTTAATGAACATGCTAAGAGACATTTAATAAATTTATATACGTATTTATTATTTTCTTGCAAAATTTGCATGTTTTTGTTTTGATAGTAATTAGTAATAGAAAACATTGAATTTTATATACTAACTTTGTTACTTACAAAATTTCGTTTATTTTTAAGGTTTTAAGAGCCGTTTTCATTACTGGAATGCTTAATGAGTCGATTTCCAGAAATGGACACCCTCATGTAGACATTGCTAAAAATGCAATTTCAGTAATGTTTTGAGTGCATAAAATCTCTTGACTTAACTGAATACTTAATTAATCAAATTTAATTTTTAAATTGATTTACCAGAATGTAATAACAAATTTTTTATAAATAGCTGTTTTCTGTTAAGAGGGCCTAAATAGGCCCCAAATTTTGCCTGGATGTTTGCCTGGTCCTTGATAGCTGTTAAAAAATGCTATCGAAACAAAATACGTTTGAAATAAATATTCTTAAAAATTAAATTTAGTTTAAAAATAATAATAAAATACATTTTTAAAATAATATTATAAGTTATTCATTTATTTAAAACCATATTTTTCATCATTGGGAACATTTATTTCAAGCCGGATGTTCGGCCGGATAATTATAATATCCGGTTACTGCCAAATATTCGGCATGTTTGCCGGTTATCCGTTGCATGACTAATATATATTTTTAAATGCACTTTTATTATTAATTAATTAATTAATGATTTTATGTTTCAAAAAACAATTTAGAAATCTTGAAAGGTTGCTTAAACTATGCTTCTTTTTTTCCTTTTGCATATGTTAAAAAAAAAGAGAGAAAATTGTAATTTTTAAAATAAATGCACAAGTTCATGCTTTTCTAATCGCAAATTGAACGAAGGAAATTTGCATAATCGGGGTCACGCCAAATTAACACATTGTAGCGGACTTGAAGAGCAGTCATGAAGCTAGGCTTGATTTTTAAGATAAACACATTGAATGTCTTTAAAAGAATGTTTACCTTTAATGGCCAAATTATGAAAATTTCATCTTCTAAAGCATATTTTGGGAATTTTTGAATACTACATTAGAAGATTTACACAATCATTTAATAAATTTCAGAAGGATTTTGCCAAAATTAATTAAATTGAATTTATAGGGATTTTGTGCAATATTTGTAACTCCCTTCAAATCTTTTATTTAAAATCTTGTTTTTTAGTATTTTGTAGAATTACAAAATATACAAATATAATTTCTTACAATAGAAATATTTCCAAACAGAAACTTTCGCCTCCCCCCCCCCGCCCCCTCCAATCTGTCAACGTCAAGAAATCTGAAAAGAATGCAAAGGCAATTTTTTTTTTTTTTTTTTTTTTTTTTTTTTTTTAATTTTCTTTTGTGCAACCAATAATGTTTTTGGGAACAAGATAAAGTAAAATATCTATAAATCATTCTAAACAGTATAACTATCGATGTATTAAATTAGTTTTAGAACAAGTTATTTTACTGGCACTTTAATCTACCGTCGGGCATAAAGGGTTTAAAACAGAAAAACTTTTTTACTTTCATATTTATTTTATGTGCATAGAACCTGGAGCGACATTAAAAAAAAAAAAAAAAAAATGGATTTATTTTTAAGGTTTTTTTTTTTTTTTTTTTTTTTTTTTTCATTTAATGCTAAAAAGTTAAATTCTGCATGTTTTAAATAATTTGTGCAATTTTTTTTTTATATAATTTTGTTAATTTAAAGTTTCCGATTTAGAGTCTAGAAAAAGGTCTCTTTTTTTTTTTTTTTACTAGGGGGCTCGGTCCCCTACGAGCTACGCTCGCCAACCCCCGTTCAGACACTGCAGTCTCTAAAAGCACGCTAATTTGATCGGCTTTAAAAAGATTTTGGAAGATTGAATTATAATTAAAAAAACAAAAGCGATCTCCGTATAAACGGGTTTCTATTCATTTCTCTTTGATTGGGGAATTTTACGGAAAAATCAGCTGCTCTTAAAAGATACAATGGTATTTCAAAATCATCTAATATAAAATGAATTAAGTAAACAGAGTCTTTGTCTCCCGGTATTTTTTAACAAAGTGAAAAGAAGGTCCTTTTAAATAAGACATTTTAAATATATCGTTTTTAATCTGACGTAATTTTCACCAAACTTTTCTTTCCCTTTTTAATATTCACGTAAAACTGCTTTTATCAGAAATGAAATATTATTTGCGCTGTCCCAAAAAAAAAAAATAGTTGAAAAGTTCATCTCAAAATATCAAGTAAATGTCTCGCGCTATTTTTAAATTTATACTGTTTTGCAATATTATTTTGTGTTCATTTTATGTAATAACTGTAATGTGACGTAAATGTGATGTAATTTCTCCTATTTAAGACTTCTAACGCATGGTAATAAATTTATTATTTTACAATATCCTTTCTCTGTTAAAATTCATGTGTATTTATAGATGAAGTAATTTTCAATAAGTTCCTGCTTTTTATAAGTAATTATTTAATTCTAATTTGAAAGTTTTTTTTCTGTTTATAATAGTCACGTGTAAATAAATTTTTAATTTGAAGCAAACATTATTGTTTCCGTTGTTTATACAGTTGGCAACAGGTTAAATTAGTACAATTTTCTGAAATAAGTAAAAAATATATCTCGAAATGCTGAAAATTTGAATTTAAAATAGAAATGAAACCTCGAAAAATGAGTCAAATTAAAAAAATAAATTAATTTTGCACACCGGGAAATTATAACGTATAAAATGATCTAAAAATTATTAAATTCCGATGTATAGTTTTTGCTCCTATAAAACTTTTTTAGTGGAACGATTTTGTCCAACTTTAGCATTAAATATCTCTTAAAATAATTCTTCGATTTGAAAACTGTCTGCATCAGCGTGTTTATCAAACATTTTTGTATAATGCTACCGATTTTCATATTTTTGTATGCATTATTTTTCTTAATATTAACGAAGAAAGACCTCCGGTCACAAAAAATTCAAAACCGGCGGCGGCGGCGGCGGTGACAGCGGTAGTTACTTTTTTTTAGAATAGAGAGATAGTTGTTGACTTTTTCTAGAATAATATTATTTTTTTGTGATTTTATGGATTTAAATTGGGGGCGGGGGATTTAAAAATTGTTACAACTTGTAATCTAAACTATTCATTTTCGTTGTATAAAATGTTATCAAAATATCTTAAATGAGTTAATTTTAAATAATAAGGTAAATAATGCAAAAATGTAAATAAGGTAACAATCGCTTCAAAATTACTTTTCCCCCCACTCCTTTCAAAATTCAAATGGAGAAAAAAGTTGGTGATCCTCACCCTTATCTCTCTTAAAACCACGCTACCACAGAACCAATCGGGTGGCTGTATTTCACCTGACTGTGATTTTGCCCCTCCATTTTAGAATTTCGCAACCAGACGTGATTGTAGGAAACGAATTGCAGATTTGAAATCAGCATGAAAATCTGGAAGAAGTACAGTTTAGTCCTGGTGTTACGGTCCCTTGACATTTCGGTTCCTTGCAGTTGCTGTTGGTGGCAGTTACAGTCGGCTCTCGTTAATTCGAACTCGTCGGGACAACAAGAAATGTTCGAATTATCCAGAGTTCGAATTATGGAAATTATGAGAGAAAACATGTTTAAAGGGGTACTATTTCAAAGGAATTAATGTTATAGTATTTTTTTTTTTAATTTCGGATGTTATCGTTAGAATGACTTAATATTAAATTAAAAGATATAAATACATAAAATAATTAATAATATTAAAATAATATAAATAAAACATAAAAATTAATAATACACTATAGAACAACGGCATTTAAAATTACATTTTAATTGTACTATAATTTTCTTACCTGAAATTAGATGAACATTTAAGAAATTATTTACACTTATTTATCATCTGTACGGAGGTGTTCTAAATTAAAAGAGAAATTAGCGGACTGTTAACATAAATGTTTTAATGAAGTCTAATGGCGACTTGTTGCCGCAGAGGTTGTTCCTCTTACACTGATGCGTACTCAACCCGTGATCCGGGTTCAACGAAAGGGTTACATTAAAAGGATTGATTGCCAATTGGCATAGATGCGAGGGAGGTGTTCCGTCGCCAAAGGCGAATTACAATGTTTGTTACAGGTACGGAACATCCCGCCCGGCGTTGAAATATTATATTTCAATATGTATAAAATGCAATACAGATATAAAAAAAAAACAAAAAACAAAAAAGCACAACATAGTACAGATTATAAGCAAAGAAATAAAATAAACACAATTAATACCCAATGAAACACAATTACAGTCCAGATTTTTGTTAATTATTGTCATTTATGGGTAATATGCTTATTTGGTTAACAGAACGTTTAAAATTGCCCTTAGCGGTGCGTAGTTCTACTACTCTGACCATTCCGTCAGCACCTGGGATTACCTTAGTAATGCGACCTAGAGACCAGGTGCAAAGTGGGAGTTGAGTGTCCTTTAATAGGACCAACATGCCTGGCAAAATATTTTGTTTTTTAAACATCCATTTGCTTCTCTCCTGTAAATTACTGAGATAATTGTTTTGCCAGCGTTTCCAAATCGTTTGGGTTAATTTTTGAGTCCTTTGCCACTTGTTGAGCAAGTTATCCTTTACCTCCATAAAATTAGGTTCAGGAATTAAATTAAGGGGCCTGCCTATGAGAAAGTGGCCTGGAGTTAACACCTGAAGATCGTCAGCATCTGTGGACAAGGGACAAAGCGGTCGCGAATTTAAAATCGCTTCGATCTGTGTTATTACGGTTAGAAATTCTTCGATCGTGAGATGAGCGGAACCTACTGCTCTTTTTAAATGGTATTTGAAGGCCTTAACTCCTGCCTCCCAAAGTCCACCAAAGTTGGGTGCTCTAGGAGGGGAGAATTTCCAGTTAATGCCTTCTGAAGCTAAAAAGTTACAAACTTCATCACTGGCTACAAGTTTACGTAAACGCTTCAGTTCTGCTGAAGCCCCAACAAAATTAGTAGCGTTATCGCTAAAAATTACCGAACTCCTCCCACGACGAGCGAAGAATCTGTTTAGCGTTGCTATTATCGCCTCGGATGTCAAGTCGGAGACAAAATCCAAGTGTACAGCTTTAGAGGCCATACACACGAAAATGGCAACGTATATTTTTTGGAAGGTACCCTTACTCTGACCCTTATATTTTATTTCAAAGGAGCCACACAGATCTAATCCTACTCTGGAAAATGGTGAACTGGGCGTTATTCCTTCAGGAGGGAGATCTCCCATTACTTGATTAGCCAGTATAGGCTTAATTTTAAAACATTGTACACATTCATGTACTACCTTGCGAGCTGTGTTTCTACCGCTAAGAGGCCAATATTTTTGGCGCACAGTGTTCAAAAGAGCCTGGGGCCCGACATGAAAATCTCGTACATGATAATACTGAAATATGATTCTCGTTAAGCGACAGCTCGCTGGTAGCACCATAGGAAATTTGTGATCAAAGGTTAAGTTAGATTTAGCCAATCTACCCCCCACCCTTATCAAGCCATTCGAATCAATAAAGGGATTCAAAAATTTTAACTTACTTGAACCATGCACCGAAGATCCCCCTTTCAGGGCGGAGATTTCCTTGGAAAAATACATTACCTGCACATGCTTAATCAAGCACACTTCTGCCCCCATCAATTCCTCCACTAACACAGGGCCTGTTGCAGTTGCTATTTTTTTACACTTTAAGAAAAACCTAAAAATATATGCTACAATTCTAATTAATTTGGGAAAATTATTTGTTAAAGTCAACAAATTATCAAAAAAATTAATGTCCATCTTGTTAATTAAAGTCACTTGTCTACTGGCTTTGAGTTCATTGGAATAATAACTGTTCGAGCAGTCAGTAAGACTAGAAATAGGTTTCTCTATTGCTTCTTTAAGAATTTGAAGTGGCGGCCCATTCCACCATAGTTCACTGGAGGCAAGGTTTTTCACATCCATTCCTCTGGATATCACGTCTGCGGGGTTATGCTCCGATGGTATATGGTGCCATGGAATGTTCCTTGAAACGTCCTTTATTTGCACTACACGGTTGCCGACAAAAGTTTTCAATGAATGTGGAGCAGTGTCCATCCAAGCTAAGGCAATGGTCGAGTCTGAAAATAGTCACACAGCATTCACCTGTTGGTTTAAAGCATCTAAGACCTTACAGGTTAATTTTGCAAGAAGAAGACACGCTGATAGTTCCAAGCGGGGTACGGTTATCACCTTTATAGGGGCCACTCGTGACTTGCTGCAAAGAAGGTGACTAACCGTTTCGTTGGAGTTAGATATAGTTTGCACATAAATAACTGCACCGTATGCCTTTGAAGAAGCATCGGCGAAGCCATTAAGTACCACTGATTGGACGTGCACCTTTAAGAAGCATCTCGGTACGTTGATGGACTCGAGTTCTGGTAATGTTGCGATAAAGGTTTCCCATTTTTTGGAAATTTGCGAAGGTAAAGTATCGTTCCATTGTAATTTAAGCAACCACAATTGTTGCATGAATATCTTTGCCTTTGCAATCACTGGCCCTAAGAGACCAAGAGGGTCATAAAGCCGGGCAATTTGCGATAGCACCTCTCGTTTGGTGAAAGTACTTGTTATTTTAACGTTGGTTTTGTATGTAAATGTATCTCTAGAACTGTTCCAAAGCATGCCTAAAGTTTTAGCCGTTATTTCTTCTGAATTTCTATCCAAGGGAAATATCTGATTGTCAGTAGATTGGACTAGTGATGGGTGATAACGAGATGTTTTTCTCGATTTTCTCGATTGTATGGACATCTCGATACTTTTCGATCGTGTAAATTTTTTCTCGATGACGCCAGTTTGCCAATTGCTTTTATACATCATATATTATATATTATATACGTCATACATTTATCAAGAATCGTCTGCGGGTGAACAGGAATGAGTCGGCGTTAATAAAGACTAGGTGACTTCGCCCGCTAGTGGGCCCCTAAGTTATACGTAATCTTGTAATATGAAATCAGGAACAGGTTACCCGCTATATACGACACCGTTCAGCAGGCGTGGTGTGCACGCACTACAAAATCTTGTAAAAAAATATAATCTCGAAACGAACGAACCTCGGACCAGATGTCGTGGGGGAGGGGCCAAAGTGAGCGGAGGGGCACAGTAGCTGCATAATATGAATAAATCGTCACAGGTCTTTAGGCCTTTCGAACCATATGTCACATGAGTGGTCTGGATCTGAATTTATAAAAATGCCCTTCCCGTGGGGGCAAAGAGGGGGGAGGGGTGCGGGAGATGGATAACATGAGTAAGTGGTCATAGGCCTTTCCAACAATATGTCACATGAGGGGTCTCGGCTAAATTTAGAAAAGTGTCCCCCGTGGGGGAAAAGTGGGGGGCGGTCACCGGAAGTGCAGAACATCAATAAGTAGTCACAGACCTTACCAATAATATCTCACATGTGGGGGTCTTGGCTAAATTTGAAAAAGTGTCTCCCGGTGGCGCAAAGGGGGGGGACGGACACCGGAGGAGCATAACATCAATAAGTAGTCACAAACCTTTCCAACGATATCTCACTTGTGGGGTCTTGGCTATATTTTTGGAAAAGTGTCTCCCGGGGGCGCAAAGTGGGGGGACGGACACCGGAGGAGCATAACATCAATAAGTAGTCACAGACCTTTCCAACAATATCTCACATGAGGGATCTTGGCTAAATTTGAAAAAGTGTCCCCCGTGGTGGGGGCAAAGTGGGGGGGGGACTGTCACCGGAGGTGCATAACATCAATAAGTAGTCACAGACCTTTCCAACAATATCTCACATGAGAAGTCTTGGCTAAATTTTGAAAAGTGCCCCCCTGTGGGGAAAGTGGGGGGGACGAACACCGTAGGTGCATAACATCAATAAGTAATTACAGACCTTTCCAACGATATCTCACATGAGGGGTGTTGGCTAAATTTGAAAAAGTGTCGTCCTCCGGAGGGGGGCAAAGTCGGGGGCTGTCACCGGAGGTGCATAACATCAATAAGTAGTCACGGACCTTTCCAACGATATCTCACATGAGGGGTCTTTGCTAAATTTGGAAATATGCCCCCCGGGGGGCAAAGTGGGGGGGGGACTGTCACCGGAGGTGCATAACATCAATAAGTAGTCACAAACCTTTCCAACGATATGTCACATGAGGGGTCTTGACTAAATTTAGAAAAGTGTCCTGAAATTTCATATATTATAAATAATATTTATCGGAGGGCTCCATAAAAAAATCCGATCTAAAATGATAAAAACGGAAAAAACTACCCCCCGCGATGGGGGCCAAATTGGGAAGGGGAGGAAGAAAGTCTCATAATATGAAAGAGTCATTCGAGAGCTTTCCGATAACATATCACATCACGGGTCGAAAAAAAGTTTGAAAATTGATCCCCCTCCCTCCCCCCCCCCTTGGGTCCACTCTTTCGCCCCGGAATTTACGTAGCTCCCACTTTAAAATTTTTATGTTCAATAAATAATATTTACCAGAAGACTGCACAAAAAACCTACATCTAAAATTATATTTAAATTTATTATGGAAATCGGCTACGGTTTTAAAAATTTGTTCGCCCCGTCCCCACCCCCCGAATTTCACCTTCAGGGGAAGAAAGGTTCATAATATGAAAGAGTTGTCAAGGGACTTTTCGATAATATGTCACAGGAAGAGTTCGGTAATTTTTTTTTAATTGCTCCCCGCCCACTCTCACGTCCTCTGAATTCACCCGACCCACCTTCCTCTTTGAAATTTTTATATTTAATAAATAATATTTATCGGAGGGCTCCGGGTATGTGACAGCTTGGTAGGGCTAAAATAAAAAAAACATTGAAAATTAAAGCTTCATTTCACAGCTCATTGTCATGCCTGTCAGCTCTGTCCAGCTCGCCCCTCGATATCTCATCTCGGCCCTTCTTGGCCGAGCGTGAAATGACAATAATCGAGAGTAACATTTCGCAGAAGGGCGAAAACTGATTTCTCATTCTCGACAATGTCATATGAAATGTTGAACAGAGACCATAGACTTCTCATATAACTTCTTATCTTTACTCTGAGACAGAGACCGACAGCGAGAAACGAGAATGGCAATGGGAAGCGATGAGTTACAATCTATCTCGAAGTAAGCGAGAGGTTTGCCCTCGGGTTTGCCATCTCCTCGAGATAAACGAGCAGTTTGCAGCAGCAGAAAATATATCTCGAAATGCGAGAGAGAGGACGAGACCAGTGGCGTACCCAAGGGGGGGGGGCTGATGGGGCTACAGCCTCCCCCGAAATTTTGGAAAGTGATATAGAAAGGTGCTGATTTTTCGTCTTTCTTTTATGGAAATTTTTTAAATTTTTTTCCATTATACAGCGGACAAACCATTCTCATTAGTCCCATATTAGTCCACATTGACAACAAAGAAGAGAAAGGGGGGGCTGACGGGGTTATAGCCCCATCCCCCCTACTCCTCCCGAAATAGTCAAAAAATTAAATGAAAAAGTGTTTTTTTCTTACTTTTTAAAGATAAATCTGTAATTTTTTCTTCTGCCATACAGCAAAATAACCATTCTCGTTAACACCATATTAGTCCAGGTTATATTAGTTAGGGGGCTGATGAAATTTCAGCCCCCTCCTCTCGAAATGGTCGAAAATGAAATGAAAAAATAGTGCTGAATTTTTTCTGTCTGTTTAAGATAAATTTGCATTTTTCCCCTATCGTTCAACAGACTATGCGCTTCCTTCGCTTTAGTTCCATATTAGTCCATATTGACACCAAAGAAGAGAAAGGGGTTGATGGGGTTACAGCCCCCCCCCCCTCCCCAACCAGAAATCGCGAAAAATTAAATAAAAAAGTGTTTTTTCTTTACTTATTAAAGATAAATCTGTAATTTTTTCTTCTGTCATACAGTAAAATAGCCATTCTCGTTAACATCACATTAGTCAACATTGACATCAAAGCATACCTTAAGATGGGGAGGGGGCTGATGGAATTACAACTTCCTCCTCTGGAAATAGTCGAAAATGAAATGAAAAAGTAGAGCTGATTTTTTTCTGTCTATTTGAGATAAATTTGCATTTTCTCCCCTATCATTTAACAGACTAGCCGCTCCCTTCGCTGTAGTTCCATATTAGTGTACAGTGACATCACATTATACCCGAAAAGATAGAAGGGGGTTAATGGAGTTACAGCCCTCTCCCAAAAATTCGAACATGAAATGAAAAAGTTCTGATATTTTCCTTTTTGTTTGAGATAAATTTGTATTTTTCCTCTATCATTCAACAGACTAGCCGCTCTCTTCTCTTTAGTTCCATACTAGTGCACAGTGATACCACATTATACCCAAAGAGGTGAAAGGGGTTAATGGGGTGTCCCTTTCCTAAATAGTTGAAAATGAAATGAAAAAAAAAAGGCTGTTTTATTTCTTCTTGTTTGAGATAAATTTGTAATTTTTCTTCTGCCATACAGCGAAATAGCCATTCTCGTTAACACCATATTAGTCCACATTGACATCACAGCATTCCCAAAGATGGGGAGGGGGCTGATGGAATTACAGCCCCCTCCTCCCGAAATAGTCGAAAATGAAATAAAAAAATATTGCTTTTTTTCTTTCTGTTTGAGATAAATTTGTATTTTTTTTCTCCTATTATTCAACAGACTAGCCACTCTCTTCTCTTTAGTTCCATATTAGTGCACAGTGACACCACATTATACCGAAAGAAGTAGAAAGGGGGTGATGGGTTACAGCCCCTTCCCAAAATAGTCGAAAATGAAATGAAAAAAGGGCTGATATTTTTTTTTTGTTCGAGATGAATTTGTAATGCACTTGTTTTCTGCAATACAACGAACTACACGTTCTGGCTAGTCTCATATCAACGCACAGTTACACCACAGTATACCCAATGAGGGGAAGGGGCTGATGGGGTTACGTACTCTTCCGAAATAATCAAATATGAAATGAAAAAAAAATTCCAGTTTTTTTTGCTTTCTTTTGAGATTAATTTTTAATTTTTTTCTGCGACGCAGCTATTCTGGTTAGTCCCATATATTAGTGCACAGTGATGCCCCAGCATACACCAAAGGATTCGATGGGGACGGGGGTTATGACGTTACAGCTCCATTTCACCTCTGAAGAGATCGCAGTGAAATGAAAAAAGGGCTGATATTCCTTCTTTTTCAGATAAATTTGTTTTATTTTCTGGCATGCCACGAATTTGTTTTTCCTGTTAATCCAATATCCTCCTCAGTCCTGCGACCAAATTTACTTGAGACCACAAAATCCATTTTCAAATGATTGAAATCACTGTTTTACTCGATAAATGAAAACATATATACTGAGTTCAAGAGACCTACAAATAAATTCGACAAATCTAAAAGTAGTTTAATTTAAGGATTTTTTTAATTTTTCCCATAGTCGGCGGCACCAAGATTGTCAATGCGGGGGTATGTTAATGCACAGTAACACCACAGCTAATCTCAAGTCGATTTCGTCTAAATCGGAAATCCGGTGCGGAAGAGTTGACTGTAAAAGTAGCTTATTAACTTTCATTTTTCAGTCGCATCTCCATGCCACACCGAAATATGGGGGTGCGGAGGGTGGAAGGGACTAAACCTCTTTTACCTGCCAAAACGGTCAGATTAAATGGTAAAAAAAGTTTACTTCTTACTTTTTAGATCAATTCAATTATATATATATTTGTCATGCATCGCACTTGTCTTTCTTGTTAGTCCCATATTAGTGCATAATGACACCTTAGCTAATCCCTTCAGAATTTTGGCTAAGTCGGAAGTCAGGCACACTATATATGTGCGGAAGAGCTGACTGTGAATGATATTCATTAACTTTTGTTTTTAACACTCGATTACTTCCTCGTATCTGTAAGATACACAGTGACTTCTTGTTTGACTGCAAAGACATCTTTGATAGTTCGGTAATGTCCCCTCCCCCCACTTATCTTCCTATTCTGTCTTAACTTTGCAGCCAGTATTTTTCATCTGGAACGGTTTAAAGTCCTTCTTATTACTTGTGCAATGCACAAATAATAAACAAAGTATTTATTTTATATATGTGTATGAAAATATTTTGTGTATACAAAAAATATTTTGTGTTTGTTACAATATTAATTTATTGTTAAACAAGAACCGTAGCCAGAATTTAGTTTCGGGGATTGGAAGAACAATTTTATAGATTTTAAGTTATAATGACTTTCTTTTAAATGAAAGTATATATAAAAAAAAAAAAACAGTAACACTTTTCAACAGATTTCGACGTGGGACGGTCTCAGGATCGGACCCGTGCCCTCCCATCTTCCCCCCAGATTTGAGTCTGAGTTAAAAAAAAAAAAAAAAAAATCTGAAATTCTCAGCAAATTTTCTGAAAGGTTACAGCAGAGGGGGAAAGGAGAGGTAATCCCTTCCTGCTGCTAAGTATTTTTGTTGCAGTTTGGGTTAACTCTGTTTATATTCAGGTCAATTTCAGGCTGAGTGGGTTCGGGTTAACCAGATTTCTAAAAAGTTCAGCATATTATTTCAGTTTAAAAACTATACATATAATAATAAATACAGATATTTGTATGTGTTTTTAACGCGATCCTTTGATGAAATACAGGTTTTTATCACGACGCTTTGACGAAATTTGCATTTTCCCCGAACTTTTGACAAAATAAGCTTTTTTCCGCGACCCTTTGACGAAATTCGCGTTTTTTTTTTCGTGATCCTTTGTCAAAATTTGCATTTTTTCCGCGAGTTTTTGATATAATTCGAGTTTTTTTCGTGAACTTTTGCCGAAATTCGCGTTTTTTACGAAACCCTTCGTCGAAATTTGCGTTTTTTTCGCGGCTTTTTTGACGAAATTCACTTTTTTCTCGTCTTTTTGATGAATTTCGCGGCTCTTTGACGAAATTCGCGTTTTTTTATGGAAATGGTCGTGTTTTTTTGTTTTTTCGCTGCTGTTTGACGAAATTCGCTTCTTTCCGCAGTCTTTTACCGAAAGTCACGTTCTCTGTGGCCCTTCTTTGTGACCATGCTTTTTTTTTTTTTTTTTGCAATCCTTTAACGAATTTCGCGTTTTTTCCGCTTCCCTTTGACGGAATGCATACTTTTTTTAGCAATCCTTTGCCAAAATTTGCGTTTTTTCTGCAGCCCTTTGAGGAAATTTGCGTTTTTTCTGCGGCCCTTTGAGGAAATTTGCGTTTTTTTCTGAGGTCATTTGCCGAAATTCATGTTTTTTTACACAATCCTTCGTCGAAATTCGCGTTTTTTTCTGTGGTCATTTGCCGAAATTCGTGTTTTTAATGCAATCCTTCGTCGAAATTTGCGTTTTTTCCGCGGCTCTCTGACGAAATTTGCGTTTTTTCTCGTCTTTTTTGATGAAATTTGCGTTTTACTGCGGCCTTTTGATGAAATTCACGTTTTTCTGTGTCCTTTTGACGGAATTCGTGTTTTTTCAGCTTCCCTTTGACAGAATGCGTGTTTTTTTAGCGATGCTTTGTCGAAATTTGCAGTTTTCTGTGGTCCTTTGACGAGATTCGCGTTTTTTCTGTGGTCATTTGTCAAAATTCGGGTTTTTGCGCAATCCTTCCTCGAAATTTGCGTTTTTTCGCGGCTTTTTGTCTAAATTCGCGTTTTTTCTCGTCTTTTTGATGAAATTTGCGTTTTTCTGTGGCCTTTTGACGAAATTCACGTTTTCCCGTGTCCCTTTGACGAAATTCGCGTTTTTTGCGATCCTTTACGAAATTAGCTTCTTTTTCGCAGCCCTTTGACGGAATGCGTGTTTCTAGCGTTTTTTTTTTTCGAAATTCGCGTTTTTCCGCGACCTTTTGATGAAATTCGCGTTTTTTCTGCGGCCTTCTGACGAAATTCGGGTTTTTTCTGTGCTCATTTTGACGAAATTAGCGTTTCCTCTAGAATAATTTGACGAAATTCATGTTTTCTCCGCTATCATTTGACGAAATTTGACTTCTTTTTCGCGATCCTTTGACAAACTTCGCATTTTATCTGCGGCCGTATGACATAATTCCGGTTTTTTCCTTGATCCTTTAAAGAAATTGGAGATTTTTTTTGCGAACGATTGACGAAATTGATTTTTTTCGGCGACCATTTGTCAAAAATCGCGATAATTTTTTAAGTCCAAATTTTCGGACTGATGACCGAATTTTTCAAATTTTCGGAAAATTCGGAACAAAGTCACCCTTGCACCCCCCCCCCTCCCCTCTGGCTACAGCCTTATTGACAAAAATGATTTCTGTTTATAACACAATGCAACGTGTTTCGTAAGATTTAGAACATTATGAAAATTTAAGTCAGCCCCCCCCCCCCCCGAAATAAAATCCTGGGTACGCCACTGGACGAGACACGAGAGAAAGGAAGCTTTCAGAAGAGTCAAACTTACCGCGCTTCTGGTGTAAGTCATGATTTCCCAAAGGAGTACGTGTTCTTTTCCATTCGCTTTTGTTATTAACCGATATGGGTTAGGAGGCATAGTGGTTTAAGTTATCAGTTCGGGTTTCAGTTGTTGATATAGAAGTTTTCTAGTGAATTTGGCGGCGCCAGTTTGTCTTGATTTTCAATGTTTCTCTTATTTTAGCCCTCATAGCTGTCCCGTATCTCTTAATATTAGAATGCTATTGTTAAAACAAAAGTGCACTGCAAATTATGTGTTTTCAAGATTTTAAGTGTCGCCTCAGGAAAGAGGATTTTTCAAAATTATTTTCCCCCACTCATGTAATATATTAAAATAAGGGTAATCTCATAACCTTTCTAAATCTACCTTTCTTTTGTCAATCCACCGTTAATTTTAGGCCCCTGGGCTTAAAATACTTTAAAGGAATATACTTAGCGGCGGTTTTTTTTCGTACTCTGGTACGGTATCTTGCACTCATAGGAAAATTATAAGTCTAACATCAAATTGTCTCTAAAATCGAATAAAAAATATGGGCATATGTTTCTTAATTTTAACTCCCTTCTTCGCCTCAAGAGGGCGCTTTAAAGTTTTGTTTCTTCAAACCTTTAGTATACTGTTTGTCCAAAAATTATAAAATTCACAAAATAAAGTCTTTTCACTCTCCCCTATCTTCTCGTATCAATTTTATTTTTACTACCACCAGGGGACGCCGCCCAGTGAAACATTTTACTTTTAGCCTCAGGCTATTGGTATTTTTCATCTGTTTTTCATAATGTTTTGTCTCATTGTTTTTCTTCATTGTAGATACTATTCTCCAAGTTCTTGACCCATTCTGACTACTTGGGCACTCATTCTGGACCAGCCGTGGCCCATCGGGCCCCTCTTCATTTGTCTGACTCTAATCACACGCTTCACTTGTTCTTTTACCATTTTTCTTTTTCTTCAATTTTTTTCTTATTCAATGGTTTAGTTTTTTTATCATTCTCAACTTCCCCTAGTCCTCTCTTACATGACGTTAACTTTCATCCTTGGTCTGCCCTACTGTCAATTTGGGGCCTAATGCCCCTTTTTTTGGGGGGGGGGGGCGTTTCTTCTACCTTTTCCAGACCCATCATCTAATACCACGTTGGTAAGGATTGGAAAATTAAAATTATCCAAAATACCAAAAATGAAGTCCATTAAAGTTTTATTTTAGTTATAAAATTCCCTATTAGCGGATATATTTGTCTGTTTACTTTTCTATTTTACGATAACACTCCTTTGTTTTCGATAAACGGAGAAATTCAACAGCATTAGACACATTTTAGATATTTAAGGAACTTTAACTTGTATTCTTAACCTTCTGCCTTTATCGAAAAGAAAAAAATGCTAATCGATTCTAGCTAATGCGCCTAAAATAAAAAATGAGCTAGTAAATGTGTCAGAAACTAGCTACTTTGGATTTCGATACAGACTTGAAGAATCATGTTGGAATCGCTAGGCACTGGAAAACAATTTCCGTGTTAGGCAGGCTCCCTCTCAGTAGTTATATATGTCCGGTTATCCTTACGTTTTTGGATAAAGATGTCTTGTTTTCGATAAACGGAGAAATTCCACAGCATTTGATACACTTTAGACATTTAGGGAACTTTAATTTGTATCAAACCTTTTTCCTTTATCGAAAAGAGGGAAATGCTAATCGATTCTAGCTAATGCGCCTAAAATAAAAAATGAGTTTTTAAATGTGTCATAAAGTAGCTACTTTGGATTTCGATACAGACTTAAAGAGTCATGTTGGAATCGCTACGTACTGGAAAACATTTTCCGTGTTAGGCAGGTTCTTTCTTGGTAGGTATCTTTATCTTACTATCCTTACGTTTTTCGAAAGAAACTTTTGTTTTCGATCAATGGAGAAATTCTACAGTATTTGACATTTAGGGGAAATTTAAACTGCATCAAACTTTTTGGAGTTATCTAAAAAGTAGAAAGGTTATTTGATTCATTAAATGCACCATAGTTACGCGATTTGGACATGGCAGTTTCATAAAGAAGAAAGGGGAATTTATTCCAATGCAAAGAAAATCATTTTAAAATACTGAAATTCAAATGAGATATCTTTATAAATTTCTTCCATAAGATTAGCATTAGCGAGCAGGTCTTTTCACTTGACTGAAGTAACCCCTTAAGCCTAAATCAGGAGAAAATAATTGCGATAGCAGAATTATCGAGCAAACCCTATCACTACTATGAAAGTTTCGGCCAGAATAATAGCTAAGTTTTCAAACAATTGTTTTTAGCTTCTCTCGTTATAATCGATTGTAAAACATCTCGATTGTACATTCTAGGAATTAATCGATGGCTGTATCGATTGTTATTTTTTACGATGACGATTTTTCTCGATTGTCGAATTTTCGAGAATCGCCCATCACTAGATTGGACCTTATTAGTACACCATTTATGCAAAATCATTCCCCCCCTCTGAAGGAGTTGTGTTAATTCTGCTTGCATTAAATTAAGTTCCTCTAAATTGGATGACCCCGACAAGCAATCATCCATATAGAAATCTTTCAGTACAATATTGGAAGCTAATGGAAAAGCCTTTTGCTCATCTAAGGCGAGTTGTTGCAAGACCTTGGTGGCCAAAAATGGGGCGCAAGCCGTTCCATATGTGACCGTGGATAATTGAAAGACCTTAACCGGGGATGATGCACTGTCTTTCCACAGAATTTTTAGGAATTTGTATTGAGACGGATTTATCTCTATCATTCGAAACATTTGTTTGATGTCGGCGGTAAATGCATAAATATGCTTTCTAAATCGAACCAATATCGAAAAGAGATCGTCCTGTAGCACACCACCCTTGCACAATAAATCATTAAATGAGTATCCATTACTACTTTTTGCGCTTGCGTCATATACGACGCACAATTTAGTTGTCGTGCTAGATGGTCGTAAAATTCCGTGATGGGGTAAATAATAGCCGTCCTCAAATTCATTAGTTTCCTCTATTTCATGCATGTGATTAAGAAACTGATATTCATTAAGAAATTGTGTATATAAATTCCGCATTATAGGGTCACGATCTAGACGTTGCCATAGATAATTTAATCTTTTCAATGCAACGATTTTTGAATTTCCTAAATTGGGCTCAGAAATTTCCGGTTTGAAAGGCATTTCTACGACATATCTGCCATCCGAATTTCTAAAATGCGTTTTATCGAAGTGCCTATTGCAATATTCTAACTCTTTGCTATCACAAGGTTTTAAATTTCCCACCTCTTCTATCTCCCAAAAAGATTTCAATGTGTTATCTAAAGCTTCTAAATTTTTCGTTAAGAAACAATATTTTTTCGTATTGTTTACTACATTGTTATACACACAACCAGAAATTAGATAACCAAACACACTTTCCTGTAAATATAAGTGCTTTCCTAACTTTATTTTGTCTGCCTTTAATAATTCAAAGAACAGTTCCGCACCTAATAAAATTTCAACCTTATTTGGAATAAAAAACTGTGGGTCAGCTAAACAGATGTTCGAAGGAATGTTTAATTTATTTATGTTTATTTCCTTTCCAGGAGTGAAATCTGTGATTCTCGGGATGATCAACAAGTCCAGATTCCATCGCAAATCGCCTCTCTTATTATTAGAGACACACGCCTTCACTTTAGATTTCAAGGATATCGGTGAATTATTAAGACCTGCAACGGGAATGTTAATTGATTGTTTTTTCAAACCTAAAGTTTCAGCTGCTCTTAAACTTATAAAATTATTCTGTGAGGCACTATCCAATATTGTACGAAAAGGCTTATTTATACCATTAATGTCTGCTATATAAACAATCGCAGTATTTATTAAGACAGATTTATGGCTCTTTTCATGTGAAAAAAAATGAATGAACTACATTTTCATTTTGCGCTGAATCTTCGGGAGCTAAATTTTTATTAATTGCCTCTTCAGCAGCCAGATTGTTTATAGATTTTGACGGCTCCTAAATTCGAACATCTGGTGATGAGTAATTATGCAACGAAGTATGATGTTTGGAGCTGCAAACAAGACATCTGCTCTTTGAAGTACATTGATGAATTATATGAAAAAAACTAAGGCAATTAAAACAAAGCTTATTTTTCTTTACAATGTTTAGAGGATCGCTTAGTTTCATACTTTTATACTTCTCGCAATGATATATTGGGTGACTTTCTGTTTTACATAAAATGCACATTTTATTTTGTGATTTGGTGGTACGGATAAATAAAGATTTATTGGTGGTTTTTGAAGCATTCGCAGAAGTAATACTACTTAAAATTTGGCATCTACGCTCTAAAAATTCTAAAAATTCATCGAAATTAGGCACTTCCTTATCCTTTAGTGTTAATTCAAATTGCTTACGAGTTTCTTGATCAATTTTTCCTAATATTATGTTCAACAAAATAGCGTTTGAAAAGGTGTCTCTATCGAATTCCAAGACCTTTAACGCTCTCAAATTCTTTTTTACCTGATCTAAAAGGTTTCTCAGTTCTTTAGCTGACTCTTGTTTGATTACATAAAGATTTATTATATTTTTTATGTGGCAATCCACAATAATTCTTTTGTTTTCATAGCGCTCTTCCAGCTCTCTGAAGAGTGAGCTAAAGGTGTCATCTGAGGTTTGTAAACCTTTCGGTTCACCCGTTAATGCTCCTCTGAGATAAAACAGTTTTTCGTTGTCTGTTAAATGAGGATTGCTATTGATCAATTCGTTGAAGGTGGTCTTAAATGTAGACCATTCTTCAAATTTGCCACTAAAAATCGGAAGTGGAATTTTAGGGAGCTTTATGCTGACCCCTCTGGCAATAACTAGATCATTAACATGAGATTTTGATTCAGACGTGCTGTCTATTTTACTATTTTTTTCTTCATTTTGTTTGTGAAAAGATGATTTAAGGCTTACCTCTAATTTCTGTATCTCCTCATCCAATTGCGAGAGTTGTTCTTCCGCTTCCTCAATCTTTTCTTTGTCCATAATTTTGTAGTATTCATGTTTGATCACTTCGAATTTTTCTTCGATTTTGTGAAGGAGCTCTAGTTGAGCCTTGGTTTCCGCAATTGAGAAACTTTTTCCCTCGGTGGCGTTTACGATCTTCGTTAGCTGGGCCTTGATGTTGCCACGCCGCCGATTCAGTGCTGTAATGTCCGAGTCTGCCATCCTTTCGTCTTGTTGACGAAATTGACATAAATTAAATTAAATTAGTTTGCGCTGGTCTTACCTCCGGGTCGCTAGGACCAAAATGTACGGAGGTGTTCTAAATTAAAAGAGAAATTAGCGGACTGTTAACATAAATGTTTTAATGAAGGCTAATGGCGACTTGTTGCCGCAGAGGTTGTTCCTCTTACACTGATGCGTACTCAACCCGTGATCGGGGTTCAACGAAAGGGTTACATTAAAAGGATTGATTGCCAATTGGCATAGATGCGGGGGGGTGTTCCGTCGCCAAAGGCGAATTACAATGTTTGTTACAGGTACGGAACAATCTCTATGAAAAAAATTATCAATTGATGTTTGCTTAGTCCTATTCATTTTTGACTTTTTAGCCAGTTTTACTATTTGTAACAAACAGTTAAGTTCTTTGTCTGATGACGGCTGCATCAGGATAAATGTACGCAAACACTCAATTGATTGTGCAATTGACTTTTCTGTGGGTAAGGAAAGCACTTGGGACATAGTAGCAGAATCACCAGAATCCGATTCCATCTCCTCATTGCATTTTTCGTGAATTGTTTCACCAATTTCTTCCACAGTTAGGGGTCCAGATACTTCTAAACTATTGTCGGCTGCTAAATACTCTGCGAACGTAATATCGCATTGGAACTTTTCAGAAAAGTTTGGAAATTCTATTTCTTCAAAAGATCTGTCGTGATGTAATGCATCTGGAAACAGTTTTAAAAGAATTTATCGGGAACTCTGGGTTCGAGGTTAGCTTTGTTATTGTTGATGTTCTCAGCTTGTAACTATGCTGTACATATCGCGCGCTTGAGTTCTTATACATTAAAGTAGTTTAAAGATCTTCCGAGTTATTATTTAGTTATACTACATGGTGGCAGTGTTTATTGAAAAAGAAAATTGTATCAAATACCTGCGCCAGAACAATTTTCCTTTCGCCCTGACGACTGGCAAAAATGGTTCGACAGATTCGAACGTTTCAGATCTGCATCAGGTTTGAAAACGAAACAACCGGAAGAACAGGTAAACTCTTTAGTTTATTTAATGGGCTCTCAAGCCGAAGAAATATTGTCATCTTTTAATTTAAGTGCAGACGATATTAAAGATTTTGATATTGTAAAGAATAAATTTGAAACGCATTTTATTCCTACACGTAATGTTATATACGAAATATTTAAATTCTACACGAGAACACAAGAAGAAGGTGAATCGGTGGAACAGTTTATCACATCGTTATATACATTAGTGCAAACTTGTGAATTTCCTACCTCTTTTCATGAAGAAATGATTAGAGATAGAATTGTTTGCGGTATTCGCGATAAGAAGGTTTCTGAAAATCTGCAACTAGATATGAAACTTACACTCGAAAAAGCGATTACAACAGCTCGTCAGGCTGAAACAATTAAAAGTCAACAACAAGTTCTGAGTAGTGATACTACGTCTTTTAAGGTAGCTAACAGAGTAGCGATACCACAGAATAAGAAATACAAACAAAATAAAAAATTTGATTCTTTCAATTCGGATAAGAACAAAGAAGTATGTTTTTGGTGTGGAAAACAAAACAAACATACGAAATCGGAATGCCCTGCGCGTAAAGCGATTTGTAACCGGTGCAAGAAGGTTGGTCATTATGCTAAAGTTTGTAAATCAAAAATGCAGGTTAACGAAGTTGAAAAAACAAAATCGACGAATTCTTCTGATTTTTTAGGTTACATAAGGAATACTTCAGATAAAAACAACCCTGTTAGAATATCGGATAACCGTTGGAATGCTAAAGTATTGATTGAAAAGACTCCTCTAGAATTTAAGATCGATACAGGAGCGGATGTGACGGTCGTTCCTAAGGCTATTTATGATTCGAAATTGAACCATATAAAATTAAAGGGATCAAGTAAAGTCATTTGCGGTCCAGATGGGAAAAATCTGAAGATAGCTGGGATAATTCGAGTTAAATTAAAGAACAAAAGTTTTAGTTTTGAAGATGATGTGTATGTAATAAATAATTTACAACACCCATTGCTAAGCTGTACAGCTAGTGAGAATTTGAATCTCATCCAGAGAATATTTGAATTGAAATCAAAACTAGATCCTGTCAAGAAATTTCCAAAATTATTTAGCGGAATTGGAAAGGTTGAGAAACCGTATCAAATAAAATTAAAGAATGATGCTAAGCCTTACGCAATTTCTGTACCACGGCGAGTTCCATTAGCTTTAAGGGGTAAATTAAAAAAATTGTTAGATGAAATGACAAGGAATAAAATTATTGAACCAGTAGACGAAGCCACAGAATGGTGTACGCCTATGGTTATTGTTCCAAAAAAGTCAGGTGACATAAGAATTTGTGTTGATTTATCAGTTCTGAATGAGAACATTGAAAGAGAATATTTCCCCATGGCCTCAGTTGACTATACTTTAAGTCAATTTAGTAATGCTAAAGTGTTTAGTATTATTGATGCAAATGCAGGTTTTTGGCAAATAAGTCTCGATCCAGCTTCTGCAAAGTTAACTACTTTTATTACACCTTTTGGAAGATTTATGTTCAATCGTTTACCGTTTGGAATTAAGACAGCTCCGGAAGTGTTCCAAAAAAGAATTCGCGAAACTATTCAAGAAGGTCCTGGTATAGTGGGTCTTATGGATGAATTTGTAATTTTTTGTTCTACTGAGGAAGAGCACAATAAACGACTAATCGAAGTTCTTTCAAAACTTCAAGCGGCTGGGTAGACTTTGAACGCTGAAAAATGCCAGTTTGCAAAAGATTCCATACATTTTCTTGGTCATATAATTTCTGAAAAGGGAATAAAACCTGATCCGGAAAAAACAAAAGCTATTTCCAGAATTCCAACGCCTAGGAATGTGACGGAATTAAAAAGATTTTTAGGAATGGCTGGATTTTTGAATAAATTCATTCCCAATTTTGCTGATGTTGCAAAACCTCTTTACGAGTTAATGAAGAATAATGTTGAATGGATTTGGGGAAAATTTCAAATAATGTCATTTGAAGATATCAAGCAGAAACTTTGCCATACTCCTGAATTAGCATTATATGATCCAAAGAAAGAAACCTTTATATCAGCCGATGCATCATCTTACGGCCTTGGTTCAGTTTTGTGTCAAAAGGATAATGGTCATTTACGTCCAGTTTTCTATGCATCGCGGACATTGTCCGATACAGAGAAAAGGTACGCACAAATAGAGAAAGAAGCGTTAGCTATTGTATGGGCTTGTGAAAGGTTTCGTGATTTTATTGTTGGCCTACAAGTTCACATAGAAACGAATCATAAACCTCTCGTACCCATTTTAATGTCAAAACCGTTAGACAATCTAACTCCTAGGCTCCAGCGTATGAAACTGCGAATGATGAGATATTCCTATACCATCAAATATACTCCAGGGAAAAAGCTTGTCATTGCAGATGCGTTATCCAGAAGCCCTTTACCGAAAAATGGAAAGGAAGAACTAACCGAAAAAATAACTGCTTATGTGCAGATGATTATAGAAAATTTTCCTTCTTCAGATTCTAGATTGGCTGAAATATGGGCGTTGCAAAAAGAAGACTCAGTTTGCAAATTACTGATTAAATTTTCAAGAGATGGTTGGCCAGGGAAAAATGAAGTGCCAGAAGAATGTTTAAAATACTGGGAACATCGGCATTCAATTTCTACACAAAATGATTTGTTGATGAAAGATGCGAGAATTATTATACCTTTGAAATTACGAGGAGAAATATTAAATAGAATACATGATGGTCACCTTGGGATAACAAAGTGCAGAGCTAGAGCTCGTGAGTCTGTTTGGTGGCCGGGATTATCGTCAGAAATTGAGAATTTAGTCTCAAACTGTCAGAAGTGTATTCAGCAACAAAAATATTTCAAAGAGCCTTTACTCCCATCAGAATTCCCAAACAGACCTTGGCAAATAGTCGGAGCTGACCTTCTCAAAGTTAGTGGTAAATGGTATCTTATAATGGCAGATTACTATTCTAGATATATTGAGGTGGCAAAATTAGATCATCTTACTTCCGAGGCAGTCGTTAATCACATGAAATCCATTTTTGCACGTCACGGTATTCCTGAAGTGGTGAGAAGTGACAATGGTACCCAGTTTTCGCAAATAATTGTAGATTCTAAATACAAAAAATTTGCCAACCTTTATAAGTTCTCCATTATAACATCCAGTCCGAAACATGCTCAAAGCAACGGTTTCATAGAGTCGATGGTGAAAAATTTTAAGTTACATTACTTGAAAGCGGAAAATGATGATCCATATCTTATGCTACTTGCGTTAAGATCAACCCCACTAGAAAATGGGTTTAGTCCAGCAGAACTCTTGATGGGAAGACGCTTACGAAAGCCTATTCCTATAGTGAATGATAAGTTAAAGCCTAAAGTATTAGACGAGAAATCCTTATTCAAAAAGGAACAGGAAAGGATCGAGAAGCTTCGTATTACTTCAATCGCCATCATCGAGCTAGACAACTACCAGAATTAGACGTCGGTCAGCAGGTATGGATCTCCGACATGAGGACGTATCGAAAGGTAAAAATGCTCATGAAGCTCCTAGGTCATACATGGTTGAAACTCCTCGAGGTATCCTAAGAAGGAATCGTATATATCTGCATCCTTCTACTGTTCCAAAATCCTTCAGATGGGAGGATAACGACACCCCAGTGAAAGAGAACGCCGTTCCTGATGATACCTCCGAGAAAGACAGCTCCCAAGATACAACGTCTATGAATGATCCTGTTAGCATCACCTATTCTCCTAATGCTGCAGTTCCAGAGACTAAGCAGGCCAGTCCATTTAAGACTCGTAGCGGCAGAACTGTTCGTGCTCCTTCAAGACTTATTGAAGAGGACTTTTAAAGGGGGAGATGTGATGTAATGCATCTGGCAACAGTTTTAAAAGAATTTATAGGGAACTCTGGGTTCGAGGCTAGCTTTGTTATTGTTGATGTTCTCAGCTTGTAACTATGCTGTATATATCGAGCGCTTGAGTTCTTATACATTAAAGTAGTTTAAAGATCTTCCGAGTTATTATTTAGTTATACTACAGTTTTCGTCATTTGCATTATAACCACTCTTTTTAGATGGATGGATAAATCCGGCATGTCGAAAGCATTTTTCTATTGTTTCAGGTTGTACGGCGTCCCACGCCGCATATAAATCGTTGGCGGCCGTGAGTAATGTTATGTCGTAGCTTTCTTTAAGGTCAATCATAAATAAAATTTGTTCTAGAATCCTTTTACGATAATGAGTTTTTAAATTTTGAATTATTCCTTGGTCCTTCGGTTGCAGTTGTGCTGTAGTATTAGGGGGTAAATATTCAATCTTTATAGAGCTCAGTGTTGGTAGTTTACAATGACTCTGCACATTATCCAGCAGCAATAGAAATTTTCTGTTTTCACGAGAAAATTTTTTATCCAGTTCTTTTAACCAACTGATGCAGATCTCACGCGTCATCCAGGCTTTGGCATTTGCCACATAATCAACAGGCAGTGTTTTAACTCCTTTGAAGCAACGTGGATTAGTTGATTTACCAATAACTAACAATTTTAACTTCTCACTTCCCTCCATATTGGCACCTACCATCACAATTATCCTGTCTTTTCTAAGTTTATCACTTGCGCATGTTTCACCTTTAAATGTTAAAGTCTTATTAGGAAGAAGTTTATAAAACAACCCTGTTTCATCGGCATTAAACACGTCTTTCATTGCATAAGTAGAAATAAGTTCGGGTAACTTTTTGCAGGGTCAATCCATTTCAAGTGGTCCAGAAAATCATTAATTCGTTGCTCGACCATTTTTTAAAAATCTGAAATTTTTTGTACAACAACTCTAATGTGATAGAAGTTCAAAATGACTATTATTTTAATTTTATTAATTTTTCTTTGTGCATGGCGGCCATCTTTGTTTCATCGTCTGCAGCAATTTTCTCAGAAAAAGGGTTTACGGAATTGTAAATAATTCATCGTTTATTTATCCAATTCAAGTGCGGATTGAAGCAATTTGTACGGAATACATCGGGCTAAAAATTTGGTATTAGAGTAGTTTCCGAAAATAAATCCTTATTGGCGAAATTTAAGCATAAAGTTTCAGTTTTTTTCAAAAATTTGTCTGTTTACAAAAGGAAATTATTCTAGCAAGGAAAACTGTGAACATGACATAATTTTTTTTACAAATAGGCCGAAAGTACTTGTACTCACAAGCTAAGTTCCAGGCCTGGGACTTCGTTTCTCTTCGCTAAAAAAAATCCCAAATTTTTCAAAAATGTCAAAAATCGCACTTTTTAGGCTTTGATATCTCTGGTGGGGCACGAGATAAAAATCTGAAATTCTGGTTTCTGAGAGTATTATATAGTAGTGCTATGCACAAGAAATTTCAAGATGGAGATTTGACTACAAGCTGAGATATGGCAAGGGCAACATGTCAAAAGAATACTGCCAAACTATTGTTTTGTTGTAGTCACAGCTAAGTATTTATCTCAGAGTGTCACTTAAATTTATGTTTTTGATTATCTTTAAATAATAGTGACAGAAAATAAAGCCCTTTGCAAAGCTTAGCAATTAATTTAAAAAATAATTATGCCTAAGGCCATACATTTTGTATGGTTTCAGTAATTTTTGTTGTAAGTAATTTTAGTAACTAAAAGAAACGTCAGCACTTTTACATAAAGAAAGAAAAATATTTTTATAGAAGACCTGAAACAAAAACAGAACAGGGAAAGAGAAAAGCTTTTAATGTTGTAATACTTGTTGAGACATGATCAAACGTGTCAAAACACATTCTTACTTGTTGGTTTAAAAACCACAATTTTGATCTTTCTCAAAATTTTATTTGTAGGAACCAAGACTTGTCATTTCTTGATAACTTGATTGAAGATCTTGGCCCTGCTGGCTCATAGAAATAAACTTTGAAATCACTATGTGCAAGTCTCAGTTTATTAATAATTCCTAACTTACTTCTTATGCAAAAATGTCATTTTCTGCAGTATAAATTTTGAAAGGGCTTTGGATATCTTTACTTTCTAAAAATTACTTGAGGCTAATGCATGGTAACATCGTATAATGTTTCATTTACAGGAATATACTTATGGTAGGAACAAGTTTCAGGGATTGGCAAGCAGCATTAAAATTGTCGTTTTTAAACCAACAAGCAGGAATGTGCTTTAACACATTTGATCATGTTTCAACAAGTATGCCAACATTAACAGCTTTCCTCTTTCCCTATTCTGTTTTTGTCTCAGGTCTTGTATAAAAATATTTTTTTTTTCTTTATATAAAAGTGCTGAAGTTTCTTTTGGTTACTAAAATTGCACAAAAAATATTACTGAAACCATACAAAATGTAGGCCTTAGGCATAATTAATTTTTAAATTAATTGCTAAGCTTTGCAAAAGGCTTTATTTTCTGTTACTATTATTTAAAGATAATCAAAAAAATTAATTTAAATGACACTCTGAGATAAATACTTAGCTGTGACTACAGCAAAACAATAGTTGGCAGTATTCTTTTGATATGTTGCCCTTGCCATATCTCAGCTTGTAGTCAAATCTCCATCTTGAAATTTCTTGTGCATAGCACTACCATACAATACTCTCAGAAACCAGAACTTCAGATTTTTATCTCGTGCCCCACCAGAGATATATAAACCTAAAAAGTGCGATTTTTGACATTTTTGAAAAAATTGGTATTTTTTTTAGCGAAGTGAAACCAAGTCCCAGGTCTGGAACTTGGCGTGTGAGTACAAGTACTTTCGGCCTATTTGTAAAAAAAAATTATGTCATGTTCACAGTTTTCCTTGCTAGAAAAATTTCCTTTTGTAAACAGACAAATTTTTGAAAAAAACTGAAACTTTATGCTTAAATTTCACCAATAAGGATTTATTTTCGGAAACTACTCTATCACCAAATTTTTAGCCCAATGTATTCTGTGCAAATTGCTTCAATCTGCACTTGAATTGGAGAAATAAACGATGAATTATTTACAATTCCGTAAACTCTTCACGTGAGAAAATTGCTCCAGACGATGAAAATAAGATGGCCGCATGCACAAACAAAAAATAATAAAATTAAAATAATAGTCATTTTAAAATTCCATCATGTTAGGGTTGTTGTACAAAAAATTTCAGATTTTTTAAAAATGGTCGAGCAACCAGTGCTGGACCACTTGAAATGGATTGACCCTGCAGTATTCATTGCAAGCAGCGAGGTCTACAGCACCACTTTCACCACACACAGTTTTGTGTACGATGTTATTTCGCTGCTTAAAACGTGTCAGCCATCCTTCGCTGCAATTGAAATTTTTAATACCCATGAGTAGTGCAAGTTCTTTCGCTTTAGCTGCCAATATAGATCCACTCAAAGGTATATTTCTTGCCAATGCATCTTTTGTCCATAACGGTAAAGCTTCCTCTAAATCCTCATGGGCTGCTGTTCTCATACGTTTTCGTCCTTTAGCAAATCTTTCCTTTTCCCATGATTTCAGGATGAATTCTTTATTTTTCAAGTAAGTAGACAGCGTATTCTTTTTTATTCCATATTCTGCAGCAATTTCTGTCTTAGATTGGCCACATCCTACCTTTTTAATAATTTCCACTTTGGCTTCTAGAGTTAACGATTTATAACTTCCACGTGGAGCCATATTTTAAAGAAACAAGACCTTTTACTTTCTCAAAAAACAATTTAGCAGTAGGTAAAACCATTGACGGAAAAATTCGATCCCCAGAGTGAAAGTAGAATGTAGTGATAAAACAGGTTTCCGCTATCTTTAACAGATGTCCACTCAGTGAATTTCTTGGAATGTCACTGGGTCAAATGCTACAGAAAGGATTAGGAAAAGCACAATGGAAGAAGGGGCGGATGTGTCATTGATGGACAGACAGGGCGCACTAAGAAAGCGGATTTCAAATGCATGTAATTATTATACTAGTTCAGAACAATTCTGACAATAATGAAAGAAAGAAAGTTATTTCAAGGATCTGAAGTCCGTGAGAAAGTAAGGAAAAATGAAAAAATGGAATTCTCATTAGTTCGAATTAAACAAAGTCAAGAGAAAATGAGTTCGAATAAAGGAAAAGTTTTAACGTTATTCTGCCATTGAAAATTTCGGGACTTCATGCTTAGTTCGAATTAAGCGAAGATTCGATTTATCCGATTTCGAATTAACGAGAGCCGACTGTATATTGTTAAATAAAACAATTCTCAAAAATTAAATTGTTTTTATTAAACGTATTTATTAATAACAATTCAAAATTATTTCAATTATTAATTGTTTATATAACTAATTTATCAATTACTTGCTTAAAAACTATTACATGAAGTATATAATAATTATTATAGAGCGAATATACTTTTTTAAATTACGGTTACTATAATGTTATTAACTTCATTAGGATGTATAAAAATGATAAGGATTCTGAGATAAATATGTTGTTTAGTTTATTTATTAGTTAGTTTATAATACTTTTCTCGCTCATTAAACAATAATATCTTGCTCTTTGCGAATTGTAAACTATAACGGTGCTTAAAAAAATTAAAATCTGCACCTCGACAATAATGTCACCTAACACTGTTAAAAATTATTTTGACGTATTTGTACAATGTTGCATTATTATTATTAATTAATTAATTAATAATTACTTAGACTTTATGTTTTTCACTGTCTTTCAAAAAAATTCTGTTTTATTTTTGGAAATAATAAATCAAAAATTTTGAATAATAACTTTAAGTGATGAATAATTGCTATTAATTAATTCTCAAAATATTTAGTAATTTTAGTATAAAAATTAAATTAATATTTTTATTAAATATATTTTTTAATTTGATGTATTCTTAATAGCTATAAACTGAAATTTATCCTTTATCTGTTTATTTATTTTATATTTAAAGTTATGGAAATTTAAAAATATTAATATAATTATTAATTAACTAAAATAAAAAATTATTAAATTTATTTTCTGGGAAAGTGGGAGAGCAAAGGTTATATTATGGATATTATAAAGATGTAGAGGGTCAAGCAATTTCAAAAACTACCCGATGGATTTTTCTGCAAATTGTATCATTCGATAGAGAATATTCCCGCGGCGGTTTATAAGTGTAATATACAGGTATAACTATCATTTTTTATTAAAAAAAAATCTCGCATTTTATTGATATTTTCGAAGAAAGAGTTGAAAGTGATTATATTTTGGCGATAATACCGTTGGTTAAAGAATGGAAATAGCTATATCAGTTAGAAAATAATGTAAACATCTCGCAAAATAAAAAATAAAAACACATATAAACACTAGAAAATAGGAATTCTGCTTTTTTAGAGTTTGGTGTCACACCTGATGAAAAAAAAAATATATATATATAAATATAGATAGTACAAAAGATATTTCAGTTTTAAGGCTTAAAACACACTTTTTTATTTTATATAAAATGACGTCATTCGCATCCGCTGAAGAATTCCGCATTTACGATCCAGTCTTAAACAACAACTACAGTAAAGCATGCATAAGACGTCACTATCGCTGAATAATACCCAAATCCAAAAAAACAGATGTCGCCAGTCAAGAAACCCGACAAAAAAATCGATTATCTAATGATTCATATGCCTTCATTTGTTTGTAGTATTGATACAGATACTTAAAATTAAATATAGTTTACAATAGCTCCATGTTTTATCAGAAATCATTCATTTTTTTTTTTTTCAAAATAGCACGTACTTACTTTAATTATTTTTTTTTTTTCATTTTTTATGGGAAAATAGCAAACAAAAAGATATAATTGCTATTTTTCTTTTACTTTCTACAAAAAAGGAAGCACTTGAGTTGCCACAATTATAAAATTGGTACTAAAAACTACAAAAAATTTAATATCTCAAAGAAAAAATTGACGCAGTTCTCAAACCAAATTGCATTTAAAAGTACTTTTTTTTCCAATACGACGGTCTAAAAATTGAAAATCTGCTATGCTTAGAAGTTTAAAAAATTGCAGTAGAGTATTTAACCGTACATGATACATCTGCTTTGTTTTACGGCTGGCTTATACACCGGAACGTTATTTTTTAGAGACGACACTTTAATTACTGGCAGAAAGAAATAGAATATCGGGGTGCTAATAAATAAATGATCACATCCCGCTACTTGCGAACGCTTGTATTTTGAAATCAGATTGTAACAGTTATCATTATAGACTGTTCCTAGAAGACTGGCTTACCCAATTGCGATCGCCGACATTGAATGAAGCCTTTTTCATTCCTGGTGAATATTATTTGTTTCTGAAAAAATAAATAAATTAGCTGTAGTTAGTTTGTTCTTTTGTTTCTTTTACAATGGTTAAATTGTACCACTGATGAAGCCTTGCGGTTGTATGGCGAAAAGTCTACTAAATGTATTTTTAATGTTTTTAGTATTTTAAATTTTTTATAAATCTTTTTTTAAACTGTATTCAAGTGTTTACTTATTTTATTCAGTCGTTTATGAAATAAATAGATTAAAGAATTTTTTTAAAAGTGAATATTACATCATAACTTTTCTACTGCAAGATTTCCGCGTGAAAAATGAAAATGAAATAAATAGTTTGACGATTTGTTTTCTAAGTGAATATTAGTCATAAATTTTCTATTGCAAGATTTCCGCTCGAAAAATAAAAATGAAATAACTAGCTTGACGAATTAAAAAAAAAAAAAAAAAAAAAGTTAATATAACGTCCTAACGTCAGCAGGTGAATATATAACGCCCTATGAGTATTACAAAAGTATTGAAACATGATAAAAACCCGATTATGGAAATATTAGTCTATTTTAACATTTTGAGGTTCTCCGAATTTGTTTTCGTCATTTTTAAATCTATTCCATATACTATATACGTGTGTGCGTGCATATTGGAATTTCCACACAGGTTTAAGTCCCCTACAGCTCATTTTTAGTGAAGAACTGAAATAAAGATATCAGATTTTTTAAAAATAAAATTCATACAATTTTTATACTTGCCACAGTTCCCTTTAATCATGAAAAAATTATTTAATTAACAAAATACTCGGAAACAACTTTTTCATCAAAAGGTTTTAATATCGGTCTCAATCTAGCTGCCAACATCTTACGCTTTTTTGTACCACAACCATTTTATAGGAAAATTACTATTTTAAATCGCCGCAATCTGCCGATTTAATAAGGCAAAATATTCTACTCAATTTTTGTGGTACGAAAAAGAGGAAGAGTTGGCAGCTATGGTCTCAATCCAGATCCCAGATTATATTTACTAAGCAAGTAGGTAATTTGTCGTCCGGATTAAATGAAAAAGAATTTTGAAAAGTGAAAATTACGTAAATTAACACGCAATCGTTGATTTTTCAAAACAAACATTCTTGAAATTCCGGGCAACGCCGGAATTAAAATAAATAAATAAACGACAGTACTTTATTTTACTTAATGTACGACAGTACTTTATTTTACTTAATGTACGACAGTACTTTATTTACATAGTAAAATAAAAAACTAAACGACACATACAAATGACTTAGTTTTGTCAATTAAAAACTGAAAATAAAAATTAATTAAAATAATACAGTGAAATACGTTTAACACGAAACTGAGGGGAACGAAAAACATTAAAAGAATTTCTTAAAAGGAGAACAAAACTCACAAATATTTTCGACATCATCAAATTTATTTCGATTTCCTGTTAAACTACTAGTAAGTTGCATCCATTAGGATGAAAAGCAAGTAAACAAAATATTGTTTTTTTTTTTGGGGGGGGGGGGGAATCAGATATCTTTTTTGAAGTGTCTTTTTCAACATTGTGAGATCCAGCTTGTTTGAATCCTATAAGCAAAGCTGTCTCTAAATCTTCGTGCTTAGCAGTTCTCATACGTTTTTTCCCAGGCTTTTATACTGGCTCAAATATTAACGTAATGGGATCCCTGTTTTTTATTATTATTGATAATGTAGAATTGGCAATGCAAAACTCTTTGCATGATTTCTTTTTCATCAACTGCATGAAGCAGCTTCAGCTTCATTTGAAGCGAAGCAGCAGTTTGTTTTCGCACTGATTTCTTGATTGTGCTCATAAAACATAAGCTACTTTATAAAAAACACGAAATTTTCACCCAAAATTCAGTGGTTTTAACACAAAATTCGCCCATTTCAACTTAAACTAACTAGCTCGAACGCGAATTTTTTTCGTGTTAAACGATTTTAGTTTCGTGTTAAAAGAACAAAAATGTATTAAATTGCATCGTATACTGTCCGGACCGCTATATCATTTCGTGTTAACCTATTTTTCATGTTAAGCTTTTTTCGTGTTAGTACATTACACTGTAGTTACATTGTTACATAAAATTTAAAATAATCATCTTATTACAAAGAAATAGGCTCAGTTTCAATAAAATTTGCTCTCAAAAATCGCCTTTAACCGGTGGGAATACTGTTAAAAAAATGCAAGCAACAACTATCTCTCTATTCTAAAAAAAAAAAAAGTAACTATCGCTTCGCCGCCGCCGGTTTTGATTTTTTTTGTGTCCGGAGGTGTTTCTTCGTTAGTATTAAGAAAAATATCGCATACAAAAATATGAAAATCGGTGATAATATAGAGAAATGCTTGATAAACACGCCGATGCAGACAGTTTTCAAATCGAAGAATTATTTTAAGAGATATTTAATGTTAAAGTGAGCCAAAATCGTTCCATTAAAAAAAGTGTTATAAGAGCAAAAACTATAGGGGAGGGTAGTACACAGTGAGAAGAAAATTATTATTACTTAAGAAATGGCAACGATTTTTATTCTTTTGAAAAAATTTTTGCTACAACTTTAAGCTACACAAATACGCTACACATTAATGTATAAATGGTTTTAAAAAAGTTATTTATAAAAGCACAGAAGCAGCATAAAGGAGTATCGAAAATTGTATCACTGTGTACCACAAGTGGTTACACAGTGAGACAGTGTATATTTTCCATAAATCCTTTATGCTGCTTCAATAATTTTGCGCATTTATGACTTCTAAATAATTTTCCAGAATTAAAAACCATTACATTAATGTGTAGCGTAGGACAATGACAGACATTGTGTAGCTTAAATGTGCAAAATTTCAGGCCTTTTTCAAAAGATTTCTTAAAAATCGCAGCCACCTCCCACATATTAAGTAAAATTTGTCTCACTGTGTACTACCCTCCCCTATATTAAATTAGATAAAATGATACAGGAAAAGATCCAGTTTGGGAAAATTAGAACCTATATCTTTGATATTAACTGTGATGTGCATGGAAAATCTGCGGTATTTTCTG